>OY730193.1:35167073-35860823 GCA_963422505.1 Pseudognaphalium luteoalbum
ACGGAAAAGAACAAAAAACTCCCCTCATGGATTCACGAGATGAAAATGATTTGGCTGAAGAAGGATGAATTGCTTGCTAGAGATTTCAGCTTGTTTCCATCTAAGAACAGCCTTCCGGTTTAGTGCGTGTCATCTAGTTATGAATCGATCCCATCATTCTCAACAATCACTTCAACCACATTTTATTCTACTAAAATAAACCAAGAAAATGTAAGCATAAAGATAAATAGATAGATCATCCAGCTAAGTAGCAAGCTGGGTAAAAAGTACCAAAAGATCAAAACAAGTTCACAAGTCATCCCATCATAATAGTTAGTGCTAATACAGACCAATAATAATAATAATAAAGTACTGGAGATGAGAAAGTCTAAGGACGAGGAGACCCCTGATCAGTCACATGAAGATCAAATGCAGAAGTGGAAGGGTTATTTGCTGCAGCCGAAAGCTCTCCACTAGTGGCTCTCCCTGATATAGTCTCTGATGTAATAAGCCTGTGTTGCCTCAAAACATCCCTCAAGACATTTTTCGGCAAGTCATCTACATATTCAAAACCCCACTCTTGTAGGCATTAAGCTGTCATGCGTGTCTCCTCAAGTAATATCAAGTAACCTCTCCTAATGTCGTTCTCATTTGGAAGCTCATTTTCTGGAATAGCATCAAAGTTGAGCATCCCTGAGAATCCTGAGAATGTAAGGTCGTCAGCACTAGTGGTGGGCATGACTGGGCGATAAACATTTGGATCATCAGGCCTCGGGATTTCATAAATCGGAGATAAGACATGGGTAGCTGGGGATGGCTGCCGTGAGGTAGATGGAGCAGCTGAGGTGTGTATGGAATATACTGGCTCATAGCGAGATGTGGTAGGCATGGTGTATGACGGAATAGTGGTGGTAACTGGGGCAAAGGTGGTGGTGACTGGTGTAAATGTGGCTGGTGGTGTCGCACATCTATACATCAGTAGCTCTGGTATCAGCAATCCAAATCTGCGAGCTACATTTATGTCATGAGCATGTCTAACCTGAAGTGGTTGAAAAGTCCAATACTGAGAAAGTGGAGTCACTGGTGTAGTCCACTCAACAACAGTCTGAACCCTAGATGTAGAGCTAAGTGCCCTTGTATCCTCCTGCGGTGCTCTAACATCTCTATCATCATCTGGTATCTCAATCGGCTCATCATCCTCAACATCCTTGTCTCTCTTACTACTTTTCCTCTTCAGAACACAACCAGGAATGGCCTGTTTGGTAGCTCTCCAGAATGCCTGCCCGCTCGAATCAGTAGATATCAACCATATAGTGCGGAAATACTCTAGATCAAACGGCAGGGATCAAACATAAGGCGAGCTAGTGTACTCACTCATGTGATCCTCTGTGAGCAAACTCATACGGCTACAAATCATGGTTATAAAAGCTCCCATATAGATATACTTTGTCATCTCAAATGTCGTCTCTCTTTGAATCCTCTCGGCTACTAAGAAAGCTACATTCACATTCTTCTTCTTAATCATGGCGTTCATCACAAAGAGATCATCAGCTCCAACAACTCCTCCTGTTTCTTTCTTTCCATGTAGTGATACAGCTAGTAGCTTGTGCAGGAGTCGATGCTCAACTTTGAAGAACGTGGAGGCTTTTACATTTGAATGAAAACAAGTACCCGTTAGATTGTCCCAAATCAGCCCATGGTCTTCATTACATGAAACACCCCGTGAACTATCGAAGAATATCTGAGAATGTGTCTGCTCCTCTGTGTAGAACCCAAGATATACCGCAAGCTCAGTCAAAGACACATGTTGCTTCACCCCTCTATAATTAAAGCTGATTAATCGCTTATCTGTAATATTGGATATGCAGGGGTTGAATTTGTAGGTCAACATGAACTCAATAACTAGCTCTCGGTAAATGTCTTCATTGAGGGCGAACATCTTGTACCAAGCATCCATTTTCTCATCATTGATCTTGTATTTCAATAACTTCCTCAACTCACTCTGTCGCACCCCCAAAACACGTGGCAGCGGAAGTGGGAGATGTCACGGGGGCGCCGACCAAATCAAATATCATCAACACAAAGATCAAGCAAACGACCTCTATATGAGACGTTTGAAAATATTACATTACCATAATTCAAATGTTTACAAAATAATTCTGGAGTTCGCATAACCCGTTTAGAGATTTCTAATACATTACTGAATGTACAAAATACAGCTACATGCAATCTAATCTTCTGATGTTTTGAAAACAATGCGACTCGAGCTAAGCTTTCCAAAAGCTTCCTACTGCGGCGGGTTACCTGAGAAATACATACTAAAAGGTCAACATAAAGTTGGTGAGTTCATAGGTTTGTTAAGTAATCAGTTGCTAAAATGATCCACAAGATTTCACAAGTTTTGCATCATTCGTCAATGATATGTAAAAGTATCGTTATCTAACGACAAGTAAAAGTATTGCATACAGCAATATAAGTATACCATTTGCATGAGTCTCATAGTCAAGCTTAACGTTGTTTGCCTCCGGTAAGTGTACTAATCCGATACACTTCTAAATCACAAGTAATACTGCGCCCGTGGGTTGGCTAGCGCGACTAGCCTGGACGAGGTTTGTCAAACCCTGATGGTACCACCCAATAATACTCATGCACAAATTTTAATGACTATGATAAGTAGAGGACTTTAGTGGATTATTCAGGTCTCATGCAATCCGTACAAAAAGTTGTTTCCAGTACTTGTGATCATAAAGCAGTTTATAAAACAGTTGTATGTATTCTCACCCTAGTGAAAAACAGTAAAAAGGGGCTATGAAACTCACCAGAGATAAGCAGGTAGCAAGCAATATCAAATATTAGCAAGTAGTGGGTGTTCTCGTTCCCGTGTGCAACCTCCTAACGCCCTAAACGTATGAGGTTGTATAAGTAGATGTCTCAAAAGACCATCTATAGCGATTGTATAAGTGGGGGTTAATGTCCACTTAAGCCAATCGGGTAGGTGGGGGTTTTATGTCCACCTAAAGCTAGTTCATCAACTAGTATGTCCAAATAAGTTATTCAAGTTCGTTTATCAAAAACGCGTACGACCCGTTGGTGAAAGATTGTAATAATAATTCGTTAAGACATTATCATTATGATGTTGTATCGTGTGCTTACAAAGCATGTTTTATGTGTTACTGAGTTATATCGTATAAGTTTAGATGTTACATAAAGTTCAACACTTAGTGTGAAATCTAGTTTTAAAGTTTCTGTTTTAGGCGTCACTCTGTGCGTCACTTAGGGGTGTCACTCAAGTAAGTGTCGCTATAGGCGACACTCGGTTGGTTAGCGGCACTAGGTCAAGTGACGTTAAATGTGATTTTTAAATTGGCAGCGTCACTTGGGGTAGTGACGCTATAGGCGACACTTGGGCTCAGGCGGCACTAAGGGTAAGTGGCGCTAGATTAGGCGTCACTTGAGTAAGTGTCGCTGGTAGGGCGACACTTGTGCCTGATCCGATTTTCAATTTTTAATCCACGTGTTCTAAGTGTCGGTTTTTCATTCGGGAAACTTTCCAAAATTAGTTTTTGGTCCAAGTTACTAACTAAGTCACCCAAACCCATTTTTGTTACCATTTTCCAAATATAGTAAGTTTTTCGAAATCGAGCCACTTTTGTTGACTTGGTCAAACTTCTCGGTTTGACCCGAAACTTTCACCCAACCCAAATATCAGTTTTTAGAGTCCAATTATATTGTCCGTTCATGTCCTAATTCACCAAAAGTGTCGGTTCTTATAAAAGTCCCAAATCTTCAAGATTTCACATTTTCGACTTTTTGTCGGTTTGTTTCACCATGTGTCTCACATATTTTTGGTCCAAATCAAGTCTCACAAATTTTACCAACTGATCTTCTATGTGTTTAGTGTCTAACATATATTTCTTAAGAGTTTTAAGTCCTATCTACATATAGAAACAATATAAATGGCCATGCATAGCCCAGATTCTAATTTCACCCAGACCAGTCCCACAAATCGTCCAATAGAGAAAAACGTGTACGTTTCTGGAAGACGTTTAAAACACGAAAGTTGTAGATATTTTCAATACTCAAATTTAAAAAAAAATGCATCTTCTAACTCTTCCTAGAACTCAAGATATGACATTTTTAGTGTACTGTGATTTTCTGGACAGATTCATCACTCTTTGTATATAATTCATAAAAACGTATTTTAAGATTACATTTGGACATAATCTTGTTAGATGAGCTTTATAACATGTAGATAAACATAAATGAGAGTAGAGATGTGTCCTCACAATGGTGGTTTGAAGAAAGAAGGCTAAGATGATGATGAGGAACTTGTGAGCTTGAATCTTCTTGAAGAACTTTGCAAAAATGATGGTTTTTAAGGTGGTGGAGCTATGGTGGATTATGGTGGTTATTGGTGGTGAAGTGACTGAGTTTTCTCTGGATTTTGAGGAAGAAATGTGTTAGAGGAAAGAGAGGAAATGAGAGAGAATAGAGAGAAAAATTGAGATGGAGTGTTGGAGTAAAAATGAGGTTGCATGTACACTTAGTGGAGGTGTAAGAGAAGTTTAATCATGAGTTTGCATGTAAAATGAGAGGGGTTTAGGGTGGTGGCACATGGGGGGCATGGGGGGTCCGGCCTTGGGGGTCCACAAAGGGTATTTTAGTCATTTTCTTATTTACCATTTAATTTGTTATGTTTCCCGTTCGTTTACCCGATTGTTTCGATGTTTATTCGTACGTAAAACGTTAATTGTACGTGTTTAATCAACGATCTAAATTTTGATACTCTTAATTGATATAAAAGTTTAAGTACTTAGAACATTTATAAAAATGTCCCGTTAATTTATCGGTATCGATTGTCGGGCGCGTTCTGCGCGTTTTCGTTACGTTTGAGACGTTCTAATCGAAACGTCTAGGTTTTTCGGGTATTATTATATTAAAATAATAATATATGATAAATAACTTCTAAAAATAGATTTAAGTTATTTATAGAAATGTTTTCACCAACGTCGTACTTTATACAGTGTCGGACTCCGTCCGGTTGTTTTGCACAATTTCACCAAATTGCGTAAGCGTAATTACAACTAATTACGTAGCGTAATATAAATCTATTACGGAGGTGTATATTCACATAAAATATACAAATAGTTACAAGTAATTACAAGTATTTAGCCTAATACTAAACTATACACACGTAATTAGGGTTTCTAGAGGGTTAATCAGTAACCCTAAATCATCGGGTGTCACACACTCTTGTACCCAAGTGCCTTTACATCTCTCCAAATGATAAATCTGTTCTTTCCAAATGGCCGGTTCATCCAATCCTTAATTAGTTTCTTCTTTTTGGCGGAAGTGGCCAAGTATTCCAAAGTAGGATGGATAACTTCAGAAGCAGACTTCATCTGTCAAGATAAAAGACAATTAGTGCGCATCATGATCATAGATATATGGATTTACTATGTTATCCCAAATTTTAAATAAAAATTCGAAATGTAGGCTTTAAAAATTGAATAATCCATAACCTAGAAAGATACATTTTTAACCAAACCGCAATCACTAAACCACAAATTTATCACCAATAAGTTTCTTAAGCTATGGTAAATGTCGTAAGCATTTTTCTAGGACAAAAGGTCTTATTTTATGAATGATTCCCAGAAAAGACTTTAAACAATGAAAATGCATTAGTAATTAACTAAGTAAGCATTAAGATTTTAAAGAAACCTAGTAATTACCTTACTTTAATCAAAACTTTGCAATTTACCATAAACTTAGAAAACTAGTGATGAAACTTTGACCATTTTATGTATTTAAAGATATTAATATTAAGTGTGACACCTGACAATTTAGGGTTACTGATTAACCTACTAGAAACCCTAATTACGTGTGTTTAGTTTAGTATTAGGCTAAATACTTGTAATTACATGTAACTATTTGTATATTTATGTGAATATACACCTCCGTAATTGATTTATATTACGCTACGTAATTAGTTGTAATTACGCTTACGCAATTTGGTGAGATTGTGTAAAACAACCGGACGGAGTCCGACACAGTATAAATACGATGTTGGAGAAAATATTTCTATAAATAACTTAAATCTATTTTTAGAAGTTATTTATCATATATTATTATTTTAATATAATAATACACGAAAAACCTGGACGTTTCGATTAAAACGTCTCAAACACAACGAAAATGCAAATCGAGACCGAACAAAAGACGGAACATTTTTATAAATGTTTTCAAGTAAATATGTATAATATCTTAACTGAAATTATCAAGATTTAATTTCTATTAAAAACGTGTGCTTAAAACGATTAACGTATATATAAACACCGAAACAAACGAGAAAACGAACACCACGTGAAACACAAATCGGATAAACAATAAAATAACCAATATGCCCTTGGTGGGACCACATGGGGGCCGGCTACCCCATGTGCCACCCCTTCCACTCCCCTCTCATTTTACATGCAAAAGCGTGATGGCATTTCTTTCCTACTCTTTCACATAACCCACATGCAATCCACTCCCATTCCACACACTCTTCCTCTACTTTTCTCTATAACTCTCTCCACTCCAAAATCTCAGCCCTAAAAACACTCTTTCACCACCACAAACCACCTTCAAACACCACCATTGATCAAGTAAGAAAAGGAACCAAGCACAAGTTCATCATCATCTCTTATTCTTCCTCATCATTCTTTGTAAGAATCACACTACACTCTCTCTAAAATCAGTTACATGATGTTTATTTATGTGTTATCTAGCTCATTCAACATGAATATGTCCAAAACCCTTGCTAAAATACGTTTTTATGATTTATATACAAAGAGTACATAATCTACCCAGAAAATCACAGCACACTAAAAATGTCATAACTTGAGTTCTAGAAAGAGTTAGAAGATTCATTTTTTAAAAAAAATTGCGTATTGAAAAGATTTACAACTTTCGTGTTTTACACTTTTTCCAGAAACGTACACGTTTTTCTCTACTGGTAGATTTGTGGGACTGGTCTGGGTGAAAACAGAATCTGGGCTATGCATGGCTATTTATTTTGTTTCTCTATAATGATGGGACTTAAAATTCTTAGAAAACATATGTTAGATATTAGGTACATAGATGATCAGTTGGTAAAATTTGTGAGACTTGATTTGGACCAGAAATTGGTAAGACACATGGCGAAACAAACCGACAAAAGTCGAAAATAAGAAATCTTGAAGTTTTGGAACTTTTATAAGAACTGACACTTTTGGTGATTTTGGACATGAACCGACAATATATTTGGACTCTATAAACTGATATTTAGGTTGGGTAAAAGTTTCGGGTCAAACCGAGTAAGTTTGACCTAGTCAACAAAAGTGGCTCGATTTCGAAAAACTTAATATATTTGGAAAATGGTAAAAAATGGGTTTGGGTGACTTAGTTAGTAACTTGGACCAAAAACTAAACTTAGAAAGTTTCCCGAATGAAAAACCGACACTTAGAACACTTGGATTAAAAATTGAAAATCTGATCAGCACAAGTGCCGCCTAACCAGCGACACTTACCCAAGTGACGCCTAATCTAGCGTCACTTACCCTTAGTGCCGCCCAATTATTCAAATTTCTCATTTAGCGTCACTTGACCCAGTGCCGCCTGAATCAAGTGTCGCCTATAGCGACACTTACTTGAGTGACGCATAGAGTGTCGCCCCTAAGTGACGCCTAAAACAGAAACTTCAAAACTAGTTTCACACTATGTGTCGAACTCACTCAACTTCAATACTTGTATGCGTTACAACACACGAAACATATACTTGGAAAGTATACAATGAAACAACACATAATAATATTGGTTTAAGATTATTATTACAAACTTTCAAACTTTCACCAACGGGTCGTACACGTTTTTGATAAACGAACTCAAACTACTTATTTGGACATACTAGTTGATGAACTAGCTATAGGTGGACATTAACCCTCCACCTATACAATTGGTTTAAGTGGACATTAACCCTCCACTTACATAGATGGTCTGTAAGACATCTACTCAAACTTACACAACCTTATACGTTTAGGACGTTAGAAGGTTGCACACCGGCTTGCTTGCTTATTTGACTATTTGCTAGTTGCTTGCTAAACTCATGTGAGTTTCATAGCCCCTCTTTTACTGTTTTATAAATATTTTGGGGGAGAATACATACTACAACTGCTTTATACAATTGCTTTACACAACTATTTTTATGAATACAAGTACAACAAACAACGC
The DNA here is from genome assembly GCA_963422505.1 of Pseudognaphalium luteoalbum. NCBI lineage: Eukaryota > Viridiplantae > Streptophyta > Magnoliopsida > Asterales > Asteraceae > Pseudognaphalium > Pseudognaphalium luteoalbum. Next base: position 35,175,303 of record OY730193.1, read on the forward strand.
TATATGGATTGCATGAGTTAACACACTAATCCATTTAAAGTCCCCTCACATCATAGATTCGTTAATTTGGACTAAGCGCGAGTATTAGTAAATAGATCTATTTGGGACTGACAATCCCCGTCCGGGTTAGTCGCGCTAACCAGTCAAACGGACGTATTAATATTTGTACATACAACTGTACCAGATTAGACACTTGCAGGGGCACCCACGATCGTGTACTCGAAAGAGGCATGACACACATTGTTAAGCTTCGGACTATGAGCTTGATAAGCATCAAATATGAGAGTGCCCCTTGTCGTGGACCTAGATGTCAATTGACAGCAATCGTAAGGCGGAATCAAACAATTGCTTGTATGGCTAACAAAACACAAACCGAACACAAGGAATTCAATAATGTAAACGTGTATATTAGCTTGTATAACTGTTTGGGAACGATTACAAGTTGGTTTAGTCGACAAATGGTGCTAGGGTTTCGTCAACCCTAGCCGGAAACCCGTAGGTTTGTATTTATACTAAAAGTCAGCCGACATGCGTCACTTATGGAAGTGTCGCATGTAGTCGCCTTCATGCGTCACTTACCTAAGTGTCGCTATGCGTCACTCAGGCAAGTGTCGCCTAAACTAAAACACGAGTATCGCACTATACAAAAGCTATATTTCTATTAAGTAACTAACGACACTTATTACAACTCAATAGACCAACTGACAGACACTCAAAGATGCATCAACAAACTCCCCCGTGTCTTCAGCTTGGTCTTCAAAAATTTTTGAGTCTTCACTTCCAGCCAGCTGGAAATACACCACTAGCGTGTACTCCATTGGCGACGCAGATATCCACGATCTTCTGAAATTTTAACGCTTCAGCTCTATCTTTCGTATTGAACTCAATTCTGTTTTCATGTAATCTTTTCATATCTTGAGCAGAAAGATTGATCAAACTTAATGGGTCAAAAACGCAAAATATTTTTCTCTTAAGACCCCATAACGACCTCTTCTTAGGCTGAACAGCATCCCAAGCTGTTTTCTCGTTGTTTTCTGTATCTGCATTTGAAGACTCCAGGTCTGTAGCTGGTTCTGAATTTGGAATGAATACTATCACAGCTTCACCCGTAACATCATCATATTCCCAATACACCAACCTATTCAAAAAATCTAACGGGATGATCTCCAAAGGTATCTTCTGTAGACACTTTGCTGGTGTATAGATCATCTTCACAATAGGTTGTCGGGTAACCGGATCTAGCTTCTTCTTAAACTTGTACCTCATACCCAACGTCGGCTTTATCAAATTGTATTTTTTACTATTAATCTCACGACGTATAATCACCTGAAAGAAATCTGCTCTTGAATCTCGTGACCGGTTGATCAAGGGTATCTGAGCTAACCTTTGAAGCTCACACTTCGGCAAAGTACTTATTTTGTAAAACTTCATATTGAAGTACTGAATGCCGTCACTCCTCTTTATCATAAAAACCGAGTTGTTCTCATCAAATTTCCAACTCTTAATTAATCCCGTGTAATCAGTTCTAACTTTGTAGCATTTACACGTAACCGGTACCTCGATAATCGGTTTGAGCACTATATCCGGTTTTGTTGTAGAAGTTGATGGCTCATTTGTCTCCTTTTCTGATTCATCTTCAGACGAGTCCGATTCTATAATGGGAGCATCATTATAACATTCATCACTGTGCAATTGCTCCCCCTCAACTTCAATATCCTCATTTTCCTCAAAAAAGTAATCCTCTGCTACAGGATCATCCATCACCTCTTCCTCAGGGATCGTGTTATTATCATTCATCAAGTTTTACAAATATGTGAGATCTACAAATGAATAATCAACCGCAATAGGTCTTGCTTGACCTTGAACCTCAACAAAATAATCCAAACTGATATTTTCATTCATAGTGGAAGAAGGTTGTACATTTTCAGGTTCAGGGGGAGGAGTTACATTTGTTTCTATTTCCCTGGGATTATCCTCCCCCGAAACAAGTGTGACTGACTCCAATTCTAACAACCTAGAAGACATAGTCGTTATTTGTTGCTGGAGAGAGTCCACTGTAGTAGCTTTAATCTCTAAATCTTTGATCTGTGAAGCTTGAGCTGCAATGATCGCCTGTTGATCATCAAAACGCTTTGATAAAAGCTCCAGTTGAGCTAAAACCTGTTGAATAGAAGCAGTTGCAGGCTGAGGAGAAGTCTGTTGAGTCGGCTCCTCAAGAACAATCGAAGTCCGCTGGCGTCTCCTTAAAGGTAGAGTCGCATAGGAGGGAGAAGACCCAGCCGGACGTTTCCCGGGATTCCTCGGGACGTGGACCCTGCCTGCAGAGATCCGTCTCAAGATACGCTTGAAGCGTCGAGGATCGGTAAGCTGAATACCGTCAAAAGCAGATTGTGGTGGCACGTCACCCTCAGAATCAGGAGGAGTGGGCCCACCATCATCGGAATCGTCATCGACCCGGTCGACACGATCAATATCATCGAGGTCCTGAGCAATGTCAGTGTCGACCAAGTCATCCTCATTGACCGGAGGGATGACATCATCTTCAAAACCATCATCAATCGGCGCACCATAGTTCTCGTTGACTATGTGCCCGAATAACTCTCGGTCAGCCAAAATTTGTTCACCTTTTGGTGCCAGCTTACAGTCATTAAAGACTCGTAAAAGCATCGGTGTTGGCACCAAAAGAGAACGCTGGTCAGGTGCTATATCCAAGTTCAGATCATTTAACAATAACTGGACAAAACGAGGATACTGCAACCATTTGTCCTTCCCAGCCCTGATGTTTTCCACCATATTCCCAAAAATATAGCCGCTAAAGTTATAGGGCTTATTATACACTAGGTCTAACATAAGTGACAAAGTCAAATGACTTGCCGCATCATACCCCCCTTTCCTCGGCGATAAACATACAATGACAATGTGGCAGAGATACCTCCAAACGCGGCACAGAAACTGCTTGCGAAAATCCGACAGCTGATTAGCTGGATAACCCATTCTCTGAAGTCCCCCGTAGATGAATGTCGTTGGGAAGATGGTGGGCATCGTGGAGTTGTCGGTGAACTGTAAAACCCGTCTAATCGAGTTCTCGGTGATCTCGATTTCCTCCCCAAACATATTCGAAACAATCCGGGGAACATCACCCTGAACCCTGATCACGGCATGATCATAAAATTCCTCTATTTGGTTCATATATACAGGCGTCGTTGCCGTAATCGCATAATAAATCCTCGATCTGCGTAGAAAGTCTATCATCGGCCTGAAGGGCGCCGAATTGGCATGCGTGGATTCCAGAAACGCCGTGATGTTGTGACGGGTGTTGGTGCGGCGGTAATAATTCTGTAACTCAGCCATCTGTAAGCTAAAATACAAAGAAAAATAACCGAAAGCGTTATAGAGTTAGCCCGAACACAGAAGGGTTAGAAAACGAATTTTGATTTTAGGCGTCACTTATGGTAAGTGACGCATGGCCACTACCGTCACTTAGTGAGTGTCGTATTGTACAGTAATGAAAATTAAAATCAAATTATAGCGTCACTTATTGGAAGTGACGCTATCAAGCGTCACTGATGTAAGTGACGTTTGTATTTGGTGATTTAATGTATACGACACTTGCAAAGTCACGGGTGAAGAACATGCGACATTTATCATAGTGACGGTATCCTAAGGGAGTCACTTACGAAGTGACGGTATAAGTGACGTTTAGAAATAAGCGTCACTTAGACAGTCACTTGGGGTAGTGACGCATGTAAAGGCGTCACTAGGAAGAGTGACGGTCTTAACAAGTAAAGCAATTATATGCGTCACTACACGAGTCACTTAAGAAGTGACGCAAAATCAAGCGTCACTTATTAAGTGACGGTATGGGTTTCAAAATTACCAAATAGCGTCACTTGAGGTAAGTGACGCACGAAGTGACGCAACGATGAAGATCATCGTGTCGCTGTTCATGCCCATATTTCAAATTTGGGGGTTTTCAAAATTGAAGTAAGGGGTTTGTGCGTATGGTAAAAACGAATGCTATGGATGTTTTAAAACCATAAAACATTAACAAATCAAGTGTTTAATCGAGCGATTTCAACATTAAACCCAAACCCGTAACCCTAAATCAAAGTACAGCATGTATATCGAAGTATAAGGGTTAAAGTAAGTACCAAATTGTTCGTGTGAATGAGAGGAGCAAGAATATAGGACTGGAATGCGATGAAAAGCCACAGAATGCACGAATCAATCGACGAAAAACGCACAGAAGTAAGTGACGCAGAGACAGTTTGAGTGTCGGTGTGTCAGAGCAAGTGACGCTATAGTAATTTGAAAAGTGGTGAGGTTGAGTGTCGTGGGGAAGGGGTATTTATACACCGACCCTAGTATGCATCACTCAACCCGACACTTATAGCGAAGCTTACCACGGTACTTACTGCGTCACTAAAGTGAGTGACGCAATATCGTATGCGTCACTGGTAGCGTCACTTATGAAAGTGACGCTCAGTTCACTTTTAGTGAAAAAATTGCGATTTCATCGATTTTTCGCGTTGTGATTTCGGTACTCAAATTTGAAAAATGTAACTGTAACTTGGATAATAACGAAAATGACACTAACTTAGAGAAAATAAGAATGTAAATTTATAACTAGAAAAATTAACACATTCTTTTTGGTGACGGAGTTGATATAGTCTGATTAGGGATCATATCGGAATAACATGCATTTATTAGGAATAGTAAGTGTTATTGCGATCATCAGTATATTTGTCCTCCTTAAATTTACTTGACATACTAAAAGCACTTTTTATAAAAATTATTTCAAAACGATTATTAGTATGTTTATCCACTTAAACATGTTATACTCACATCTAGGAAGTAGTTTATTATTATTGGTATGTTCATTTCGCTGTAGTTCCCACCATAGATATACATCTTAACTTAAGACATAGATCATGTTTCCATTTACAGATGAAATATAAGAAAATCAATTTTAAGAATCAAGTCAGCGGTGACAAGTCTGTACTTACGTACAACAGAGCGACATAGCTTGATTCAGGTTTAAGCAAAACCGGACTTGGTTAAACCATTTTGGCGACCTTGTAAGGTATCTTATTTTGAAAGACTTTGCAAGTGCTTTGACTTGTGTTTGCTTAAGTTTAAAGTATATATTAATAGAAGCCAGGTCTATACTTACGTATAACAGAGGAAACTATCAATATATACCCCCAAATGATATCAAATAAACATCTTTCACGAAAGCATGTCTAGTAGAAGTAAGAAATTAAGACTTTTGTCATACATCTAATGGTGTTATACCACTTGAAATAGACAGTTAATTATTAGACTTCTTAAGACTTCTCAAAGAGTTTTGCATAACATGTCTACTAATATATCGTATGATGAAGACAATGTTGATAAAAACTGTTTTCAATACGTCAGATAAATCTACTGACACATCCAAGATAAACCTTAAATTTCCATTTTTATGCATGTCACCCAATGTACTATCATATCCCAAGTTGTTTACAGACACAACTTCAACGTCTATTTTAAAATGTAGCAACCTTGCATTTCTTTAATACTAGAAAGTATAAGGAGTGGCAGTTGCATAGATTGCATTTTTTTTTTTTTAACATTACTTGAAAAACAATCCAAGTCACGAATTACTTTTTAGCAAGAAAGAATCTTAAACCAATCATGTTGATTAGTTCGTCAAATCGAGTACGCGTAAAGGCTTTAGTAAAAAGATCGGCATTCTGCTTTAAGGTGTCTATCTGGACAAGGTCAATTAGGTGTTTTTCATAGCAATCCCTTATAAAATGGAACCTAAGTTCAATATGTTTAGTCTTAGAGTGCTGTACGGGATTGCGTGTGATAGATATAGCAGCAGTATTATCTATATGAATAGGAGTCATAGAAAGAAGTAACCCGTAATCGCGCAGTTGATGTTGTATCCATAGAACCTGAGAGCAGCAACTTGCAGCAGCAACGTACTCAGCTTCCGTAGTGGAGAGAGAAACTGTAGTCTGTTTCTTACACTGCCACGAAACTAGTCGAGATCCTAGGAATTGACATCCACCAGTGGTTGACTTCTTGTCGATGCTGCAGCCGCCATGATCTGAATCCGAATAAGCAGAAAGAGCGAATGATTTCTCATTTGAATACCATAGACCAAGATTGGGTCTATGTTTGAGATAACCAAAGATTCGCTTTACGGCCCTCATATGAGACACCTTTGGTTTGGCTTGAAAGCGAGAACATACGGATACCGCAAAGACAATATCCGGTCGAGAAGCAGTCAAGTACATCAAAGAACCTATCATTGATCGGTAGTCCTTTTCTTTGCAATCTTCTTCATCCTCAGCAAGTCGGAGATTGTGATTAAGCTCGATGGGAGTCCCATAGGTTTTACAATTGAGCAGATCGTATCGAGTCAACATGTCTTTGACATACTTTGACTGATGAATATAAATACCTTTTGAAGACTGCTCAACTTGCACACCTAAAAAGAATTTGAGCTCTCCCATCGCACTCATCTCAAACTCAGATTTCATGATTTCCTCAAAGTGCTTGCACATCGCTTCATTTGTAGAGCCAAAAGTAATGTCGTCCACATACACCTGCACAAGTAGCATATCCTCTCGATCGCCAGTCCGTTCTTTGCGAATAAACAGAGTACTGTCGATATTTCCACGAACAAATCCATGCTTAACTAAATGATTAGATAACCTCTCGTACCATAATCGCGGGGCTTGATGAAGACCGTACAACGCCTTGTTTAACTTGCAGACGTATTCTGGATGCTCAGGGTCTTCAAAGCCAGGAGGCTGTTTCACATAGACATCAGTGTCTACTTTCCCATATAAAAATGCGCTCTTGACATCGAGTTGGTGAACGCGAAACTCTTTGTAAGACGCAAATGAGAGAAAGATCCGAATGGACTCAAGTCTTGCCACAGGAGCGAAGACTTCATCATAATCCAAGCCCTCAATCTGACTAAAACCTTGAACGACCAATCGGGCTTTATTCCGAATTACAATACCCCTATCATCCATCTTATTGCGAAACACCCATCGAGTGCCAGTTAAATGAGCACCTTTGGGTAATGGAACTATATCCCACACGTGTAGCTTGTTGAACTGCTGCAACTCTTCTTGCATAGCCTCGACCCAAGATGGATCTTTTAAGGCTTCATCAACTTTCTTAGGTTCAATTTGGGATAAATGACAGGAATTTATCCGGGCGATCAAATTCAACATTTCCTGATTTGGATTTTGCTGCACTTGATGCCTTGTTTGAACAGCAGCTGCAGGATCACCGATAATGTTATCAATGGGGTGATCCCTGTGTACACGTGTGACTGGGATTCGATCGGGTGCAAGTACTAACTCCAAATTAATCATGTCCCCTTCAGTGAAGGGAACAGTGTTAGTTGCAAGAACAGTAGTACTTTCTGGTTGCACGGGAGGTTCTGTATCATCTTCATTAGAGAAAAGATGAGAGTGGACCATGTCATCATCCTCGTCTTCCTCCAATGATGGCATGTTGGGATCATCGGGATAATCTGTTGTATTAGATGTTCCTGAAGTTGAAGGAACATCCGAAGGTGGAACTGTAGGCAAAGGTGTGGATGTGATAGATATTGGTGTTGGTGTAGTAGTAGGTGGTGGAGGTGACGGTGTGGGTGTGGGTGTTGCCATAGGTGGGGATGCCGGTGTTAAGGTAGAAGTATCCTGACACAAACTAATACCATGAAGTAGAGTGACAATTTCGTCCTCATCAGAAGTTCCTTCTGGTATGTCGAATGAGTTGAACACATCCTTGTAATTGAATAGCCAATCCGGACCCGTTCCTTGAGGAGGATCCGTATATCGTAAGCATTTCACCTCAAAATGCTCTTCCACCTGATGAGTCTACTTGATGTAAACGCGTTTATTTGGAGAGTTGACGGAATATCCAAGGAAGATTCCTTCAACTGCTTTTGCTCCAAACTTCGAGACTTTATCTTTAGAGACCATAATCAGACATGGACACCCGAAAGGTTCCAGAAACTGCAAGGTGGGCTTACGGTTGTTAAAGAGTTCATAACATGTCTTGTTTTTCTTCTTAACCGTGAGCACTCGGTTCAAAACATAGCAAGCAGTACTGACTGCTTCTGCCCAAAAGATTATAGGAATGAAAGTGCCCCTTGTCGTGGACCTAGATGTCAATTGACAGCAATTGTAAGGCGGAATCACACAATTTCTTGTATAGCTAACAAAACACAAACCGAACACACGAAATTCAATAATGTAAACGTGTATATTAGCTTGTATAACTGTTTGGGAACGATTACAAGTTGGTTTAGTCGACAAATGGTGCTAGGGTTTCGTCAACCCTAGCCGAAAACCCGTAGGTTTGTATTTATACTAAAAAGTCAGCCGACATGCGTCACTTGTGGAAGTGTCGCATGTGGCCGCCTTCATGCGTCACTTACCTAAGTGTCGCTATGCGTCACTCAGGCAAGTGTCGCCTAAACTAAAACACGAGTGTCGCACTATACAAAAACTATATTTCTATTAAGTAACTAACGACACTTATTACAACTCGATAGACCAACTGACAGACACCTAATATGCATCAACAAACTCCCCCGTGTCTTCAGCTTGGTCTTCAAAAATCTTCAAGTCTTCACTTCCAGCCAGCTGGAAATACACCACCAGCATGTACTCCATTGGCGACGCAGATATCCACGATCTTCTGAAATTTTAACGCTTCAGCTCTATCTTTCGTCTTGAACTCAATTCTGTTTCCATGTAATCTTTTCATATCTTGAGCAGAAAGATTGATCAAACTTAATGGGTCAAAAACACAAAACATTTTCCTCTTGAGACCCCATAACGACCTCTTCTTAGGCTGAACAGCATCCCAAGCTGTTTTGTCGTTATTTCCCTTATCTGCATTAGAAGACTCCGGGTCTGTAGCTGGTTCTGAATTTGGAATAAAAACTATCACAGCTTCACCTGTAATATCATCGTATTCCCAATACACGAACCTATTCAAAAAGTCTAACGGGATGATCTCCAAAGGTATCTTCTGTAGACACTTTGCTGGTGGATAAATCATCTTCACAATAGGTTGTCGGGTGATCGGATCCAGTTTCTTCTTAAACTTGTACCTCATACCCAACGTCGGCTTTATCAAGTTGTACTTTTTACTGTTAATCTCACGACGAATGATCACCTGAAAGAAATCTGCTCTTGAATCTCGTGACCGGTTGATCAAGGGTATCTGAGCTAACCTTTGAAGCTCACACTTCGGCAGAGTACTTATTTTATAAAACTTCATATTGAAGTACTGAATGCCGTCACTTCTCTTTATCATAAAAACCGAGTTGTTCTCATCAAATTTCCAACTCTTAATCAATCCCGTGTAATCAGTTCTAACTTTGTAGCATTTACACGTAACCGGTACCTCGATAATCGGTTTAAGCACAATATCCGGTTTTGTTGTAGAAGTTGATGGCTCGTTCGTCTCTTTTTTCGATTCATCTTCAGACGAGTCCGATTCTATAATGGGAGCATCATCATAACATTCATCGCTGTGAAATTGCTCCCCCTCAACTTCAATATCCTCATTTTCCTCAAAAAAGTAATCCTCTGCTACAGGATCATCCATCACCTCTTCCTCAGACATCGTGTTATTATCATTCATCAAGTTTTGCAAATATGTGAGATCTACAAATGAATAATCAACCGCAATAGGTCTTGCCTGACCTTGAACCTCAACAAAATAATCCAAACTGATATTTTCATTCATAGTGGAAGAAGGTTGTACATTTTCAGGTTCAGGGGAAGGAGTTACATTTGTTTCTATTTCCCTAGGATTATCCTCCCCCGAAACAAGTGTGACTGACTCCAATTCTAACAACCTAGAAGACATAGTCGTTATTTGTTGCTGGAGAGAGTCCACTGTAGCAGCTTTAATCTCTAAATCTTTAATCTGTGAAGCTTGAGCTGCAATGATCGCCTGTTGATCATCAAAACGCTTTGATAAAAGCTCCAGTTGAGCTAAAACCTGCTGAATAGAAGCAGTTGCAGGCTGAGGAGAAGTCTGTTGAGTCGGCTCCTCAAGAACAATCGAAGTCCGCTGGCGTCGACGTAGAGGTAAATCGGCATAAGCTGGCGACGACCCAGCAGGACGCTTACCAGGATTCCGCGGAACATGAACCCGACCAGCAGAAATCCGGCGCATAATATGCTTAAAGCGTTGGGGATTAGCTAATTGAATCCCATCTAAAGCTGATTGAGGTGGCACGTCACCCTCAGAATCAGAAGGAGTGGGCCCACCATCATCAGGCTCAACGCGGTCAAAAAGCTCAATTTCGTCCAAATCGTGAGCGATATCAGTATCAACTAAGTCGTCCTCGTTGACCGGAGGAACGACATCATCCGCAAAACCGTGATCGTGCGGCGCAACATAGTTCTCGTTAACTATGTGCCCGAATAACTCTCGGTCAGCCAAAATTTGTTCACCTTTCAGTGCCAGCTTACAGTCATTAAAAACTCGTAAAAGCATCGGTGTTGGCACCAATAGAGAACGCTGGTCAGTGCTATATCCAAGTTCAGATCATTTAACAATAACTGGACAAAACGAGGATACTGCAACCATTTATCCTTCCCAGCCCTGATGTTTTCCACCATGTTCCCAAAAATATAGCCGCTAAAGTTATAGGGCTTATTATACACTAGGGCTAACATAAGTGACAAAGTCAAATGACTTGCCGCATCATACCCCCCTTTCCTCGGCGATAAACATACAATAATAATGTGACACAGATACCTCCATACCCTGCAGAGGTACTGTTTCCTGAAGTCCGAGAGTTGGTTTGCCGGATACCCCATTCTTTGAAGTCCCCCATAGATAAACGTCGTTGGGAAGATGGTGGGCATCGTGGAGTTGTCGGTGAACTGTAAAACCCGCCTAATCGAGTTCTCGGTAATCTCGATTTCCTCCCCAAACATATTCGAAACAATCCGGGGAACATCACCCTGAACCCTGATGACGGCATGATCATAAAATTCCTCTATTTGGTTCATATATACAGGAGTCGTTGCCGTAATCGCATAATAAATCCTCGATCTGCGTAGAAAGTCTATCATCGGTCTGAAGGGCGCCGAATTGGCATGCGTGGATTCCAGAAACGCCGTGATATTGTGACGGGTGTTGGTGCGGCGGTAGTAATTCTGTAACTCAGCCATCTGTAAGCTAAAATACAAAGAAAAATAACCGAAAGCGTTATAGAGTTAGACCGAACACAGAAGGGTTGAAAAACGAAATTTGACTTTAGGCGTCACTTATGGTAAGTGACGCATGGCCACTACCGTCACTTAGGAGTGTCGTATTGCACAGTAATTAAAACTAAAATCCAATTATAGCGTCACTTGTTGGAAGTGACGCTATCATGCGTCACTGATGTAAGTGACGTTTGTATTTTGGGATTTAATTTATACGACACTTGCAAAGTGACGGGTGAAGAACATGCGACATTTAACATAGTGACGTTATCCTAAGACAGTCACTTAAGAAGTGACGGGATAAGTGACGTTTAGAAATAAGCGGCACTTAGACAGTCACTTAGGGTAGTGACGCATGTAAAGGCGTCACTGAAAGTAGTGACGGTGTTAACAGTTAAAATAAATTTATGCGTCACTACACGAGTCACTTAAGAAGTGACGCAAAAACAAGCGGCACTTATTAAGTGACGGTATAAGCTTTCAAAATTACCAAACAACGTCACTTGAGGTAAGTGACGCACGAAGTGACGCAACGATGAAGATCATCGTGTCACTGTTCATACCCAGATTTCAAATTTGGGGGTTTTTGAAATCAAAGTTATCAGGGTGTGCGCAATGTAAAAACTAGTATAACACACCCTTTAGTACACGAAAGCATTATCTAAACATGCATTAAAACGAACGAATGCAAATGTAAAAAACAAATCCGTTACCCTAATTCAAATTAAAGCATGAATATCGAAGTAAAGAGAGTAAAGTTAGTACCAAATAGGTCGTGTGAATGAGTAGAACAAGAATATAGGACTGGAAAGTGATGAAAAGCCACAGAACGCTCGAATCGATCGACGGAAAATGCACAGAAGCAAGTGACGCAGAGACAGTTTGAGTGTCGGTGTGTCAGAGCAAGTGACGCTATAGTAATTTGAAAAGTGATGAGGTTAAGTGTCGTGGGGAAGGGGTATTTATACACCGACCCTAGTATGCGTCACTCAACCCGGCACTTATAGCGAAGCTTACCCCGGCACTTACTGCGTCACTGAAATGAGTGACGCAATATCGTATGCGTCACTGGTAGCGTCACTTATGAAAGTGACGCTCAGTTCACTTTTAGTGAAAAAAATTGCGATTTCATCGATTTTTCGCGTTGTGATTTCGGTACTCAAATTTGAAAAATGTAACTGTAACTTGGATAATAACGAAAATGACACTAACTTAGAGAAAATAAGAATGTAAATTTATAACTAGAAAAATAAACACATTCTTTTTGGTGACGGAGTTGATATAGTCTGATTAGGGATCATATTGGAATAACATGCATATATTAGGAACAGTAAGTGTTATTTCGATCATCAGTATATTTGTCCTCTTTAAATTTACTTGACATACTAAAAGCATTTTTTATAAAAATTATTTCAAAAACGATTATTAGTATGTTTATCCACTTAAACATGTTATACACCCATCTAGGAAGTAGTTTATTATTATTTGTATGTTCATTTCGCTGTAGTTCCCACCATAGATATACATCTTAACTTAAGACATAGATCATGTTTCCATTTACAGATGAAATATAAGAAAATCAATTTTAAGAATCAAGTCAGCGGTGACAGGTCTGTACTTACGTACAACAGAGCGACATAGCTTGATTCAGGTTTAAGCAAAACCAGACTTGGTCAAACCATTTTGGCGACCTTGTAAGGTATCTTATTTTGAAAGACTTTGCAAGTGCTTTGACTTGTGTTTGCTTAAGTTTAAAATATATATTAATAGAAGCCAGGTCTATACTTACGTATAACAGAGGAAACTATCAATATATACCCCCAAATGATATCAAATAAACATCTTTCACGAAAGCATGTCTAGTATAAGTAAGAAATTAAGACTTTTGTCATACATCTAATGGTGTCATACCACTTGAAATAGACAGTTAATGATTAGGCTTCTTGAGACTTCGCAAAGAGTTTTGCATAACATGCCTACTAATACATCGTATGATGAAAACAATGTTTATAAAAACTGTTTTCAATACGTCAGATAAATCTACTGACACATCCAAGATAAACCTTAAAGTTCCATTTTTATGCATGTCATCCAATGTACTATCATATCCCAAGTTGTTTACAGACACAACTTCAACGTCTATTTTAAAATGTAGCAACCTTGCATTTCAGTAGTACTAGAAAGTATAATGAGTGGCAGTTGCATTAGTTGCAATTTTTTTTTTTTTTAAAAAAAATAAAATAGCATTTTAAAGCTAATCCAAGTCACAAATTACTTTTTCGTAGTAAAGAACCTTAGACCGATCATGTTCACTAATTCATCAAATCGGGCTCTAGAAAAAGCCTTAGTGAATAAGTCAGCATTTTGTTTGAGGGTATCTATATGGACAAGGTCAATAAGATGTTTCTCATAGCAATCCCGTATGAAGTGAAACCGAATTTCTATGTGTTTGGTTTTAGAGTGTTGTACGGGATTGCGTGTGATTGATATGGCAGCAGTATTATCAATATGTATAGGAGTTAAAGTTAAGAGTAACCCGTAGTCGCGCAATTGGTGCTGAATCCAAAGAACTTGAGAGCAGCAGCTTGCAGCAGCAATGTATTCGGCCTCCGCTGTTGAAGTAGAAACCGTTGTTTGCTTTTTGCATTGCCATGACACCAATCGGGATCCTAGAAACTGACATCCTCCTGTTGTAGACTTCTTATTCATGTTGCAGCCACCATAATCGGAATCGGAATAAGCAGAGAGCGTGAAGTTCTTCTCATTTGAGTACCATAGACCGAGAGTGGGTCTATATTTAAGATAGCCAAAAATCCACTTCACTGCCTTCATATGAGAAACCTTAGGACGTGCTTGATATCTTGAACAAATTGAAACCGCGAATACGATATCAGGCCTTGAGGCAGTAAGGTACATTAGAGAACCAATCATCGAACGATAATCCTTTTCTTTGCAGTCCTCATCATCATCAGCAGGTCCAAGATTATGGTTGAGTTCAATAGGAGTTCCATAAGGCTTACAAGTGAGCATATCATACCGTGTCAACATGTCATTGACATATTTCGACTGATGAATATACATCCCTTTGGATGACTGTTCAACTTGTACCCCTAGGAAGAAAGTTAGATCTCCCATTGCACTCATCTCGAAACCTGACTTCATGACCTCTTCAAATTCTTTGCATAAAGCCTCATTCAATGATCCAAAAATAATGTCATCGACGTATACTTGAACGAGTAACAAATCATCCCCTTTCCCTTTTGTGAAAAGGGTGCTGTCGATGGTGCCCCGAGAAAAACCGTTGTCCACCAGATGAGTAGCAAGCCTCTCATACCATAGTCGAGGAGATTGATGAAGTCCATACAATGCCTTATTTAGCTTGTAGACATAATTTGGATGCACCGAATCTTCAAAACCTGGAGGCTGTTGAACATAAACCTCCGTATCAATCTTACCATAAAGGAATGCACTCTTGACGTCAAGTTGCTTGACACAAATCCCTTTAAATGAAGCAAAAGCTAAGAAGATACGGACAGACTCCAATCTGGCGACAGGGGCAAAAACCTCGTCATAATCCAGTCCTTCAACCTGAGTATACCCTTGAACAACTAGTCGAGCTTTATTTCTTGTAACAACCCCTCGATCATCCTTCTTTACTCGATATACCCATCGAGTGCCTTTTGGATCAACACCCTTGGGTAATGGTACTAGAGTCCACACCTGCAACTTGTGAAATTGTTGCAGTTCATCTTGCATGGCCTCGACCCAAGATGGATCTTGTAAGGCCTCCGAAACTTTCTTCGGTTCGGTTTGGGAAAGGTGACATGAATTAACAGTCGCCATAAATCCCAAAATCTGATCAGCTGAAGTATCCTTATCTTCAGCAGATTGCTTCGCCTGATGTCTCGTTTGAACAGCAGAATGAGGATCACCAATAATGTTTTCAACTGGGTGAATCCTATGTATCCGGGTCACTGGAATGGCATCTGGCACAAGATTTAATTCCAAGTTGTTCAAGTCACCTTCAGTGGCAGAAGCCTCTTCGTTCTCTTCATTAATGAAGAAACGAGAATAATCCATGTCTTCTTCATCCTTTAAGAGAGGCATATCAGGATCGTCCGGAAGATCCGCGGCATTTACAGTATTTGAAGAAGACGGAATGGTTGTTGTTGGTGGTGTGGGTGTAGGAACAGATGCAGGAGAAGTGGCGGATGTAGGTGCAGGCATTTGTTGTGTTGGAATAGGTGATGGAGTGGATGTCGTATCGGGAATTGGATTGGGTGTTGTAGGAGGAGAATCGGATGTTTGTTGAAAAACATCGAGTCCATGAAGCATTGTTATTAACTCTTCAGTGTCATCGTCCTCCGGTACATTGAAGGAACTGAAGAGTTTCCCAAAATTAAAGAACCAGTCCGGACCAGCTCCTTGAGGTGGTTCTGTATACCGTAAGCATTTTACCTCAAAGTGTTCCTCGATCTCGTTTGTGGATTTGTTGTATACCCTTTTGTTTGGAGAATTGACCGAATATCCGAGAAAAATCCCTTAAACGGCTTTATCACCAAACTTAGGGACACGTTCTTTGGTTATCATGATCAAACAAGGACACCCAAATGGCTCCAGAAACTGCAGATTCGGCTTGCGATTATTGAAGAGCTCATAACACGTTTTATTCTTCTTTTTAACCGAAAGTACCCGATTCAAAACGTAGCAAGCAGTATTAACTGCCTCGGCCCAGAAGATAATAGGTAGTTTGGAATCCGCTAGCATAGTGCGAGCAGTTTCAATGATGGTCCTATTCTTCCGTTCAACAACTCCATTCTGTTGAGGAGTTCTCAGAGCACTGAATTGATGTTCAATACCCCTGGAAGCGCAAAATAACTCGAGAGTTGAGTTCTTGAATTCGGTTCCGTTATCGCTTCGCAGTCTCTTTACCTTTAAGTTGCACAGATTTGCCAACTTATCCAACAAATAAACTAAGATACCCGCAGTTTCATCCTTTGTCGCAAGAAAGTATACCCACGAGAACCGTGAGTAGTCATCTGTCACTACTAAACAGTAGGAGCGACCACCGATGCTCTTTGTGGAAACAGGACCAAAAAGATCCATATGCAGTAATTCCAACGGAGCATTAATGGAATTCACAACCTTGGACTTATGAGACTTCTTATGGAGTTTGCCCTTGTGGCAAGAAACACAGTCATCCTTCAAGGTGAAGGACTGTTTTGGAACTCCACGAACCAAGTCATTGTTGACTAGGAAATTCATTTTTCGGAAATGAATGTGTCCCATTCGTCTGTGCCAAAGGAGTGATTCCTTTTCTGAAGCCTTCGAAAGAAGACAAGTGTACTCTCTGGTTGTCTCCACAGTTCGCATATTCATTACATAGGTGTCATTTCTTCTAGGTGCACGCATTACCACCCATTCCTCTGGAATGACATACCCCGGCTTCAATATGACACACTCAGTCTTTGTAAAAGATGTGGTATAGTCCTTATCACAAACTTGTGAAACACTTAGCAAGTTATGCTGAAGTTCAGCCACATAATTTACATTCTCAAAGCTAACCTTTCCATTAGTTAGCGTCCCTTTACCCGAAATCGTTCCCCCTGTATCTCCAGCAAAAGCAACATGACCTCCTGCGTATGGTTTAATATCCACAAGGAGAGACACATCACCCGTCATGTGTCGCGAGCAGCCACTGTCCATGAACCATTCACTATCTTTTACATGTTCAGACTGCTGCAACACATAAAAATGAGGAGATTAGTGAGAAACGGTGACCCAAGCCTTTACAGACTTAGGTCGACCATAGTCATCAACAATAAGCACATCAGATAAAACTTTATTTTTAAACAAATCAGATTTTGAATCTGATGTGTTATTATTGATGACATTTGAGTCTTCAGTGGACTCCTTTATCTTCCAAACCTTTGATGGTTCGGGATTTGGCTTGGAAATAATGTTGGGCTTTGGTTTTAACAAAGGATTTTGCCCAACACTAACTACTATCTTAGCAGGCATGGAAGAGATGGGGTGATGCCTAGGAGGTGATTTTGAAAGGGAATTTCTGTAGAATAGTGTCCTAGGCATATCTTTCCCATAACGCTGATAAGAGAGTTTGGGACAATCGCGGATCAAATGTCCTTGTTTCTTGCAGTAGAAACAAGAACGAGTCTCTCTAAACTGTTGAGGCAAGGATTTACTGCAGGAAGTGGTGAAGCATTTCTAGAACATGAACATTTCGTGCATGTGTTAGAAAATGCTTGTTTAGAAGTGGAAGTTGAGGCATGAGTTTTATCAACATGAACCTTTTCATTTGTCACCTTTTGTTTTAAAACAAATGCCGGTGACTTTTGAGTTTGAAGTTTCACATTTAAAACTCTGTTTTCCTTTTTATTTTGAACCTTTGATATCGGTTCAACTTTTAAAATTCGTTTTTCAGGTTTAGCCTCAACCTTCTTAAACTCAGGATATTCCTGATCAGTAATATCCTCTATCTCAACAATCTCATCAGTATGAACTTGAGACTTATTTTCAGCTTTAACAAACTGAGGCAATGGATACTCTTGCCTCTTGGTTTTCTCCGTTGTCAGTTTATTTAGCTTGGCTTCTTTGGCCTTAATACCATATAGTTTGGTATAATCAACTGAGATCTCCTCAAGGCCTTGTTTAGCAATCGGGGGACAATATTCAGCATTAGAAGGTGGTGGTACTTGATTATAGCCAAGACCTTCCTTCTTTTTGCCACTTGCTCCCTGCTTGCTAACAATCTCATTAAAGACTTGTGTGGCGGATGTTGAACCTAAGATTTTGCTTTTATGATTCTCAAACTCATTTTTCAAATCAGATAATTCTTTAGTCAACAATTCAATTTCAGTAAGATAACTTTTAATTGCATCTTGCTGGCTAAAGACCTTTGCCTTAAAGGTTTCGGTATCTAATTTATGAGCTTCAAGGTGTTGTTCATAAATTTTTTCATTATCTAGCAAAAAGTTATTAGATTCATTAAGTTTAACTATCTTGTCCCGCAAATTTTGATTGTCTTTCTGATAGGCCTTAAGGGATTCAGTTAAGTTAATACACGAAACACAATTAAATGGCTCATTGGGTTCATTTGGTACCTCATGAGTAATGTGAGCCATCAGGCATTGAAACTGTGCAGCTTGAGCACTCCAATCAAAAGCCGTTGGCTCAAAAACAATCAAAGCGTTATCTACAGCTAACGATTTAGCTTCTTCCTTTTCATTTGCCTTGGGTGGATCCGGTTTAGTAAGACCCGACGATGGCATCCTGGGTTTCTCACATTCCCTTATGAAGTGACCAAGGTTCTGACAGTTGTAACATCGAACCTTGCTTTTTTCAAACCCAAATCCGGTCTTCCCATTACCTTCCAAACTCTTCCGTCCCGTTCTCTGCATAAATTTCTGAACCCTTCTGTAAATCATAGCTATATTCCAGTTTAAATCCATCTGCTCCAAGTCATCGTCATCCAGCTGAGCATAATCTTCTTTGGTCATTTCCAAAGTAGTATTTGGTTGAGTAACCAAATCTTTGTAAGAACTGAGAAAAGCTGTATAGATCGCAGCTTGCTCTTGAATAGCTGGTGAAGATGAAACCTGCTGCTGTGATCCTTGAGTAATGGAGGATGTGCCAGAAACATAAGCAGCATGTGATGCTCCAGCTGAATAAGATGGAGAATTGGTATCCGAGATGAATGCCATTCCTCCATAACTCTTACCAGAGTTAACTTGGCCTCCATAAAGTGAAGGATTTTGTACAAAACCAGTTGACTTGCACTCTTTCTTCTTCAACTCCATAGCGTGTGCTTGAAGAACTCCTATCAACTTATCCAAAGTCATACCATCCAATCCTTCACTTTCCTTCAAGAATTGGACTTTTACATCCCATGTACTTGGTAGAACATCTAACAGTTTCTTATTTATCTCAAGTGCTGTGAGATTATATCCACCCTCCGTTAACTCACTCACCAATTGTGAGTACCGGGTAAACAGTCCAGAGGTTGTCTCATTTGGTAAGGAGTCAAACAGATCGTACTATTTCTTTATCAATTCCAGCTTAGCTTCCTTGTATTTCGCATTTCCCCCACACCTCGTTTCCATAGCCTTCCATAAATCATAGGTTGTGTCATGATGTTTAAACAGTCTCATGACATCCTTTGTTAAGCACATACAAATAGCTGAGTGTGCTTTTCTTTCTATCTGATAGTCCTTCTTTTCTTGAGGTGTCATTGCAATAAAAGATTTTGGTGGAGGAATCGTCCGATAATCTCCTTCAGCCACTGGAGCCTCATATCTTTGTTTTAATGGGCCCCACAATTCCGGACAATGAAAGTCAACAAACTGTTCAAATCTATCCCTCCAGTAAGCATAATCCATGTCTGCAGTGAAAAGTGGGGGTTTATTATTGGAACCAATATCATTTCCCTGCTTTAGCATCTCCCTAATACCTCTAATATCTTCCTTGTCAGCAATAGAAGCCATTGAAGATATACCTGAAATTATATGCAAAAAACAAGAACTTGCAAACAAATTAGTACCAAAGGCATCACTAGGTAAGTGACGCACTCAAGTGTCGCAGCGAATAGCGACACTTAGCAAGTGACGCTATCGAGTGACGTACAAAGTGACGGATGACACTATAAGTAAGTGTCGGTCAGTTAAGCAAGTGACACACTCAAGTGTCGTACTTGAGTGTCGTGCTAAATCGAATAGGCGTCACTAGTAAAAGTGACGCTATAAATCAAACAGGCGTCACTAACAGAAGTGACGCTTGAGGGTCAAGTGACGTGTAACAGTGACGCACTTGAATGACGGTGTATTAGAGTAGACGACACTTAAGTTAAGTGTCGTATAAACCTCAAATGACGCTTCAAGTGACGCGTCTAAGTGACGGTAAAACCCTAATTTGGGATTAGATAGTGCCGCTATAAGTGACGCGTCTAAGTGACGGATCGAGTGACGCAAAACGGCTGAAAAATCCCAAAACCCTAAAAATGTCGAATTTTCGTAAACCAAACGAAAATTCTTTGAACCCTAATGGACGAAACCTGTTGTTGATGAAGAATCTTGACTGTAAATCACCTTAGCAGCTCCAAAACCGTATGTAATCTCAATTAATTAGTCGAACAAAGCCGAAATCAACCCAAAATCGAATCTAAATGTCAATGTATTCACCTAGATGGCTCTGATACCAGTTGAAAGTGCCCCTTGTCGTGGACCTAGATGTCAATTGACAGCAATTGTAAGACGGAATCACACAATTTCTTGTATAGCTAACAAAACACAAACCGAACACACGAAATTCAATAATGTAAACGTGTATATTAGCTTGTATAACTGTTTGGGAACGATTACAAGTTGGTTTAGTCGACAAATGGTGCTAGGGTTTCGTCAACCCTAGCCGAAAACCCGTAGGTTTGTATTTATACTAAAAAGTCAGCCGACATGCGTCACTTGTGGAAGTGTCGCATGTGGC
The DNA here is from genome assembly GCA_963422505.1 of Pseudognaphalium luteoalbum. Classification (NCBI taxonomy): domain Eukaryota; kingdom Viridiplantae; phylum Streptophyta; class Magnoliopsida; order Asterales; family Asteraceae; genus Pseudognaphalium; species Pseudognaphalium luteoalbum. Next base: position 35,196,053 of record OY730193.1, read on the forward strand.
CGCCTTCATGCGTCACTTACCTAAGTGTCGCTATGCGTCACTCAGGCAAGTGTCGCCTAAACTAAAACACGAGTGTCGCACTATACAAAAACTATATTTCTATTAAGTAACTAACGACACTTATTACAACTCGATAGACCAACTTACAGACACCTAATATGCATCAACAAGGAAGCTTAGAATCGGCCAGCATAGTCCGAGCTGTTTCGATAATAGTCCTATTTTTACGCTCAGCAACTCCGTTCTGTTGAGGAGTTCGAGGGGCACTGAACTGATGATCAATGCCTTTTGTGGCACAGTATAGCTCAAGAGTAGAGTTCTTGAATTCAGTCCCGTTATCACTTCGCAGTCTCTTAACCTTTAAGTTGCATAAGTTTGCCAACTTATCTAACAGATATACTAGAATATCTGGTGTTTCACTCTTTGCCCCCAGAAAATACACCCATGAAAATCGTGAGTAGTCATCGGTGACTACTAAGCAGTACGATCTTCCACCAATACTCTTGGTTGAAATAGGACCGAATAGGTCCATATGCAATAATTCCAATGGTGCCGCAATGGAATTCACTAACTTAGGCTTGTGAGGTTTCTTATGAAGTTTCCCTTTATGGCAGGCGACACAGTCATCTTTTAGTGCAAATGACTGTTTAAGGACTCCATTTACCAAATCATTATTTATCAAGAAATTCATCTTTCGAAAATGGATGTGTCCCATTCGTCGATGCCACAATAATGATTCCTTTTCTGAAGCCTTCGAAAGGAGACATGTATATTCATCTTTAGTCTCCACAGTTCGCATATTCATGATGTAGGTGTCATTTCTCCTTGGTGCCCTTAAAAGCACCCATTCCTCGGGAATAACGAAACCCGGCTTCAAAATCACGCACTCTGTCTTTGTGAACGCTGTTGTATAATCCTTATCACAGACTTGTGATACACTCAGCAAGTTGTGAGTCAATTGAGCCACGTAGTTCACGTTTTCGAAGCTAACTTTCCCGTTAGTTAGCGTACCTTTCCCAGAAATGGTTCCTCCTGTATCTCCAGCAAATGCAACATGTCCTCCAGAATGTGGTTTAACATCCGTCAAAAGGGACACATCGCCCGTCATGTGTCGCGAACAGCCACTATCCACAAACCACTCGCTGTCTTTAACGCGTTCTGACTGCTGCAACACATAAAGTAGGAGATTAGTGAGAAACGGTGACCCAAGCCTTCACAGACTTAGGTCGACCACAGTCATCAACAATAATCACATCAGATAAGATTTTATTTTTAAACAGATCAGATTTTGTATCTGATGTGTTATTATTGATGACATTGGAGTCTGCAGTAGACTTCTTTATTTTCCAAACAGTAGATGGTTTGGAAATTTGCTTTGGAGTAATGTCAGGCTCTTGTTTTGGCAAAGGTTTTTGCCCAACATTACTCGTTTTTGCAGCAGGTTTGGGAGAGACAGAGTAACGCCTAGGAGGAGATCTTGAAAGAGAATTTCGATAAACAGAAGTCCTAGGCATTTCCCTCCCGCAATTCTGATGAGACAGTTTGGAACAATCACGAATTAGATGTCCCTGTCTCTTGCAGTAAAAGCATGATCTATTTTCAACAACTGGTTGAAACTGAGGTTTTACCGCCGGAGTTGAAGAAACATTTCTAGAACATGCACATTTCGTGCATGTCTTAGAAAGTTCTTGTTTGGGTTGAGTGTTTGAAATAGAAGGTTTATTACAAACATCATTTGCAAATTTAGATTGATTTTGCAAAATCTTTACAGGTGACTGTAAAGTTTTAGATTTTGTATTTAAAACCTTATTCTTTTCTTTGTTAGATTGAACTTTAATTGTTGGTTCAACCTTTAACACCTTTTCACAGTTTATCTCAACCTTTTTTAACTCAGGATACTCCTCATCGGTAATATCCTCAATTTCAACAATCTCCTCAACATTAACAGGAGATTCACACTTTGATTTAACAAACTGAGGTGAAGGGTACTCTGACCGTTTAGTTTTCTCCTTCACCTGTTTGTTAACCTTATCAACCTTAGATTTGACACCGTATAACAATGCATAATCAACCGGAATCTCTTCGGTGCCTTCCTTAACCGGCATAGGACAGTATTCAGTAGGAGGCGGGACTACATTATAACCTAGTCCCGTCTTCGTTTTGTGATCTGTCCTTTGCTTAGTAAGTATTTCATTAAAGGCAACAGTAGACGAGGAGGAACTTAAAATCTTACTCTTATAGTTATCATATTCTTCTTTAAGATTAGAGTGTTCCTTGTTCAGACGGTCAATTTTAGCAAGATAGCTATCAATAGCATCCTGTTGACTGAAAACTTTTGACTTATACCTAAGTGTGTCCTGTTGATAAGCCTCTATTTTCTTATCATACAATTGTTCATTTGCTTTTAGGTATTTGTTTGAGTCATTAAGTTTTTCGACCTTTCTTCTTAAGTCTACATTGTCTACCTGAAAGCACCTTAAGGATTCGGTTAACTTAATGCATGATACACAGTTTAAGGGTTCTTCAGGTTCATTACGTACCTCATTCGAGATGTGAGCCATAAGACACTGCTGATAGTTCTCAGCATATATGCTCCAATCCGTATTGGTTGGCTCAAAAACAACTAGTGCATCTGCTGTTGCTTGCTTTACTTGATCCTTCTCCGGAGTTCTAGGAGCATCAGGCTTTGTGAAACCAGACGGAGGAACCTTAGGCTTCTCACATTCTCTCGCAAAGTGTCCCAGATTCTGACAATTGTAACATTTCACTTTGCTTTTATCAAAACCGAAGCTAGTTTTGCCATCTCCCTCCAAACTCTTGCGACCAGTTCGTTGCAAGAATTTCTGAACACGCCTGGATATCATAGCAATGTTCCAGTTAAGATCCATCTGCTCAAGATCATCATCATCAAGTTGAGCATAGTCTTCCTTGGCCAATTCCAAAGTGGCATTTGGTTGTGAAACCAAATCCTTGTAAGAACTTAGAAAGACTGTATAGATAGCAGCCTGCTCTTGAATTGCAGGAGAGACGGGGACCTGCTGTTTTGACCCCTGGGAGGGTCCAGAAGCATATACTGGATGAGAAACACCAGTAGAATACAAAGGAGTTTGAAGTGGAGAGCTTGTAGAAGAAACAAACGCCATTCCACCATACGCTTTACCCGTGTTGACTTGTCCTCCATACAGGGACGGGTCTTGAACAAAACCGCCTGTCTTGCATTCTTTCTTCTTCATCTCCATTGCATGAGCTTGAAGAATGCCAATTAGCTCATCCAATTTCATGGTAGCTAATTCTTGACTTTCCTTGAGAAGCTGTACTTTAACATCCCAAGAGCTAGGCAAGACATCCAGTAGTTTCTTGTTTACTTCAAGTGGAGGAAAATCGTAACCTCCCTCCGTCAACTCACTCACAAGTTGTGAGTATCTAGTAAAGACTCCTGCAGTCGTCTCATTTGGCAAAGAATCAAACAGATCGTACTGTTTCTTGATGAGTTCCAACTTGGCTGCTTTGTACCGTTGATTTCCACCACATCTAGTTTCTATTGCCTTCCACAGCTCATATGTGGTTTCATGTGATTTGAACATTCGTAATACATCTTTGGATAGGCACATACAAATAGCCGCATGTGCCTTTTTCTCCATATCATAATCTTTCTTTTCCTCTGGAGTCATGGACCTGTAGACCTTTTTCGGAGGCATATTCATAGTAGGAAAAACTCCTTCAACTAGAGGAGCTACATATTTTTCCGTGAGTGGACCCTAGAGCTCCGGACAGTGAAAGTTTATGTATTGTTCAAATCGAGCACGCCAATATACGTAATCCATGTCAGCTGTAAACAGAGGAGGTTTATTATTAGAACCAACATCGTGATTCTGTTTTAACATATCTCTGAGTCCTCTAATATCGTCTTTATCAGCAATAGAAGCCATTGAAGATATACCTGAAATTGTACGCAAAAACGAGAACTTGCAAACTAATTAGTACCAAAGGCGTCACTTGGTAAGTGACGCACTCAAGTGTCGCAGCGAATAGCGGCACTTGGAAAGTGACGCTATCGAGTGACGTACAAAGTGACGGATGACACTATTAGTAAGTGTCGGTCAGTTGAGCAAATGACGCACTCAAGTGTCGTACTTGAGTGACGTGCTAAATCAAATAGGCGTCACTAGAAAAAGTGACGCTATAGTTCAAAAGGCGTCAATAAAGAAAGTGACGTGGAAAAAATTGATCAGGCGTCACTAATGTAAGTGACGCTTAACACTCAAATGACGTGCTACAGTGACGCACTTGAGTGACGGTATATTAGGGTAGACGACACTTAAGTTAAGTGTCGTATAAACCTCAAGTGACGCTTCAAGTGACGCGTCTAAGTGACGGTAAAACCCTAATTTGGGATTAGATAGTGCCGCTATAAGTGACGCGTCCAAGTGACGGGTCGAGTGTCGCAAAACGACTGAAAAATCCCAAAACCCTAAAAATGTCGAATTTTCGTAAACCAAACGAAAATTCCTTCAACTCTAATGGACGAAACCTGTAGATAATGAAGAATCTTGACTGTATAACACCTTAGCAACTCCAAAACCGTATGTAATCTCAACTAATTATTCGAACAAAGCCGAAATCAACCCAAAATCGAATCTAAATGTCAATGTATTCACCTAGTGGCTCTGATACCAGTTGAGAGTGCCCCTTGTCGTGGACCTAGATGTCAATTGACAGCAATCGTAAGGCGGAATCAAACAATTGCTTGTATGGCTAACAAAACACAAACCGAACACAAGGAATTCAATAATGTAAACGTGTATATTAGCTTGTATAACTGTTTGGGAACGATTACAAGTTGGTTTAGTCGACAAATGGTGCTAGGGTTTCGTCAACCCTAGCCGAAAACCCGTAGGTTTGTATTTATACTAAAAGTCAGCCGACATGCGTCACTTATGGAAGTGTCGCATGTAGCCGCCTTCATGCGTCACTTACCTAAGTGTCGCTATGCGTCACTCAGGCAAGTGTCGCCTAAACTAAAACACGAGTGTCGCACTATACAAAAGCTATATTTCTATTAAGTAACTAATGACACTTATTACAACTCAATAGACCAACTGACAGACACTCAAAGATGCATCAACAAAATAGATAGTATATTTTATAGTAATTTATCCCTATATTATACATTTTTATGCATTTATATGATTTTAAGATACTTATTTTGTTAATATTTGCAGAAATGTATTTTAATTGAAGATTGGAGAAAAGGAACGATAATAAGATCAAAACTGAAGAAACTAAAGCGTTTGAAGAAAAGAAGACTTAAACCTTAAAGAAATGAAGACTAAGATGATTATATTGAAGAATTGGGCCAAGAAAACAAGTGAATCCGTTTAAGAAGAAAGAAAAGCCCACATTGAAGCCCAAACCATTTTTGGAATATTCTGGAAAAACAATCCAACCGGCGGTTGGGGTTAAGGTTTCAAGGCGGTGGAAAATCGCAGAAGTTGGAGTGGGATTCAAATAACTCCAACCGGCGGTTGGGAGTCCCAACCGGCGGTTGGAGGGTCGGCCAGAAACATTATAAATAAAGGCTTAGTTTTAGCTAAACCATATACGATTCTTAGAATACAAAGTCAATTATTAGGGTTTTAGGTCGACTAGAGGTGCGAATTTAGAGGCTAAGGAGCTAGGGTTTGAAGGTTTTCAACCCTAGAAAAAGCTAGTTCGTCAATTGGTTCGGTTTCTTTATCCTTGTAACTTTATTAACCTTTTGGGTTACTATGGATATTATTTATTTGAATTAACTGTTTGTTAGATTTTCGTTATGAATGTTTAAATGAATGTTTATTAGGTTTATTATATGAATTATATGTTTATGTTGGAACTATATTATTGAATATTATTATGCAAGAATTATGTGTTATATTATGTTAATGATCATAATTAACTGATTTATAGATAAACTTCACTAATCTTTTGGGTTTTTAAATTAAGTGATTATGTTTCATTAGATGTTAAGTAGCATTATAATTCAACCGACCCTGAAATTGCATCAATAATATGTTGAAAGATCTTAATAAATAGTTATACTTTACATAACCTTTGACTGTATTGCTATATGAAAATTATCATAACCTTTGTGGTTTTCTACATTAGTAAATCACAATAATAATAGCCAACACGCAAATAGACATAAGTTGATATAATAAGTTTAATAAATAATAGTTTAAATAGTCATAATCTTCTATCCAATTGAGTATTCTTAAGTTGTTCCTTAAAACTTATCTATTAAAAAATCGGTATCAATTATAAATATGTTCAATCGGAACTAAAACGTCCCCCCTATCTTGTATATTATTTTGTATTATTGTAAGTTTGTATATTAATTGTAATAATTGTAATAAGATAGATAAATAGTTAGTTATAGATTAAATCACGTTCCCTGTGTTCGAATCTGGACTTACTTATAAAACTATATTCTATGATCAGGATAACACTTGCCGGAATTGTGTGATAGTATTATTTAGTATTTCCTTAATTAAAACTTGTGATTATAATTGCCTATACTTAGCACACATCAAGTTTTTTGGCGCCGCTGCCGGGGAGCGGTGTATTTTAATTAAAACTAACTATTTTCCCTGTAAAACAATTATATTTTTTTTCTAATGTGTTGCAAAATCAATAAGGAATATCGGCTCACCCATTGAGAATACTAACAAAAACAAAGGTATAAGGAGAGTTCAGCCCTACCTCATTGATTTATCATATAAGAGGTAAGGTGCTTCTCGAAAGAAATAGGTTTTTAACATGCTTCGCGCTGACCTGTTTCTCCGCTTTTGTGTACTATCAATGGAGCTACCGTGATCTTTTGATTAGCAATGTATAAGAGATTAATATAATTATTCAATATGTATAATAAATCACTTTAGGTAGAATAGAATTAGATAAGTAATCTAAACTATGTGCTATTTTATGTGCACAGAGAAATTTAACTGTTATTAAGAAATGGAGTCGATGCAAGTGGACTTTGGAAGTGATAATGAGAATTTTAAAGATATAGAGATAGACGACCATTCTTTTAAACCAAACAAGAAAATCAGGCTAACAACTGAAGACGAATGTTTTGAACATCCTCCTGTGATTTCAACCAAGGAAGACATGTTTGACTACTTAGATGACCATGAGGATGAGATTAGATTTGTTATGGAACTCGTACGTAGGTCTACTTTAGAATATACTGATTATCAACAAGAGTTGATTAAGAAGATGGAAGAACAATTCACTGCTTGGGTTATATCTAATGAAACCAGAGATACAGATGATTTTATCAACTATGTGAATAAGCTGAAATATGATATTGTGAGTGAAGATATAGATCCAACTTTTTGTGAAGAACAGTTGTTAAAGTATACTTATGTGTATCAGACATTTGAGAAATCTTTGTTTCCTTATTCAGAGAAGCAAAGAGAAATGTTAAGAGAACTGAAGGAAATAATAGAGTATGCCACTGGAAACTTGAGCAATATGGCTGACATCTGCTTGCTAAGGAACTTTCAAGACTTTTTCAATTCGATAAAGGCTAGAGAACACATTGATTCTGGAAGATTTTTCATAGATTGTACGGTTGAGTTCTACATTCAAGACATTATTGATGAATTTTACTATGGAGAATGTGATGAAGTAACACGTACAATTCCTGAGTATTTTTCTGATGAACCAATGGCGAACTTGGTAACTTATGCTAAGAAGGAGTTGCAACTAGCTTACCCTGGAGTTCACTACAATCAAAGAAATAATCTTTTTCACCTAGGTCTATCAGAGGTTTATTATCATTTAGTAGATACTTTTAGGTATTCTGGGTTAACAACAGATCATCAAGAAGGATACTATAATAGGATCTTAAAAGACATAGGAACAGCAGTGAGAACCCACATCACATATGATTATTATGATATACATTTAGGTTTCTATGGGTTATTAGATTCGTTAAGGCACAATCATGTAGAACGCGAAACGAAAATTGAAGACGACTACTTGAGCACAGACGAAGATGGTAGAATAACTAAAAAGGTAAAAAGAATAGCTGCCATGCTCATAGAAACTGAGAACGCTGAAAGAATTCATCATGAGAGTTTCTCTGAATTTGCTTCACCAATACCCGAGTTAGCTAATAAAATCTATATGCATTTTCGAAAAATTTATCCTGAGAATTTTGGAAAACCTATCTATGGGAATTAGGATTGAAGACCAACAAAATCACTTCTGAAGATCATTTGCAACTTTTTCATTTTTTAATAGCTAGTTATATTTTTTTGTTTTCTATTTTATTTAGGATTTGAATGTTATTTGAATAATTGAAATTTATTGTTAATTTCGTGCTTGATTAATATAAAGTTTACTGCTTTCAGATTTATATGATTATCTCTTCTCTATTTGTATTAGCTACACAAATAATAGAAATCTAAGTATTTAGAATTGATTTTTACACGAGTTGCAATAGTGATAAGAGTTTAATTCAAAATACTTAAAGAAAATTAATAATATAAATTTTGAATGTATGCTTAACATTGATTACAAAGTTTGCAGGTATATTAAATTTGATATTTTGGTGACAAATAGATTGAAATAATATATTTGAAATTCGATAAAGTCGACAATTGAATTTTCAGACAGTGAATGAGTCGACACAATCACTGATTATAAATCTATGTATACCAAAGTGGGTTTATATATATCTATTGCTCGTAACAACTAACAGCAATGCAGGTATTTATATTAATTGGAGGAACGAAACGGTAAGTCTCTTTTTCAATACATTCACTTTCCTAAAAAAAAAGATACAAATAGTATATAGTTAATATGTAATAATATTGTATATTGCATTTATAATAATATTGCATTTAAAATATGTTTAAAATACGTATAAATAAAGTATTATTAATACGAAAAATAATTGGGCTAAAAATAAGTTAATAAAAAAATGAGCCCAAATTAAATTCACGGGCCGAATGGCCTGAGCCCAACTTTTGAACCAACCGGCGGTTGGGAAAAAACTTAACCGGCGGTTGAACCCTTTTTCGTCCAAAACCAGAAACTCCTCAGTTTCTGCCATTTACACACACTCCACACACACATTTCACACACACATACGAGAATCACATTTTCATCATAATCTCATTACGTTTTTACGTTTTTCATCTTCAAAGGTATGATTTCTAACTCGTGTTTATTATTTCTCGCATTTTAATTCCGTATTTTATAGCGTTATTATGTTTATTGCGAATTGTGGATTGATTACACATATTTTGATAGTTTAAATGATTAGGAATACTTAGAAATTAGTTTAGGTTAGCTAAGTTGTGATTTTTACGGTTTGAGGATTGGTTGCGGATTGTTGCGGATTGATTAGGATTAGGGCTTGATTTTAGATAGTTATTCGAATAAAACAATATTTGTTAAAAACTACATTTTTAGAATTCGAGTATACAGTGATTTTGAATTAATTAAAATTTTAGTATATGACTCGATAATTCAAAACAATAATATTACAAATTTCTTAAAAACAAAAATTTATTAGACTAGCTATTATTGAAATAATAATCATTTATCCAAATTTAAAATTTTAAGTTAGTAAAACGACCATTTCAAAACTTTTGACAAAATAATTTATAAAATAAATTTAATATTTAGTTATAAAATTTTTAGATAAAAGATATATTTTATTAAAATTACATCTTTAAATTCTATACATGTTTAAAAATAATGAAAAACTAAGATTATAACTATAAACTAATTAGTTGAAATATATAAGTCTCTACAATTAAAAATTTATTTTCAAACATTTTTTAATATTATGAAATGTTCATTTATTTGATTCGATATTATATTTCGAAATAAAGACATATATTATGCTTAGTTTATTGGATATAATATTTGAAAATAAACAGGTGGCTATTAAATATTAAGCAGAACTGCTGCCCAAATTTCTAACTTTTAATATATATTAGAAAGTTATTAAAATTTATTTTTACAGATATGGCGACTAGACGACAGAGAGGACTTGCACTCTTAGCCAGAGATGATTTCCAGTTACATAGATTTCTGAGATTTGAGCATGAGTCTGTCACTCAGGAGCTCAGGACAGAGTACGCTGACAGATTACTGGAGCTTGTGGCACAGCCTGTTGAGGTTCCCGATGTGTTAGACTGGTCTCTCATGGAGAGAGTTATTGACCCTCGCCAGAATGGGGAGACTGGAGATGTTACTCTGAGGAGGCTGATGACTCAGAGTTATATTTTACCATCAGGTGATGTTGGTTTTGTATCTCAGGCTTGGTTTCGTTTATTTCAGATTCAGGAGGTTATCTATAGAGAGCTTGTTATTGAGTTTTACACCACCCTTAGATTTGATTCCACGTCTAGGCAGTTTGACCAGCCCTCGATTTCTTTTTACCTAGGAGGTCAGCCTAGGACGATGAGTTTGATAGAGTTTAGTATTGCTGTGGGGCTCTACACACTAGATGAGCTCCACAACCCATTTTTTGTGGATCATTTGACTGCGGGTATGGTTGGCCAGTATTCATCTGTTGAGATAGGTGCGTATTGGAGGGATTTAGCTATTGTTGATTATGGGGAGAGAGCATCTTCTGACATTCATATGAGGAGTCCTGTTCATAGGCTATTGCATAGGTTGTTGTCATTTTCTATTTGTGGCAGGCATACGGGACCTGAGAAGGTCTATCAGCCTGATTTCTTTTTCTTACACACTATGATTCAGGGGACACTGATCAATGTTCCCTGGAAATTAGTGCATTGGATGAAGACCGGAGCGACTGGGTATAGGTTGACCAGTAGTTTATGTGGAGGACAGTATGTCACTAGGATAGCTAGATATTATGGTTTGACAGCTGCTGATTTTTTGACATGCACACCCGTTACACCTGGGATGTCCTTGCTAGGCAAGGACAAGTTGATTGAGCTAGGGATTATACAGTTAGGTGTACAGGAGGGAGTATTATTATGGACACCTGAGGTTGCGCCAGGACAGCAGCCGGTACATAGAGCTAGATTGAGAGGACCACCTGTTCCACTGCCGCTAGTTCCTGAGATTCCAGTGCCAGAGGTTGATTTACCAGCAGGTAGAGGTAGAGCCCGTGGTAGAGGTCGTGGCAGGGGTGATATGTTAGAGGATATTCAGCAGAGATTGGAGAGGATGGAGATTGCTCATGGTAGGAGATTTGATATGATTGATCAGACGTTTACCAGGTTTGAGCAGCGGTTTGATAGATTTGAGAGGGAGAGTTATCACAGATCTAATTATCAGCATGAGTTACTGCAGCAGCTGTTACGAGAGAGGTCTATTCAGTTCCAGTCATATGTTCCATTGGTATTTGATGATGGAGCTGGACCTTCGAGACATCCAGGGCAGGAGGATTCAGATGATGATTAGTTTATGTTTGATACATTTGCTATATATTTTGGATGACTGTATTTATTATTACTATCATTAGTACTTATTATTATTACTATGCTAATTTGGTTGTTTATTTTTGATAGCACAAGTCTGGCAGTAAGTTCAGCACTTTATTTCATACAGTCTATTTTATTAATGAACTTTGTGGGTATGTTCCCTGGAAACCCTCACGAGACTATAACTCGTCCACTCGGGATACCGAGGGGTTTAAAGGCTTATTGCATATGCTAAATGCAATCGTGATTAACTACGAAAGTGTGGATGTTGTATATTATTTTTAAATAGATCAAGGAATCAACCAAGCAGAATTTTTCTTAGCCGATGATGAATTTTGAAAATTCAGTCAGGGGAGTTTTTCTGTTCCATTTTTCTTTTCCTTACTCACTTTTGTTTATCATTTTTATACAATGAGGGCATTGTATAATTTAAGTGTGGGGATAGGGTTCGTAAGAAAAAGAATTTCTTTAATTAATTATTTAAGTTTCTATTGTTCTTAATTTTTACCAAAATTTAAAATTTTAAGTGTATAACTGAGTATTTATTAATTAAGATACTTTTGTTAAAAGTTTTTTTTGTATTTAAAAGTTTAGACTTTAATGTGGATTAACTGTTTTGTATATATAATGTAACCTATTTAATAAATAAGTGATATATAGTTACATGATATGATGTACTAATAGGCAATCTATATGAAGATTTCTGAATTTTAAGAAATTAATATAAATAATTTATTTATTATTTTATGGTACATAATATGATGTATGACATAAAAGTCTTAATTCTTAGGTTTATCATGCGATAATTTTATATATCTTTATATTTATATAAAAACATTTGGGAGTCTACTAATTGTTTCCTCTGTTGTACGTAAGTACAGACTTGGTTTCTAATTAGTATTCTTAAATAAAGTAGAAGAAAGAAGAAATTCTTGATAAAAAAATAATAAATAAAAATAAAAATCAAACTATGTCGCTTTGTTGTACGGCTGTACAGACCTGTCACCGCTGGTTTGATTTAAAAATTTACTTTACCTGAATCAAGTTATGTCGCTCTGTTGCATGTAAATGCAGACCTGTCACCAATGTCTTGATTCTTAAAAATGGATTTTATATACTTATTTGGAATATAAAAGTAAATTGCATGATTAAGTTTAAGAGTATATCATATATGGAAATCATAAGTAATAAACATAATAATAATAAAGATCTATTCAGAAATATAAATATAGATTGTTTAAAGTGGACAAATATATTAGTAATCATTTATGAGCTATATATTGCACGAATAATAAATATTTTTATTTATACATTATAGTTATCCATGTTAATTAAATTGTTTAAATTTTTAATTTATAAAACAGGTTTTTAGTTTGGGTACTCTGATTATTAAATATTAAGTTGATGCTTATTTTTTAATTTTATTCAGTATTCTACTTGAGGACAAGCAGAACTTAAGTGTGAGGATATTTGATAAGCATCAAATAGATAGTATACTTTATAGTAATTTATCCCTATATTATACATTTTTATGCATTTATATGATTTTAAGATACTTATTTTGTTAATATTTGCAGAAATGTATTTTAATTGAAGATTGGAGAAAAGGAACGAAAATAAGACCAAAACTGAAGAAACTAAAGCGTTTGAAGAAAAGAAGACTTAAACCTTAAAGAAATGAAGACTAAGATGTTTATATTGAAGAATTGGGCCAAGAAAACAAGTGAATCCATTTAAGAAGAAAGAAAAACCCACATTGAAGCCCAAACCGTTTTTGGAATATTCTGGAAAAACAATCCAACCGGCGGTTGGATTAACCAACCGGCGGTTGGGGTTAAGGTTTCAAGGCGGTGGAAAATCGCAGAAGTTGGAGTGGGATTCAAATAACTCCAACCGGCGGTTGGGAGTCCCAACCGGCGGTTGGAGGGTCGGCCAGAAACATTATAAATAGAGGCTTAGTTTTAGCTAAACCATATACGATTCTTAGAATACAAAGTCGATTATTAGGGTTTTAGGTCGACTAGAGGTGCGAATTTAGAGGCTAAGGAGCTAGGGTTTGAAGGTTTTCAACCCTAGAAAAAGCTAGTTCGTCAATTGGTTCGGTTTCTTTATCCTTGTAACTTTATTAACCTTTTAGGTTACTATGGATATTGTTTATTTGAATTAACTGTTTGTTAGATTTTCGTTATGAATGTTTAAATGTATGTTTATTAGGTTTATTATATGAATTATATGTTTATGTTGGAACTATATTATTGAATATTATTATGCAAGAATTATGTGTTATATTATGTTAATGATCATAATTAACTGATTTATAGATAAACTTCACTAATCTTTTGGGTTTTTAAATTAAGTGATTATGTTTCATTAGATGTTAAGTAGCATTATAATTCAACCGACCCTGGAATTGCATCAATAATATGTTGAAAGATCTTAATAAATAGTTATACTTTACATAACCTTTGACTGTATTGCTATATGAAAATTATCATAACCTTTGTGATTTTCTACATTAGTAAATCACAATAATAATAGCCAACACGCAAATAGACATAAGTTGATATAATAAGTTTAATAAATAATAGTTTAAATAGTCATAATCTTCTATCCAATTGAGTATTCTTAAGTTGTTCCTTAAAACTTATCTATTAAAAAATCGGTATCAATTATAAATATGTTCAATCGGAACTAAAACGTCCCCCCTATCTTGTATATTATTTTGTATTATTGTAAGTTTGTATATTAATTGTAATAATTGTAATAAGATAGATAAATAGTTAGTTATAGATTAAATCACGTTCCCTGTGTTCGAATCTGGACTTACTTATAAAACTATATTCTATGATCAGGATAACACTTGCCGGAATTGTGTGATAGTATTATTTAGTATTTCCTTAATTAAAACTTGTGATTATAATTGCCTATACTTAGCACACATCAGAGCTCATGGCAAATGGTATACACTATTTTTGCATACGTGCAACTACATTTACTTATCGTTGACTAACGATACATTTACTTATCATTGTTGAATGATACAAACAAAAATCTTGTGTTTCATACCGATATCTCAACAACTGTTTAACAAACCTATGAACTCACCAACTTTATGTTGATATTTTAGTATGTATTTCTCAGGTAACCCGCCGCAGTAGGAAGCTTTTGGAAAGCTTAGCTCGAGTCGCATTGTTTTCAAAACATCAAGAGATTAGATTGCATGTAGCTGTATTTTATAATTCAGTAATGAATTAGAAATCTCTAAACGTTTTATGCGAACTCCAGAATATCTTGTAAACATTTTAATTATTGTAATGTAACTATTTTTCAAACGTCTCATATAGAGGTCGTTTGCTTTAATTTTTGTGTTGTGATATTTAATTTGGTCTGCGCCCCCATGACTCCTCCTACTTCCGCTGCCACGTGTTTTGGGGGTGCGACATTAAGTGTTAGTCAAATTTTAAAAATTGGTGTTTTATGATGTGAAATTGACTAACAACTTAACATTCCATCTTTAAATGGCATAATTATAATATTGGTTCCTTAGAAATATAACTTGCTATTCAAAAGTCTCACACACTTTATTAACTAAAATGATGCAATTTTCATATTGCAACTAGTCATTTTAATCTTTTTAAGAACAAGATTCAAAAATTCAAGTAAGCTTTATCATGCCAATATTTGCACAAGTATCATTTGGTTTGTAAAAGATTTAATTAAAATAATGATACTTCACATATACTCATGCTTACTTTAATTCTTGAAAGTCTTTAAAACAATCATCTAACTAATTAAAACTAGTTTACTCATGTTCAACACATTATTATAAGCAACTTTCATCAATAAAAGTCAAACATAGACAATTCTAGCTAAAAAGTCAACAAAAAGTCAAAGTTCATTACTTTGAAAATCAAAATTCATGAATCTCACATGTAATCACTAGATTACTATCAATAATCATCATACAAACATTCAATAGCAAGTAATAACACCTAAAGCCCTAATCTTTAGCCCTAAATATCAAGTTTCAAATTGAAACCCTAACTTTTGGGTAAAATCATGAACTAGAGATTTTAAGTTAGAAATTTACCTTATAAATGATGCAATGATGATAAATGAAGCATACAAGTGACGAAAATGGAGATTATTGAGCTCAAGACCTTCAACAATGGTGGATTTTTGGTGATAGCATGGTGGTGGGGGTGGTGTTCGGTCGAAGAAGAGAGGAGGGGAGGGAGAAAGTGAAAAATGTTTTCATTTTTTTGCTTTTTAATCTCCTCACCCATTTTTACTTTTACCTTTTTACCTCAAGTGGTAATTTAGTGAAAGGAAATGGTAATTAGGTTAAAAAGGGTTTATTAAAAACTTAGAAATTATTTTTGTGTTCTAAAAATTTTAAATCCCATTAAAACTTGTTAAAATTTGCTACTTATTAAATTTGTGGTTTAATAATTGAACAAACTTTAAACTTTGCGTGATAAACGATGAGATAAAGTTTTAAAGAATGTTTTTAAAGAAGATTATTAAAACTTTTAAAATTTTAAATCCTAAATAAACTAAAAAAACTAAATTAACTACATAATTTATTAAAATTGGGTTGCCTCCCAATAAGCGCTTTGTTTTAAAGTCAACGGCTCGACTTTTCCAAATAATTAATTCGGGGCCCGAGGCTGAGGAAAAGTATAACGAGGAATAAATGAAAATCGGAGCACTTTAGTGATATGATAAATTAGGTCGGCAGAGTTTAAGAAAAATAATTCAAATTCATTTAGAAAACTTCTCTCCTCGTGTGTTAATTTTATAAGTGCATCAACGAAATTATTAAATTCCCGTTTAACTTTCTTGGGATTTGAAATTCCATCTTGTGATCTATCGTCTAAAATTTAAGATCATGAAGTAATTTATCGAATATTTTCAAAAATTCATTTTCTTCTTTTGAATCAGGATTTCCGGTAGTAGCGTGAACTGCTACCGATAATTCTTTAAAAAGTAATTTTTGTTGAAGCATGAAAGGAAATTTAGATTTTTGAAATAACTGAGTTAGCTCAATGTGAATTTCTTTCCGTTTTTCACAGAAAGTTTTCTCAATAGCCTCCTCAGTTGCATTTGGAAAATTTTCTATCAGTTTATTGATTAAATAGATGGCAGGATCGACAAAGAATGGTATTTTCCCAGGGAATAAGATTGGAATTATAGGATCACGCTTTATCCAAAATTCAAGCTCACTAATCAGATCTGAAATATACCGATTAATCCGTGTTGATGAAACAGGATGGTAATCAGTATTAGCAAGTAATTTCATTAACAGGTCTATGTCTGATATTAGTAGTAGCTCGTCTTTTCTAGTGTAATTAGCTCAGAGTCCTAAAATTCTGTTATCGATAGTCACGTAGGTCTTTCTTTGGTCAACCGAAAAGGGGAAGTCTGATATTTTAAGGTATTTAAGAAAGTTAGCACAAATATCTATCCTCCTATCTGGTTTAAAAGAATTTCCGACATGACGCTCGGTTTCAGTCTCGGGTGGAATATCTATGATTTCAATGATGTCTGTGGGTGGTCCACTTAGTACGGTTTTAGCTATGGTGTACCTAGGTTAGACTGGACATCTTTGAAATGGTTCATCTATGTAGGGGGTTCCTGATTTGAATGTATGATTTTACGAACATGAGAGATGCTTATCTTATGAATAAGTTCTCAAAATGTCAGGGAGATCATATTCAAAGTATTCATCCAAGCAGTGAAGGCATTCATTTCTATCTAATCCTATCATGGGTGGATAAAAGTAAACCTCAGTATCGAATGGTACTTCTTTGGGAAGGTCAGGTGGCCTAACATAGTGTGGGTATTTGGCCAGAAGTGAAGAGATCTCAGGGTCAACGGTAAATTGACTACTTGAAATGTGAGTAACAGAAGTTGATATCTTCTACCAAGATTCCTCTACTTCTAGGTCAAAGTGTTTTTGCCTGATATCAATTTCTTGGACGTTTAAGATTTTCTAGACTTTGGGGTATGAAGAACAAGAAGAGTTATCCTCTAACTCTTTTTCCATAAAATCAAAAAATTCAGAATCATCCATTGCCATCATCTCATCTGTTTTCTTGTAAGAGAACAGAGAGACAGGGCTAGAAACCGAATCAGATGGCTTTTGATTTTTCATATTTTTATGGTTTTTATGTTTTAATAACTAAACTATTCTAAGAAAGCAGTAACTTTCGAACAAGTTAGGCTTGAACGAAAGGTTCTCCTAAGGGCTTCTAACTTAAAGGTATGTTTTTCAAATCACAATGCTCGTCGATTCTCCGGCAGCGGCGCCAAAAACCTGATCGCGCCCCAATGATCGGTCAAGGAATTGCTTCCCTGTCGTTGCGGACCTTCCAGTCGGAGGCGGGTGATCAGTGGGTTTTTAAATTTATAATGCTGGGAAGCCTAAGTTTTATTACTACCTACTACTCTAAGGGTATTTAGGGTAGTAAGCGGTAAGTCTGACTCAGGAGTCGTTCTTAAAATCGGAGCTAATCGAAATGAAGTGAATACCTTAAACAATAGAAGCTAATAGGATGGGTTTAAAAGAGCAGGTAGGGTTTGTTTTTGGTATTTTCTAAATTAACTACGACACAGAAAAGTAAATACTAAACTACAGATAGGGTAAGCACATAGATAGAGATTGTGATTTCTGAAGTTTCAATATTCAGGTTTCGGGATGATGTTCATTATAAAAGATGATTGGAGACTTTCCTTTAATAAAATTAACAGAGGTTTGGTGTCAACACTAGCATCCTATGATTTAAGTGGAAAACCTAAGTCGCATGTCACTTAATACTAGGTTATCATGAGTCTGATCAGATCAGGCTGCTCAGTCCCCCAACATTGTCCGATGAGGACTAGTGACCCGTCTTGGAGTTAACTCCTGGGCGCATGAATAAGGCAACAGACCGATATTTAATTTCTGACCTTTCTTAACACCTAATTCTAATTGATATTATTAAGGGTCGTACTATCGCTTGCTAATGTACGTTAAACTGTCAGTTATGTTGGATCAAGGAGTTTAAGCATCCTACACTACAGCTGAATGTTTGCTTTCTTTTCAAGATCCCTAAGATTCAATCGAGGAGCACAAATACTTCTGTCAAGGTGTAGACCCTCCTTTGCGATCAAACGTTCATCCCTAGGTTCGTTTCACGGTGTATACTACGTTTTTCAGCAGTTCCACAGCTTTTATATATACCTAGACCATGTTCAGGAAGGGTGACTTTCAGGTATCCACGGTGTCATATGCTTACGACCGGTCCGTAGCTTCCACGCATTTGTACTCCACCAGCGGTGTTTCCAGCGCTATACTAAGTACTGGGCCATTTTACAGCATGTCCACAGCTGCATACAAAAACACAGATAACTATCTATCGATACTAGGGTTGATCAGGTTCTAATACTAAAGTAATAGTCACGTGAAAGCTTGGAAAGGGTGGAATGGGTGGTTTAGATCTACCGCTTGAAAAGCTTAACCCGATACATAACATAACAATTTCCAATCACATATTTAATTAAAGATTAATTTAACATCATCCTTACTCCTAAATATCTATATTTCAACAATCACAATATTACACTACTCAATAAACATGGCAATAAGTAAAGCACATACCATAATATTACGCATGGATAAATCAGACATAATAACAATATGAGGGAATAGATATCACCGGATAATAGAGCAGCGTAACAAGAGAATAGAACTTGCAATCCTTGAATAAAAGCTTGAACACCAATACTCCTTGATTACAAAAGCTAATCTCTACTCTAATCTACTAGCTACACACTAACTACTCTCTAACCCTCTAGAGAGAGAAGTTAGAGAGAGAAACTAACTAAGAAATGAAAATACAAGAGAAATGTGTTGTTTTGTGATCGATTTGAATTGATTTGAATGGATTTCAATTGATGAGAAATGAGGAGGTGAAGACCTCTATTTATAGGCTTACAAGTTACAATTTTACACTCAACACCCTCGCTTCCATAAGACTGAAATACACCCCTGAGCTATGAAATTCGACACCAAAAAGGGCGTATTCAATACCAAAATGGGCGTATTCGGTAGCAAATAGGGTGTATTTGATAGCAAATGGGGCGTATCCGGCACCATAGAGGGGGTATACCACCCCTAGAAGGGGGTATACCACCCCTAGAAGGCCGTATACGGCCCTGTAGAGGGGGTATACGGCCCCTTTAGGGGGTATACGGCCCCTAGAGGGGTGGTGAACCCTAGGTCATGGTCTCGTGTGCAGGATCGTAAGTCTTGTGTGCTGGATCGTAACTCGTTTGGCCCTATCTTCTTCGTTCTTGATCCGTTTCTGACGATCTTTATATCCACGCGTTCGTATTCTCCAGACCTACATTTTAAGATACTTATTAAGTCCTAGATCGGAGTTTTACGATAAAATAGCATGTCAAACGAATTATGCCTTTTTAATTGTATTTTTCGTCCATTTACCGTTGTTTTTGAAATACTTATAAAGTTTTGACCTTTTTAACAAAATATGGTAAATGTAGACTTTATTGGCATGATTTTGTTAATTAAGTGCTAAATATGAGGTAAAAGATGTACGTAAAACATGACTTTTTACGTCAAATCACCAACTAACACTTTAACAAACATAATCAACTCTAAATATACTATTAACAATTTTATACAATTCTGTCACTTTTTACACTAACAATTACCATGACAAGTTTCATCCCATGATAAGTTTCTTTCATTTGACCCACATAACCAATGACCCATTTGGCCAATTAGACCCATATTACTCATGAGCCATTTGACTCATATTACTCATGACCCATTTGACCCATATAATCTATAGACTACTATAAATTAATAACATGAATGGATTAAAACACTTAAAAATTAAGAATTCTATACTTACATATTTTGCTTCGACAAATTTGTCATCTCATTTTCCATTTGGACAATGCATACTACCCCACTGGTCAATGATACTTCGATATTCACCCGATTCTTTGTCTCGCTGTACATAAAAAAATAATACATATTAATAGTCAATAAAATTAATCATGGAGGTATTGAAATATGTTTAAAAACATAAAGTACAAAAACTTACGTCGTCATGCGGCATATGATTTGGTTCCATGATGACTCTTAATCTTTTGCTTCCCGTTATTGGCCTTATTAGCAGCAGAACGTTTCTTGTTTGAGGGGAGAGTATAGAAGTCCACGAGCTTTCCCCACTCGGCTATCTCCATGTCTCCAGGTGGAAATCTCCTAATTTCTCAGGGATGGTTTTCCCCATCCCGTTTCACAAACCACGTTTTCTGGAAATGAAACATATGGTCCCTGTATCTCTCACTCAAGTTTTTTTCAACCCCCTTTCTAACATTCCCTCAATGTGATCCTCTCCAGTGACTTTGCATATCAAAGTAAGTCTGCATTATAAAGAAAAGGGTATGATCGTCTTTCTATTCAAAAGATAGTTGATAATTAACTGCCTTTTGATTTACACATGCAAAGAATATTTATACATAAATTTTATTTGTTTATATATGCACACATGAATTTCGTTTGTTTCAAAGAAAATAATAAGAAACTAATATATACCTCAATCTCCGGCCAAATCCTCTGATTTTTCGGTGGTGGGAAGCTTCATCCATTCTGTGATACTTTGGGATCGCCTCCACCAAGGTCCCAAGCAAACTAGTAAAGTGGCTGGAGTTAGCTCCTACGGGTCGGACTGTTTTTGTATCAATCCAGTCAAACTCTATCAGAAGGGGATTACCGTTGTTGGCACCCAAGATCTTCCGCAGCTCACGGTTGGTGGTAACACCACGTGTATTGTCTATGTCACGAATATATATTGAGTGCGAACGTCTTAAAGATCGATGATCGACTATGGTAACTATTGTCAGATGAACAACTATATATTAAATATGTATTAGTTTCGATTGATAGTGTGTCACCCACAACTTTTTCTTTATATCACTATGACAAATTGCGGGTTGATGCCTTAGGGTTTATATCATTCAAATGTTCGAATAGGGTTGACGCCTTAGGGTTTATTCTCGATCAATCAAAATGTTTGAAGAGGGTTGACACCTTAGCTTGTACTCTTTGTTACCCATTCGTTTTAGAGTTCATGTATCTTTTTAAAGATCACCAATATAGTCTGCAAACACTTCGCCAACATAAAGTCTATAATGTATATGGTATAAACGCCTTAGGGTTTCTCTACAATGAATTTTCTTTTGGGGTCAACATCACCTGGTTATAATATGCAATGAATCTGTCATTCGGATATATGTGATAGTGAAAACATCTTACAGTTGTTGGTTTGTACTACCGTTAATGTTTCACGAACAATTTAACTATTTCGGAACTAAATAGTGTTCGAGGTCGACTTTATTAATTAATAATGAAATTCAATGATTACTCTCGATTGATTAGTAAGATACTTGCTTCATAGTAAGACATGTGCTTTATAAAAGTCACTTATATCATTATTCGTGTTAATCGCCGATTTACAAATATAGATTTGAAGGTATGAAAGAAGACACCACGCTATCATTAATTAATAAAACACGTCACTCGTTTCACTAATCCGTGTAAATCGCCGATTTGAAAATATAGATTTGAAGGTATGATAGTTATCATTATTAATGAGTTTCGTGTTAATCGCCGATTTTCATGTATAGATTTGAAGGTGTGAAAGAAGACAACACGCTTTCCTTAAGTAATAAAACATGTCACTCGTTTCATTAATCTGTGTAAATCGCCGATTTGCTAATATAGATTTGAAGGTATGATAGAAGACAATATGTTATCATTATTAATACGACACGTCACTTATTTCATTAATCCGTGTAACTCGCCGATTTGCAAATGTAGAGCAGAAGGTATGATATAAGATAACACATTATCATTGATTAATAAGACACGTCACTTATTTATTTAATCCTTGTAAAATGTTAATTTGCAAATATAGATTTGAAGTGTCTAGCTTAAAGTTAACTAACATCAATTTAAATTCTAATTAAAACTAACTATATATTTATTATATGTATGTATTATCTGATTTTAACCTTTAAAAAACAATAAAATAAATAATTTCCTTATATTTAATTTCGAGCGTCGTCGCTAAAACTCTAATACTACGAAATTGGCGTCGCTAAATCCTTGACGGGATTTTTTGTTTTGGCTCCAAATGAAAAAAACATAATTAAAAAATGGGGGAAATAATTAGCGACAACACCGTCATCGCAAAAGCCTACGCGGGAAAAAAATTTTATTTTGACTTTTCAAACGAAAAATGAAAAATTAAATGGAAATCACAACTGCGATGACACATGTCGTCACTATTGGAAAAGTCAAAGTTTTTTCAAGTCATGTCAAAAAACACTATATTTTTGTCGTTTTATCCCGTCGTATTTTCCTCTTTTTCTAGTAGTGAATGCAGTCAAATTTTGTAAGTGTAAAACGCAGTGTTATTAAAATGCAGTAAATAGTTGGTATAATGGAGTGAATTTGGATGATAATTTCATCATAGAATGTAGTGAATTCGGCGTGCCCCTCATTTCTCACATTTGATGTCTTCTCCTCATAACCTTACTCTAGTATCATAAATCAAATCTAGTCAATTTTAATTTGAAGAAACCAATAAAGATAAGAGAAAATTTCTGACATGGTCACTCAACCCAACCTTTTACCCCTCATGATCATTGTCAGACTTATTTTCCCTTCATAGTAGACATTGGTCCCGCAGAAATGAACCAGCGGAGCCGCGGTAATTATTATCCAGTCACACTACGCCACGTGGATTAGAAATCCTGCAGTCAACTTTAAATCCCGCGGTCAACGAATAATACCCGTAGCTTACCTAATATTCCGCAGATCCCATCAAAATACAGCGGTAGTGCATGTAGCCATGTACTACGTATCATATTTGAATTTTGGACTACAAATTTGTTTCATAATCAGTAGCTATATGATAATATGAAAATAAGTGGCGTAGCCACATTTGACCCATGAAGGGTCAAGGCCCACCCTCAACTTCTTGGATATAATGTTAACTACTTATAATTTTGTACTAAGTAATTGTTTGATCAATAAATGGCCTGCCCTAAAATATGAATCACACGATAAACTGGCCCATTCAATTAGAACTTTTAACTTTATAATAAATTGGCCCATTCAATTAGTTCTAGGGAAATTAAAATTTTTGCCCTTTTTCGGACCCGTCTAATTCGATTTGCCACATTTGAAAAAATGTTGACGATATACCCCATCCGGGCGCAAGTCGCAAATTGCGACTTGCGACCCGTGTTCTGCGATTTGCGACCTAGCTAAACTTGGCCGCTAAACGAGTAAATGACACACGAACCCGACCACAATAATCGGTCGCAAGTCGCAATGTATGGGTCGCAAGTCGCAATTTGCGACTTGCGCCCGGCCTTCATCCGAGTCGCAAGTCACAATAACCTGTCCCGATCCGCACCATTCCATCCCGTCTCCACACCATTCCCTTTTGCGATTTGCGAACAAACACCCAACCCCTACCCGATCCCTTCCCGAGCCACCACCATACGTCCGCCATCAACCACCACCATATCCGTCACCAACCACCACCTAACCCACCGCCACCATCACCCACCACCTAACCCACCGCCACCACCACCACCACCGTCTCCCCCACCAAACCCGTAACCCCTATTTCGGCGCCACCACCACCAAAACCGACGGCAAAAGATGAATCGAAGGTAAATTGAAAGTGCATTGGCTCCGAACATGACTTCTCAAAAGGTAACAACTCGTTTATACTCGATTTATGCGGTATATTAGTGAAATTTAATTGAGGCATTTTATCGAACACTTGGTGTGCGTACGAATTTTACATATCTATGTGTTTAATTGCTTTTTTTATGTGATACTATAGTGCTTTGATGCGTTTGATAGGTTAAATTAATGGATTAGTGCGTTTATACTTGATATGTATGTTTTGTTTTATAAATTTCATTGAGGCATTTCATCGAACACTTGGCGTGCATGCGGTTTTGCGTCGTTTATTTGATATTTTAGTGTTACGGATGCGTTTGGTAGCTTATTTGTCGATAGATATAGATTCATTAATAGTATATGTTTTATGTATACCTTATGTATGAATAGAATTAGATAGTTAGTTGATGTAGTTATAGGTAATACTTGATATATATATTATTATTAGTTACTAATTATCATATATATGTATATATTATTTATATATAATATATATAAATATATATACATATATATGATAATTAGTATATATATATACACACATATAATTAGTATATGTGTGTATATATTAGTATACATATATGTATATGATTAAGCGTTAGACATTTATGTACATGTATATGTGTTCCCTTTTATTTTTGACTAATAGTGATTGGTTTATTTTTTTTCAGCAGTTTACTCATGCGAAGTTGACATTGAAGAGCCAGCTCAGTGTTATTAGTGATTTTGCGCGTGTTCTGACAACCGAGCAAGAAAAGATATTTCGAGAACATTGTTTAGGTCATTGGTTGGATTTGAAGACAATTGATAATGACCCCGGCTATGTACATCATATGCTCCAATTGCGCTGCAATCGACCTAATATGGAGCATCCTCGGGAGGAGGTTGATGAGTTATGGTTTAAGATCACCCCGGAACATTATATACGATTTGGTAGGAGGGAGTTTTGTCTAGTGACTGGACTTCGGTTCGGTCACAACGTTGATATTGCGCATCACATTAGTTCGGATGTTCTTAAGAGGAGGCCTGCATTTAAAGAACGTGTATTTCCGGAGTTAGATAAGGTGAAAGTAAGAAATCTTCAGGAAAAGATTTGGGATCGAAACACATTTGTAGGGTCAAGTAAACTTATCGATGAGGATTGCGTTCGATTGTGTATGCTACTTTTGATACACATGGGTTTTATGGGAAAGCAGCCGACGTATGTTGTCGAGGATTATTATATGCATCTAGTTGAGGATTTTGGCGTGTTTGACAGGTAACCTTTAGTCAATTTTGTTATTTGATTAGAAAACTTTCCATGTGGCCAGTTATTCACATATAGTAATATATGTCGTAATTTTATTTTTGTTTACCAGGTACCCTTGGGGTAATATTGTGTGGGATAGAACTTATGCACAGCTCAATAAGGGGTTGGAGAACCGAGTCGCGAAGGAAGGGATGAAATACACATTGAGTGGTTTTGGGTGGGCGTTTAAGGTAGCTCCATTCTAGTTATTATTGTTTAACGTAGCTTTCTACCTCAATATACTATTATGCTAATTTGAAGTGTGCTTATATGTTATTAGAGTTGGATTTGGGATGCTTTTTCCCATCAATTAGAAGATGTTGTATTCAGGTTGCCAAAGCAAGTTCCTCGGGGTGTCCATTTGACGCGCAAAATGAGGATTGGCGAGTCTCAAAAATTTGACAAATACTTAGAAGTGCCGGTAATTGATTTACTTTTAAATATTTCGTTTGTTGTTATTTACTTGATGTTATTTTCCAACTTATTTTGATACATGGTTGATGTTGGTGATTAATTTATGTGTCTATTTGATTTTGGTGATACATATGTGGATGCAGGTACTTTTCCCGCTTCACATTCCAGGACGACAACATTGGATACTAGTGGTGTTTGATCTCCTCCTTTTTGACTGCTACGGATATGATAGTCTTCCATGTCTTTGCGCACCTGATGAGCGTAATAAATTGGTCGAGGAGATAGGTCGATACATACTACATTATATGGATGCCATTAGTTTTTGGAGGCATTGGGTCCACAAGAAGCCCTTTGATCACTGTCAGTTGCATTTACACATGAAGAACGATGCGCCCGTGCAGACTAGTGGGCTAGGCGATTGTGGAGTATGGGTGTGCAGGAATATGGAGACGATTGCCAATGACGAAGATTATGCGATCATTGGGGATACCACTACCGTTGCTATGGATTATAGGACGCGGATGGTAGAGACTTTCTTTAGGGCACGTTTTGATTGGCAGCCACCCGATCTTTGATGATTATTGCTTTTTGGTGTATTACAATTTATTGGTTCATTTTGACGTACTAGGCTTGATTACCCCTTTTGGTGTATATAAACTGTTGACTTTATGTATTATGTATGGGGAAATTTAAAAAAATACCCTTTTTTCGACGAGTAAATGGATACTAAATAAGCAACATAACGATTAACAAATTACATAATTTGGCAACCATCCGACCGGGCGAAACATACATACGAATTGCAAGATTTAACAAATTACATAATTTGACCACAATACTCGTTACACTAAGACCAAATTTTTGCAATGGACTCTTTGCTAAAGCCTGTGGTGTGATCTTCACCTTCAAGGAAATCGGCAGGAATCAATCGGTTAGTATAAACCTTCCTTCCTTAACTGAAGATGAAGATCACACCACATGCTTTAGGAAGGAGCACAAAAGATCACGAAATTCACATAAAATCTTATTCTTGAAATCGTGAAAAAATCGTGAAAAATCTTATTCTTGCTTACAGTCATAGTCATAGTATTTATAAATGCCAAAAGATCACGAAAATCACATAAAATCTTATCCAGATATCTTATCCAGAAATGTTATCCAAAAATCTTAAATTCCGAAAATCACGGAAATCTTATCCAAAAATCTTATCCGAAAATCTTATCCGAAAATCACAAGTCGCAAGGGGTAGTCGCAAGTCGCAAGGGGGAGTCGCAAGTCACGGTCACTAGTCGCAAACATTGGTTCACGGGTCGCAAGATCTGGTCGCAAGGTCTGATAAGATTATGCAAGATTTTATCTAGATAAGTCGCGGATAAGATTTTCTGACATTTTTGTGATTTCCAATATATTCAAGATAAGATTTTATCTAGATAAGTCGCTGATAAAATTATGCAAGATTTTCACTGGATTTTTTGGTACTTTTTGGATAATGATACGGATAGAGTTATATGTATATAATAAACACATTTCTTCAGTAGTTTCATAACACTCTCTCAACTCACAGTCTTTTATCTTTTTTAAAAATTTTCCACCAACAATTTTCATTAGTATTGCATTTTGTAATGAATAAGTTTAAACTTTTTATCTGTTATGGGGGTCGTTTTGAATATGTTAACAACATGCCAATGTATTTGCCAATAGAATGCAATAGAGTCCCGTTAAAACTTCCAGTGGCACCAGAAAGGCCTATGACGTGCAAAGTTTTGTTGAAAAACGTTTTAACAAAATTAGGTCTACCACTTGATTCACCGGTTTGTCTAAAATATAAGCTCGGTCAATATGTTGTTGATATAAATGATGATATTGATGATTTTGGGGATTTCCTGTGCCATGCAATTAACAATGCTCCGATAGAAATTTATATTGTTGATTTGGTAAGAAATGTTTCGGGTACGGGTAGCAATCAACGTAGTAGCAGTAGTTCTGCTTGTCAACCACAATTTCAACAACATACTAATGAAAATTACCAGCAACCTCAATATCAGTCGATGATGCAACAACCCTTTCAACCACCTCAATATCATTCATTTCAACAACCCTTTCAACAATTTCCGTTTCCTTATCAACAACAATATCAATTTCATTATCATGCTCCTCCACAAAATACAGTCTTTCATCCATCACAACAACCCATGAACCCTTCATTTAGTGTAGTTGAAAACACCCAAGATGATTCTAAATTTGATTCGGATGTTCATTATGATCATTCTAATTCAAAATACTATGTGGAGGAGCCAAAGCCCGATCCACATCCTCATGATTATGATCATTATGGTGAGGAAAATGTCAATCCACCAAAGGCTCATGACCATCCGTTTGGTAATCACATTGTTACCGATGATGAGGATGAGGAGGAGGATGATCCTGATCCAAGAGATATATACGACAAACCAATAACAGTAAAAGCAGCCGAACATGATATATTCTGGAATATACCTACGCCGTTAGGAGAGGAAGAAGAAGAAGTTCCAGAACGACCAGCTACCATGTATGGGACATCTTGTAGGATTCGAGAGGGCCAAACCTTCCAAAGTAAAGAGGAGTTTCTCCTTCAATTGCATACCAAGTGTCTCGAAGAAGGTTTTCAGATTAAGCCAAAGAAGTCAGACAAAAAAAGGTACACAGCAAAATGTATTTTGCCTAATTGTGATTGGAAGATAAGTGCAGCGTGTATCCAATATTGTGACAACTTCCAAGTAAGGAAGTTACACGACGTACACACGTGTTCTCGTACTCAAATCTTGTCAAATAGCCGTCATGCAACCAAGAAAGTTCTGGGTAACCTATTAAAAGAGGCGATGAATTTGGAAGGACGTGTATACAGGGGAAAAGAGATCAAAGCTGATATGACTCAACGCTTTAAAATCAGCCTTACATACAACCAAGCATGGAAAGCAAAGTGTTATGCTATAGAGCTGTTGAGAGGTAGTCCCGCTGAATCGTTTAACAAGCTTCCCATTTACCTACACAACCTAAAACTACATAACCCGGGGAGCACTACGAATCTACGTACAGACGATGAGGGTAAATTTGTAATGTGTTACATGTCCATCGGTGCAGCTGTAAGTAACTATTATTACTATACATCTTACGTTCAAATATGTACATTCTGATAGAATTCATATATATTTTTATCTGCCCTTTGCAGATACGTTCATTTGTCAACCATACACGCCCAATAATAATCGTAGATGGTGCACATTTGAAGGGTGGGTACTTGGGTACTAACTTAATTGCTGTGGCGATGGACGGTAATAATGGCATCTTGCCATTAGCTTATGGAATTGGGGCGGGAGAGACGTCCGAGGTGTGGACCTGGTTCTTGGGAAACTTACGTGACGCACTTGAATCTGCTGGTGGGATTGACAACTTAACATTCATCTCTGATAGGGCTCCCGCAATTGCAGTCGGAATTTCTGATGTATTTCCAGAGGCATTTCATGCCCTCTGTTGTCGTCATTTATTGATGAACCTGAGAAGCAATTCTTCAAAAGTCAAGCACTTTGAATGGCATTATTGGAAAATGTGTAAGGCTTACAGAAAATCGGATTTCGATGAACATTTTGGTGTCATTTGTAGACATTTACCAACTTCAGCCACGGTTCTTACAGACGTGGGGAAAGAAAGATGGTCAAGGCATCATTCAACAAAAACACGATATGCCTACCTCACAACTAACAGTGCAGAGTCCATTAATGCCATGACCAAGCATGCCAGGAAACTACCAGTCACAATGTTATTGGAGTTTTTTAGGTCTTCAGTACAACAATGGTATTTCAAACATCGAAACACTGCCGCGACTGTTAAAACACCACTCACACCATATGCCGAACACAAGATTGGTAAGAGGGTTTGCAAATCGCTTAGCTGGACGGTCAACCCATCCACAAACATGATATGTGAGGTGGTGGATCGAAGAAAGAATGGTACAGTCAACTTGGAAGCAAGAACATGCACTTGCAAGCAATGGCAATTGTCTGGTTTACCTTGCGGACATGTAGCGGCAGTAACTCGTTACTTTAAAATGGACAATGTGACCTGCTTTGCGGAGAGGTATTTCACCACGGAAACGTATCGGGCAGCCTATAGTGAAGCTATACATCCAACGCCTCATCCTTCAGAATGGGACGATCCAGGTAATCTGCAGATTTGCTTACCGCCTATATTGGTGAAGAGGCAATCTGGTCGCCCACCAGGCCGTGCTCGTATTCCTTCAAAGGGAGAGGAGAAACGGGAATACAAAAATCAATGTAGTCGTTGCAAGGAACATGGTCATAGTCGAGTTAATTGTACAGCTCCGTACGATAGAACAGATGAGCCAAGCCGATCAAGAACCACCGCAAGATCCAACTCAAGGTCAAAATCTAGATCAAAATCAAGAACGAAGAAAGTAAGTTGTTACTTTAATTCATAAAAAAATAAATATTTACATTGTATTGTTAAGTTCCTATTTTTAATGCACTCGTCATTATTTTGACTTGCAGAAAACGTCCACAAAAGTACAGTCAAGCAAATTCGAGGAGGAAGGAGAACCGTCCCAGGCAACTCAGACTTTTTCAAGTGTCCATTTGAGTCAGCCTTGAGCCACACTTGAAATTGTTGTGATGACAAAAATTATGTTATGTACTTGTTAAGAATTTATGTACGTTTGCATTATAGTGGTTTATTGTATTCAATAACTTTGCTTGAACGTTACTAAAAATATCATTACATAAGGATTAGAAATAATAAAAGTAGATTCACAATACAACGTACATAATTGGCAAACTATCCAATTTATTAAAAGAAAAATACGAATTACAACATTTAACCAATAACTAATCGAATAAACGCCTGGCACTTGAAGAGCCGGTAATAATTTTAGATATTGGTAACGGCATTAAAGTATCTGAATTCGAGAAATGTGACAAATCAGCGCGTGTAACATACACCTCAATTTCTCTATGTATTTTTGCATAGTCGGTAATCTGCTTGAGTTGATCGACATCATCTGTTATCAATTGTAAACCATTATCTAGGTCTTCATCATGCTCTTTAAAGTAAAAATACCACCTCTCCGGAGGCCAGTAACCTAGCTCGTTCAAAGCCGTTTCCAAAAGTTTAGTTGAAAATTCATCGGCCTCAACACAATCAATAAACGTCAACAAACCTTGAACGTACATTCTTTTTGCGCCCTGAAAATGTCCAGCGTGCCGGAAAGCAACACTAAACATCCAAGGAACTTCGGCGTATATTTTCTCAGTTAATGGTTCTTCATTTGGAGAACGGAAATACCAAAAATGATCATTCTCAACCATTTTACAAAGATTAAAGACAAACAAATGTGAAAAGGTTTATCATGTGAAAATCTATCTTACAGTTACACTATTTATATATAAACATGTATGGAAATCAGGAAATTCGCGGAAAATCCTATCCAAAAAGATAAGATATTTTATCTCAAAAATATAATAAGATATCTTATCCGGAAAATCCAGAAAATAACATCCATATTATCTTTTCGAAGAAGATAAGATATTTATCTCAAAGGTCTTGAAAAAAAAAAGGAAAGAAAACAAAAAAGGAATAAAGGAATAAATAAAGCATATAAAAAAATGTAACAAAAAATAAGTACTCAAAAAAAAAAGTAAACCCATAAAACATTAGTAGGTCTCGGTGAAAGGGTCGCAAAATTAAGTTAACAAATTAGTAAAGTACTCAAAAAAGTAACACATCACATATAATAAAAAATAAGATAAAAACTACGTAAAAAAAATAAAAAATTTCGCCCGGGCCGGTGAACGGGTCGCATGATCGGTGAACGGGGTATTGGTCAAAAAGGGTGTCTTTTACGCATGATCGGTGATCTTGTTGGGTCGCAGGTCGCATGCTCAGGTCGCAGGTCGCAAGTCGCATGGTGCGACTTGCGACCGGAGTATTTGGTCCAAAAATGGTGTCTTTTACTCGGTGATCTTGTTGGGTCGCAGGTCGCACAAGGTGGGTCGCAGGTCGCATGATGCGACCTGCGCCCGGGTAGGGTAAAATGGCAACTTTTTTTTGAGAGGGGCAAAACGAAAAATGTGTTCGAAAAATATGGTATTTTCGTTAATTTCCCTTAGTTCTAATCAATTGCTTTTTTTATTTTTACCGAAAATACAGTTGACCTCAACTGATTGGTTTTAAATTAAGAATTGTCAGCAAATTAATTTGGTATTTGTCAACTAATAAAGCAAGTATTCATGTTACATATGTATTAAAGTTAATTGTTTATTGGTGTATTAACTTTGTTTTTAATAATTGAACTATTTTCTAGTTATTTTTTCAATTGGTGATTGAAAGTTGCAATTGTTGTCATTCTTTGTGAATCTCTAATTTGTTTAACCAACA
Organism: Pseudognaphalium luteoalbum; assembly: GCA_963422505.1. Lineage (NCBI taxonomy): Eukaryota > Viridiplantae > Streptophyta > Magnoliopsida > Asterales > Asteraceae > Pseudognaphalium > Pseudognaphalium luteoalbum. The sequence goes on from OY730193.1 coordinate 35,228,415, forward strand.
CTGGTTACACGTTTGGTTGAGTAATTTGCTTTGCAAACATCTGATTGAGTATTTTGATTTACTATAAGACTGGTATTCTTACTTGTGGTCAATTATACAACTCCCGTTTGTTCAAATATATTCAGCGTTGATCTGTATGTTATATATTTGTGAGTATTAAATTTAACTACTCCGTGTTTGTTAGGGTTAAATTGATATAATATTCAACAATACTTCATAAATCGTAATACTGTGATGTAGAGTTACCATTAATCTATTATTAAATGGTTTGCATTATCATCTATTAAATGGTTTGCATTATCATCTTTTAATTCATTGTGTTAGTGTTGATATTTGTTTGTAACTTTTGAAATGAGTGGATGAGAGGACTATATTTTAGATATTTTAACGATTTAAAAGAGCGTTGTGTGGAAATAAAATTTCCTAACTAATTAACACTTGTATTTATAAATTTCTTACACTTCTATATAGTTTTCAAGCTTTCTTAATACTTGTAAGTATTGTATTTTGGCCACCCTAATTAAAAATTCTGTCTACGTCACTGATGAAATTGATATAAACATGTGTGAACTACTACTACTCTCCGTACTCCGTAGAAGCATTTGACTTGATAATCTTCTACATATAATAGTTGATACCCGCTTGAAATCGAGGACAACCCAACTTTAATTTGAAGTTTGTATTACCCGCAGCCCGCAGGGAGAATACAGTGGGATATAAAGAAAAATTGCGGGTATTTAAAATTGGAAAGAAGCTGCGGGAATTATTCATTGACCGCGGGATTTCTTATACACGTGGCATAGTGTTACTGACAAATAATTACCGCGGGTTCACTGGTCCGTTTCTGCAGGATCAATGTCTACTATGAAGGAAAAAAAGTATGACAATGACCATGAGGGGTAAAAGGTTGGATTGACTAACCATGTCAGAAATTTTCTCTAAAGATTATGATATATAGGGATGGAATAAAACCTGCACCCCGATGGGAACCCGATCCCTACCCCGATTTGGTCGGGGTATTCTCGAGTTCACTGGTGATAGGGACGGCGACGGGAAATCCTCGAGGGAATCTATATACTAATTCAGGTTAAATGCTTTCCCAAACCCCTTCTTCATATGCAGCTTCCCCATTCCTAATGCCTATTTACCCTATGTAGGGCTCTACTAGCGCCCGCGTCTTCGTCTTCTAGAATACTTTCTTTTCTTCTAGTGGTCTTTATTGTCAGAAATTCCGTTCTTTAAAAGGATCTCCTGCCCGGTAATCCTTTTCAGGTAACGGAATTGGCTAACGGTATGTCATATTTCCATTCCTTCACTCAAGAACTAAAGGTAAAAGTATCACGAAAAGGTTGCTTGCTTCATACCATAGCATAAGTGGTTGATGGCGGTTTTACGCCGTCTCCCTACTGATGGCACATTCGGCCAATTAAGACCTTTATACCGTTTAGTCGGTTTTAAGGAGTCTTATTGTTTCGATTCAAAGTCAGCAATCGATAGATAGCCTCGATCAATTCAATTACATATGCTTGGAATTTGAAAATCGGGGATGCGATCGAGATGGGAATACCCTTAGGGTCCCCATTCCCATACCCGATCCTACACCCAATTGTAATTTTATAAGGTCCTATACCCATACCTGAATAATATATATTATATAACATAAATTACATTTTTATAATATAAGCTACATATGTTTATGTTTTTTGTTTGTTAAAATCCTAATATATTATCATATAGCATGCTTCATTTTCTGAAAAAACAACGCTTAGTGTTAAAGTCATTTTCTCATTTTATGTCACATCAGCGTTACGTCAGCTTATCACAAAACTGACTGAAATTAACTAACCTCTGCAATCACTGCAATCAGTGACTTGGTCACAACATTTTTTCAGGGACCCATTGATAATTTAGTTATATATTTAAAACACAATAATTAAAGCAAAACACATTTTATTAAAATAAAAACTTTACAACTAAATTAAAAATATTACAATAACTAAAAACTAAACATTACAATAATTAAAAAACACACTACAATAAAAATATTAAATGCAAAATAGTAGTCTAGTGGTCGTTTCTTTTTATTGTTTTCAATTTGACGATTAGTTGATTTGTTATACGTTTCGCCTCAACTTTGAAGTTATAATATACTGGTATGGTTTACTAAAAACTTTTTCCGATAGTGAAACTCCAACGGGACAAATTTTGGAAGGTTCGAGCCACTATTCACTTAAATTTTTAACTCATTCTAGATCAATTCATCTTTTTGTGCTCTTGGTGGACGAATCGGAGTTTCGTCTTCATCATCCGAATTGGAGTCTATCAACCTAACGATATTGATCGTAGCGTCCGGATCGAAAAAAACCGTGATCGATTGCAAGTCTTTAAGGTCGAAATTGGAATCCATTTAGGATTTGATAAATTATTTGTGGAATTATATAAATAATAATAAATAATTGTATATATAGAATGTAGTAGAAAGATGGTGAAAGAATGTGTGAATTTTTGAGGTTTTGTTGTATGTGTATTTACAGTGAATTTTGGTGGATTAGATTTTCCTTTTTATTTTTTTGTTCAAAGGTTAGTTTTTGAAAAAAAAACACATTTAAAGTTGCACCTGATCCCACACAAACAATGAGACGGAAGATCGGAAACTGACAGCTCAAATCGACACGACAACCGATGGCTCGGTGCCATCGGTGTCAATACCATTGGTTCAAATCAACACCTGTTGGGACAACCGTTAAGCCTATCACTATGGTACTTCGGTTACTAAGAACTGAAGTTCAAAAACAAACTGACGTCATAGGCACCAAAATGTCAGTTCAGAATCGGTTCAAGAGTCGTCGCTTGGTGACGAACTTCGGTGGTTTTGTGTGGGACCAACTTTTTTTTATTTATTTGTTTAGTGTATAATTATAAATGTATATTGGTAAATGTGTGTCCTAGAAAAACTGAAGTGATGTTCACTGTAGGTAGTGAAGCGTCAGTTTGTGTCATTTTTAGAAAAAGCTGACATGGCGCTGATGTGTCACAAAGTGATGCATCATCAGTTGGTCACAAACATAGTGAGTGCTCTTATAAACCCGAGTAAGACCACTCCCATCAGTGACTGAAACCGACTGAAACTGACAGAGCCACGTCAGCGCCACGTCAGCTTTTTCCACAAACTGACTGAAACTGACTGACCACTCCCATCAGCACTCCGTCACTTCATTTTCTGGGACCCACTGACTAATTAATTAATCAATTTAAATTCAAAAAATTCAAATAAACAAAACAATTTAAATAAAACACACTTCATTAAAAATAAAAAAATATAGAAGGAAGATAAAAAGAGAACAGAGCAACTGCTTCTTCTTATTCAATACCAACTGTATTTGCATTCTTTTTAATATGGTATTTTTACTGCTGATTGATCATAATACAACAATTTAAATCAAACACATTTCATTAAAAATATAAAAAATACACAAATCCTAAAAATTAAAAGAACAATAATTTTAAAAATAAAAAACTACAAATCCTAAAAATTAAAAGGTACAATAATTTAAAAAATAAATGTTACATAATCAAAGTACAACATTTTAACGGATACGGAAATTTGGTGGTAGTTGCGCAATGTGTTCGATTAGCGTGTTGCGGAGTTGATGATGAATGTCCCGATCGCGTAATTCCTTGTCCATACACAATGAAGTTTCAACTCTTTCTTCCCACGTTTTTCTTGTCCTGTTTGACGGATCAGAGGGGTAATCTTCTTCTAGTTGACAAATATTTCTCCCGTTGTCCTCAGTGATCATGTTATGCAGAATGACACAAGCATACATGATTCTTTTGATCTTGTTGGTGCTATATGGTCTAGCCGGGTTCTTGATGATTTGCCACCTACCTTGAAGCACACCGAATGCTCGTTCCACATCTTTCCTTGCCGATTCTTGGTATCTCTTGAATCGAGCCTCGGCTGCAGTTAGTGGATGCCTAAACAACTTAACGATAGTCGCCCACTCAGGATATATCCCATCCGCTAGATAATACCCTCTGGTGAATTGTTGTCCGGCAATAGTGAAGTTAACCTGTGGAGCTCTATCTTGCATCAAATCGGAGAACAAATCCGATTGATTAAGTACATTTATGTCGTTGCTCGACCCTGCCGGACCAAAAAAAGCATGCCAAATCTACAAATCATAAGAGACAACCGCCTCGAGCATGATTGTGGGACGCCCCTGATCACCTTTGGTGTATTGACCCTGCCATGAATCTGGACAATTTTTCCAAGGCCAATGCATACAGTCTAAGCTGCCGAGCATACCCGGAAAACCATGCAACTCGGCATGTCGTTGATGCAAACGTTGAACATCTTGTTCAGTGGGTTTCCTTAAGTACTCGGTAGAGAATAGATGAAAAATGCATTTGCAAAAATTATCCAAACACAAATATGAGGTTTGTTCAACCATATGCAAGTATTCGTCAAATGCATCCGCCGCACAACCATATGCTAATTGACGCACGGCGGATGTGCATTTTTGAAAAACATTAAAACCGGGTCTACCGGTACAATCTAAACGTTGATGAAAGTATAGAAAATAATCCGGTACCGGTTCTTGCGAGTATGAAACACTCATCATGAAAGTAGTCCAGAAACAATCGTTGTCCCATTTCTTCGCGATTTCTCAGAAAGTATCGACGTGGAGCTCTCGGGATTGGAATTATTTCTTCCTCTTCGTCGTCGGACGATTCGGACGATATGGCGTTAATAACATTGATCGCGTACTCCGGATCAAAAATGTCATTAAGCGCTTGCAAATCTTCGAGATCAGAATCGGAAGACATTTTGTAAAAATATGAAAGTAGTAAAATGTATAAAAATTTAAAAATAGATGGAATTTGTATTGAGTTTGGTGTGAATTGTTTGGAAAATGGGAGGTATATTTATAGTTGAAAAGTTAAATTTTTTAAAATTAAAAAAAAAAAATTTAAAAATCAACGGCTTTATTCCCAACCGTTGAAATATATATATATATATATATATATATATATATATATATATATATATATTTTAATTATCAAACGGCTAGTTTTTTTTTTTTTAAAAAAAAAAACAAACGGGCCTACTCCTCATCGAAGGGCCGGAACCGACGGCCAGACCGACGAGTCCGTGCCATCGGCGTCGGTCTCGTCGGTTTGAACCGACGGCCACCGACGAGTACCGCTAGGAGTGGTCTAATAACGTATAACGAGTCACTTTTATTAAATACATTTATTATTAAAATATTTGTTAACTCTTCAATTAAAATGTAAATAAATATGTAGATCATTCATTTTTGGAACAGCCCCGACCGTATCATTATTTGGGATTACCTCGAACTCGACTTGATACCTGAGCTTTCACGTCATCACAACGCATGCTCCAGTCTGCCTAAAAAATGTTTCGCGGTATAATTCGAAAAGCTTGAATATTTATGTATATAAATTTTTTTGATACTCAAACTTGTTTCACATTAATTATAACATAAAAACCATTCCAAATATATATAGAAAAAGTTACTAATTAAAAACAATATAAAACAGTAACAATATTAAAATATACTAGTATTAACATGGAAGATGCAAAAGTACATATTCCTTTAAATATGCATGTAAGTGTTAATTAAGACGTGAAAAGGGCGATAATTGCTTAAATCGAGTTCTTAGATACTCGAGCTTAGACTCAAACTCATTGAAAACTCGAGTCGAACTTGAGTTACTTGAAAAAACGTGACTCGTTTGTAGTTCTAGTCATTATGTAACAAGAAAAAATTGCATATGAAATTATCTTTAATTAATGGTACGTGGTATATTACTTTATTAGATTGAAGTTTTCTCTTTCCTCTTAATAGGAAGAGCAATTTTGCTAAGAAAAAACATATTAAGGTTTTTTTTTTTTTTTTAATACCACGTAACATTTTACTAGAAAAGTTGTTGAAAAAGATTTAACTCTATTCGGAAAAAGATTTTGAAAATTTCAAGTTTTTTCTTGAATATGCTCCAATGATAAAAAGCTTTATTAAGTAGAAAAATATTTTATCAGAAATGATTAAGAATTCTCCGATGAGAAGCTTTTTTTTCTACATTTTTCACAATAAAGAAGCAAATAAATAAGTTACAAACAAATTGATATAATGATATGGCTAATTTATAGCTATTGTTGATAGACAGCTTTCTATAATAAACTTATTATTAGCCAGACATGTGATGATTAACACCATTCTGAGTTTCTGACCCTATATTTTGTCAATTATCATAAAAATCACTGTATATTTTCTTAAATTTATTTCAAGCACATTAGGTATACGATGTTTTCGATTACTTGAGGACATAACATCGTGAACAACTCATCATGTGAGTTCTATTTAAGACACATTTAAACTTTGATACAAAGGGAATGTGGATCAATTGCCAATCAAAGAAGTTGGTGCTAAAGATACGCCTCGCAAAAAAGAGAAAAATATGAATTTTTCAATTTCTTGTTCTGCATTTGAATCTGAATCTGAACCTCACCTAATTTGTGATCAAGGACAAATCCAAGAGATTGACGATTGGGTTAACCATGGAACGATGCCTTACCTGTTTTCGCCAATGCCATATGACAATAAAATTTTTTGGTATGTGGATCAAGGAACATATGGGGTTGTTGACGATGTCATCTTTGACGAGTTATGGAAGGCCAATTAGCTACCAAATGAGTAAGGGAGGTTAATTACCTTTTCACAATTCTACTAATTTATCTTTTTTATGTCAAATAAACTACTTGACGTTGTTGTTATTTGGGTATGTTTTTTCAAATGTTAAAAAATTTATATAATGGAAAACAAATAAAAGATTCATGAGTTGATTATTTATGACTTATGAAGAGCTGGACTTATATTGGTAATTTTGTAACGCCTACACAAAATATAGGCCCATTTGAGCCCGATAGTTGTGACCCGGTAAAGCCTGGTTCTCTACTCGTGTCTCTTAACTACATAATTTAGGCCCATTTGTTAAGCATTTTATACTCCGTATATTTTTTATATATAGATAAAATAAATAAGATTAAATACACATCATAAAATGTGTGAAAAGATACACGCAACATATTTTACTCAACTAGTCATAAACTATATATGCTTTAACTGATTTTCTTGGACTTGCAATGGAACACAACTTTTTTTTTTAATTCAACTCTCAAAAAAAATGTTTTAGTGTATTTTATTGACGTGTCATTGATGTGTCAAACCATCCGCAAGCCACGTGGCATCTCAACCGAGCAATACATCAGAAAAATACACTAAAACATTTTTTTTGAAAGTTAAATGCATTAAAAATCCTACCCGTAAGTAGGGTACACACAATAGACATTGAGTCCAAGTTAGGTGTATTCCCAAAAACTTATCACTTTATTTTCCTACTGAAGGAGCATTATATTACATGTATTCACAAAGTACCCAAATATGTGTACGTGTTTACGGCATCATAGAAATCGTAGCAGCCAGGGGCGGATCCCTTCACATCAGAGTGGGGCAGCTGACCCCTATGACTATACAAATATCAATAAATTATAGTGAAGATTTAATCAATGTTTTAATTGTGCCCTCAACCTACAATCAAATTAGCCCCGGTGTCAAACAGACCATGCCCTCACATAAGTAACAAATCAATCTTTAAAAGAGATTTTGCTTATTTCAGTCCAGGGACTTCTACTTACATGTGTTTGCCTGTTTTTATAACTATCATCTCCTTGAGAATAGTATATCACCTTTCATGTGGGAATGTAACAATCAAAGAAAATCTCCTTCTTGAGATAGATGACACTATGACACAACATTAAATAATTATTACTCCCTCCGTCCCTTTTAAAATGTCCACGTTACTATTTTGGGATGTCCCATTATAAGTGTTCACTTTGACTTTTAACCAATCAAAAAAGACTTTTGTGGGTGGATATAATATTTGATTGGTGAAAAGTGTAGATAGTGAAGGATCCTAAAACTACATGCAAAGTTAAAGTGAACATTTGTAATGGGACGGAGAGAGTAATTAATAATAATAATAAAATGGAACGCAATCTTATTATTATTGTTGAACCTCTAAAATGTTGTTGTTGGATGTTTGAACTTTAATTATAAGCTTTGAACTTAATTAGCTGCATGAGTTTTCAGTTTGGCTAAATTATAGTAGTACTTACTCTCAAATTCGTTTTATATCATTATTGTGAATGTGGAGTTTGTTACATTTTCTTTAGGGTTATCTATTTATCTACTTTATAATGCTCTTACAAGTCATTAGGTTTTTCTTTATTTACGTTTAGAATATGTTTTTTTCTTGTAATGTTGTAAAAATTTTCCTTGTGGTCTTCATGTTTTACTAAGGGTTTGTTATTAAGTTGTTTGCAATCTTTGGTTGATGTTTTGTTATTAAGAGAAAATCATTTTTTGAGGTATTTTAATGCCCCTTTACATTATTTATTGTGGCATAGCCATTTTATAGTTGTTTTGAGTCATTTTTAAGTTGTCTTAGACCGGTTGCAATGGGGACGAGAATGCTCGTTGTGGAGCTCGAGAACGCCCAGAACGCCCGCAACGGGGCGTTCTCGGCGGGGCGTTGTGGACGTCGTGGAATGGGAGAACGGCAGCAGAACGGGAAGAATCGTGAGCCCCACTCGATTTTTAATGTGCTTTTCCACTTCCAACGGTTAAAAAAAAAAGAAAGAAACAAAAAAAAACAAAACAAAAGAGACGTTGGGCAACGGCAGGAAGAAAAGAACGGAAAAAAAATAATTTTTAAACTCAAACCCTTTTTACACTATATATATACATACATACATCTAACCTATCTTCACACCAAAACAACAATACAAACTCAAATTCTTTCTACACTTCTCACCCAAAATCATGTCTCAATCTCCAAATTCAAACCAAAATCCCAACCCAAATTTTAACCAAAACCCAGATAACTTATCATACACCAACCTCATGTTATTCGGGACACCAAACGCACCCGGCCCGAATTCGTCTCCCTCAATCCGCCATCCACCACTAATGCCACAATACGGAATGTATCCATACTATCACCAACCACCATTCGAATATCAAAACCCGTACTTCCAACAACAACAACAACCATTTTTTCAACCTCCTCAACAACCCCAACAACAACCCGAACAACCCGAGCAAGAATCCTCCCAACGAGCCGGAAAACAAGTTGCTCAATCTCCAAGCAAAAGGTCCCAAAAAAAAAAGTTGACGGCGGAAAAAAAAAAACATATCACGAGTACTAATTCCAAGTATCTTTTTCAACCTCAAAACCTCAGCAAGCCCTTGACGACAAACACGAGTAGTATCAGCCGTCTCATTACCTTTAACAATTTGTTCAGGAGTAACAGGACACTTTAGATCAGCACTTTCTGTTTTCGAGTTATTTTTGAACCTATCGATCAACTTCAGTGGCACCTTTATAATGTTCCTCTTAATTACACGATCACCACCTTTCTCTTCCTTCTTTTCTATAGCATCCACCCATTCGTCCACCATACATTTCCACTCGTTGATGATTATTCTCGCAACGTTTTTAACCTTAATCGACGTGTGATTTATAAGAGAACTTACCGACTTTCCAACCCCAGTTGCCTCCAGAATCTTCACAGATACAACAAAGCTACGAAGCTTTATTAACAAGTCGCATATACTCGCTTCAGATATATCTCCCTTCGAATCAAGAACGTGTTTGATCCTTAAAACCTCGTGGATCATGTTTTTGTCGGAGACATTTGTCTTCTCATTCTGTAAGTGATTCCTCCAGTCATCCATCGCAGACTTAGCTTTTAATCCTTCCATGGAAATTGATGTTTGTTTCTGTAGTAAATCAAGCCACAAAATTAACCCTACAAATGAATCAAGAAATTAAGATTGAAATTGAGAAAATTGAGAACGTGGAGAGAAAGTAATGAAGTATGTGTGAATGTGATGATGTGAGTACTGGTTTGTAATTAATTATAGGAGTAATAAATCTTGTAATCATGTAATATCTTACGAGTATTTGTTAGCCAATTAAGAAATTGCCTATATATCCGTAATAAGTTTATAAATCTAAATTGTATTAATTTGTTAAATCGGAAATTAAACAAGTGATAAGTAAGTACATCATATCGATCTATTTGTTAGGATTGACTACTAAATCTTTTTGATGGATACTTTCCGTGTGAGATACTAGTATTTGGGATATAAAAACGTGTGCCCCAACTGTATTTAATGACGTTGTTATTTTCTTAAATATTAACGTTTACATTTAATAATCATTGATTGAATTTAATATTTTTCTTTTTATGCATATATTGATTAATTACAAATTCTGTTATTTAAGAAAATTATAGTTTCATTAAACACATTTTAACGTGTGTCCCAGTGAAATGTTAGCAAAACCTCATATAAAATACTCGGTATTTATAATATTCATTTTTAATTTAATGAAACCTACAAGATTGAATGATCGATTATGATCTCTCATAAATTAATTATTATTATTATTATTTTAATGATGTCATTTACGTTTGTTTTATTAATACTTCGTAACCCTGTTTTATTATTGTGCAACTAGGGACATGATGACATGGAATAACAAAATTACCAGTGGTCATGTAAGAAGCTTAAGTACATACTATATAATGCCTAAACATTTTATTTTCATTTAAAGATAAAAATACTGTGCATGTCAAATGTAACCATATGTAGAGTAATATGTATGACGTGGCAATAATATTTTTAGTAGGTAAAAATGTTAAAATGTTTTTAATATTTTAAATTCTTAATGATTTGAACGTAGTTTTAGATTTTCTGAATTTAAAATATGAATAATACAAGAGTAATGCTAAATGGACCTACCTACAAAGACTTAAATATAAGCCTAAATTTTTTATTGATTAAGTTTTTTCTCTCTCTTAAATCATTTTTTCACACCAAACAATCATATCATTAGGTCCATTTTTAGTCTTACCAAATTAGGTCCACCAATCATTTTCCCATTATTAATCCTCATTGGTGACAATAAACCTCCACCTCCGACGACGGTAACCGCTAACCTCTCACCGTCAACAATCGTTGGTAATGTCGAATCAATCGGCAGATTGATTAAATCCAACGCCGTAAGTCTCCGATTAGGAACAATGTGAAGAGCAAAGTTCGAGAGAGTACAATAATTTTTGAAAGTATGGAAGTATCAATAATATTGTGCCATATGTAAAAAGAGTATGCTCACATGTACAAAACCCATTTACCCCTAATATCTATTATCTCACAAACGACAAATTGAAAAATTCTAAAAATTGCACCATTAGATTCAGCGTTTTCTCCTATTCGATTTGCCGTCCCTCAATGCATACTTCCGTCGATTTTTTTTTGTTGTGTTTTGGTAGGTTTTATAAGTTTTAACACATGTGTTAATTCTTGGTTGCATATTTAATTTAGGGTTAGGGTTTAGAAGGGTTTAGGGTTTAGAAGGGGTTAGGGTTTAGAAGCGTTTATGGTTTAGGGTTTAGTACGGTTTAGGGTTTAGTAAGATTTAGGTTTTAGAGTTTTGTAAAACGTTTAGGGTTTAGGGTTTGGTGTCACACCCTCAAAATCGGTAATCGCGTTTATTTAGTAATTAGCGGAAACATTTGATTATTAGCGGAAGCATTTTAAGTTTTGCAGTTTAACAGCGGGGGTGCTGACGTTACAATAGTGCATTCATTGTATCAGAGCATATGATCATACAGAACATATTAATTTAAGGTGCCAAAGTTTAAGTTATTATAAAAGGGTACGACTTATAAAGTCGTACAAGTAGTAGTGTTGTAAAACAACATAAGTTTTAATAAATACAAGTTCATAAAAGTGGGATTTCGTAAGTATAACCAATGAGATTGGTAATACAGAAGAAATCCAAGTGTCCCAAAAGTGGCATCCTAAATAGACTGGGTAGCTTACGTCCTTTTATGCATGCGCAGTACCTGAGTCCTAATTCCCTGAAAAACATAGTAAACCGTCAACATTGAATGTTGAGTGAATTCACAGGTTTAGTATATATGTAGTTAAACCAAGTTTTATATAAATCATTCATGTACACAAACATAATGCATATATGTATAGTAGGAAACCCAAGTATTCTTATTAAAGAAAACATTTCCTATTTTTATGTAAGAAGGTCATTCTTACTACTAGTAATGGCTGTGTAGGAAACACAAGTTTAATCACAAATATTTCCTAATAAATAGTTGCAGGAAACACATGTTTAACAATCAAGTAAACATTTCCTATAAAAGTTGTTTTGTAGGAAAACCAGTTTAGCCAATCAAGGTAAACATTTCCTAAAAGTAGTCGTGTGTAGGAACACAAATCCTATTAGTTGTCACAGGGAATACCCTTCCCAAATCAAGTTGTAGTTTAGTTGTTTAGTTTATGTTGGAAATATAGACTACGATCCCTTTAAGGTGAGCGACACCTTTAAAGTTAAAGTAACGATACCTAGTACTATAACCAATCCACGACTAGTTGATGTTGTTGCCTCAGTAACATGGTAAGTATACACTCCTCGTTACGACTACCGTCGATGTGGTTGGAATGACCAACGAGTTAAATCCTGGGAGGGTTGTCAAATCGATAGTACTATCTGTATACTCAGTGGCTAGAGTCACCTAGCTAATGGTTATAGGTTGCAAGCATTGGGACTTATGTGCACTACAACTACCTCATGTAAACTTAGGATCGTACCAAGATTCGTTGTCTTATTCCCAACTAGTTATGAAAAATATTTCATATAATTAACGGATGTATATAAAGCATAAAGCATTTATATAAATCAGTTTGATATAAAAGCATGTCAAGAAATTATATAAAACAAGTAGCATGTAATAACACATAGTTCTATGTTTTCCACCCCTGGTTTTAAAAGCATTTAAAACAAGTAAAAGGTAGGGGCTGTGAACTCACTGGTAGTAAGTCTTCAGCGAATAACAGCTGGTAATAGTAGTAGTCCAGATGCGTCCCTCAAGGTCCTAAACGCAAGATAAATATACTTATATAAGTATTTGACTAATTGTTAAGTTGTAGTGTTTATACAATTTTAGTTGTTGGTGATATTTGCGTTGAGATAGTCGTTGCGTGTAAGTATATACCTATATATACGTTTTAGTTGAATATATATATATATATATATTCTCTTATATATATCAATTCTTGTCGTCGTGTATATATATATACACACACACATTATTCATTTGTCGTCGTTTCGTTTAGCTCGTCACATATATATAACTCAAATTAAGTTTGCGTTTTTGAAATCATTTTACCCATAGGGCTTTACCCACTTAGTTCGGCCCAACATCAAAGTCCAATAGTTTGGCCCAAAAATAAGGCCCAAATAGATGCGGCCCGAATTAGTTCGGCCCAAAAACATTAATTAATTTCTTTGGTTCCTTAACAAAATACATAATTTTGCCCATTTTATACTCGACCTATTTGGCTCAAAAAGTCATATTTGTTAATATTAGTGTTAAAATATTGTTCCGCGGTCGAGTACAATTTGGTGCCAAACTTTGTATCAAAATTTTTTATAACTTTCATAACTTTCTAATATTTGTTTTGTGTACTCATTAATATGTTTGTACTAAGAAAATTTATCGAAAGTATGTTAAATCATTATATCGAAGTTTGATCAGTACACAGTCTAAACTAACCGATCGGCTATCAAACCACTAACCGTTCGGCTATCAAACACTTAGCCGTTCGGCTATGTTTGATGAGCCGTTCGGCTCACTAAAACCAGCCGATCAGCTGGATAAAATCAACCGATCGGGTTGGTTCCCTTGCTCGTTTCTGACTCTGTTCGTTACCTGTGATCAGTATATGTATGTATACATGTTTTCGGTGTTTGATTCCAATGATTTTGTACAATACTAATCACCATAATATAGTATACAATTCCAACTATAACATGTTTACATACATAGAAATCAAGTTATAATCAAAATAATATATGAAACTTTGGGTATGAAATTTATGGTTTGAACCTTATAAAGATTATGGATGAAGATGATTATGATTTCTGATGTTGATGATGACGAGATGATTGTGATGATAAAGATTATGTGATCATTTTGTTGTTAGTTTGAAGGTTTGATGTTTGAAGATTTTGAAGAAAATGGAAATGGTTTTGTGGTTATGCTCCTTGCTTCTTGCTCCTGCTCCCAGACGCACACACACAAACACAGATTAAAATATAGGTAGACACACACAAACACAGATTAAAATATAGGTAGAATGCATTATTGGTGATCAAGAGGGAATGTGTATGAAAGGGTTTTAGTTTGTAAATTTCAAAGGAGAAGTATGGAGGCAGTACTTACTGTCTCCAGATATTTTTAATTTAGGTATTGGTTTGGGTTTTTAACCCGTTAATTTCGTGTACGGGTCCAATTACTTGTACCCCGTCCCACTCAATTATTCGTTTGTTTAAATTTTATTTTAAATATTATAATTGATAAATACAAAAATGAAATACTTTATTGAAATGATTAATAAAATTATTCACAGTATTGGTACTGTACAGTTAAATTGCGTGCCAAATTTCGGTTGAATTTCGAAATTATATTTTGAGGTAATGTTCCAAATATTAAAACAGGAGTGGGAAAAATAATACTTTTATTATTTTTGACATTTAGGTACGTTTTATAATTGTTCTTGTTTGTGTATAACGCGTTCAAAATAGTCGTCTAAAGGTTCCCGAACAACTTTGGTTCCAACTATTTTCTATAACAGTTTCCAATAAAATTTGTTCAAAAGTATTTCGAAATTCTTTTTGAACTTTTGTGCTGCGGTCGATACGTTTAATATAAAACGTATAATATATCACATTACTTCAATAATATAACATAACAGTAATAATCGTAATTAATAATTTTCGAATTATTAATTATTTTGTATCACCAACTTTATTGTATTAGTTTGTTGAGTCTTGATGCGTTCGTTTAGTATAGTAATTATATATTATAACTGCTATGTAACTAATACGGCTCATATTATATAGTAAGTTTTGCTAAACTTATCGCACAAAGATAGTTTTGAATTCACTAATCAGGGAATTACTTTAGGTAATGCATGTAATTAGGTAAAAATTAGTACCCTAATTTGAGGATTGTCACATTTGGGGTTTAGGGCTTAGTATTTGGGGTTTAGGGTTTTGCCAAAACCCCAAACCCTAAACTCTAAACCCCAAACCCTAAACGTAACTCTTTAATACATGTGTTAATAACTTATAAAATCCACTAAAAAAATGTAAAAAAAAAAAATCGTCGGAAGCATGCCTTAAGAGACGACAAATCGAATAGGAGAAAACGATGAATTTAATGGTGCAATTTTTATAATTTTACGATTTGTCGTTTGTGAGATAATTGATGTTGCGGGTAAATGAGTTTTGTACATGTGGAACATTCTCTTTGTACACATGACCCAATATCATTGGTACTTCCGTTCTTTAGAAAATTAGTGTACTCTAATGATCTCATCTCACCATGTGAAATCTCAAATTCGATACAAACGTGTGTCCATCACCAAAAAGATAAGCGTCATCGACGGTGAAGATCTTCATACTGTACAATTCCGATAACAGATCTAGGTTTTCCAGTTTTAATAACGTGAGAACAGTGTAATCGTTGTTGATACGGAGACGATACACAACATCGGTAAGTGATCCGCGCATTATAGTAGACAGAAGTGAAGGAAATTTGAATGATGTCATTTGTTCGATTTGGCATGAAAACGGAGAGAGATGAGAGAGGTAGTCTTGGATGTCGTGGATGATGACGTGGTCATCGTTGTAAAGATCAGGTTGCGTGATTTGAGCGCCGTTGATGAAAAGAGTGTGATGATTTTCAATCGTTGAGTTAGATTTGGTGAGAGTGAGACTAAGAGGTGGGGAAGTAGCTAGGGTTTGAATATTGGTTACCTAAGTTAAATTTTTGAGGAGATGGAACGGATAAAGATCGGAAACCTAATGTTCTAGTAGGAGAAGAGGAAGGGAACAGTACGGACATGATCGGAGCGAGACATTAGTTGGTGCTAAGATTGTAGTTAAGGTGTAGATGGTGGTGGTGATGTTGACGACTGCGATGGATATGCCGTGGAAACCGAGAGCGTTAAGGAGAGTGGATATATTGTAAGGCGGCACTGACGGTGGCAGTGGCGGTGAGATTGTGGTTGTGGAAACATGTACGGATCGGAAGTGGCGGCGTTAGTCATGGATGAAAGAAAGAAGAGAAGGAGGATTTGGAGAAGTGTTTCCATTGACGTTAAACTGATTCTTTTGAGTTACTTGTTGTATATATAATGGTGGTTGAAATTATGTTGAAAGTTAGTTAAGTTCCCGCCTAAAAACTACTTTTAAAAACTACTAATGTAAGGTGTTGTTCAAAAAAAAGTTAAAGTAAGGTAGGTTTTGATTCGTTAATATAAGATATTCACTTGATATGAGTTTATAAGATTCCTTTTTAACTATGATTTCATTTATATGTTATGTTTAAATTCGTTTAAAAAAGATTAATGGTGCTTGATTAATAACGATGTAGGGTCAAATAGGTTCAATTTTTGGTGTTTCGGGGTTTATATTTAGGGATTAGTGTCTGGGAATGTATCAAACTTTCACCAAATCTCTATTGTGTGTATCCAACTTACAAAACTCAATATTAATGCATCCAACTTGTAAAAACCCTAATATTGATGTCTTTTGATGACTTGTCACGCACATAGCATGCCACGTGGCACAAGGAGAGAGTGACACCTCATCAAAGTACATCAATTTAAGGGTTTTTACAAGTTGAGTACATTAATATTGAGTTTCGTAAGTTGGATACACACAATAGAGATTTGGTGAAAGTTTGATACATTCCCAGACACTAAAGCCTTATATTTATTGTTTATTTGCTTATTATCTTAATACTAACAGCCTATTAGTTTTAGAAGGTCTTAACGAATATAATATTTTATTTTTATTATTTTTAATGACAACTTCAATTTCAATAGATTATCTGGTATAGACCCCAAATTAATATATATGTTTTACACATATTTCAACATATATTATTTAGTTTGGCAAAAATTAATTAAAAAAGAATTTGACTAAGATTTTAAATTCAATTAATGACCCTTTTACAATATTATACAAGAGAGAATAATTTCTACAACATGAAAATTGCATTCCTAACTCACTAATTGACACCAATGACTATTGTGTAAATTCAAACATGCACATACGAAACTTGAAAAGAAAAGAATCTCTTAATATTTTGAAGAAACTATTTAGATTCCAAGCTCCGTTATATTAGAAATACATAAGACTTAAAAAAGCCAACACACTTTCAATAGGGAATCATCATTATTATATGAAGATAAATCTAAGAATCTAATATCGATGTATAAAGGTTATAGTGTTACACGAAAGTTAATTTGGAGGACCTTAAACGATAAAAGAGCTCCAGGGAGATGCATAAGATCTATTCGGTTTATATACGAAGGGGCAAAGACCCGTGTAGGGACTTCAGGGTGGGAAATTTCCAATTCAAGATCAGGTTACACCAGGGATCCATATTTTGCCCATATCTATTTACGTTAATACTAGATGAGATGTCGTGAGAGATACAAGAGAATATCTCATGGTGCTTGATATTTGCCGATGACATTGTGCTAGTGTCGGAAACAACATAAGGGCTAAATAACCAACTATAGCTATGGAGGGAGAAACTAGAAAGCAAAATTCAATGTTTAAACTGAGAGAAAACAAGATATCTACTATGTGACATCGACATAAATGAGGCTGAGCAGAAGGTAGTACGTATTGGGGAATGGGGAATAGATTGTACCCTGCAATTTTAAATATCTAGGCTTGGTTCTACATAACTCTGGTAGGATAGACTACGATGTGACCCATTGTATACAAGCAGAATGGCTGAAGTTATAATACGTACTATTCGATGAGAAAAGAAGCAATCTGTACTTAAACAAGCAATGGTTGATCGCATCACTCTCGCTGACAACAGTAAGCCCTCTAATGAAGGAAGAGGAGGCCCAATTCTCTACCCAGAAACCCCAGAACAATCCTTCGAGCTTAAGCACCAGATCATCCAATTAATCCAGAATCACTGTCAATTCCATGGATTACCAAATGATGATCCAAACTCTCACCTCGACAAGTTCATATCTCTTTCGAACTCCTACAAACAGAATGGATTCAGTCAAGATACAATCCGCTTGTATCTCTTCCTTTATCCACTCACGCATCATGCACAAACATGGTTTGAAGGTTCAGAAACCGGATCTATTCCTTCATGGACGGTGATGGCGACAAGTTTCTAACTAAGTACTTTTCGCCCTCTAAACAAACCAAACTCCGAAATGACATCATGAACTTCCGACAAGCTTTTGATGAGTCATTATACACCGCATGGGAACGATTCAAGGGAGCCCTGAAGAAATGACCCAATCACCAACTCGACAAATCCGGACAATTATGTACCTTCTATAATGGTTTAGACCCTAACCACCGAACCACCCTCGACGTTCCCTCACAAGGAAGCTTTATGACGAAGACAGTCGAAGAAGGATGGAACCTTATCGAAAACATGACTATGCATCACCATGATTGGAACTCTGAAGATCACTCAACATCTTCAGCACCTCTCGCTGCATCAAATCCAATTCCAGTCGAAGCAATTAAGGTATTAACGGAGAAGATGGACACACTTGTCAAACAGGTTCGTAGAACTTAAGAAACATCAGCACCAAGTACACCAAGTGCAAGCCTGTCAAAACTGAACCAACTCGCAACCATCTGGCGAATATCAAGTTGAATATGAAGAGGCAGACGACACCGTTTACTATGCTCAGTTTCCCGCTCGACCATAAAATTTTCCGCCCGGTTTCAACCAAAACAACAACCAACCTAGAGGAGTTCCATTTCCACAAAGAAACAATCAACCTTTTCAATCCCGATACCCACCTAGATACTCACCTTACCCACAAAAACCACAACTTGCCTACAACCAACCCCTCGCACTTCCTGGACCCACTTCCGACACAAACCAAACCACTGAACAACCCAACAAGACAAATGCCCCGGCTTCAAGTTCAGATGACGTCTTCACCCGTTTCATGCAAGGCCAACACATACTCAACCAGATCAGAGTAACGTTAAATTACTATAAATATTTGCTTGAAATGATATAACGATTTTATTTTATTTATCATTATTATTTTTTTTGAAATTATGTAGATCGAGAAAGTTGTGAACTTGATATATGTACGGTGAAGCTTTTAGGAATTCTCAAAATCCAAAATGTATTATATTTTGTGAAAAAGATAGAGATTGCATATTTCTTTCTATGATATTAGATGTTTTGTAACTTGTATACTCTACATTGCCAATTATACATTGGTTCTCTTTACTAACTATAAAGTAGTATTTGTTTTACGCCATATAGAGTCTTAATGAACATTGATAATTATGTATGTGCCAAAGCTTGACATAGTTTCATGTGGCTCCCTGCCAGAAATCAAAATAAAACAAAAGCTCGATCAATGATGAATATTGAATTGTGATACTTGGATTGAAGTATGTAAAACAAGTTTCATTTTTGATATTGTTCATTATTGGCAATTTGGCACATATTATTATGGTAGTGCCAATAGCTAATAGTGTAAAAGAAAGAGTATCTACCTATTGTATAAAAAAAATTACCAGCCCACACTTGCTTTCTCTATCCGATATGAAGAATTGAAGAAACAAAAGCCTCCTCTGCATTCAAGTTAAGCTAACTTCAGGTTTCTCAAGGTATGTTTCTGCATCGTGGTTAGTTGTTTCATTATTTTTTGGTTGGCATCTACCTATCTTAAGATCTTGTGATGTTAATAATCAGGGTTATGTTTTTGGTGACCAACACACTCATTTAGACTTGGGCTCTGTTGATTTCTCTCCTCTGGTAAGCCTTTTCTTTTTAACGTTCTTGAGTTTCTCTTTATTCTGTAAATGTTTTGTAAGTTTGTATCTATATCTTCAGGGATATCAACTTCTACTTGTGAATATTCTTATAGCCTTTATAAATAAAGATTATTGCTTTAACGAAATCAATTGTGGTTCTTTTTTATGCTAAAGCCTAAATGGGTAAATGGGTATGGTATGTTTATTTCGGGTTTGTTACCTAATTTTAGTTGCATTCTTGGATTTCAGTTATCTTTAGCTTGTTAGATTTGGTCGTTTGAATATGAATTCAAATCGCTCATCTATTGCAGTCACTATTTTTTATTGTTCTTTCTTAGGTTAAGAGCCTTTGTATAGAACTGTTTCACATAAAAGAGAAACTGCTACAGTGCTACCTTACAATTGGCTCTCAATGGAACTCAATAACTACCAAGCTAAGTATATTTAATAAAGAAATAAGCTAGACACTAAAAAGAACAAAGAGGTTAGAATCGCTAGACTTAAAGCCCAACCTAAGAAATTGTCATCCTTTAAGTTAGACGGAAAATTCCTTGATACTATGTCTAGAGTTCCCGGTCGTAATAAGTATATTAGAAAATTGCTATCCATTAAGGATAAACTGCTCGAAGTAAACAATATTCCCCTTAGTTCTGAAAGCTCAGCCCTATTTAAGAATAGCCTTCCTGAAAAACTAGGAGACACCAGTAGATTTACACTCCCCTATTCTATTTACCAATCCGGAGATATAAGCGCCTTAGCCGACCTAGGAGCTAGCATTAACCTTATGCCTTACTCCCTGTTTAAAAGGTTAGAACTTGAAAATTTGAAACCCACTAAGATGACTGTCCAACTAGCTGACCAATCCGTTAGATACCCAAAAGGAATAGCAGAGAATATCTTAGTTCAAGTCAACAAATTCTTCTTTCCTACAGATTTCGTTGTAATGGACATCCACGAGGACATAAACATCCCAATTATCCTTGGAAGACCATTCATGAACACAACTAGAGCAGTGATTGATGTGTATAACCATACGATTGTTCTACGATCACACGGTGAAAGCATCACTTACAAGATCGACCAACCTGAATGCACCCCAGAACAAGAAGATCGTTATGTTATATCAACACGCAGAATTATCCATGATGATGAATCAGAATCCGAAGAAGAACAACCTTTCACTCGGTCATCAACCTTCATCTCTGACATTAAAACCGACCCAGAAGAGGTAGAAGAATACCAAGAAGCCGAGGATGACGAAGAATATGAAGAAGAAGAAGAAGAGACTGACGAAGAAGAGGAAGAAATGGACGAAGAAACCGAAGAACAAGAAGAGAATCCTGAATGGAGGAAGATGAGGATCAAAAAGATTCACCACCGGCAATGGTTGAAGTCATGAGGATGCAATACTCCGAAGAGAACACGTCATCAGAAGTAACAAATGAACCGTTGATTATCAATCCGCTCGTCAATACTTCAGATCCACCCATCTTTGAAATATGTAAACCCTTCTTGACTCATGTCTCGACCCTTCGAAACCTTTCACCCTAACCTGACTCCGAAAGTTAGACAATTTTGAAAGAGAACTCCGATCATTAAGCTACCCAGACCTATACGAGAAACTCATGAAAAGAATCGTTGCATATAGGACAAGTAAATTGGGCGATAGTAATGAGGGATACTCTCAAGATTCAACCACGGGAGTCAGAACCATCGAAATCAACAGCTCCCAACCTTTCAATAATGCGCCATCAGATGAGGAATGTCACCAAGTTCCAGATTCGCGTGACGTGGATTCTGGAAGTGAGAACAATGAGGAAGACGGTTACATCAACATCCTTCTTGACGAACGCTCTATTCCATCAACTCCCCCTGCTCCAGCAAATTCTCCTACCTCCTCAACTGAGATAATACGAGTCCCCCTCGTAGATACCCACCAAGAGATGATTGACTTGATTGATGAATACAACGATGTCCGCATCATTGTAGAAGCTATCAGAGAATCAACCAATGACTACTCCACCGCTCAGAGGCACCTAATAAGGGAGATCGAACGAGAATACGATTCATACATCGCCAATTATGGAGCGCAAGAACCTCACGCTCTACGCAGGCATATCCAAGAACTACTAGATTCCCTTCAAGCTCAAATCACGAGAGAAGCTCAACAGCCAGAAAGGCCCCACTACCCGATGGGAGAAGTCGAGTTCTGCAGCAACCAGAGGCATACCAAAAAGTATAATGTGCCCTAGCAGGATCAGCTTTTCCCTACTCATCGAGTCATAAGGCTATACTTGCATTAATGAGAACCCATCTGGAAAGAGCTACTGGAAACCCGCAGAATTATTCTGATACCAGAATGATGGGAGATCTTAGAACCCTTCTAGATCTAATCGAAACCAGAGAACACCTCACAGCCTCAGAAAACTTCAGGATCGTCATTCACTCCACCATTGGTCATCATGTTGAGCTGATAACTGATGAACTAAACCACTCAGTATATGAAGAAGAACTCGTGAGGTACCAAGATTCATTCCGCACTTGTCACAAATTAACTTAGCAACCTATGTGACAACTCGACTACGCGGAATGTACGCTGAAGAAGATGTAGAGATAGATGTTTATCTCAATGGATATCACGAAATATTCAGCAAGCTAATCTACGTCTTCACAGACTCGGACTTTCCCTTCACCCGTGAGCAACATCAACTCATCCGACAAGTATGCCAAGCAACCAGATCCTTTGGTGGAAACCCTTTGGCTAGTGACTTTGAAGAAGTGAAAATTCAGTTCATGGCCCTAATCGCCTCGATAGGTCGAAACCACCCCCAGCGTGAGATTATTCAAACTCATACCTGCACAAGAGTTGACCCTAATGGACCAGTCACACAGTCAGTTAGATACATCAGCTACGGGATGGCAATTCTCGACCGATTAGCCACTGATCACTTCAAAAGCTTCAGGATGGAATCCACCAACCCACCAACTCTAATTGCTGACATGATAGAGCAATTTCTTCGATACTTTCATCCACGATATGCCTCACCTAGGAGCCACGGTAACAACTCCAGCACCCGGGACGCATCTAACATCATCTAAAGAAGAAAGAACTAATTCGAGCTCTCGACTTTTAAAGAGCGCTTCTCGGGAGGCAACCCATGTTTTACATTTCCGCAAATTTTACTTTTCAAGAAGTGATGAAATCTTCGACTATCTTTCACACTCGGATATGAAAAGAATACCTCCTCCTTCAAGGAAGTATCCGCATCCAAGAAATCTTATATCCGACGTGTTCACACCTACGAGACCAATTACAAGAAGACTTGATCAAGAGTGAACCCAGCAAGACGAAGTTCGGCAAATGCATACCAAGGAACACTGCAACTACTGGGGAGTACCTCTATACCAATATTTTTCCTTTGTTATAAATATACCATATCCATTATGCTTGTCACTAAGTGTGAGATTCAAGATCAACACACACTGCTAAACGAATACGTCTTAGATGTTTCAAATTCTAAGTGTGGGATCTTAACCCCAGTCAGAACTTAGAATAACATCGAAGACGATGTTCCTTTAAGTGTGGGATAGTAGTAGTTACACTACTGTAAAATGGATAATGGTATAAGCTTGATTCTAAACTCGCTGATCTTTAGACAATCCTTCTCCAAAAAGTAACTCAAAATTTTTAAAAATCTTTCAAAATTGAGTTAAAAATATATCGAAAATGAAAATTTTAAACAAAGAATGATTTACTTTGGGGAAGAAGGATAAATAAAATACGAATTCCTTTGAAAAAAATTAGTTTAGTAATCCCATAAAGAGCATTGCATGACTAGACACACAACAACCCAACTTTTGATTCGTGAGGTATCTTGAGCCATATAAAGCATTCACTTTTAATGTTTCACTTCTTCGATTCTTGAGTGTGCCGATGTATGCGTTTAGAATCAGAACTTGCTCCTGTTATGCATTTCGAACCCGAACTAGTAAGTAAAAAAGAGATCGAATCACATCATTTTTAAACCCATTCGTACACCCAAAAAGAAATACGTTATCCCTACCCTCTCAAAAGCATCTCTCAAACTTCATAGAAAATTCCTAAGATGAAAAAAGAGAAGCTACAAGGATACGACGTCGAAAAAAAAAATTCAAAGAAATTCGAAGAAAAGAAAGTCAAATGGAGAAAGAAAAAAAACTCCTTCCAAAAATCATAAGAAAAGGGCGTCAATCCCCCCCAAAATTCTAACTTTCCTCTTCACCAAAAAGAAACCCATAAAAAACCAACACCCCCTCTCATATCACCAACACTCCACTCCAAAAAACATACATCACCCCTCCTAGAATGATTGTGGCTAGATTGACTTCGCTCTCACCTAAAAGGTAATGATTCGATTCTCGATCAAGCCTATGACGATAAACGATACATGACTGACGTTTTGAGTGATTGATAATACTAGAATAGGAAACCCTAAACACTTTGAGTGACTGGAGTGACCAACTTGAGAGGATCGCCTAGTCATGTATTCAAGATCAAGGATCAAAAGCATGCTCCCAAAGATTACAACCCTACCTTTTCAAAAGCATAAATATTTTATTTTTCCAAAACCCCCTTAATAAAAAGTTTCGCTTTAAAATATTTCATTATCTACTTATCTTTAACCATGCTTAAAATCGAGTTTGTTTGAAGACAAGCAAAGTTATAAATGTGGGATACTTGATATCGCGTAAAAAGTCACGTTTTTACTACTGTCATCTCTCTCATTCTGGAATAATACTTGGCAAATAAACTCAAATAATATGAAAATCAATTAAACTTTGCCCAAAAGGTCAAAATAGAGTTGCATGGGAAAAATCAAGCAAAACGAACAAAAAAGGAAGATTCTACGCACGATTGAAGATTCAAGGCATCCGAGATAAGATTTGAGACAAAGTACCCATCACTGGGATTTTTCTTATCCAAGATCTTCGTTTTCAATTCACGAATCTAACAGAAGAAGAATCAGCAAAAAACGGATGAAGAATAAATATTATGCATACGCTGAAAGATTCAAACAATTTGTACAAGACATCTAAAGTTCAATGAACACATCTCAGGGATTTCTTTTCATCAAAGTCTTTGTTTTTTAAAAACAAATCCAACGCAAAAAGAATTGAAGAAAACGGACGCATAACGAAGAAGATACGCACGAAACAAGAAATGAGCGAACGGACGGCGAACCGGGGCGGTCGGTCGCCAGCAGCCACCGGCGGGCAACCATCCGCCGCCAGCTGGCAGCCTGGCGTCGCTGGCTGGCTACCGGCCGTCCCCTCCCCCTTTTTCTGTCCTTGCGCGTACTTGTCTGGTACATGTG
The DNA here is from genome assembly GCA_963422505.1 of Pseudognaphalium luteoalbum. Classification (NCBI taxonomy): domain Eukaryota; kingdom Viridiplantae; phylum Streptophyta; class Magnoliopsida; order Asterales; family Asteraceae; genus Pseudognaphalium; species Pseudognaphalium luteoalbum. Next base: position 35,253,785 of record OY730193.1, read on the forward strand.
CTAGCACTTTCCGCAACTTTAGGGTACACGTGCTACCACTTTCCGCGCCTTTAAGGTACATGTGCCACCACTTTCCGGAAAAGGACCACCCCCCAAAACATGCTAACTTGCACCTTGGATGGCTATCATGCACCGAATTTCAAGTATAAATAGAGGCATCATGGTTCATTTCAATAGACACCTTCCACATCTTACAAAATCAAGAATACTTCTCCATCCTTTGTTAGTTTTACTTTCTCATTCTATTAGGCTAGTTTAGGGAACTTGTTTAGAATAGAACGAAAGCAAGGAACATGCTTGTAATCTTTGGTGTACGCTTAGAGTAACGCTCATTAATTCAAGTCTATTCCTTCTCGCACATTAATCCCGGTCCTTTCTATCCTTATCTATCTTAATTAAATATGTATGCTTTAATTATGCTAGAGATAGTTTATGTCATGCTTAGCGAGTAAATTACTATTGTATTTGTCGTGATGTAGTTATCATAAATAATTATGGGATGACTTTAAATAAGCCGTGAAATAATATGACAAACCCTATTCAACTGTTTACTCGATATAGTGCTGGAAACGCCTTTAGGCGGAGTACAAATGTACAGAAGTTGGTAAACGACTGAATGTAGTTGTATTATGGATCGACATTATTAAAATGGAAACTTTATGCAACGGACTTATCTTATCCTTATGATTTTAAACCTAAAACTTGCAGTTGCCTTTCGATTAACAAACGTGATTGTAACCTTGTAATGAGGAGTCGTGAACCTTAATACTCGGTCAATAATTATCTGTGTCAAAACTATGGTTTGATTGTAACGTCATGCAGTCATCATAAAATGCAATGTGATTACGTGGAATTGCCATGAGTGTAGTACACTTCCAATCACAATGTACTTATCATGTAAACATTGCGAAGCAATTAAATTCACAACAGAAACTTCAGTTAACGATTAAATACATTGTGAACTACCATAGTATTTTCTGATATGGTATGAGTTTAACTTTATGCAAAAAGCCGTCAGTATTTTAATTAGATTAGTTAGTTTAGATTAGATTAGAGTTGGTAGGCTATAGGCTAAATAACCATTCACGAAAACCTAGGGATTTGTTAATTGTATTGAGAAAGGCAAGTTTAAAATCCAATTTAAAATGATACTTTTCCTTAAACCATTAAACCTAAAGTAAGGTACGCAAGAAACGTAAACGCTTTCCCTTGCTTATCATGCTTGAGTTTCACTAATAGGAATTAATCAGTTAAGTCCGAACATATTTTCTAAGTTAGTTGTTTGCCGGATTTGTAGTCTTTATGGTATTAAGAACGGTTAGACTTGTTATGGACTTGCTACTTTGTTCCTTCGCCCACGAGCGAATGCGTTCAATAATAAGGGCCACTGACCCCCTCACAGGAGAGTGTGGAGAATTGAGCATTGTCTGTCTGATCAGAATCATGACACCTTAGTTCCTCGTGACATATTAGTCGATAACCGACTAATAAGGAATCTATTGGTTATACCATAAGCTATCAAATCTAGTAAAAATTCCCAATTTAGTTAAACATTTTCCCTTAAAAGTCATCATCCCATATTATGAGCTAACGAAATCACAACAAATACTACTTTCCATTATCTAATTTATTATTATCTTTTATTCGCTTTATTTAGTTTACATAGTTAACTGAACCAAAACCCCCAACGCACTTTTATAAAAACCCCTTTACTAAAAAAGGAAAGATTGATTGGATCACCTCCGTTTCAATTCAGTTTCTCTTTAAGAAAGACTCTAGGTCATACTTGCTATCTACTAGCCTTTGGTTCAGTATCAGTAAGTCATACTTAGACCCCATCAAATACAAATTTATTCACACCACACCGGTCGGTTGGCGTTGTGACCACTCGCAACGTCAATAGTGGGCTACACACAACCTATAAATATTCCTAGTATATATCATTAATTTCTTTAATTTATATAAGGAAGACAATATCATCTAACTTATTGCCATGTGTAATCAACTAAGCACAATCTAATAATAAATTTAACTAATGTACTAATTCTTATTATCTATCCCATTTTTTATTTTTGACCTTCTTTAAATCACCACAAAATTACACATCATCACCAATATTATTATAATCAACTTTTTAATTTTTATACTCATTTTTTATATATATTAATATATTCATAAAAAATGACTTCATTTTCATAATAAATTAAGTAAATACTTCATCCATCCGAAATTAAATGTTTCACTTACTATTTCGAGTTGTCCCAAAATAAGTGTATATTTCATTTCACCAATTTAGAAAATAAGTTAGTGGGTAAAGATGAGATGTTATTAATATACAGTGACTATTTTATGTATGCATTTTGATATGAGACATTTATTTTGGAATGAAGTTAGTATGGTTTATAGGACTTTTAACTAACATCGTGATATATTATGGTGTTAATTCATGCTTATATTAACTCTCACATATCTATAATATTAACTTAATTTACATAGCACAAAAAGTGTAGTCTCATTTATCTATAACTAACCATCAATCGTAGATCATAGATTATAGTATAAAAGAACATGTATTTTAAAATATCTATTGAAAGCGTCGATTCTTGAAAATAGTAGATTTGAATACAAAAATATTCGCGTCTCCATCAAGCATCAACAAAAAGTTATTTATACGTTATACTACACAAATCAATATTAGCATTTCTGTAACACCCCCAAAATCACAGTTTAGCGGAAGCAAGCTTTGGGGTGTACTAATCAAATATCACAGCACAAAAGTTAAGCAAACGACATCTATATGCAACGTTTGTAAAAATAATTACATTTCCATACATAAAATGTTTGGAACATAACGTTTCCGGTCACAAAATGAAGTTCCCTAGAGTCCGCGTAAAAAGGCGGGAGATTCTATTACATAATCATAATAAATACAAAAGATAATGCTAAGAATCTCCGTTAAATGCAAGGTCGAAATCATGCGACTCTAGCTAGGTCCTGAGGGAATCCTACTCCGTATGTGTACCTGAGATACGAAGCTAAAAAGGTCAACACGAATGTTGGTGAATCTCACAGGTTTATAAATAAAGTAAGAGTTTGAACACAAGATTTCATTAATAAGGCCCGCAGGCGTAAATCAGTTATTTGCAAAACTCGCAATATAAAGTAAGTAAGTTATACCATTGCCATGAGGCTCATAATCGAAGCTTAACCCGTAAATAATAAATTTGCTCCCGTGACATGCTCGGAAATTGAGCAAGCATCAGTAACGAATAATAGTCGCCCGTTTATACAGATCGGTTCGTGGTATCGCTACTACCCCGGGCGGGGAGGGTCATTTCCCTAATGGATCCATTAACTAGTGTTCGCGCTTAAGTACATAACTAACGATATATGATGAGGAGGCTTCCCCAAATAATTGGTGAGAAAACTCATGCAATTCCGTTTGGTATACATGTAAATCAGTACTCGTGTTCGTAAAAATAAGCTATGTATCTCACCCCGTAAGTAAAACAGTAAAACAGTAAAAGTGGGGCTATGAGACTCACCTGAGTCCAGTAAGTACGTATGCGTAATCAACCAGGTAAAAGCGGTTGTAAGTCAGTGTATCGATTTTCAGAACCCTGCAACCTTCTGGCGTCCGTAACGCACAAGGTTGTAAGTAAACTAGTAAACGAGTTGGTGTCTTAAAAGATCACCCATGCTAGCTGTCCACTCAACTAGGACATGTCCAAGTGTTTGTTTAGTAAACCGTTTGTATTTTGAAAACAAGTATGGCCCGTTGGTGACGGTTTGTAAAAATAATCCGAGAGTGGTATTATTATGTATATCATTTTATTAAAAATCGTATCTAGGATTTAAATTCGGAAAATTGGTCAAGTCGGGTTGTGGACTGAAATAGTGGTGCGAATTGAGTTCGTGGTGCGAGCCGAGTTCGCCTCGCAAGGTAGTAGGCTGCGAACTGAACTCAGTTCGCAACGCAAGGTTCGGTTCGCAAGTCGACTCGCAAGTCAACTCGCAGGTCGACTCGCCAGTCATCTCGCAGGTCGACTCGCAAGTCAACTCGCAGGTCGACTCGCAAGTCATCTCGCAGGTCGACTCGCAAGTCATCTCGCAGGTGGGTTCGGTTCGCAATTGGGTTCGCCTCGCAGGACGAACAGATCTCGGTTCGCAGGACGAGCTGTTCGAACACTTTTTCATAAATACGCATTTTTAAGTCGATTTTTGGGCAAATCTTTGTTGAGTAAACGTTTTAGCATGTAAATAAAAGCTTTACAAGTAACTACATCGAGTTTTAAAGCGTTGCATACCACGAATCGAAAAATGGAGGTGATGAAGGTGAGGTAGAAGATGATGGCGGTCCTTGTGCTTTCCTTTGTTGATGATGATGAACGATTTTTGGCGACGGTGGCGTTGCTTTTGCTGCTGTTTCGGTGGAAGAAGAAGGGGGAAAGAAAAGAGAGGGTTTGGAGATGTAATTGTGTGTGTGTGTGTTTGTGGATGAAATGGAAGAAAAGAGGGGTTTAAAAGAAAGTGGGTCATGGGTCGGGTTGGGGCTTGGATCCGCGGGTTCGGGTTAACCCATTTAGGTCTCGATCTCGTGAACTCGTTGCTCCGATTTTTATGTTACATTCCGCGATTGTTTAAATGTCGTTCCGTGTTTCGTGTTTAAGTATATCCAAAATATTTTAATAGAAATGCTTTATCAAAACACTAATTAATGAGTCATTAAATTTATAATTTGAATTGTTTTCGCTTGACTCACGTGCTTCGTGCGTGTTTGTCGTGTACAGGGTGTTTTTATCAATGAGAAATACTTGGAATATATTCTCGCAACATATTATTGAAAAATCACGTTTGTTTGGATAAGTCCTCCTTGTTATAAAGTTTTGTCACCAACGTCCATTTATTAATGCCAGACATTGTCCGGTTCATAAGTGTACGATTTAAATTAGATCACGTAAGCGTGCCCGTATTCACACCATAATTGTTACCTTTATTTAGGGTATTATTAAACTAAATACCCGAAATTTCAAGTAGTTTCGATACTAATTGAAGTCCTAATTTGGCGGGTGTTATAATTTCTAAATATGGGTTATGCATCGTACGACGGACCAGTGCCATCTTGACTCTCAGACAATGTAATGTTTTAAACTCCGTGAAACTGATATCAGACACTTATTTTAGGACAGACGGAGTAAAATAGTTATGAAATTCGAAAGTCATTAATAACATTACAGGGCGTGGGTTGTGCATCGCACAACCCTTGGTATTTACTAGTTATTATATAAAGAAAACCATTTCATCTAGCTTATTGCCATATGTACTCAACTAAACACAATTTGGTATTAATATAATATAAATCAATTAATTCCATGCTAATTATCATTATGTATCTCATTCTTTCTATAACATATATATATATACTACACCCTTTAAGTTTGACTTTTTGTAAGTCTTTTTTTCAAATTTTACAAATTAACAAGAACATATTTCTTCTTTGCATTTAACAAGCACTTTAAATTTGAAGACATCATCACTTATTTATATATATATATATATATATAGGGTCCGATTCAATTGAAAACCAAAAAAATGGTGAGAACCGTAAGAACCATTAGATTGTATGTTTGTTCACATGTGATTAATTAGATTCAGATGTGAACATTGATTTAGGTTAGATTGGGGGAAAAAATTCGAAAATTATGTCTTAAAACACGTTTTACCTGATTTGTTTATATTATCGTTCATATGTGAACATAAATTTGATTTTTTGTGTTTTTCGCTATAATTTTAGGATTTTTCAAAAAAATTTTCCCAATCTAACCTAAATCAATGTTCACATGTGAATCAAGTTAATCACATGTGAACAAACATGCAATCTAGTGGTTCTCACAGTTCTCGCCATTTTATTTGGTTTTCAATTGAACCGGTACCTATAATATATATATATATATATATATATATATATATATATATATATATATATATATATATATATATTTATCTGTGTGTGTGTAATAATAATTTAGCAAGTACTTTGTTTTCAAATCATTAAATAATAAAACATATTAACCCAACAAAAATTTTAAACACTAATTTATATTATCTTCTTTATCTTATTATATGTATCATATAATCATATATTACTCATAAGCATATTTTTAAGCTTATTTAACTTTTTGATTAGTGAATGTAACAATTTCTCAAATTTTTAAGTGACTCCATTTTTACTTTTAAATTCATAACATTTTATTATTCTATCAAAAAATTGTTATTATTCATCTTTTATTGAGATCTTCTTTTTGTCTTGTAACTATATATGTTTTAAAGTGATAGTTTTTAAAATAAAACCTTATAAATTAACTTTCTTATTTATGTATCATACATTACTCATAACACTTTTTCTAATTTAGTTGATTACTCACAAAAATATATATAAATTTTTCTTTGTTTTTTTTAGTTATTTGTATAATGAAAATTAAAGTAAATTCAGAAGCGTTTAAAGGTAATATAAGAAGGTTTTTCTTTAGAATTAAAGTAAGAAATCTATGAAACTATAGATCATATTTTCCTTTCTTAGAAATATTTAAAAAATCACAACCTGAATTTTAGATTTTCAGTTTTTTAACAAAAAATTATAAAAAGTGACACTTTATCATAACTAAACGAACGGTAACCTTTTTTAAGGAGAGGCCGTGCGTTACGCACGGCTTTGAGAGTTAATAGTATATATATATATAAATATAAAGAAGACCATATAGCTTCATATGGTGATACATCACCCTCTCTTTTTTTTTAAGTTTTAATACTTTTTTTATTTCTTACTTTTTTGTTATCAATTGAATTACATTATGTATTTTATATTTCTTTATTTATTTTTAACAAACCTTGTTTGATCCTTTTCATAATTTGTCATGCTAAATTTTTCACAATTTTACAAAAAAAAAATCACTTTTTAATCTACACTTCTCTTGAATTTATATTTTTCTTTTAAAGAAAACACTGTCACTTTATCAGTCTATAATTTTCTTTCTCAATCTATAAGTCTCTTTGAATTGCCAAAATATAAGACTATTTTATATGTGCACTTGAATTACTCAACTCTTTCGACATGTTTACACATTCTTTGCATTTTCTTAAAAGAAACGTTATCCCTTTATCTGTCTATCTATCTCTCTATTTGATTTATAATAAAAAATGAGGAAAAATCTATGTATTTGTATTACTTAATTGTCTAACAAATGCTTTATTTTTCAATTTATGGTTTTTTGAATTATAACAAAACAAGAATTTTCTAAATGTGCACTCGAACTACTCATTATAAACACGTTAGTTCCTTATTGAAGAAAATGACATGTGATGCTTTCCTAAATAATCAATTTTATTTTATTTTATTTTATCAGAAAACTAAAAGAATGTAACCTTTTTTAGTTATATACATAGATGATATTAATATTACATAATTTTAGTAACAATGAATGTAGATAAGTATATTTATAGTTTTTTTGTTTGTTTATATATCCTCAATTAGTTTTAACTATTAGAGATAGTTTTTTTTAATCATCCAAATTAAATTAATTTATCATTTCTTACAAAATATCATTGTTATAAAAGTTTGTTTTTGTTTGATCAATCACCAACATTTAAGATAATGTCCATGTAACATTGAAAAAATTAATATTTTTTTTTTATTTGAGTTGTGCATCACACAACCTAATTCCTTACTAGTATTATATATAAAGAAGAACTTATGCTTTAAGAATGTGACACATCATCACATCATTAATTTGTAATTAGAAAATGAAAATATTTAACATCCATTTTCTTAAGTTTAAAATTGTTAAAAATCATTTTCTTAATTCCTTTTATCTAAAGAGCAATAATTTATATTTTTTTTCTATATAACCAACTTTTTCTATATTAATTATGTACTCTTATTTTTTTAATTAAATTGGTGATATCAAAATTTTTCCATGTATACCATATAAGAGCATTTACAATAAAATTCGCTTTTATGAACCTCTTCATAAGTTAAATTACTTTTTCTTCTCTTAAGTATCATATAATGCAGTTCATTCATACAATTAATGACACAGCATCAATCTATATCATGTTATTAATATTTTAACTTAAATCTCCTTTTTATATTAAATTATAACCTTAATATTAACACTAATAATTACTTTTATTTAATACCTTAAATTAACTATTATATATAAACAACTGTTTCATTTAATTTAGGATATATAATCGTTTTACACGTTCTTAACTATTTATTTTTCTAATACTTTGCTCTTGATCTATTTTATATATCATAAAACCTAATATTAACACTAATATATATATATATATATATATATATATATATATATATATATATATTCTAATCAAAAACTTCAAAAAAAACAATTATGCAAACAACCCTTTAATATCTGGAAAACATCAATTATAACTTATGTAATCATAGTTAGATTATTTTAACTGAAACATGAAGCCTATTAAGTTAAATATATATATCAAATACATACATTTTAAGGTTTTAGATAAAAGTAATTATCTACATGTACATACGACTTTTTAATAAGTTTAAATATACACAAATTTCTACATGTACATACGACTTTTTAATAAGTTTAATTTGTATTTGTTAACGATGACACATATACCTAACAAACTCTCAATAAATTAATTAGATATTTTAGATAAACATACAATATTTATTTGATAGGTTTAACGTAACTGAGCACAACCCCGAAGCTTTACTAGTATATATATAAAGAAAACGAGATGTCCTTTTAGGTTGACACATCATCAACCTTTTTTTCATTTTCTTTTTTATTTCTTTCATATCAAACACAACAACAACAACAACAACAATAATAATAATAATAATAAAAACTTTTAATTTAATTTTTCTTTTATGTTAAAGTAAAATTTATTTACAAGGGTTCTTATTACAAGTTATTACAATATATAATTTTTAATATATGATAAATATTCATTTATATGAATGTGTATATGTATTATAAATAATGAAATTATATATAACTAATATCGAACATCAATATTATTATTTTTAGAAAATGCAAACACTCACATACACATATCACGAACATATATATATATATATATATATATATATATATATATATATATAATTTCACGAATATTTACAAATAGTTTCACCCGAGTACATGACCCACAACCTCAAGGTTAATGGGTTATCTCAGCACCACTATAGACTATTAGCCCTTTGGTTAATCGAACATCAATATGAAACTTCAATATCGCTAGATTTTACAAATTCTTTTGTTAAATTATATTCCTTTACATTTCATAATTTTAGCTATAATCAAGTTCATTAACAAATTTTGTTCGGTCATATATACATGTTAAGATGCATTCTTAGAATTATAAATTTAAGGGGGGGGGGGGGGGGGGGGGGGGGGGGCAATTTTTTTGTAGCCTATAAGTTATATGATCAATAAAACTATTTATTCTAATATTTATTAATGTGTGCTGCATTTTGTTACAAGCTACTCGTCAATTTATAATAAGATTATATACATATAACATTATGAAAAACACCATCAAGGTAACTCTAAACGTGAGTTGTGCATTGCACAACCCTTCTTGCTTACTAGTATATTTCATAAAGAATATCTAGTAGCTAGTAAAATATTACCTTAAATCTTAGGGCCTGCTCCCGAGTTGTATTTTCGAGAGAAGGGAAGAGAAGTGGGAAGAACAAAAATCAAATCTTGTTCCTGAGTTTTTTATTTATATAGAAGAGAAGAGAAATGAAAGGAGAATTTAGACATCTTTTCTTTCCAAACTTTCTCTCCAAAATTGGGATGATTTGGAACGAGAGAAGAATATTAAAGCTATATTATGTCACTTCCTTTCATTTCTCTCCAACTCGGGAACACAAAACCTTTCAATTTCTTTTCTTTTCTTAACAACTCGGGAACACAAAAGTGTTTTTCATCTTCTTTTCTTTTCTATTGTTTTATTTTCTATCAAAATCTCGAAAGCAGGGTTTAAATCTTCAACTAGAAATATAAAAAGATAATTAATACTCCACAATCCCTACATAAATATCCCCTAATAAATTTTCCTAAATATAAATTAATCGGTACATTGTTAGTTTACTTTGATATATAAAGCAAGTTGGACTAAAAGTTATTAATAGGAGTATTATTTAATTAATTAAGAGTATTAAATTGGATAAAATAAAGAGTTTAATGCTTTTTAATAGTTATTTGCGACATTTTTTACAAACAAAAATACTATTCTCCCGTCTCACTAAAATTGTCTGTTTTAAATAAATAGGTTGGTTAAATGTCAGTTTTATCCATATATTCAAGTAAGTTTGACCGAATGTATTTAAAAAATAAATGATATGGCGTAATAAATGATGGTAAGATGTAGAGTTTAATTATGATTAATAGTTATCTCATGCAAATGGTCAATTATTTTGAGACATATATAAATATTGATGTGGACATTTAGGGTTGGAGCTTTTAGAAGCTTTTATGAGCTTTAGCCTTTGATTTTCGTTTTAAAAGCTCATGCAAATAAAAGCATTGTTTGATAACAAGAGCTTTAACTTTTATTTTGAAAGAAAAAACTCCAAAATGAAAAGCTAATGGATGAAGCGTTTGATTTTTTATGGAGCTTTTGATAATTACAATTACTCTAATACCCTTTAAATAAGTCGGCCATGACACTGATTTGTAGCTTCTAGAAGGCTATTCTTTACTTTAATATTCTTTCATAATAGTTTTATATGAGAAAAGTTTAAACAAGTACAAATTTTTTTGAAAGTATGGAAGAACAAATGAGAATGTTCTACATGTACAAAGAGAATGCTCCACATCTACAAAACTTATTTACCCCCAACATCAATTATCTTACAAACGGCAAATCGAAAAATTATGAAAATTGCACCATAAAATTCAGCGTTTTCTCCTCTTCGATTTTCCGTCTATCAAGGCATACTATCGATGAACTTTTTTTTCATTTTTTTGGTGGGTTTTATAAATTATTAACACATGTGTTAGTGCTTGGTTGTATATTTAATTTAGGGTTGGGGTTTAGAGTTTAGTAGGATTTAGGGTTTAGAGTTTTGTAAAGCGTTTAGGGTTTAGAGTTTTGTAAAGCGTTTAGGGTCGTCTAGGGTTTGGACTTTTGGGGTTTAGGGTTTAAGGTTTTGGCAAAAACCTAAAACTCCAAACTCTAAAGGCAACACTTTAACACACGTGTTAGTAAAATGTGAAACCTACTAAAAAGGAAGGAAAAAAACTCGTCGAAAGTATGTCTTGAGGGATGACAAATCAAATAGGAGAAAACGCTGAATTTTATGGTGCAATTTTCATAATTTTTCATTTTGTCATTTGTGAGATAGTCGATGTTGAGGGTAAATGAGTTTTGTAAATATGGAGCATTCTCTTTGTACACATGGCACAATATCATTGGTACTCTTATTTTTTAGAAAATTATTGTACACTAATGATCTCATATATATATATATATATATATATATATATATATATATATATATATAGTAACCATCTTTATCCATCTTCTCTATATAGTAACATGATCAAAAAAGATAAAACTCAATGAAACATCTAAATATATTCCTTAAATCTATATCTATATTATATATTAAAGGGTAGTTGATGCTGATTACATGATGCTGATTTGTCAAATTCTTAGGTTGTCTGAGACGATGATTTGCCTTAATGTGGTGCAAGAATTTTTCTGGTTACTTTGATATTCCTTAAATTACTTAATGACTAATATTTCAAGCTATAAAATAATCGGGTGTGGTGCATGTTATTTCCTAGGCATATATACATGCTCGCTTTGTCACACTTTTCAATATCCGACGTGCAATAAATGATAGACATGAAAAGTTGAAAACTTTAACTCCTTTTCAGAATTACACATTTGGGCTTTATTTTCATTAGTGACCGAGATAAACTAAATATCACGCTCTTCATCTTTACTGGTTTTTTATCATCCAAGATTTTAAATTCAAATGAATAACTAATTCATTCACTCTTCATCTTCATCTCAATACCTGTGATAAACCTGAGTTCATCTCTCCTATTTTCCGTTTGTTCTCTCAAATTTTCTCCTCCTGCCGAATTCTTTCCCTACAGGTATAATTTGTTTTTTCTTTTTTATTTTGATGTCTAAAAAGATATCTTCTTTTATGCTTATCTATTTTTATAGGTTTAATAATGTTTTAACCACTGAACTTTCAATTTGTTTCCGTTTTAACCACTCATCATTTTTTAAATGTTTTACTACTCAACTTAGGGTCAATAATAGTTTAATCTCTGAACTTTCAATTTGTTTTCGTTTTAACCACTCAACTTGTTTTCAAATGTGTTAACCACTCAACTTATGAGTTGACCATACTTTAACCACTAAAGTTCATTTTCTCAATAATAAAAACCCTTTCATTAACTTATAATGAAATTTTAGATCGAGATATATAAACTTTGAACTGCTTTTTTTATCGACTTAGGTGGTCAAGATAGAAATCTAACCTAGGATGGTTTTTGTCTTCACAAGATCAAATTGTAAGATCAAATGGGGATCGTAAGATCTTACGATATTGATTATGATCTCATAAATGTGTATTATAATGCATATAAAAGATTAATTGCATGACAAATTAATTAAACTTTTATAGTTTAAACATCATAGCATCAATTCATACTTATCATAGCGACTTAGATTTTATATTTGAATTAAAAATATAGATTTTCACGTGATAAACTATTTTAGTTTAAAAATTGAATAGTTTTACGTGTAGTAATCAATTAAATAATAAACCTATTAACCTTTTATTGGACAAAAATTAACTAATTTATATTTTCATAACTTATATTCATGTTAAGTAAGATCGGATCGGATTGACATCGTAAGATCCTATGCTCAAATTGAAATCGTAAGATCTTACGATCCCGATTTGATCTTACGATTTCGATCTTGTGAAGACAAAACTAGGTAAGATCTCTATCTTGACAACCTTGGTCGATAAAAAAATTAGTTCAAAGCTTATATATCCCTATCTAAATTTTGATTATAAATTAACGAAATGGTTTTTTTAAATGGGCAAATGAACTTTGTGGTTAAAGTATGGTCAACTCATAAGTTGAGTGGTTAAAACGTTTAAAACAAAGTTGAGTGGTTAAAATGAAAAAAATTGAAAGTTAAGGGATTAAACCATTTTTTACTCTAAGTTGAATGGTTAAAATATTAAAAAAAAAAAAAGTTTAGTGGTTAAAACAGAAACAAATTGAAAGTTCAGTGGTTAAAACATTATTCAAATAGATAATCTCATTCTGAGTTTATACATTTTTTACCTTCATATCATTATCATTACTTATTAAATAAGAAGAACCACCTATCCTAATTTTTGGACACATAAACACTTAAATTAGTGACATGTGTCCTAATTAAATAATTCTAAAAATCATTATAATAAAAATTATATTACATATATCCTAATATAAGTTGTTTAAAAAATAAAAAATTATACCTTTTCTTCTTTTAATTATATTTGTAATTTTATCATTATTTCAATTTAAACATATATAAAAATACATATTAACAATTTAAAAACAAACATAAAAGATACTTAGCTTGAACCTCGGTCACTTTAAACCTCTTTCACCCAATTGTTTAGAAAATAAAATTATACATAACTTTTAATCTTTTCGATACATATTTTTATCACAATAGTTTTAATCTAAACATATAGGAGTATAACAACAAACATTAACACTTCAAAAAGGAACATAAAGATACTTAATTTTAACCTTAATCACTTTAAACCTCTTTTATCTTTATTTACCTATAAAAGTGGAGTTAAGGATGCTTAATTATGCTTATGTGGCTCAAATTAAAAGTTGTCAAGTATACAAAATTCATAGGTGTCATTTTCATAATTTTTTTCACAATTAATCTTCCATGTCATCATGTCTTAAGTGGATAAATTTTAAAATTAATAAAATAGATTAAATTAATTAATGACATATTTAAAATTCAAAATGTTAAATCTTTCATGCATTCAAAGGATAATTAAGGACCTTCAAAATTAATTCATATTTATAATTTTGTAAAAAATGCTTATTAATATTAAATACATTAAAAACTTAGTTTTTGCCATAATAAACCCTCACTTATTTTTTCATTTAACTCATCATCATATGTTTTTATCTTTATTTGGGATTATGGAACTTTCAAGTTTGATTTTGGTTGTTTCTTCATAAAGTTTCTGACTTTTTTTTACTCTTTATCGATCATGTTTAGCGTTTCTAATGTAAATTATTAGTTTTAAGTAATATATGCGTTGTTTGTTTTTTTCATCTCAAAACAACAATAATAAGTTGTTGTAATTCATGTAGTTGAGTAGCAATCAATTGGTCGACTTGGTCCAAAAAATAGACATAAGGACTACAGTTTTGGTTTTGTTTGTCTTACAATTTGTTACATTCTATCTACACGTACAAACAAACTATAACTTGATGAACACAACTATAATAACTACATACATATTCAGCCGGAAAAAAAAATCATGTTGCCGTGCATCGCACGGGTTTTAACACTAGTTAAACAATATAATAAAAAGTTTAGTCATTTTCTTAGTATTTTAGTCTTAATTCTTAAGATATTATATATAAAAGGATAGTGATTCGAACAACACCAAAATTCTTCGACACTACCTTTTATGTTTTTAACCTTTGAGCCTTTTGCATTAACACATCTCGTGAGAATTTTTTATCAAAGGACTTTCACTATTTCTATCTATTTTTTATTCCCAAATATAATGTCTTATATATACACACAAAATTATCAACTCATGCTAAAGATAAGAAACAATTATCTAAATTTATGTTCATTTTCTTTTTTGTTTGTTTAATTATTCACGGGGTTTTCAAAAACGGTATGTTTGGTTAGTTTTTTTTAGTCTTCTAAAATAATATATCATGCGACTTTTTGATTAGTTACTACAACTCATTTTAGTCATAAAATTTTGTAGATAAATACTTGATTAAATTATTTCTAGATAGATTGATAAATTTCATGATAATTTCGAGAGTATTTTATAACGGATCGTAATGAGTCGTGCTTAGCACGACACGAAACGTAACTAGTTCAAATAGATAATCTCATTCTGAGTTTATATTTACTGATTGTTTTCGTCATAACTTTGTTTCCTTTTAAATCAGGTACTTAATCTACATATACCTTGGCAAGAAATAAATGAAGGTGATGATGTCCGTTCCAAGTGTGTGCATAAATAATAGAAGGTATGTAAAATTAACTTTTTGAGGTTCATATCTCAAAAGACCTTCTCAAAACATTGAAATGGTGATGTCGAGTTTATATTTTGTCTTCTGAATTGCAGAAACATTACTCAAGGGTTGGATGAGAAATGATAACCAAAATAATTTTTTTAAGTAAGTCATTGCAAAGTTATTCTATGCCAACTATATATGTGGTTTATGCATGCTATGTGTTTGATAAAATGTGTGAATGAAAAGTTGCATCTTAGTTTTGTTTTAACCGTAAGTATTATACTTTCTTAATCAAGTTTATCCACAATCTTTCTTTTCGGATTAAAAGGTTACAATTCTTGTTTATGATCTACTACAATTGCGATATGTAAAATCTTTTTTTGCTTTTAATTAATAGTAGACCCATTGGTGATTAATATGCATACAATGATGATGTGAGTTCTTATCTGCCCATCGATTGATTCATTGAAAAGCAGCCTGTAAAGACCTTAAATGTACAAAACTTAAAACTTTATGATAAAATGTATGTAATCAAGTATATGTTTATCATTCTTCTAGAAATTCTGAATATATATATCATTGTTTTAGATTTTCTTTTTATTAACTGATCCTAATCCTATATGTTTGCAGGTGTAGGTGTTTCTCATCTATAGCGTAGTATGAAACAGTTGGAGAAAGATGCAAGAATTCATATAAATTATTTTCTTTGTAAGTCATTTTCCTCCTGAACAAGTGTTGTATTATATGGTTTCTAATAGTGACAAAATGGGTAGGTTAGGATATTTGGAACAATCGTTGACCTGTTTTTAAGTAAATGGGTTGAAGTTGTTACTGAACGGTTATTTATTTTGGTAGGTTTTTCATGCTTAACCTTTTCTTTTGTCACCATAACATAATATTGAGTTTTAAATCACCATCTGGTCACATAATGGATCTACGTTGACTCTTTTTTACTACTGCAGTTCTGGACAGAAGTTATAATAGATGACTTTTGACGAGTCAAAGATTTAAAATAATTTGGAATGGAAGGGTACGGAATTTTGGTCAATGCTAGTGCATAAAGGTACATTGGGATCTTATTTGGCATGTGTTGAGGATTTTTGGATGGTTGCAAAGTTGGTGTATATTGACCAATTTTTGTCAAACGGATTAAAGCATAGTATACTGTCAAGATAATGCTATGTATCGTCCTGCTATAGTGTAAACTAAAGTTAGACATTACATGTGTATATTGTCAAGATAATAGGAGGTCATGCAGGTGAACATTTACACAATTCCTTAGACAAAATGCGATGGTATGTATCGTCCTCTGTAATGTAAGCTTAAGTTAGATGACTCGACATCAATGAAAGAGAGATCTTCAGACTGAGCTGCTAAATGATGATTAGTAGTTTAGTACCAACATAGAATTGTACAAGTGTTGAAATTGAAAAGCAAACTTGGAACACATTTGTTGGATGGAGCTGGTTTCGTTGACGCAGATGCATGAGGAACCTGTTTACTTAGCTATAGGAAGACAGAGGAAAATATGTTAAAGTAGCCTTGTAGTGATTCTCGGTCCCAAACCACCTTATTTTTACAATGTATCATTTTTGCAGCTATTTTAATTTTACTTTAATGAAGCTCTCAGGTAATAGTTATTAGACCTTAGCTTTATCCAAGAACTTTGTTCTTCTGTGTTAATATAACATTGGAGGAAGTTCTACCGACAAGCCTTCACTATGCTACTATATGTAAGCCCCCAATTCACAATCCTAATTATCTAATCAATTGTGTTTACACTTTACAAAGGTTTGTTCCATGGTTCACCCATCTGATGTAGGTTATTAGCTTCTTTTTTTTGAATGGTTATTTTCATCATTCACCCTTATAAATGAAATGTTGAAAACACAATAATGAGAATAAAATGAAACTGATTTATGTCCTTTTTTGATGACTGTGTGACTTAATTGTTTACAAAATGTAATAATACAAAATTCAATATATAAAATTTATATCGACATTATTATAGTTATAAACTAGTGCAATGACCCGTGACAACACGGGTTATATTAAAAAAATATTTATAAATCAATTGATATATTTTATATCTATGATAAGTATGCAAATGATGTAAATCTATTAATGGGCAAATAAAATGTGCCGTTAATTGCACAATTTAATAGTGTTGCTACCTAATCATCTCCTTCCCAAAATTATATAATTTACATTTTAATTTTCCAACTTCTATATATATACACAAATAGCTCCTCTAATATTACTAACAATACAATTGTATCCTCACATCGTGGACATAAAAGTGAATGAAAATCAATTCCTCTCTTGTCAAGTTCAACTGTAACCAGCAAGCTCTTTTTCATCACTCACCATGAAAATATGTTGGCTTCGCTTGGCACCAAACTATTGCACTTCGTTTGCTGATTAGACGAGCCATTTGCTAGTAAAATGCATCAATTCTCTTAGCTACTGTTTTTACCACACTCTGGTTCACCATCCCAGACCCAACCCCACATATCTCTGCATTCTAGCACTGTTACTAATGATGATATTCATCATGTCTAATTGATTTTATATAGGTTAGAAAATATTATATGAAATATAGGAATAATATATGTCCATAAGATGAAATTGTTCTAAACCTATGTTTCAGCGTTTATCAGTTCATGAAATAACAGACACTTGGCACTTGGATAACTTTTAGCTCTAACGTTATCTTTCACCATACCCTTACTGGGCATGTCTTGTTCTTTGTGATCCTTCAACAAAACCAAAAAGAAAAAAAAGATTTTGAAAGATAGCTAGCAGCACAATCAAAAATCCATCACAAAAAAGGCAAATGAATATAATTGTTACAGAAAGAACATACATAGGTGAGCAGAAATATATGTGCTTATGAAAGATAAAAAATATAATGACAAAAAAAGATACATCAAAGAGAAACATCATACCCGTTTCCTTAGGAGTTAGCCACCTACAAAAAAGTTCAAACTAATTGATCAAAAGGAGATGCCAAAATCAAATTTAGCATTATTCTCAATGCACCATGTAATATAAGCACAACATAAGTAAATCATATATCAATCAAAAAATCCAAATCAAACTTCCAATAATGATACATACATCACACATAGCAATTATAAAGAAGACGATTAATACCCAAAAAACTTGAAGTTACTGCCAACATATTCCCACCATAAAACACTTGTAGTTGGCATGTCACCAGTAACTCACTTTCTATGTGCTCCTTGTACTTTCAGTTCCTTAATCTGAAAACCTAGAAATAATTTTAATCATTTAGAAAACTGAAAAAAATGCACATATGAATCTAGAAAATAAACACATAAAAAAGGGTGTAAAAAACACATTTATAAGTAGCACAACTTCAAGGTTAAGAATGTAAGTCCCACTTAAAACTATTAATCCGCAGATGAGAAATCAATATCAAATGTTCAAAAACCAATCAAATGAAATAATATAAAAATATAAGGCATAACACCTCATCATTGGTACTAAACTTCTAAGCCAACCCTCAATTTTTACTTCACCAATTGTACCATCATACCAATGATCTTCTTCTTACTTGCCCAGCTGATTAGTTTTGTGCAACTCCCTAACACAATTATGCTTATGTTGGAATACTTACATCTCAGCACACCATATCAAACAAAAACTCATATATAAGATCTTTTACCAAGTTTTACAAATTCCACACAAATCACAAATTATTTTATATTAGAAAATTAAGCGAATCAAAAAAGGATAGAGAAGTTGAAATTACCTTGTGTAAGTGTGGCGATGAAATTAGGTCAGCCAATGAAGATATACACCTGTTTATGCAACAGATCCACATATGTTGTTATGTTTACAATAACCAAACACATATCCGTTCTTATCCAGCCTTCAAACATCGAATCCCAAAGCTACAAACAGAAACCTTAAACTTACAAAAGCGAAACCTCGAGGCTTGTAATCCATATTTAAAAGCTTCGGATATCAAATGAACAAAGATATGAATGCTTCGGATATCAAATAAACAAAGATATGAATGATGAATAGATATAAAATTTCAATATAAAGATTAAAAAACAAACCTTAAAGAACAACCTGGATCTATGAAGAAGAAAGTGAAAGGGAGATATAAATTTTTACAGAAGAAGGTGTGATGTTTGAATGAATTTAATATTCGAAATTTTAATCTTACTTCTATATAAAAAGAACATATTAACCAATTGATATAGTACTTCATTTATTCGATGAATACTATTTACTATTTTATTGTTTAGCTATGTCATAATTTATATTTATATTTATATTTGTGTCCTTTGATCTCATTTTATAATTTGAAGTTACAGCTACCTTTAGGGGCGGAGCTAGAGAGGGTTTGGGGGCAGTCGCTCCTTAAAAATCTAGACTTGTGAAAAAAAAAAAAATTTAAGGTTATTAATAACAGTTTTACAGTTTGGGCTCCAAAATGTTAGAATAAAGAAAAAAAATATTTTTACCCCATATACAAAATATCCTAGCACCATCCCTGGCTACAGCTAGTTTACCAAACAGTTTTATACGAATAAAGTTACAGCCTACAGCTTCATCTTATAGCTACAGCTTACAGCTACAACCTACAACTACAACTTACATCCTACAGCTATAGCTACATCCTATAGCTATTTTACCAAACATACCCTTATTTTGGTATAGATTGAGTAAGATAAACTATTAAAATGAGACAAAAGGAGTAAAATAAACAATTAAAATGAGACGGAGTGTATTCTTAGCAGGGCCGTCTTTGAACTTTTAGAGGCCCTGGACAAGTTGTCGTGTTACGGAAATTGGGCCCTATAACTAGATATCAGGTAAAATAAATGTTCGATGAATTTGAAACTCAACGATCCGATTTTCAATTAATTTATTTATTTATTTGATACATATTTCTGCTACTTATTCTCTCAAATCCCATTTGTTAGTTATTAACACTTTTAGTCAAACTCTAATACGTCAATATAAGTTTTCAATTTTGGACCATTCCGTCGACCTATATATTTGTTTAAATATATATGTAGTCTAAATTTAGTTACTAACAAAAATCTCTTAGTTCAAAATAAAAGAGGTATCAATCTTTTATGCATCATATATATTATACATATCACATTATTTGGGTAAATATTGGAGGCCCTCAAAATTTAGAGGCCCTGGACACTCAACCACCTCGCTCACACTCAAAGACGGCTCTGATACCTAGCATTTCTTCGATTTACAATATTTCAAAAAGTGAAAAAAAGAAAGAAAAAAAGGGGGGGGGGGGGGGGGGGGGGGGGGGGGGGAATACAAATGTAGTTTATTATATATTTACATGCCTGATTAACCGATGGTAAAAATTAAGTGACACTTGATTGTAATTTAAATACGGATATCTTAAGCATATTTACATCATTACAAAATTAATAGCTCGTATTAATTACAAACCACTACTCATATTATCACATTCACACACATACTTAATTACTTTCTCTCCAAGTTCTAATCAATTAAAATTTCAATTTCAATTTCTTGATTCATAGGGTTTTGTGGTTTAATTTACTACAGAATCAACGCTAGCTTGAACCAAATGCTAGCTTGAAACAAACATCAATTTCTTCGTGGAAGAATTAAAAACTAAAACAGCGGTGATGGATCACTGGAGAAATAACTTGCAAAATGAGAATACAAATAATGTGTTGGGATATGACTTAAACTTTAGGGGTTTATTTTGTAAATTTGGTATTTAAGTTGGTTTAGGATTAGTATTACTATTTGGAGTTTGTCTAGATATAGATTTAATTTGTTTTCTCTATAAATAGAGATCATTAGTTTAGAAACTTTGTACCTTCGAATTTGATTTGTTAGTTTGAATTTGATTTGCAACTTGAATTTGATAGCTTCCGCTTCGTATTTGATTTGTTCTTCGTATTCGTTTGTTTGGATATATCTCTAACAAGTGGTATCAGAGCGAGGTTCGACACTTTGAATTAGTCATCCACCGGTCGTTGACAAACAGGGATAGGGAAAACTGTTAGGGCTCTTTAAAACACGAGTCGAAGGATGTCTGTGGGATTGCAAAGAGACTTGTGAAAGGTAGGAAAAGCATGGTCGATGAATCTGTCAAAAAAGAATCAAATGTTAATTCAGAAAAATCAGAGAGTCAAAATTAGAGTGTGGTGGTGACTCCTTATGAACAAAGTCTAGAGATGTATTTGCAGGAAAAGATTATTGATCAACAGAGATTTGAAGCCACCAAAAAAGAGCTGCAACAAATGAAATTGGAGAAGGAAAAAGCAGCCAAGTTGCAGCCTAAAAAAGGATCGAATGTTACAAAACAAATGAATGTCGTTAATACAGAAACAAATAAGTTACAAACTGATTCAAAAAAATCAAATAGTCAAAGGAGTGTGGTGGTACTGGCGATTCCTCATCAAGAAAGTAAAAAGATGTATTTGAAGGATAAAATTACTGAACAGAAACCTGAAGCTAGCAAGAGAAAGCTGCCACAACTGAAAATTAACAGTCGAATGGATAAGGGAAAAACAGCCAAGTTGCAGCCTAGAAAAAGAATAGATGGTTGAAGTATTTTTGTGATGGAGAAAAAGAGTTTCCCCGTTGTCAAGAAAAAACAATTGGTTGTTCCGAAACCAAATAAGGTTCATGTTTCTATGGAAAGTAAATTACAAAGTCCACCCAAGTCAATTGGTCAACCAAAGAGTCAAGTGCCTTTTCAATGAGTTGAGCCAAAGACTATAGACAAAAGAAATTTTGAAGAGAAAGTGGCAAAAACAAAGCGAAAACTTCAAGATGATTATGAGAATGCGAGAAATATGAAGAAACGAAGAGTACAAATGATGGAGGTGTACGATGTATTACGCCAGGGTCTGGCTCCTAAGTATGAAAATGACAAGTTTTGTAAGCGTATCAATTGATGTATTGGATTAGTACATTGATAAGTTTTATCATTCAATTTCGCTAATTGATGCAATGTGAAATTCTGTTAACTTTGTATACTGATTGAAACAGAGTTTTGTATGTGAAAGGAAATGCAATGCGTCTGATTGATGATATGATCATATGAATATATTTGATTCACAATTTTGACCATTTATTAAGTGTTCCATTTGTAAATTATAGGTTGTTGTGTGTACCAATAATTCAGATTTTTCTCTAAGATTCATTTGCAGCAGTAACGTAATCTGTATTTGGTTTGGATTGCAAGTTTATAATGATCATTATGTTCGTATTACCATAGAACTTGGCATCGAGCCATCACTTGTCGCGTCGATTTGAGTAGTAATTCGGGTATGGGTTTGGGACCCTATAAAATTACTATTGGATGCGGGTTCAGGTATGGGTAACTGGGCGACGACATGGATCGGCATACTGTTTCTGTCTATCATGGGCAACCTTCAATTTCTCACGAGCAATAGCCACCTTATTCGCAGTAATCTGAACAATATCCGGACTCGCAAACTGTTTCTCACCCGCTTCTAACCAACAAGTAGGTGTTCTACAACGACGCCCATATAACATCTCATACGGAGGCATACCAATACTAGAGTGAAGAATTATTATACGCAAATTCAATCAATGGTAGGTGTGAATCCCAAGACCCACCATATTCCAACACACAAGCACGCAACATGTCCTCCAAAGTTTGAATGATGCGTTCAGACTGACCATCCATCCGAGGGTGATAAGCCATACTCAAGTTGATTCTGGTACCCAATTCACACTGTAAGCTCTGCCAAAAACTAGACACAAATCGAGAATCTCTGTCTGAAACGATAGACAATGGAATTCCATGCCTCGAAACAATCTCATTGATGTACAATTGTGCCAATTTACTCAAAGATGCCGTCTCACAAGTGGCTCGGGTATCTCAAGTTGTTTCAAAGATCCATAAGGTTTTTGGTGCTCGGCTTTAACTTGAGAACATATGTGACAAGATTCTACAGATCGAGCAACATCCATTTTCAGAGTAGGCCACCAATACAACGGTTTCAAGTCATTGTACATCTTTGTACTCCCAGGATGAACCGACAATATAGATTTATGAGCCTCCAACAAAATCACATCACGAAGTCTACCAAGCAAGGGAACCCAAAATCGTGAATAAAAAGTTTTGTAATCCACGAGAATCATCAATCAATAAATCCTTTCTTTTCAATAAAATCTCGGATTTCAAATTATGATCCATCAATGCCTCCAACTGTGCGGTATTTTAATTGGTCGATCAAATCCGATGAAACTTCTAATCGCATAAAACAAACCATTTCAGATTTTCCTTTTTGGCTTAATGCATCCGCCACAACTTTGGCTTTACTCGGGTGGTAACGAATCTCACAATCATAATCCTTGATCAATTCCAACCATCGCCTTTGATGCATATTGAGCTCTTTCTGGAAAACATGTATTGTAGACTTTTATGATCCATACAAATAACACACTTAGTGCTATAAAGGTAATGTCTCCAAATTTTCAAGGCGAAAACCACATCCATAAGTTCCAAGTCATGGGTGGGGTAATTTTTCTCATGAGGTTTCAATTGACGTGAAGCATATGCAATGACACAGTCTCGCTGCATCAATACACAACCTAAACCCGCAGAAGAAGCATCGCAATAAACAATAAAATCCTTGGATCCTTCTGGTAATGCTAATACTGGAGCCTGACATAACAGTTGTTTCAATGTTTGAAACGCTAATTCCTGTTGATCACTCCACTGAAATCTCATATCCTTTCTAGTTAGCTTAGTCAATGGGCCTGCAATTTAGAAAAATCATTCATAAACTTTCTGTAATAGCCCGCTAACCCAAGGAAACTCTTAATTTCGGAAGCATTCCTAGGAGCATCCTAATTCATAACGGCCTCAATCTTAGATGGATCAACCTTAACCCCATCTTTGCAAATGATGTGTCCCAAAAAATGTACCTCCCGAAGCCAAAACTCGCATTTGGAAAATTTTGCATACAATTGTTCCTTTCTCAAAATGTCAAGAACCAAACGCAAGTGCATTTCATGATCGGATTCAGATTTAGAATACACCAAAATATCATCAATAAACACAATAACAAACTTATCGAGAAAAGGTCGGCATACTCTATTCATCAAATCCATAAAAACGGCGGGAGCATTACTCAATCCAAATGGCATAGAAAGAAACTCATAGTGACCATATCTTGTGCGAAAAGCAGTCTTAGGGATATCCTTCTCACAAACCCGCACTTGGTGATAACCCGGCCTCAAATCAATCTTAGAGATATAAGAAGATCCTTGTAATTGATCAAATAACTCATCTATTCGAGGCAAAGGGTACTTATTCTTAACGGTTCTCTTATTCAACTCCCTATAATCAATACACATATGAAAGGTGTCATCCTTCTTTTTAACAAACAACACAGGTGCACCCCACGGAGAAGAGTTGGGCCTAACAAATCCCTTATCTAACAATTCTTGAATTTGACTCATCATTTCACGAATTTCTGAGGGAGCTAACCTATAAGGAGCCTTAGCTACAGGAGTAGAACCAGGGATTAAATCGATTTTATATTCTACTTCTCTAATTGGAGGTAAGTCGGGCAGCTCATCGGGAAAGACATCCGAATATTCAGAAACTATCCGAATATCAGAAACAGTTTTCTTTTCTAATTTAGCATCAATAACATAAGTCAAGTACGATTCACCCTTTAGCTAGAGATTTTTTAGCTTTCATCATCGAAATCAAAGGAATACTACCCTTCTCTCGTTCTCCCCGAGCCACAACATATGACTCATCTGAGATTGGAATTTTTACCAACTTCCTATGGCATTCTATATGGGCTTTATTCTTACTTAACCAATGCATGCCCAAAACCGCATCAAAACCCAGAATAGGCACTAATAGAAAAGAAACAGGGAAACTATGGCCCTCAATCAATATGCTAGCTCCAGTCACCGATGTGGTAACCGGAACCATTTTACCATCCGCTACCTCAACCTCAATAGGATTTGTAATACAAGTAGGAGTCAATTTCAGTCTATCACAGAAAAACATAGATATAAAAGAACAATTGGCTCTTGAATCAAATAGAGCACTTGCTGGTACAGAATTAATAAGAAAAGTACCAGTTATGACATCCTCTGTTCTGACAGCTTCATCGGCTGTCAGTTGTAGGGATGGCACCAGCGGGTCGTCAGTATGGATATGTCAAACCCATCACCCGCCCGCGACATGTTTTTTATACCCGCAAACCCGTGAATATCCACTAGCGGGTTTATTTTACACCCATACCCGTGGGTTGCGGGTAACCCACGGGTTTTAAATAATATAAATTTTTTTCTAAATATCAAAAGATTTTATATAATTTTAATGTATGAAAAATGTTTTAAAACATGTTTAAATCCATCGTAATTTTAAAAGAATTAAATTGTTAAAACTTAAGGCATGCAGACTGATTATTTGATAATTTTTTTCTTGATCATTTGATAAGTTTACTATTCAAATCATGAAAACTACACTTTTTATCTCTATATGGATAATTCTATTATATATATTTCAAATTAACCATTATATATACATAAATATGCAATAAGAGGTATCTAATTATCTATATAGTGTTTTGTAGGTTCATGGGTCGGGTTTACCCGCGGGTATAAGTGCATACCCATCACCTACCCACTACCCGCCAACGAGTAGAAGTTCATACCCGTAACCCACCCATGGGTAAAAATTTCACGGGTTTTTCCACCCACGATGGGCGGGTACCCATGGGTTGCGGGTTTTTTCTCGCCCGTTGCCATCCCTAGTCATTTGAAAAGCCCTACCAGTCGCTGATGGTGGATTCTTTCTTTTCTGGCCAGAAGATGAAGACCCTCCGACCGTACCCGTTCTTTGCTTACTCGCCTCAGTACATTGACCCGATCGGTGACCTTCCATATGGAAATTCCAACACACATTCTTAGGGAAAGTACAATCTTTGACATTATGCCCAAACTGACCACACTTGACACATCTATCCGTTTGTGGAGTACATGGCCCAGTATGCTTAGCCTTACAAGCACCAATTCGCTTTGTCCACTATACCACCACTTTGTTTCTTGCTTTAAGGAGACCCATGCCATCTTTTCTTTCCTTGATTCGCCGAGGAATCACCTTTGGATTTCGAAGAAGATCTATCTTTGTTTTCCAAATCATAAGCCCGAATATCACTATCCACAGAACGGGCTAATTCAAAAGCTTGGGTAAGAGAACTCGCTAATCTCATAGTTGTCCGATAGATATGTGGCAACATCCCAAGGAAATGGTCAATCTTAGTCCTTTCATCCGGAACCCATTGTTGCACAAACCTTAACTTTTTAGAAAATTGAGAAATAAGTTCATTCATGGTCATATTATCCGTCAAATGCATATCCATAAACTCACGACGAATATGAGTCATATCTAAATATGAACGATATTTCTTTCAAACCTCATCATAGAAATCGGGCCATCTAATAGATTCTTTCGGTTGTGGTGTCAAATGTGATGTAATAGAATCCCACCAACCCATTGTCGGACCCTTCAAAAGTTGAACCGCATAAGGAACTTTGATCTCATCCTCACATCGACAAACCTCAAATTTCCTTTCCACATCCCGTAACCAATCGAGTGTGACCGAAGGATTGGTGCTACCACAATATTCAGATGGTCCACTAGATTTGAAAGTCTTAAAAGAACATAATTTAGGTTGTTGTTGTTGTTGGGATTACCGGGCTTGTTGATCAAGCAAGTACTGTTGTTGTAAACCTCTAAGTTTCAGTACTTCCTCCTCTAACTGTAAGACATAGTCATCTCGGTCTAAATCCCCTGCTGAAAATGAAGTACCAGAATGACCTCGTCTATCAATAGGATTTTCTGGAGGAGTAACTTCCACTCGAGAGACGTTGTTGGGAGTATCGGTCGGATGTTCATTATCTGCCATATCTGCAACAACACAATATCTCACAACTCGTTAATTGTTAGTACCTACATACTAACTAATTCTCCTATCATAGCTAAATCCCACACCCTGGAATGTTTGACTAACACAAATAGGTTTGGGATTGAACATCTAACACATGCTCAATTCACCCAAACCTAATCTCTGATACCAATTTATAACACCCATTACAATTTCAAGATTTTTTTTAAAAATACCGAAAGCGCATATTTAATAAACACATTATAGATGGCATATAATATAAGCAAAAACTGCAATCCAGTGTACAAGATCTTTAAAGTTAATTTACCGTAATAATTACAACATTAAGTTTAAGTGTTATATAAATCCAAAATATATTGTTCCACCATTAACATGATGTTTAGATTCAGAGTGAGCCATCAAACATTCCATCAACCCAAACTTCTTGAGACCCATAATCAAAAGCTTAACCTGCAAGAAGTAATGAGGGGGATTAGCACAAAGCTAAGTGAATAGATCTCTAACTATCAACCTAACTCACAATAACAATTGTTTACAGCTAAACAATTAACTTCAAAGAGGATCGGTGGTCCCTGAGGTACCCTACTACCGCGGTGACCCCCAAGTAACACTTGCAACCACTGAAGGCCAATTCAGTTATCTAACCAATAGTCTAGTACTATTACTTCTTACAACACAATTTCAATAAACAACACATGTACAAAGAGTTTGTGTTGTCCAAGTAATAGTACCAAAACCCAATCCATGTTGACCTCTGAACAATTCACATAATCCACAATCATCATGGCAATATGTAAACAAAGCAGAATAAACAATAAACCAAGTTTACCCATTGTAACCATGTTGTTATAACTAATTTAGACTGAAAGTTCAAGATCCACTCACCCTTGTTGAGCACAGTCACCACTCAGTGATCTTATGTTATTGAGTCTTCGGTTTATCTGAGAACACAACCAAAACCCGAGTTAGATTCTCATGTTATGATTCATAGTATTCTATTCAAATATATAATGTCAAATAAACGCATATAATATACATTCAATATTATTCAAATAATACAAGTACACAAGTCACAAGTTACTAAATTTGTCAAATTATAACATGCAAACGCGATCCGGGTAGATGTGAGTTGGATCGCGTTCAACAGTTCAAAACCATTATGTTATCGTTTCACATTGTGGAACGCAATCCGGGTTAGGGAGCTGGATCGGGTTCCAAAGAAGAAATCCAGTTTTACCATTTTAAAACATGCAAACGCGATCCTGAAAGGTTAGGTGAGATCGCGTTCAAAAGACCAAAACCTTTTGTAATCGATTTTAACTATCAAACGCGATCCAGAAGGAGGGCCAGGATCACGTTCCAAAGAACAAAATCAAACTGATGTAATTTTATATTGAGGAACGCGATCCGGACATGATGGCTGGGATCGCATTTCTACGTTTTTACAGCAACAAAACTGTGACACCCGGTCAAAAAGTACCATTTTCGCGTCTAATTTGAGCTTCAAACATTTGTACTTTGTACGCATTTAAAACCAAAGTATTCAAAATGTTATATATAAATCTATATAATGCAAATGATATTCATTTACTCGGAAAATATTTAAACACTTTGTTCCATTTAATTATATGTTTTACTAAATTGAAACCGCGCGAAAACAAAGTTATTTTGTTTATAACTCAAGTAAAGTATTTTGGTGAAATACTTCATGTAAAAATATCTCAAAAATCCGAGGACAAATTTTACAACTTTAACATATTACGCAATTAGACGATCGGGTAACGAAATAATGTGAACACGAGAACCGAATGGGACGGCCCGAACTTGGTCCACAGACCCGAGCCGACCCACCCACCTCCCTTTTATTCCCACCCTTTCCTCACTTTCACTCCATTTTCATTCTTCACCTCTCTCTCTCTACAAACACAAACACTCTCCCTCATTTCTCTCACTAGGAAACCGGCCGTCGACGCCACACTACCACTGGACCGACGCCACCACCATTGTCGGGATCACCACCATCATCTTCTTCATCAAGATCTTCACCATCTCCTTTCGTTGAAATTGACATTTGGTAAGAACACCCGATTTCACACCTTCAAAACACTTGATTGATGTTTATTATCATGTTATTGAGTCCACACAACAATAATATATCCAAGAAATTGGTTAAACACGTTTTAAATCATGAAACCCGCACAAAAATTGCTGAACAGCGCGTTCTGTGAATTGAAATGAATCTCGGTTCGCAGCCTTATCCGGAGAAGATAAGGTTCTGCGAGCCGAACCGACTTGCGAAGTCAATTTGCGAACTGAACTGCGAGTCGAGACCTGCGAGTCGAGACTTGCGAACCGAAACCAACATGCGAAGTGAACAGGAACTTAGTTCGCAGCGAACTCATAATCACTTCGCAATAAATTTTTCAACACCTTGAAATTTAACTCAAATGACTTAAATTTAAATTCCAGATTCATTTTAAATTCCAGCTCAACCCCAGCCAGGGGCTCTGGCCCTTGGACCCCGCCAGAGGTTGTCACCCCTTGGACCCCGCTACTAGGGCTGCCCCCGGACCCCCGTACACAATTCCTTGACTTAAACAACAAATGTATACTTGAACAATTCGCTTAGACCGACTGACTAGTCAGTTACTTATTCTTATATGACCTCACGTGTTTAGGACACTAGGAGGTTACCCATCGGACGACGCGTGTATCGTAGGATCGCTAGTTCCTCAGGTGAGTTCATAGCCCCCCCTCTTTAAAATGTTTTACTGTTTTCGGGGTGAGACGCATGCACAATTACTGTTTTTCGAATTATAATGGTAAACTTTTATAATTCACACTTAACTATATTACTGGTATGTAATACAAAATGTGTAATACTTAGGAATTACACCCATCATATTATTGTAGAACCATATCACTACTTAATCTAGATAGGTTACCATTGTACACTGCTAAGTTGCCGAAATACAATTACCATTACATAACTTGCTTAAGTTATCACTATTTATTGACCATATTGTCGCGGGACAATACTATCAAATATATTAGAACTGGTTAGTTCTACCTACGCTAGACAACAACTAGATTTGCTACAGGATTAGTCTCCCTTTTAGGAACTAAGACTGCCTTAACATTCCATTATCACTAGAATGGAATTATGCTTAAGCAAACATTACCCAGAGACCTCAATATACTTGCTAGGCTGGAGGCTAGGAGTATACGATAGTAACATACGTTAGTATAGTTCCTTATACTAATAACAAATCATTAGGTGATGATTATTCATACCTAGGCTTCTTGTGCTACATCTAATATCTAAGTATTGTATATACATATTTAGATACAATAAATCACTATCATGCGTTACATGATACCCTGTTAGATATGTTTGTTGATATATATATATATATATTTGTACACTATCTCAAGAACATGGTGCTATAGATGATTTACTTATATATATTGATATGCATACATGCATACAAACACGATTACTCTAGTCGGGTATGTCGAAGTACTGCCGGCTCTAAATTACTCTAGTCGGGCATGTCGTGGTACTGCCGACTCTTAATTACATACATTGCTTGCGAGCAACACTGTTCGATATCACGATTAGAGTGATACAAAATGATATCACGGTAAAGTGATACAAAACGAGATCACGGTAAAGTGATTCAATATGATATCGTGGTAAAGAGATACAAAACACGGATAAACATACGAGTTGATACTCGCACTCATTAACGGATCGGCGAGCTTACACTCGAGATTCGCACTCATCAACGGATCGGCGAGCTTACACTCGAGGTCGTTGACTCAGTATTTTCCTAAATACTCAATCATAGTTCTGTGGGACTACAATTACATGTTGCTGGAGGCAACACACTATTCCAGGTGGCACACTAGTACCTTACTACTGGATAAGTAATCTTATTACTTGTTATCATATGACGTGGTCATACACATACTTGATTTGCACTTAGGCATGTATTGTCACACATTGGTAGACTTACTCATACCTGATAGGTATCTAGCCATGGATTGCCATACCCTCGATATGACTCAGTCATACAATTACTCGATAGTACTTAGGCATGTAGTGCCTCACGTTTGTAGACATACTTATATCTGATAGGTATCTAGGCATGGATTGCCGCTTTCTCTATGTACTTAGGTACACACCACGGTTACTTAGGTATTAGATACCTCATTTATTGTATACATATTGATGCTACAACTCTATAACAATATAAATCAAAATCGTAGTTTTTGAACTACCTTTCAAACATACAAGATTTATACTATTGTTTCCAATTAACCAACCTATGAACTCACTAGCTTTATAGCTTACTCGTTTTAGCATGTGTTCTCATATACCCAGCAGGATTAGGATTGCTACAAGATATGCTAGCTCGAGTCGCATGATTTTAATCACTTAGATTTTTCCTTGCATAACTTTTGTACTATAATTTACGTATTGGAGTTATTTTCGCGAACTCGCAACAATGTAAACATTTATTTTGGAAATGTAATAACTACTTTTTAAACGTCCCATTTAGAGGTCGTTTGCTATTTATCTTATGCTTTGATTATTGATTAGTCGCGCCCCGACCCGACTGCTTCCGCAACCCGAATCTGTGGGTGTGACAAAAACCCAAACCTACACAATTTCAGCTCGAACCCAAATCCCAATTTTCACCCAATTCAGTTGCAATACACGATTTTATCTATTAAATGACTTCAAATATCATCCATAAACATAGTGTAACAACAAACAACATTATCAAGCTTCAAATTCTATACATGCATCATAATTTAACTTAAATCAACCAAATTTATTCATAAACATGAAAAAGGAACACAATTTAACCTACAATCTAGATGAAAGCAAAGTGATGATGATGAAGGTTAAGCAATTTCAGTAGTATTGATCATTCTAACATCAAATTCAGTTTATGCATCAAATTTTAACCTAAATCATCAAGTGAGCTCAAGAGATTAAAGTTCAAACTTACAATTACAATGAGGAAGAATATGATGAACAAGATGAAGAAGATGATGACGAATTCAATATAATCATATAATCACAGCTTCAAAATGAATGTAATTAGCTATCTTCTTTGATTTCTTTTTGATTTTAAAGTGTAGATGAAAATGTTGAAATGCATGAACAAAATAGTAAGTGGAGGGAGTTAGGTCGACCTCACCATCCATTTTCAAGTATAAGTGATAAAATATTATACCCATCCTAAATCTATTATCTGGAACCAAAAACCATTTTGCAAAACCAAATATTTCATTTTACCGATAACTAAAATAACTTAAAACAAGAAATAATTTATTAATCACAATAAGTTGTTTAATCAATTGACCTATTTATTTCAATTATCTAAATAATATCAAATCTTTCTAAGCATAATTAAATAACCAATTATAATAAGGAAAATTCTGTAATACTCCTAGGCCCAAAACGAGGATGTTACAACGGTACCCTAGGTACCATTTGTCTCACCATTTGCCTAGTAAATGGTACTTGGGGTGTCATTTGAACCCCCTGTTGCTTGCTCGTCCCGTGTGATGCTTTGATGCTTGTTCTTGATGCTTAAAGACTTGTACCTCTCCTCCACCACTTCTCCTATATATAGTGGACTCATTTCCAACACACCATACACCTCTCATTCACAAATCATCTCTCTCTACTTTCTCTCTCTAGAATACTTTCTTTAGTTTTGTAGTTAGTTTAGCTAGTTTCTCTCTCTAGAGAACTAAAGAGATATAAGTAGTGGTTAGAGCTAGAGGAAAGTTGTAATTCGGTAATCAAGCTGTAGCAAGGTTATTCAAGTCAGCCTGTTGTAAATCTCATTATTACTCTTCTAATTCGGTGATATTATCTTACTCTCTTACTGTTATAATGTTTACTTTGCATATTATTTCAGTACGATTTATGATTATTGCTATGATAATTATGTATATTAATATGTGATTGTTGAAATGTAAATGTTAGGATTAGGGATGATGTTTAATTAATATCTCTTATATACGATTGGTAGTTGTTATGTTATGTACATGTTTAAACTTATCCTGGATGTAGACTTAACTAATCACCCTTTCTGGTCTCTCACGTGACTATTGCCTTAGGATAGCATCTGATCAACCCTAACTACGAATACACAGTTATCTCATGTTTGTATGAAACTGTGGGATTGTCGTAATACGTCAGAATACTTGGTATAGCGTTGGAAATACCATTGGTAGAGTACAAATACGTGGAAACCAAGGAAATGCTGATGGTCTATCTCACCGTGGATTACCTGGAAGCAACCCTTCCAGACAAGGGTCTAGGTCTTGTCAAACCGTGAAAATGCCGTAGTACACCGTTAAACTACCTATGGTTATAAAGCTGTGTAAAGATACATAAGGTCTTTAAAACACTGTAAATATACCTAGGATTAGAGTACTGTGGAAAATAATGACACTATACATTGTACGACAAAGGAGGGTCTAATCCACAACGGAAGTATTAAAGCTTAACCAAATAAAACATGAATTAGGAAATAAAAGCAAGGATGTCGGCTGTGTTCCCAGATGCTTAAAACCCCTAAACTCTACTTAACCGATAGTTTAACTTACACAGCATACAACCAGTATTGCTCTGTTAAAATTGGATAGACATAGGTGTTAAGAAAAGTCAGTGTTGTGGACTGTCGCCTTATTCCTTAACCCCAATTAGAGGGTCGCTTGGTCTCCAAAAGAGACAGTGAGGTAGGTGTGAAGACAATCCCATCTAACCAGAATCAGGATAGCCTAGGATTCAGTGACATATGCTTTAGGGTTATACCTAGACGTAGGGTCCAAGTGTTTACACCGATCGTTTAGAAGATTCTTAACTAGAGTAATCACCTATCATCTATATAATGGATATCATCCCGAAACCCTAATCATCAAAGTTTCAGCAATCACTCTCTACCTCCTGCTTATATTCTCATTTACTTTCCTGCACTTTATTTCCTGTCATTAGATTAAAATAGATAAAACCAAAACCATACCTGCCTTGTTTCTAAACCCATCCTATTGTCGAATCACCTTTGGTAGGTCCCAGAACAAATCAATTCGTTCTGATTTTGGACGACACTCGAGTTATACTTGTCGCCATACCCACAGGTAGGTAGCTAGCATAGTTTGAGTCCCGCAAAATATAAATTTTAAAACTACCCTGTTGTGCATTTCGGTGGCCGGAACAATGACCGAAGTCAAATCCGACCGACCGCTAGGGTAACGACAGGGACTTAGGGGTGTTCCCATCCCGGCATCCCCGAATTTCAAATTCGAGAATTTTCGGTCCTTGTCCTCATCCCAATTAACTCGGGCCCGGCCAAATGAGAGGTAGGGACGGGTTCCAATTTAGGTGCGGGTTTTATTGCCATCCATACATACCATAATCTTGTCGGTTTCATTAAATTAAACTTGATCACGAGTTTTGATTGATGATACCATTTTGTTTTATAAAAAAAATCTTTGTATAATCAATTAATTATGAATTTTTGTATATATAAGCATTTTAACAGGTAGTGTAAAGTTAATATTTTACATGTGACTTTTATTCGTAATATCGAAAAGTATTCATAAAACAGATTATGTCTATATAGTGAATCCTAACAAAGACAAGAGTTCAAGAAAGTACAAGAATTTTTGAAAGTATGGAAGAACTACACTTGTACAAAGAGAATGCTTCAAATGTACAAAATCCATTTACCCACAACATCAATTATCTCACAAACGGCAATTCAAGAAATTATAAAATTTACACCATAAAATTCAACATTTTCTTGAATTGCCGGATGATAAGTTATTCCAAGACCTTGTTCAACGAATTTGGGGGACTAGAAACTCGATCTCACCGGAGAAGATGACCGTAACAGTGTGGTAACCGGCTAAAAATTCGAAATTACCTGCTATATCCGGTTCCATACACTGATTAGGTGTTTTTACGAGTTAAATACATTTAATAGGGACGCGTAAAGGACGATACATACAATAGAGATTTTGTAAAAGTTGGTTACATTTTTAGACACTAAGCCCTTCCATAAAAATTGAGATACCATTGTAACAGATCACTCTAAATCCAAGATCCGCCACTACTTCCCATACCTTTCTTACCATCTTTGTTACAATTCTGTTGTTCCTATAATCAAACACAACCCTTATAGACAACATATTCATGCTCCCACATTTCTGTAATTTTATTAGTTTCCCATGCCTCTAATATCCATACAAAACTTGTTTAAATACTAAACATAAAACATAAGTGGGCCTATTCTAGAATAATCTATCGCATGGGCTGAGTCCACAATAATCAATTCGCTAACATCCTGTCACACCCTCAAATTCGTTGATTTTGATTAGCGGAAGTATTTGGTTAAGTATGGGGGTAATGACACCAATATTGTACATGCATACGTATCAGAGCATATGATTACAACAGAACATATATTATAAGAATGTCAATAGTAATAGTTACAAAGTTTTACAATTCATCGAATTGTACAAACGTAAAAGTAGTTATGTTTACAAAAGTAGATTTCATAAATATGACTAAAACAACTTTAGTTATATAAAAGAAATCCATATGTTTCAAAAGTTGGCATCCTAAAGCTTCAAGGGTCGCCTACGTTCCATATGTGTAGGTGGTCCTTACGTGTGCTGCTAATTCCCTGAAAAACATAGTAAAAGTCAACAACGAGGTTGAGTGAATTCATAGGTTTTAAGTTTGCAAGTACATTTCGTTAAACCAAATACGTTCATAAACAGTTGTTGCCATAATAGTTAAATAAACGTTTTGTGGAATGTTATCTAAATATAGTTCGGTTGGGATGTTGCCCAAAATACAGTTTACGTGGGATGTTATCTAAATATAAACGTTTACGTGAGATGTTACCCAAAACATAGTTTGAAATACGTTGCTGGTCGTTCTCCAGCGTTTCCAAAACAGTACTGGTCGTTCTCCGGTCTAAAGACGCACGGGTCGTTCTCCCGTCCAACTCAGCCAGTCGTTCTCTGGCACTAAACACTATTGGTCGTTCTCAAGCGAAACACAATACCGGTCGTTCTCCGGTCTAAACACGCACGGGTCGTTCTCCCGTCCAACTTGGCCATTCGTTCTCTGGAACTAAAATACGTTGCTGGTCGTTCTCCAGCGTTTACATAAAAGTACCGACCGTTCTCCGATTTACCAAACAAAGTTTAACAAGTTTATAGTATGAAAATGTTGTTTTGTAAATACCAGTTTTGTGTAAGAGTTCAACAGTTCAAAGTACTCTAATCGTTCGAGTAAAACAAGTATACAATCATGTAAGTAAAAGCAGTTATGGCAGTCAATAAAGCAGTTGACTATGTTTCTCACCCCAAGTTGAAAGCGGTAAAACAGTTAAAAGTGGGGCTGTGAACTCACCTGTTGAGCTAAGTAAAGTTGTGAGCGCTAGCAAAGCCTAAAGCTCAAGTGAAATCTCTAAAGCCCTAAAGTAAGAGATTTATAAGTATAATTATGTGGATGTCTTAGTTTGACCATCCATACTAGTGTTCAGACAACTAGATTATGACCCCAAGTGTTTGTTTTAATGTTTACATTCGCAATTTGTAGTTGTGAAAATGTATACGACTTGTTGGTAACGGTTTGTAATAATAATCTCTGAAAGTATTATCATATTGTTTCATTGTGTTTCATTAGGTATGAAATTGTGTACGGGGTCCAGGGGCAGCGCCCCTGGTAGCGGGGTCCAAGGGGCAGAGCTTTAGTAAAAACACATCTAAAATTTGATTTCAGGTATCGTTAAGTGATAAAATTTTGAGTCTTGACACTTAGTAAAATTTGCGTTTTTCAGATTCTGACTCCTGCGACACTGGGTGCGACATAGGCTGTTATATCGCAGGTCATGACTGCGACACAGGTCTTTGTGTCACATTATGAGACATCCGCAATTTAATGCGACATCAGGTGTTGTGTCGCTATGTGCGGCATTGAGTAGTCTGCGACATAATGGCTTGTGTCGCTATGTGCGACGTAGGAAAGATAATGCGACACAAAAGCTTGTGTCGCACTACTATTTTTGGGCCAAAAGTGACTCAACCAACTATTCGATGAAAGTTTGAGGAAAATGAGTTTTGCATCGATTTTTAGGTATAATCTGTTGTAGAAACACTAATACATGGTATATCACTCATAATAATCACGAAATAATAAGGAAAAGTGGTGAAATCTTACCAAATTTGAGTGAAACCGAAAGTTAGGTGGGAGATGAAAATAGTGGATCTTGAGCTTGGATCTTGAAGATGAGGTTGATGATACGTTTTGTTGTTGTTGTGTGTCCGATTTTGTTGTTGTTGTTGATGATTTTTGTGGTTGTTGTTAGGGTTGTTGTTGTGAGAAAGATGAGAGAAAAGAGAGAGAGATCTGTGTGTTTGTGTTTTGTAAAATGAAAGGGAAGAAGGGAATTGGGTGGGGGTTTTGGGTAGGCCAACCAAACAAAGAGGGAAGGGGATTTTTGTCCCAATTTTGTGGTATTTAGTCCGTGTTCATTTACCCGATTGTTAAATGTTAACATATTTTTAATTAATAAATTTTTAAATACGTATTTGGTTATATTTTTAGTTGGGATATTTTATAAAAGTAATTTAGTTGAGTTCTAAAATTATAACTTTGTTTTGATTTGATTTGGCGGATAATTTTCGAGTTGTTTCAGTTTCGATACAAATAGACTTTGTAAATATTATTAACGTAATATTTGTTAAACGTTTATGTTATCTAATAATTTCATATTATTAAACGATTTTGTTCACCAACAGTCATATGTTTTTGTCGCGTTTGTTCCAATTGTTTTGTACATAATTACAACTAATTACGAATGTAGTACTACGCGTATTAACCAAGTTGGGCTTTGCTAGACTTACCTCTAAAATGCGTTGTAAATTCACTCAAAGTTAGAGGATTACCCTAGAAATGCGTGTAAATTACGTTTATAATTATGACAAAATTGCGGGGTGTTACAACAATTATTATTTTTTTCATTTTCTTGTGTAGGTGTTAGAAACTACTAACACATGTGTTAATGTTTTGTTGTACATTTAATTTGGGGTTAGAGTTTAGGGTTTAATAGGATTTAGTGCACAGGGTTTAGAAGGGTCTAGGGTTAAGTAGGATTTAAGTTTTATGGTTTAGAAGGATATAGGGTTTAGTAAGATTTAAGGTTTAAAGTTTTGGATAGCGTTTAGGGTTTAGGGTTTGGGGTTTGGGGTTTAGTGTTTGGGTTTTTTGAAAAACCCCAAACCCTAAACCTAAAACCCTAAACCATAAACGCAACACTTTAACACGTGTGTTTGTAAAATGTGAAAGCCATCAAAAAAGAAGGAAAAAAACCCGTCGAAAGTAGGCCTTGAAGGACGACAAATCGAAGAGGAGAAAACGCTGAATTTTATGGTGCAATTTTTATAATTTTTTGATTTGTCATTTGTGAGATAATTGATGTTGGGGGTAAATGAGTTTTGTACATGTGGAACATTCTCTTTGTACACATGTCACAATATCATTGGTACTTTTATTATTTAAAAAATTAGTGTATTCTAATGATCTCATCTCTCCTAACCAATATATTGACATGATAATTAGTACTTATTACTAGTATAATTTCTTATTTTACAGGGGAATGTTCAAGTAAGAACACTTGTTATGGTGTGAACAGGTGGAACGAACATTTTTACTTTGAACTTTAAGAATCAGTTATGTTTTTGATAAAAAAAAATTATATCTAAATTCTTATAATTGTGTGTTCTTTAATATGAGAAAAAATATTTTAAAAAATATATGATACACGTCATAAAAAAATTCAGTGTAAATCACAATATCACACATAAAAGGTTGTGATATACAACTTTAATTTGTGTATCATATATATTTTATTTATTTAATCGATCTAAGGATAAAATTTTGATAATTTTGGCTTTTTTTTAAACGTATACGTATGTTTGATTTTAAAAGCGAAAAAAATTGTTTCTACAATATTTTTTAAAATTGATTAAAATTTAACAAATTACTACTAATTAAATTTGTAAGCTTATTTCCTTTAAAACGCCTGATTAACCGGTAGTAAAAATTAAAGGAACTGATAGATACAATATAAAATTCAATTGATACAGTAAAACTGTGCATTACTGATTTGTACTGTATACATTAATTATGTATAATTTTGTTGTAGGTATAAAAACTTGTGTTATATTTATTAATACCCAAAAATTAATGACACTTGCTTGAAATTAAAATACGGATATCTGAGGCAAATTTAATTGGCAGATAAGATATTAGTAGTACATGATTACAAGATTTATTACTCCCTTAATTAATTACAAACCAGTACTTACATCATCACATTCACACATACATACTTACATTACTTTCTCTCCACGTTCTCAATTTCCGTCTCTCAATTTCAATTTCTTGATTCATTCGTAGGGTTAATTTTGTGGTTTGATTTACTATACAGAAACAAACATCAATTTCCATGGAAGGATTAAAAGCTAAGTCTGCGATGGATGACTGGAGGAATCACTTACAGAATGAGAAGATAAATGTCTCCGACAAAAACATGATCCACGAGGTATTTAGGATCAAATACATTCTTGATTCGAACGGAGATATATCTGAAGCGAGTATATGCGACGCGTTAATAAAGCTTCGTAGCATTGTTGTATCCGTGAAGATTTTAGAAGCAACTGGTGTCGGAAAGTCGGTAAGTTCTCTTAAAAATCACACGTCGATTAAAGTTAAAAATGTTGCGAGAATCGTGATTAATGAGTGGAAACGTATGGTGGATGAATGGGTGGAAGCTATAGAAAAGAAAGTGGAGAAAGGTGGTGATCAAGTAATAAAGAGAAACATCATAAAGGTGCCAATGAAGCTACTCAATAGGTTTAAAAATAATTCGGAAACAGAAAGTACAGATCTAAAGTCTCCTGTTACTCCTGAACAAATTGTTAAAAGTAATGAGAAGGCTGATACTACTCGTGTTTGTCGTCAAGGGGTTGCTGAGGTTTTGAGGTTGAAAAAGATACTTGAAATTAGAAATCGTGATGAAAAAGTTTCATCGGTGGTGTGTGAGGCGTTAGTAAAGCTCGAATACATGAGGTTAACTTTGAAAACGCTTGAGGAAACAGGGATAGGGAAAACTGTTAGGGCTCTTGACAAACATGAGTCGAAGGATGTTTGCGAGATTGCAAGGAGACTTGTGAAAGGATGGAAGAGTATGGTCAATGAACGTCTCAGAAAAGAATCGAAGGTTAATACACAAACCAAGCTTCGAATCAATACAGAAATATCAGATAGTCAAAAAAGTGTGGTGGTGACTCCTTATGAACAAAGTCTAGAGATGTATTTAGAGGCGAAGATTATTGATCAACAGATATTTGAAGCCACCAAGAAAGAGCTGCAACAAATGAAATTGGAGAAGGGAAAAGCAGCCAAGTTGCAGCCTAAAATAGGATTAAATAGCCGAAGTACTTTTGTGGATGAATGCCTCAAAAGAGAATTGAATGTTGAAAAACAAATGAATGTCGTTAATACAGTAACGAATAAGTTACAATTTGATTCAGAAAAATCAAATAGTCAAAGAAGTGTGGTGGTACTGGCGCTTCCTCATCAACAAAGTAAACATATGTATTCGAAGGCTAAAATTACTGAACAGAAACCTGAAACCACCAAGAGAAAGATGCCACAATCGAAAATTATCAGTCGAATGGAGAAGGGAAAAGTAGCCAAGTTGCAGCCTAGAAAACGATTAAATGGTCGAAGTATTTTTGTGATGGAGAAAAAGAGTATCCCTGTGGTTAGGAAACAACAATCGGTTGTTGTGAAACCAAATAAGGTTCCTGATTGTATGGAAAGTAAATTGCAAAGTCCACAACCAAAGAGTCAAGTGCCTTTTCAACGAGTTGAGCCAAAGACTATAGACAAAAGAAGTTTTGAAGAGAAAGTGGTAGCAACAAAGCGAAAACTTCAAGATGATTATGAGAAGGTGAAAAGTATGAAGAAACGAAGAGTACAAATGATGGAGGTGTACGATGTAATAGGCCAGGGCCTGGCTCCTAAGTATGAAAATGACAGGTTTTGTAAGCGTATCAATCAATGTATTGGCTTAGTACATTGATAAGTTTTATCATTCAATTTCAGTAATTGATGCAATGTGAAATTCTGTTAACTTTGTATAGTGATGGATACAGAGTTTTGTATTTGAAAGCATATGCAATATGTATTATATATTGATGATATGATGATATATTCATAT
Organism: Pseudognaphalium luteoalbum; assembly: GCA_963422505.1. NCBI lineage: Eukaryota > Viridiplantae > Streptophyta > Magnoliopsida > Asterales > Asteraceae > Pseudognaphalium > Pseudognaphalium luteoalbum. The sequence goes on from OY730193.1 coordinate 35,295,404, forward strand.
GAATGTATTTGATTGACAATTTCGACCAATTATAAAGTGTTAAGTATATTATGGCATTATGCCATTTGTGATATAGATGTATGTAAAATGGTTACTATAATCATCAAATGAAAATTCGGAATGTTAATTTTACAACTGTACTAAATTTAGGGCGAACTATAGCAAGAGTAAACTTGTTTAAGTAACTGATACGTTCATTTCCGTTCACAAACATAAGTTAATTATGTTAAAGCATACCATGCCCTGTGTGTAGTGGATGTATGTATGTAGTTAAATATGTTATATTCACTTATACTATACTAAAGGGCGAAAGACCGAAAGTAAAGCAGGCTTATATGTTTTTAAGATTTTCTTTTCGATAGTTAGTATACATATATTGCGCATAACATGATACCAACAGTCTGGTGGGTAATTTATAAGTGGACTGAATGTTAAATGATATGTTAACCGAACGGGCAGTGAGTAGACACGATTGCTGATAGGCCGCAACTACGATTGCTATGATGCCATAAGCATGTATGCATACCATGGGCAGATTCAGCTTGTTAGAGAGGGGGTCACGCCCCCAGTCAATGTCAGCCCAACAATGGTAAAATCTCATTAATTTCTTACAGGCCCCCAACTTGAATTATAACTGACCCCCAACGCTGACTATAACAAGCCCAAAAATAACCCAATATTGTGAGAATCAAACTAGAAAGCCCACTCATTTCTCTAAAACTGTATATGTATACCGTATTTCACCGATCTCATCAATATTTTCAGCTGATTTTTACTAGTTGTATTATTTTTATATTTGTTTTTTATGTCTATTGTTGTTAAAACTATTTTTTTAGCTATTTTTTGGGTTTATTTCGTTTAATTTTGTTATCCTATGTTTTTAGGATTAATTTAGGTCCCCCATGAAATGACTATCTGGATCCGCCACTGATGCATACTCGGGTGCATATACTTTTTGGATACATGTAATGCTCCTTCAGTAGGGAAAAAAAAGAGTTGTGTTCCATTGCAAGTCCAAGAAAATCAGTTAAAGCATGTATAGTTTTATGACCAGTTTACTAAAGAAATCTTTATTAAATCTTATCTTATCGTATAAATTTCTGAACAAATTGCAGTTACATGGATTGTTAAAAAATCCTAAAGAATAGTTATAGTTAAGCAACAAGGCTAGAAAACCAGGCTTTAACGGGTCACAACTATGGGTCTCAAATGGGCCTAAATTTTGTGTAGGCGTTGCAAAACAACAATAATAAGTCCAACGTCTTCATAAGTCATAATCAACTCATGAATCTTTTATTTGTATTCCATTACATATTTTTTAATAACATTTGAAAAAACATACCCAAATATTAAAGACATCAAGTTGTTTATTTCACATTAAAAAGTAAATAACTAGAATTGTGAAAGGCAATTAACCTCCCTTACTCATTTGGTAGCTAATTGGCCTTCCATAACTCGTCAAAGACGACATCATCGACAATTTCGTCCCCCATGTGTTCCTCCAAGTACCAAAAACTTTCATCATCATAAGGCATCGACGAAAACAAGTAAGGCATCGTTCCATGGTTAATCCAATCGTCAATCTCTTGGATTTGTCCTTGATCACAAATTAGGTGAGGTTCGGATTTAGATTCAAATGCCGAACGGGAATTTGAAAAATCAATGTTTTTCTCTTTTGTGCGAGGCGTATCTTTACTACTAACTTCTTTCATTGGCGATTGATCCACATTCTCTTTGTACAGCTCTTCGAGTAATTCTTTGAGTAGTGTTTCATCAAGTTCCATGTTGTCGATTACTTCTTCAATATCATCCATTAAAAATGCTTTTGAGGAGTCATATCGCACATTTGACGCCATAAAAAGTTATGTTAAAGTGAAAAAGAGTTATATGACAAGGCAATTTTGAATGTATGGTTGAAAGTATGAATGTGTCTTAAATAGAACTCACAATGAATAGTTGTTCACGATGTTATGTCCTTAATTAATCGAAAACATCTTATATCTAACTTGCTTGAGATAAATGAAAGAAAATATAGGGTTAGAATGTTGTTAATCATCACATGTCTAGCTAATAAGTTTCATATGCAACGCGTGTTTTATCATCGGGTGTATATAGCTATGAATTAGGCATACGAATGTGTTTGAAACTTATTTATTTTTTTAAATTATTTATTGCGAAAAATGTAAAAAACAAAACAAAACAAAACAAGCTTTCTATTGGAGAGTTCTTAAGCATTTCCAATGGAAAAATGAAATGAAATCGTTTTCTAAAGCTTAAAAAGGTTTTTGAAAAACTTTTTGTTATTGTAGCGTAAAGTTTTTTTGGGGCAAAACCATGAAATTTTTAAGTATTTGGAGAAAGAGTCTTTGAAAGTTCATGAGTGTAATTTTCTATTGAGAAAAGGTTCCCAAAATATTTTCTCAATAGAGTAATAGCTTTTTTTTTAAAAAAAAAAAATAAACTTTCTAGTAATAAGTTACGTGGTATTTTATTAAAAAAAAGATTATATATTATTTTTTTTATTGAAAATGCTCTTAATGAACTATTAATAGGAAGTGAAAACTTTAATCTAATACACTAAAACCACTAATTAAAGATAGTTTGATATGCAATTTTTCCTTGTTACATACGGGTAGAACGGCAAATGAATCGAGCTTTTTCGATCAACTCGAGTTTTTATCTGAGTTTGCTAATTTATATTAGGGAAATGATAATTTATGTCGAGTAAAAATTTATTAAGGAAATGATAATTTATTTATATTATACTCCTTCTGTTCCAAAATAATTATCACCCGACAAAAAACACGTACTTTAATAAAAACATAATCATTACTGTTTTCTCTTCTTACTTTTTGCAAAATTACAGTTTTACTTTAACCATTTAATTAACGCTTCTTTAAAAGTTTGTAATAATAATTTCTATTAAGGGTATTATGGTAATCACGATCAAACTTCCCTCCCTATTGTTGGAAGTGTTCAATATATTTTGGATGTCCGTAAAAGAAAAGATGAACTATAATTATGGGATGGAGGAAACTATTTACAAAATGACAGTTTTACCTTAACCAATTAATTAATGCTTCTTTAAAAGTTTGTAATAATAATTTCTACCAAAGGTATTATGGTAATTACGATCAAACTTTCCTACCTATTTTTTGAAGTGGACAATAAATTTTGGACGTCCGTAAAAGGAAAGATGAACTATAATTGTAGGACGGAGGGAGTACATCATTTCAAAATAGTAAATGGCCATAGGGTTTGTTGGCAGTAAATTGTATTGTATTAGGAATAGTAACAAACTTTTTTATCAATATTCTCAAGTGCACATGAATTATTATACAACTATAGTTTAGTGACTCATATTTACGCAAATTTAGTGACCGATTTATATGCTTTACAGAAGTTGGAACATTAAAATGATGTTGTAAATTAAGCCAAGGCCCAAGAGCGAGCCTCGGAACCTCTAAAATTATTAAACCACAAAATTGTGAAAGATGCATGTGAAGGTAGGCGAAGAAAAGACTCAAAAGAGAGTGTGGTGTGGCATTTCCTAAAGAATTAGGCAACGCATGATGTTAAAGTTGGCACATTTATTTCTCCGCGTGTATCTTGTTTTTCTTCTCATATGTCAAAATCGGAAAATGCTAACTATAGTTCTTAGAGTCATGGTTAAGCCTAATATGTTTCACTTAATTTTATAATTATAACTCACGGTTACCATTAAAATACTCTTATCATAAGGAAGTTAATACTCCCCGTCTATCCCACTTTAAGTGCATACCTTACTATTTTGGAATGTCCCAAATAAGTATTCATTTTCATATTTCAACCAATCGAAAGATACTTTAGTGGGTAGATATGTTATTTAATTGATGAAAAATATAGTTAGTGCAAAATCCTAAACTGTGTAAAAGGTTAAAGTTGACACTTTAACTGAGAAGGATGAAGTATTAAAAAAGAATGTTATACTTTATAATTAATTCAACTGAATATAAAGTTCTAAATATAAAAATCTTAAACATATCCATAAAGGTTGTTGTTAGCATTTTGTGACACCCGTCAAATTAGGACTAGTGATTAGTGCCTAATCAACTATAATACATGTAATTAGTTCCGTGTTAGGCTAATTAATGTATCAACTAATATATATTGTTGAATATATATAATTACGCTATTTGGCTAAATCGTGCGCATTTCAATCGAATGTAATTCGGTTTAATTAATACGGACGTTGGTGAACAACTTTATTAAATAATATAACATTATTTAATAACGTTCTGTATTAGAACAAGGGTGGGCTATGGCCAACCCACAATTTTTTTGTTGAAATGTTATATTTCTGAACTAAACTTATTTATTTATTGTTAACCCACCCAAAAAACTTCACAAAATCTAAAGAAAAACATCTAATGTTATAACATATTAAATTAATGGTTAATCAGTTAATTTTTCCTCCATAATTTTGAATTGATTTTACTAAAATTAGTTTTTTTTTTAATTTAGTTTCATAACTTAACGTAAGCATTGTATTAGTAACAATATCAGTTCATAAGTTTAACATGTACTTAACTTGTTAGAGAATTTGTTTCAAGTATATATTAACTCTTTTATCACAAATTTTTGCTAATTTTGTTTGAGGAATTGACCAAACTAATTAATCGTATGACATTTTGTTATGGGCTTATGGCCACCTTGCAAGCTAAATCCTGGCTACGTCACTGTCCAAAATATTATTTTAATAATATTTCGTACACAATTCGTATCGTACAAATAATGACTACGCGACTAAAATATTAAACGCGCAAACAATCAAACTAAAGTTAAGTTATAATTTATAACACAAATATTAAGTATTTGGTGAAATACTCAACAAAAATATTTGCATTTTAAAACTTAACTTAAACGCGTATTTAATTATTTAAACGTTTAAATGACCGAGAAACGAACACCGCACGGAGCGCAAATGCAGGGGATTAAAATGTTGGAGAGGCCACACTTTGGTGACCTCCCCAAACCGGCTCCACCTCCCACCCTACCCTTCATTTCCTTTTCATCTTACACCAAAAACACCCACCAATCTCTCTCTCCCTCCTTTTCCCTCTACAACAACAACCACCATACCACCTCCATAAATCCACCAAATAACACCATTAAACAACCTCAAATCGCAAGACTCATTTAGAGAAAAAGATTCACGGCGTCACGATCTACAATCCGATCTTTTCAGATTTCTCTCGCGACGATTCGTATGTTTCCGACAATTCTCGAAAACTCTTAGATTTCATTTATTTTTCATAAAAAGTTGTTTATATAAGCTTCTAATGTCCAAATAAGGGTTGGGAAAAAGTTTCGGACCAAACAAAAGTCGTCGGGCCATGTTTCCGGCCACCGGAACCCGACCAGACAATGATGTCGCTTTTGTCCCAGGCAAATTGTGTAACACCCCCAAAATTTATTGATTGAGTTTAGCGGAAGTATTTAGTTAAGTATGGGGAGTGCCACAATACACAGTACATGCATACGTATCAAAGCTTATGATTACAACAAAACATAATATATTAAGATGCCAAAAGTAATAGTTACAAAGTTTACGATTCATCGAATCGTATAAGTTGAAAAGTATTTAAGTTGCAAAAGTAGATTTCATAAATATGACTAAATAGCTTAGTTATATAAAAGAAATCCAATTGTCAAAAGTTGGCATCCTATTCCTTCAGGGGTCGCCTGCGTTCCATGTGTGTAGGTTGTCTTACATGCAGCTAATTCCCTGAAAAACATAGTAAAAGTCAACAACGAGGTTGAGTGAATTCATAGGTTTTATGTTTGCAATAGTTGAATCAAGTTTGTAAGCACAGTTGTTAAAACCAATACGTTCACAAATAGTTATTGCCATAATAGTTAAGTAAACGTTTTGTGGAATATTATCCAAGTATAGTTCGGTTGGGATGTCACCCAAAATACAATTTGCGTGGGACGTTACCCAAATACCGTTTGCGTGGGATGTTACCCAAAATACAGTTCGCCATACATTGCTGGTCGTTCTCCAGCATTTCCAAAACAATACCGATCGCTCTCCGGTCTAAATACGCACGGGTCGTTCTCCCGTTCAATTCGGCCAGTCGTTCTCTGGCAATAAATATTGTTGGTCGTTCTCTAGCGAAACACAGTACCGGTCGTTCTCCGGTCAAAAGACGCACGGGTCGTTCTCCCATCCATTTGGCCAGTCGTTCTCTGGCACTAAAATACGTTGTTGGTCGTTCTCCAGCATTTACGTAAAAAGTACCGGTCATTCTCTGGTTTTCCAAACAAGTTTTATCACGTTTATAGTATGAAAACGTTGTTTCATAAATACCAGTTTTGTTGTAAAGGTTCAACAGTTCAAAGTACTCAAATCGTGCGAGTAAACAAGTATGATAACAATCATGTAAGCAAAAGTAGTTATGGCAATCAGTAAAGCAGTTGACTATGTTTTCCACCCTTGTTCAAAAGTAGTAAAGCAGTAAAAGTAGGGGCTGTGAACTCACTTGTTGAGTTGAGTATCTTCGAGTGCTAGCAAAGCCTAAAGCCCAAGAAGTCTAGTCGAAATCTCCTAACGCCCTAAACGTATGAGATTTAATGAGTACGTGGAGGTCTAAGTTGACCATCCATGTTAGTGTTCGTACAACTAAGTTATGTCCAAAGTATTTGTTTAACGTTTACGTTTGTATTTCGTAGTTGTGAAAATGTATACGACTCGTTGGTAACTGTTTGTAATAGTAATCTCTGAAAACATTTTTATATTTGTTTCATTGTGGTTCATAAAGTACGAAATTGTGTACGGGGGTCTAGGGGCAGCGCCCCTGGTAGCGGGGTCTAAGGGGTGGCAACCCCTGGCGGGGTCCAAGGGGCAGAGCCCCTGGCTGGGGTCGAGCTGTAGTAAAAACGCATTCAGAATTTCATGTTGCTGTAGTAAAAATTTTTATTTCTGCTATGTTGCTGTAGTAAAAACGCATTCGAAATTTCATTTCGGAGTAAAATCAGGTGGTAAAATCTCATTCTAAACACTTAGTGAAAAAGTTGTAACCTTTCTGTTTTTAGCGTCACTTGAGGCGTCACTTGCCTTAGGGTAGCGACACTTAGGAAGTGTCGCATAAAATGGTAAGTTCTGCATTATTAGCGTCACTCGAGGAAGTGACGTATATGGGGCGTCACTTAAGCAAGTGACGGGTACAAGTGTCGGGTATAAATCTATATTCGAGTATAGGCGTCACTTAAGCTAGTGACGCATGGTAGTGACGGGTAGAAGTGTCGGCGTAAGTGTCGGAAAAAGAGGGTTTGTAGCGTCACTTAGCGAAGTGACGCAAAAAAAGGGCTTTATGCGACACTTAGTGCGTCACTTAAGTGACGCGGTACTGTTTTTGGGCTTGATGCGTCACTTAGATTGTTCGTAGATCAGTTTAAAAACAACGAATTTAAGCTTCGATTTGGACATAATCAGTTGAAAAAACACTAAAACATGGTATATTAAGTATTATAAACATGAGATATCAAAGAAAATAGCAAGATTTAAGAGTTTGCGGGATTGTCGGGATCTTACAAAGTTATCGCATGAGAAATCCAAGAAGATAGGAAGGTAGAGCTCGACTCCGTGATCGTTTTTCTCTAAAGGAGTTATGTGATTTGGTGCGTTTTTTATGTAGTATTTGCGTGATTTTTTGTGGTGGATTTAGAGAGAGATTTGAGAGAAAATGGGGGTAAAGAGAGTGGAATTGAAAAATGAAAGGAAAGTGAGGTGGGGGTGAGGGTGGGAGCCAGTTTTGTTATCCAAAAAGGGGAGGGGACTTTGTCCCAATTTTGTAGTATTTAACCCGTGTTTGTTTACCCGATCGTTACATGTTACAATATTTTAAGTAATAAATTATTAAATACGCATTCCATTATATTTTTAATTGGGATATTTATAAAACTAATCTAGTTGAGTTTATAAAATATTAAACTTTATTTAGTTTCAGTTTTACGTAATAAATGTTATTCGTTACGAAATACTTGTAAATATTATCGACGTAATGTTTAATAAACGTTAATGAAATTTAATAATTTCATATTGTTAAATAATTTTGTTCACCAACAGTCGTATATTTTTGTCGCGTTGTTTAAATTGTTTTGTACATAATTACAACTAATTATGAATAAGTAATACTACGCGTATTAACTAGTTGGGCTTTGCTAGATTTACCTCTAAAAGTAGTTGTAGATTCACTCAAAGTTAGGGAATTAGCCTAAAATGCAAATGTTTAGTGTACGTAATCGCGTTTAAATTTGCGAGGTGTTACATTCTCCCCATGTTAGAGAAATCTCGTCCCGAGATTTAGAATCAAGTCGGAACGCCAGTTGCGTATGTTTTCTGAAAAGTCATGTCGTTAGTAATAATAATAGTTTGCGTAGTGCTCCATGTTGCCACAAAGTTCTAACGGTTCATGTATACCCGCGGTATAGTTTGATAAGTTGTGTGTTCGTTAAGTGGTCAAAGTTTATCAAGTGTTAGGTTTGAATCGACATTCGAACAACGTATGTTAAAGCGTAGTAACAGTTTACTGAGACGTACCAATGTTAGCGTAGGGATCATCTGGTGCATCCCTTGCACAAAGGATGTATGCGCGTCCGTGAGCGTTTTCGGTGTTGGCGTGGCGGTTGTTGTTCTGATTGTTGTTGGCGTTGTTGAGCTGTGGGCACTGGTTTCGATAGTGTCCTGGTTCACCACACTCAAAGCAGCCCGTATTTTGTCGTCCAGGGTTTGGTTGAGCGGGAGGGTTGTTTTTACATGAATGGGCTCGGTGTCCCCATTGACTGTACTTGCCACAAAGGGAACATTCACCCTCGTGGTGTCGCCCGCACTTATCACACTTTGGTTTTTTGCCAAGGTAGGGTTTGGATCCAGTTGCGGTGGTGGCAACGTACGCTCGGGTGTTCCCCGGGTTTCTGTTTTGCTGACCCTGTCGGTCATTACCTTCACTGTTCCATTTTTGCTTATTGTTTCCAGATTCGCCCGCATCAGTACGGGTAGGTTCAGTTTTCCCTGCAGTAGCTTTCAGGGTTCCGATCAAGACCGCGTAATTGGTCAAGCTTTGAGCCAGGTCAACTGCGCTCCTAAAGGTAGTTGTTTTGGAAAACATCACCATGCCTTTGATTTCTGGGGCCAAACCCCTGATGTATCGTTTGATGCGTTCCTTCTCAGGAGTCACCATGTGGGGCACAAGACGTGCAAGCTCATGAAGTCTAGTTGTATAACCGGTAATGTCAGCGCCGGTCATTTGGATGTTCCACAGTTCAGTCTTGAGTTTCTGAACCTCATTGGGAGAGCAAAACTCTTCTGTCATCATCTGTTTCAATGTTTCTCATGAGATGGAGTAAGCAGTTGTGCGTCTGAGGATTTGGACCTGAGAGTTCCACCAGGTCAACGCCTTGTCGGCGAGAGTACACGTGGCGTATTTCACCATGTTGTTGGTAGCGCAGTCGCTGATATCGAAGACCGATTCCATTTTCTCGATCCAGTGAATTAGGCCAATGGCCCCTTCAAACCCGGTGAAGGTGCTCGGTTTGCAGGCCTGGAAAGTTTTGTAAGAACACCCCTGTTGGGTATTCACCGGGGTTTCGCTGTTGACCGGGGTAGCTCCACTGTTGTTTACCACATTGTCTCGATTTCGGCTGGCTTCATATTGGGCAATAGCTTCAGCCAAGCGTCGTTCGATAATTTGCTCGGTTGTTTCAACAACAGGAGGTGTTGTTTCTCGGCAGCTGTTTCGGGTATTTCTTCGTTTAGGTGGCATGATGACGTTCTGCGATGAAGGAATGTAGAAGTCAATGCCAATAAAAAGGATGTGAAGAATAATGTTTCACATGTTTTTAGTTATAGAACATTAAAAAGGATTGACAAGATCCCCATCACGTATCTTGCGACTATGAAACGCCCATATGTACTTAGTATAATATAATCACGTTGGCCAAGCGTCATTATATGATGCTAAATACATACTTCTTTTCATCAACCACTTAATACGATCAGGTTCACATGAGATCAGAGTGAGTTTGAACGAATCGGACGTAGCACGGCTCAAATAATGGATTGCTCGTATCGATGAGTCGTAGTGATAGTTAGACGTATGCAAATGTGTGTGTGTATGTGCGTTCTAGCCAAGGCTATAGTCTAGGTCTCTAAGGTATCTAAGTCACCTAAGAAATCTAGTTCGCCAATGGCTCTGATACCAATCTGTAACACCCCCAAAATTCGTTGATTGAGTTTAGCGGAAGCATTTAGTTAAGTATGGGGAGTGCCACAATACATAGTAAATGCATACGTATCAGAGCTTATGATTACAACAGAACATAATATATTAAACTGCCAAAAGTAATAGTTACAAAGTTTACGATTCATCGAATCGTATAAGTTGAAAAGTATTTAAGTTGCAAAAGTAGATTTCGTAAATATGACTAAACAGTTTAGTTATATAAAAGAAATCCAGTTGTCAAAAGTTGGCATCCTATTCCTTCGGGGGTTGCCTACGTTCCATGTGTGTAGGTTGTCTTACATGCAGCTAATTCCCTGAAAAACATAGTAAAAGTCAACAACGAGGATAAGTGAATTCACAGGTTTTATGTTTGCAATAGTTGAATCAAGTTTGTAAGCACAGTTGTTAAAACCAATACGTTCACGAATAGTTATTGCCATAATAGTTAAGTAAACGTTTTGTGGAATGTTATCCAAGTATAGTTCGGTTGGGATGTCACCCAAAATACAGTTTGCGTGGGACGTTACCCAAATACCGTTTGGGTGGGATGTTACCCAAAATACAGTTTTTCATACATTGTTGGTCGTTCTTTAGCGTTTCCAAAACAGTACCGGTCGTTCTCCGGTCTAAATGCGCACGGGTCGTTCTCCCGTTCAACTCGGTCAGTCGTTCTCTGGCAATAAATACTATTGGTCATTCTCCAGCGAAACACAGTATCGGTCGTTCTCCGGTCAAAAGACGCACAGGTCGTTCTCCCGTCCATTTGGCCAGTCGTTCTCTGTGGAAATGGGGGTAGAGAGAGAGTGAAATTGAAAATGGGGGTAGAGAGAGAGAGTGAAATTGAAAAATGAAAGGAAAGTGAGGTGGGGGTGAGGGTGGGAGCCGGTTTTGTTATCCAAAAAGGGGAGGGCACTTTGTCCCAATTTTGTGGTATTTAACCCGTGTTTGTTTACCCGATCGTTATATGTTACAATATTTTAAGTAATAAATTATTAAATACGCATTCCATTATATTTTTAATTGGGATATTTATAAAACTAATCTAGTTTAGTTTATAAAATATTAAACTTTATTTAGTTTCAATTTTACGTAATAAATGTTATTCGTTACGAAATACTTGTAAATATTATCGACGTAATATTTAATAAACGTTAATGTTATTTAATAATTTCATATTGTTAAATAATTTTATTCACCAACAGTCGTATATTTTTGTCGCGTTGTTAAAATTGTTCTGTAATGTTGGGATCTGAGCAGAATTGATCAAGTGTTGAAGACTTGCCACTGTTAGTTCAATCGATTGCCACTGTTAGAAGGAATGAAGACTAGCCACTGCTAGTATATTTGTAGCAGCAGTGTCACTGTCAATGTAATAACACTTAGTGTCTGTAATGGGAACTTACTACCACTGTTGGTGTAAAGTAAGTTACTCCCACTGTTAGTGTTATTTTGAATTGGTTAAGTTTGTTAGAGATTATTATGGAATAGATATACATTCCATAGAAGTGTAGATTGTATAGGACTCTATGTATTATAAATAGAGATCTTGTAACCTAGTTTAGATAGACAATATCATAGGTTACGATTAGCTTCAAGGTGAAAACCCTAATACAGCCGTGTATTCGTATTATTATTAACGTAATAATATTGAAGCTTTTGGTAATAATATTGTGCATGTTATTCAATCTTCTTGATAGTTGTTAATAGTTATTCCGCGACTAATTAACAATTCAATTCAAAGCAACATAATAAAGATCGTTAAGGGAATCACAAGTGGTATCAGAGCAAGTTTTGCTTTGATATTCAAGAAGATTGAAGATTAAAGTTTTATAAGAAGATAACAGCAATGGCCATAGAGTTAAACGAAGGGGTACAGGAAACAAAGATTCCAATGCTCAAACCTGATGAGTTTGATCTATAGAAGGTCAGGATCAAACAATATATGCTTCTCACGGATTATCAGATGTGGAAAGTTGTTGTTAATGGTCCTGCTTATAAAGTAGACAGTGATGGTGTCAGAGAAAGACCTCTACCAACAACAGAAGCTGAGAGAAAGGTTAGATCAACCGAGTACAAGGCTTTAAGTACTCTACTTCTGTCAATTCCCAATGAATATCAAAGAAGATTCGAAAATTGTGATGATGCTAAAGAATTGATGGAAGCAATACAGAAAAGGTTTGGAGGGAATGAGAACACTAAGAAGAATAAAAGATCTATGCTTAAACAGCAATTTGAGAACTTTAATTCTGTCAAGTCAGAAACTTTGACTCAAACCTTTGATAGGTTCACTAAACTTGTAGGAGATCTGGAAAACCACAAGGTTAAGATTGATAAGGATGATCTGAACAGAAAGTTCTTAAGGTCATTAGGTGAAGAATGGACCATATACACTGTTGGTCTAAGACAGAGTGCAGATATAGAAGTTAAAGAGTTAGAAGACATCTACAATGACCTAAGAAACTTTGAATCTGAGATAGAAAGCAAGAAGCAGACATCTGGATATAGTCACAATGCAGCCTTTATGTCCATGGGTGGATCAAAGGGTGAATCAAGCCAACAAAAATCTACCTATTTGTCTGGAGGAGTAGGATCATCTGAGATCAAATCTAATGATCAGGTTCTAGAATCCTTTTTTGCTAGTAATGTGAACTCTTCACTTACTAATGAAGATCTAGAACAGTTTGATGGAGATGATTTAGAAGAGATGGATAACAAACTATAGATTGCCTTGATAACTCAGAGGGCAAAGAGATTTATGCAGAGAACTGGGAGGAATAACTTTGCATACAAGAGGAATGATGCCAACTGGTTTGATAAGAGCAAAGTTGAGTGTTTCAACTGTCATAAGATGGGACACTTTGCCAGAGAATGCAGGAGTCCCAGGCAAGAGCAGAATGGTAATGGTCAAAGGTCAATGAGTAGTGGAACTCAATCAAGAAACATACATGTTCAAAGTGCTTCATCAAATGTTTTGGTCTCAATGGATGGATGCGGATGGGACTGGAGTGATCAAGAAGAACATGTGATGAAGAATCAATGTCTGATGGCCATAGCTGAATCTGACAAAAAGTCAGATGTTCCCTATGAGGTACAAATTAAATTATGTTCTGCTGTATGTAAACAAACTGTTAAACATTATAGGGACCATAATATGAAAGTTTGTGATGAATTAAGGCAATGGGAAATAAAAAATAAACACACCACTGCAGCTATTGAAAATCTTGAAAAGCAAATCAAAGCACATGAGATTAATGCAACTCAGTTTAATTATGACATTGATTATGCTAAATGGGAAAAAGGTGTGTTGAATGATAATGTAGAATTGTTAACTAAGAAACTATCTGAGGTCACATGTGAGAGAGATAGTATTAAGTTATTAGTAGAAAACCTACAATATGCCTCACAAAATGTACAAAAGTGTATCAACTCTCAAATACATGATAAGCTTAAGACTGGATTGGGATATAATAATGTTCCTCCACCTTATAACAACAACTACTTTCCTTTTAAAACTGAGTTAGATTTAAATAAGTTAAAAGAAGGAATGGTAGATGATGTTAAAAGGGTTGATCCAATTAAAAGCTTGGAGTGTAATCAAGAGTTTGATAAAGTTGAAATAAAAGAGTGGTGTGAGGAAGATGATCAGAGTGATAGTACATCTGAAAGTTTTGAATCATCTAATTCATCATGTGAAGGTAGCAAAAAGGTTACTGGTCTAGTTTGTGAACTAAATGATGATAAACTAGAAGAGGGTAGAAGGATGTTTCAAGAAAAGGCCAAACAACAAATAGAACAAGTGATCAATACTAATAAGTCTAGAAAGGGTCTAGGATTTGTTAGTAAAACAATTAAGCAGGAGTCTAAATCTGTAAAAAACTTGAATGATAATTGTATTAACTGTGATTGCAAAACAAGATTTTTTTCACCAAAACTTTTTAATAAAACTGCACCAAGAGGCAATCAAAGAAATTGGAACCAAATGGTTTCACAAAGATTGGGGCAGAATTTTCAATTGGTAAAAGAAAAATCTTGTTATATCTGTGGAAAAATAAATCATATTCAACATGATTGTTATCACAATCCTAAGAATTTCACCAGGGATGTGAAACCATTATGGACAGCAGCAAACATGATTAATAAACAAAATTTTAAATTAAAAGTTAATCATGTTACCACTGTCAAGAGGATGAAGAATACGGCTAACAGTGGTACAACTACAGTCACTACTACTGCTGCAGTGATACCACCAAACAAAGCCAACAGAGGTAAAAAGACTAATACAGTGGGAAGTGTTACCACTGTTAAGCATGCAGCCACTGCTAGTGTTAAAAATTTCAAAAGAATGTTTACACCAAGTATGGCTACCACTGCAAGAATAATTAACACAAGCCTAAGGGTTACCTCTGTTAGGCCAACTCCCACTGTTAAGTCTGAAATCAGTTGAATTTGGAAACCAAAGAACACTATTACATCCAAAGTTTCCAAATCTAACAGTGCATCAAAATCAATTGTCTTCCAGAGAGTTGATTTTAATGATGCACATGGGAAACCCAAGACCAAATTGGTTTGGGTTCCCAAGAGAAACTAATTCTCTTTTTGATGTTTGTGCAGGGCAAGCCAAAGAGCTTATGGCATGTTGATAGTGGCTGCTCAAGGCACATGACTGGAGACAAAGGAAAGCTACAGGACTTCAAATCATTTGATGGTGGATATGTAGCATTTGGAAGTAATACCAAAGGTGGGAAGATTACAGGAAAAGGAACAGTACAAAGTGATAAGATAAGTTTTCATGATGTGTATTTTGTGGAACAGTTGAGGTACAATTTGCTAAGTGTGAGTCAAATCACAGATAAAAAGAATCCAGTCTATTTTACTGACACTGAATGCTTGATTCTTTCTGAGAAATTAAGTATTCCTGAGCACATGATTTTAATGAAAATTCCCAGAAAGGATAATGTTTATAAGTGTGACTTAGCAAATATGACACCTCAACCCGAATCAAACTGTCTTATTTCTAAAGCAACATTTGATGAGTCTGAACTGTGGCATAGAAGGATGTGTCATATGAACTACAAAACCATTACAAACTTGCTAAAAACAAGTTTGTTAGAGGTTTACCTGAAAAGGTGTATTCATATGATGATCATTGTTTTGCCTGTCAAAAAGGCAAACAACACAAAACTTCTTTTAAGAGCAAAATTGTAAATTCTAATCACACACCTCTACACTTATTGCATATGGACTTGTTTGGACCAACCAACATAAGTAGTATGGGTAAGAGATCTTATTGTCTTGTGATCATTGATGACTTCACTAGGTTCACATGGGTTTTCTTTCTTAGAACAAAGGATGAAACAAGAGAAATCCTTAGATCATTCATAACTAAGATGGAAAATCAATTGGATAAAAAGGTTAAGGTCATTAGGAGTGATAATGGAACAGAATTTAAAAATCGTGAGATGGATAAGTTCTGTGAAGTTAAAGGTATTAAGAGGGAGTTTAGTGCACCTAGAACTCCACAACAAAATGGAGTAGCTGAAAGGAGAAATAGGACACTAATTGAGGATGCTAGAACTATGTTGTCTGATGCTAAGTTGCCTATGTCTTTCTGGGCAGAAGCTGTTAGCACAGCCTGCTATGTTCAGAATAGGTTATTAGTTGTTAAGCCTCATAACAAGACACCATATGAACTGCTATTTAAGAGAAAACCATTGGTTAGTTTCTTAAAAACTTTTAGGTGTCCTTGTACTATCTTAAATACCAAAGATCACTTAGGAAAGTTTGAAAGCAAGGCAGATGAAGGTATCTTTGTTGGTTACTCTGTTCAAAGTAAAGCATATAGGGTATTCAATCAAAAGATCAGAGTGATAGAGGAGTCCATGGATATTACCTTTAATGAGAATACTCCAAATCCTGTTGGTAAAGGCCCCGAGTCTTTGTTTGATATTGATGCACTTAACACTGCTTTTAGATATACAATTGTAGATTCAAGTGCATGTACAAGTGTCGGTGCTAGTGCAGGTTTAAATGGAGGTACAATTGAAGGTACAATGAATGGAACAGCTGCTGCAGTCACAGGATTACCAGTTGGAAAGAAGACATATTCTTTGGAATATATTTTATTTCCAATATGGTCTCCTGATCCCCCAGAAGTGTTTGACTCAGCTCCTTCCAAGACATCTCATGGTTCAGATTCAGAAAAGTCTAGTTCACAAGATTCAAATGACAAATCTACACATACTTTTCCTGATGATCCAGATATGCCCCTATTGTCAGAAAGTCAAGAAGAAGCTGATCCAAAGACAGATGAACAACTTGAAAGAGAACTGAATTTCTCAGGAAGCACAAGGCCCTTAGTGGAATCAATTACAAGAGATGTACAAAGCATCCTGTCGAATTCAGAGGCTGACTTCACTAATTTGGAATCTGAGATACCAGAGTCACCCACATCACATTATTATGTTCATAAGGATCATCCATTAAAAGATGTGATTGGTGACATCAATACTCCAGTTCAAACTAGACAGCAGATTCACATGGATGAAGAGAAACTTCATACCTCTTTATATGTGTGTTTCTTGTCTCAAGTTGAACCAAAGAAGGCAATAGAAGCTCTAAAAGATCCCAGTTGGATTGAAGCAATGCAGGAGGAATTGCTACAGTTTAAGATACAGAATGTGTGGACCTTAGTTGATCTACCAAAGGGAAAAAGAGCTATTGGCACAAAATGGATCTTTAAGAACAAAAAGGATGAAAGGGGTATTGTAATCAAGAACAAGGCAAGGTTGGTGGCACATGGGTATACACAGGAAGAAGGTATTGATTATGATGATGTGTTTGCTCCTGTTGCAAGAATAGAAGCAATCAGATTATTCTTGGCATATGCTTCTTATCATGGATTTAAAGTCTATCAAATGGATGTCAAGAGTGCCTTTCTGTATGGGGCAATTGATGATGAAGTTTATGTTTGTCAACCACCTGGATTTGAAGACCCCAAGTATCCAGATAGAGTATGCATATTGGATAAGGCTCTATATGGCTTGCATCAAGCACCTAGAGCCTGGTATGAAACTCTATCTGTTTACTTATTGGAGAATGGATTTAAAAGTGGTACCATTGACAAAACACTGTTCACCAAGAAGGTTCACAATGATATCTTGTTGGTACAAGTGTATGTTGATGATATCAGTTTTGGTTCCACTAATGATACATTGTGCAAGGAGTTTGAGAAGTTAATGCATCAGAAGTTCAAGATGAGTTCTATGGAGGAACTTACTTTCTTTTTGGGACTTCAAGTCAAGCAGAGGACTGATGGCATTTTTATCAATCAAAGCAAGTATGTTAAAGACATTCTGGACAGATTTGGTTACTCAGATGCTAATGTAGCTAGCACACCAATGGAGCCACACAAGGCACTACATGCAGATCTTGATGGGGAGGATGTAGATGTGCATTTATACCGATCTATGATTGGCTCTCTCATGTATCTTACTTCATCCAGACCAGATATCATATTTGCTGTGTGTGTGTGTGTGTGTGCTAGATATCAAGCCAATCCCAAGCAATCACATATGTATGCAGTAAAAAGGATCTTTAGATATTTAAAGGGTCAACCATAATTGGGCCTTTGGTATCCAAAGAGTTCTTCCTTTGAGCTCAAGGCTTTCACAGATAGTGATTATGGTGGTGAAAATCTGGATAGAAAGTCTACCTCAGGAGGTTGTCAATTTTTGGGAGAGAGATTGGTGTCCTGGCAATGCAAGAAGCAGACCATTGTATCCACTTCCACAGCTGAGGCAGAGTATGTTGCTGCATCAAGCTGTTGTGCTCAAGTGCTTTGGATTCAGAATCAAATGCTGGATTATGGTCTGATTTTTCTCAATACTCCTATTTATATTGACAATAATTATGCAATTAGTATCGTTAACAATCCTGTTAAACATTCTAAGACCAAACATATTGAAATTAGATATCACTTTATTAGAGATTGTAATGAAAAGAGATTGATCCAAATCTTTAAAATTCATACTGATAATCAATATGCAGATCTTTTCACCAAAGCTTTTGATGTGGGAAGGTTTACATTTTTGGTTACCAGTATTGGAATGATCAATCTAACTTAAACTATGTTTGGAATTAGAATTGATACTAACAGTGGTTTCTTTATCAAGAATAGTGCCTTTTGTTCCAAGTGTTTAATATTGTTAGCACTTTTGTGCGTTCAGCTGATACCACTGTTAAAACATTCTAGCCACTGTCTTTATAAAATTGCCACTGCTTGTATACTTGTATATTATTGCCACTGTTTCTTTGTTTTAGCTAACCACTGTGCAGGTCGCTAGCCACTGTCAGAAGACATTACCACTGCTGGCAACTAACACAGTTTACTTGTTTCGTTTTATTAGTAAAAAAAAAAAAATTTGTTTTCTTATAAAGCTAAGTGCTTGGCACTGCTAGTATTAAATTTTGGTCACCTTGGTCGGTTACCACTGCTAGTATTTGTACAAGTGTTTGCCACTGTTAAGGCATTGTTTAAATCTATCCACTGTTAGTTATACTAATCAGTGCCACTGTTACTTATTTTATTAGGGCTTGACTCTGTTCTTATAACTAACAGTATATAAACTTTCAACACTTCATTTTTTTCATTACGCTTTCTTCTTTTCCCAAATAACCACTACGATTAAACTCCAAATCAAACCGTCACTTCTACTACAATCAATTTGACAGTAATGGCTTCTTCTTCAACCGATCTTACATTAAGTGTTTATGAAGAACACAATATGATCGCTTTTCTGATGAAACACTCATCGGCGTAAAATTTCACACAAATTGTGGATTTTCTTCGTTCTAGTTATATATTTCATGCGCTTACCGTATCTCCAAGGGTTTCAAGGGGTCATTTGACCGAATTCTGGAAGAATGCCAGATTAGAAGTGATTGAGGGCAACAATCAACTGGTTTCCACGATTCACGGAACCAAGGTGGTGATATCAGAGGATTTTCTTCGAGAAGTACTTCTTCTTGATGATGATGCAGGTATATCCTCTATTGATGACAGAGATTTGTATGCTAATCTTAGATTAATAGGGTATGAGGGTGATTATACACATTTTACCTTTTTTAAATCACTCTTTAGTCCTCAATGAAAATTTTTAATACATACAATTCTCCATTGCTTGTCATCTAAAAGAACTGCTTTCAATGAATTTGGCACCCAAATCGCCTATGCACTTGTGTGTTTTGCTAGGGGTCAAAAATTTAATTTTTCAAAATACATACTTGAATACATGATAAGAAATATCACAAAAGGGAAAAAGGATATGTTTATTATGTATCCTAGATTTGTGCAACTTGTTTTAAACAAACAAATCCCTGGTTTAGTTGCACAAGAACTTATTATTGGTGTTAGTACTCTTTCTGCTAGAACATTTACAGAGATGGGTAAGAATACCAATAAGAAGTTTTCTGGGAAGGAAACAGCATTGTTTTCTACAATGCTTCCTGCTCCTTCCACCACAGATGTAGTAACACCAACTACATCTGAACCAATTGGTGACAGGCTAGTAGTACCAACTGAGTCTGAACACACACCAATTGGGGGTACCAAAAGAAAACAAGGGAATAAACAACCTACCCACTTACAACCCAAGAAAAAGAAAAGAAAACAGGCAAGTGAGGTTCCTGCTGCTCACTTGTCTCAGCCATCAATTTCACCACAACAAGTGACCCCACAGGAGATGGGTGGTCATTCTGGAAGGGCTGCCACTACTCCTACTAGTCCACTGACAGAGGAGGGCAGTAGTAACATCAATAAGACCCAACCAGAGGCAACTTCTACTGCTGAACTTAAGGGTAATGAAGCAGGTGAAGGTCCCAGTACCAAGACAAAGGGGACTTCTGTTGATCATGCTAGGCATGAGTAGAAGATGATTTTGTCAATGATTCATCTAGGAGGTCACACTCTGATGATGAGGAGGCTAGTACTTACATTGACTTGACGAATGTACAATTGACAATGGCCGTGGATAAAATTTGGGAGAGATTGATGCAAGAGAAGAGGGTGAATAAAGCTCAAGATGCTAAGCTGGTAGAGCAGGCTGCTAAGATTGTTGAGCAGGAAAAAGAAATTGCTGATCTCAAAGAAAGGCTTGCTGTTATAGAAGCTTTATTGGTGAAGGACTCTTTCAACAAGGGGGAGAAGAATGCAGAGGATATGTTCAATGATGATGTGTTTATGCATGATAATGAAGATGAGGTTGTAGGTGAAACAGATGCTATGTCTAATGCTAACACTGAAGTATTGGAAGATGATGTGCAGACTGAGATTGTTGAAAGTGTTATGCAAAAGACTGTGGAGAGGATTGATGGTGAAACAGTATAGAAGATGGTGAAGAAGTGGTACAACCAGTTGATGATTTCGTAAGTATAGAAACTGAAAAGATGGAAGGTGATGGTGATGATGCAGAGGCAGAGGGGGAGTCAAAGCCAAGATCAGATCCTAAACTTACATATGGTAGGAAGAAATCAGTACCATTGTTCAGTATCAAATCTAAAAAGATGGAAAAGATCAGAAAAGCCAAGTCAAGTAGTCCCACTGCTAAGGTGGCTACCACTGCTAACACTACCTCTGTTCATACAGAACCAACCACTGTTACTACAATTCCACAACCCACTGCTACCACAACTCAACAACCCACTGCTACAACAACTACTACAAACCCACCAACCACTGCTAGAACACCAGAAGTACCTTTTGTCATCAGAGAATCAACTAGATTGGATAAATCTGAGTCTAAGCTTCCAAAGATTGATCCAAAAGACAAAGGTAAGGGTAAATTGGTAGAAAAGCCAAAATCAAAGGTCAAACTGGTACAAAGGAGCATTGAGCATGATCATGAATATGCATTGAGGTTGCAAGCAGAATTGGATGAGCAGGAGAGAGTAAGAACAAAAAAGAAAGCAACTGAGGTACAGAGGTCAGTGTCTACTCAGAGGTCCATTCAAACTCCTACATCTGAAGTTGATGAAGTAGATGTTATGTTTGAAAATGGTCAGATTGTAAAGATGACCAAAGAAGCTAGCAGAGTGTATGCTGAAATGAAAGAAAAGGGGTTGAATGATGATACTGTGTATCAAGCTTATGAAGAAAAGAAAAAGGGTAACCCTCTGCAAGTGGCTTTAAAGAAGAAAATTGAAAGAGAGAGGAAAGAGAAATTGGAAAAAGAAGCTGCTAGAAAAAGAGCAAAGAAACCAACAAGGGCAGAATTGAAAAATGATCTGGTGTGTAAGCTAAGAGGATATAGGATTCCTACAGTCCAATTAAGGAAAATTTCTCTGGAACAACTGCAACAGTTGTATGATAATAATCCTTTTGTCAATCATGAAGCAAAGAAAAGGTTAGAAAAGAAAAGGAAAGATGATGCAGAAATTCAGAGAAGATTACAGGAAAGATATGATATGATTGATGAAGAGCTTGAGAAGGAGAAAGAATTGAGATTGAAGGTTGAAGGAGTTAGGAGATCTTTTTCTAAATTACAGGAGATGGATGATAATGTGTGTGATTTGGATAGGGATGAGGAGATCTTAGAAAAGTTGATCATAATAAAGCCTGACAGATCAGAAAACATCAATTTGGATGGTGAAGACTACTCTGAAATTATCAAGTGGGAAGCAGTGTTAATAGAGACTGATGCAGTTACTTATGAAATTAGGATTGAAAGGAAAAATGGTGTTGTCAGTTTTCATAAGTCAATGCAAGATATTCTTAAAAGAGTAAACAGGTTTGATGTATATGATATGTATAAGATTGGCTTAGAAAAGGATGTGAAAACTCTTAAAGTCAGTCTTGAAAGACATGTTTGGGAATGGATACAAATGATGTTTGTGCCTGAGGTATATGGAGAATTGTTTTTATGTGCTGAAGCAGTAGGCAATTGGAGACATTTTGTTAGGGCATGTGTGCAGTTTATAGCTCTCAGAAATGGAAGATTTATTTATATGCTGGATGAAAGAGATTATGTTCTTAGTATAGCATTGTTGAAGCAGTTGATTGCAAAGAAATTGCAAGTTGCTGTGAAGAATTCCAAGAGCAAAGATATAGTCTACAGAATAATGACTCAGTACCATAAGAGAGATCAATAGCAATTCAAAAGGTTCTAAATCTTCTACAAAAGAATGAAGCTGAATGCAGAAACTTAATGCAATGCAAGATTGATCAAGTTTAGGGGGAGATTGTTGGGATCTGAGCAGAATTGATCAAGTGTTGAAGACTTGCCACTGTTAGTTCAATCGATTGCCACTGTTAGAAGGAATGAAGACTAGCCACTGCTAGTATATTTGTAGCAGCAGTGTCACTGTCAATGTAATAACACTTAGTGTCTGTAATGGGAAATTACTACCACTGTTGGTGTAAAGTAAGTTACTCCCACTGTTAGTGTTATTTTGAGTTGGTTAAGTTTGTTAGAGATTATTATGGAATAGATATACATTCCATAGAAGTTTAGATTGTATAGGACTCTATGTATTATAAATAGAGATCTTGTAACCTAGTTTAGATAGACAATACCATAGGTTACGATTAGCTTCAAGGTGAAAACCCTAATACAGCCGTGTATTCGTATTATTATTAACGTAATAATATTGAAGCTTTTGGTAATAATATTGTGCATGTTATTCAATCTTCTTTATAGTTGTTAATAGTTATTCCGCGACTAATTAACAATTCAATTCAAAGCAACATAATAAAGATCGTTAAGGGAATCACATGTACATAATTACAACTAATTATGAATAAGTAATACTACGCGTATTTAACTAGTTGGGCTTTGCTAAACTTACCTCTAAAAGTAGTTGTGGATTCACTCAAAGTTAGGGAATTAGCCTAAAATGCAAATGTTTAGTGTACGTAATTGCGTTTAAATTTGCGGGGTGTTACAAATTGCGACATCAGCCACAATGTCGCAAAACCTATCACGATGTCGCATGGTGCGACATCAGCCTCAACGTTGCATTAAATTGCTAACGTCGCACATAGCGACACAGACTCTTACATCGCAAGAACCAACAACGTCGCATATAGCGACACAACACTTAGTGTCGCATCAAATTGCGGATGTCGCACTTAGCGACGCCATGATCAATGTCGCAGTCACGGCCTGCGACACTACGCCTAATGTCGCACCTAATGTCGCAGATAAAAGAACCTAGAAAACTCTGATTTTTACCAAGTGTCGAGACCTGAAATTTTATCACTTGATTTTACCCAAATTCAAATCTTAGATGTGTTTTCACTATAACAATATGGTAGAAATAAAAAAATTTCGAGCTGACCTGGCATCTCAACCCCAGCCAGGGGCTCTGCCCCTTGGACCCTGCCAGGGGTTGCCACCCCTGGGACCCCGCTAACCAGGGGCGCTGCCCCCGGACCCCGTCAAATAAAGTTTGTAAATACTTTTTAAGTATAACACTTCGAAATCAAAATAATAATGTTGAAGATTATTATTACAAACAATCACCAATGGGCCGTACACGTTTCAAAACATAATCAAATCAATCAAATCGTAGTAATTTGGACATTCTAGTTGGACGAACAATTACAAAGGTAGTCTTTATAGATACCTACTCACGTTTATAACCATCGCGTGTCGTGGACACCCTCAGGTTACCGGTCTTCGGACATCGATTCTCGGCTAATCAACACAAGTTTATTAAGTAAAACACTCCAAGACTCTGGTGAGTCTCATAGCCCCTATTTTACTGTTTTACTCAGGGGTGTGATACATTGCTCGATTTATTTACATGTGAACGCAAATACAATTCAAAATTAAATACTACATGAGTTGTTTTCAACTAATCAATTTAAAGTCCTCCACAAACATAGTTTGGTAATACATCTGTAGCGTGAATGTTAGTATATGATATCATATAGGATTGACAATCCTCGTCCGGGTTAGCAAGCACTAACTTGTCAAACGGACGTATTAGCATTTGGGTAGACGAGTTTGGATTAGGCACTCGTGGGAGGCACCTCGATCGGAATTCCTTAAATGTGGACCCGACCCTCAAGTTAAGCTCAGACTATATGCTCATGGTTGTATAACTTTTAATTTGCTTAATTGCACTTTAAATTCAATTAAATCTTGCGGTTCATACAATATGTTTTGACATACAAACCTGTGAGCTCACCAGCGTTTCGCTGACCCGATTTAGCATGTATCACAGGTACTCAGTAGTAGGTTGGACTGTCTTCAGGATATCATTAGCTCGAGCATCATGCAAAGCATTCAGAGATTTAGCTGCATTATCATATTTTGTATAAATTAATTATGTATGTAAATCTCTCAATTTAGAAACTGAGCTAATGTAAACTATTATTTGATGTAAACTTTATTTAAATCAATACAATTGTAAAATGGCGCATATAGTGGTCGTTCATTATACACCTTGTGTTATTTGATTATTGATTAGTCGCGCCCCGACCCGATTTACTTCCGCAACCTAAATTTGAGGGTGCGACACATTTCACCATCAAATCCAGGTGCTTTAAACTCATGTTCTAGTTTGTAGTTTTTGACAACATTATAATTATAACATGCTATCATTTTGCAAATTAAAAAATCAATATCTCATGAATTATTGTTAAAAACATGTTATCATGATATTATCAAGTAAATATGTATTTTGGCTTCTAACTTTTGTCCTACCGTGAAACCATAAATTATAAAAATTTAAAATAACTTATGTTGTCAGTTCCTATGGTATATACGTTATTTCACTCTTAGTTTCTGGGTCGCTTTTTTGCGGTCGCAGTCCCTCGACCCGGGTTTATATTTCATTCCGGGTCCCTGAACCTTAACGTCGGTTAATTTTACCCGTTAAGTCAGTCAACGTCTGCAAAAGGTGTAATTTGGCGGGAACACCCTGATCCCGTGTGCCTTTGGCACCAGTCATTGTCCACTCTACAAGGATGACTCCGGGCAACTCCCCTGACACAGTGGGGACGTCTTGAGCTGGAATGAGCCCTTATCTGCAAGTTCCTCCCCGGGCCCCATGTGTTTTACGGGTGTGGGTACCTAATATGATAAATATTTACCCAGGGCAAGGTTCGAACTCCTGACCTTAAGGAAGCCAGGAGAACTCCTTACCACTAGGCCATTTATGCAAGTGGTGTTAAGTCAGTCAATATGCATAGCACAAGAGGGCAAAAAAGACTTTTTCATCTATTGTGAACCCTTTTTTTCAGTCTTTGAACATCCACCTACATTTTTGAAACCCTTGTAAAGTCCTTTTTGCCCTTTTGTACCGCACAAGTTGGATGACTTAACAAGAAAAATTAACCGACGCTAGAATTAGGGACCGGGAGTGAAACATAAACCCGGGTCGAGGGAGTAAGACCGCAAGCGATTGTGAGTGAAATAACATGGGACTGAAAAAGTAATTTACTCTAAATTATTTTGAATTCTACGTTTCTCTCTCTTTTTCTTTTGCAAATCAATTTCCATTAACACAATAAAATAATAAACTAATCCTACATTCTTGTAATATTCATTTTATAGTATGGTAGATACCGGATAATGTATCTAGTTATATAATAGAAACATAGCGGTTCTTATATTGAGGAGTAATCGCTTGTGCAAGATGAACGGGTGGATCAAAGGTTTGTCAGTGATTCCACAACTGTCTTTCAAAAAAAAATAACAGAAATTTCGAAATTACTTCGTCGCTTTTAATAAATAGTCATAATAATTACGTCAGTTATAATTTATGAATTAACTTAAATATCACCGTGATTTAAATCAGTATGTACTTCATTCATCAAATTTTACATGTTGTAAAAGTTCTTTTGTTCTTCCCTTCATATCAAATCACATTCACTAAACTCAGCTTCGTAGGTTTTTTATAACAAAAGTATGAATACGTAAGTTAAGTGGAAGGGGCTCAAAGATATATGAAATTCTAATTTTCATGAACTTTTTGATGTACAACTAGCACTCTAGAAGTGTTATGATTCAATAGAATATCCTATTGTAAATCAAGTTATTTTGAATAACAAATAAGACAGAGCTTGAAAATTGTTTTGGGTGTGATGGGTCTAAAAATATGTTTATTTTATTTTATTTGGAGGGGTCAATCATAAAACTTCTTTTAAGCAATGTTTTTAAAACTGAAAACCGGATTGGATCGAAAAGGGCTTTGGTTCTGGTCGGACCGGTTCGATCGAACCGCCCTAAAACCGGTCAAAAATCAATTAAAAAAAAAATTCTAAAACCCGGTTGAACTGTCCGGTTTCCAGTCGAACCGTCCGATTTTGACCGAACCGTCCGGTTCGTTGACCAGTCAAACCTTGATCAAAGCCGTTTTTAAACGGCTCGGAAGGCCTCCGATTTCAGGTTGAACCGGTTCGACCGGGCGGTTCAACCCGGTTTTGAAAACATTGCTTTTAAGCACATTATGTACTACTAGGGAGGTTCAGTATGTTCAGTTAAAATGTATTGGTTAACATTGAGGTTCAGTATTCGGTTTATCTATTTATTTATTTATTAAATTCAATTAATATAAAATTTTAAACAAATACTAAATAACACAGCAAATAAAATAAATTAAATTATTCATTAAATTAATTAAAACTAAATACATTACAAAATTACAAATGATACATTAGGCTAGAATGTATATAAGTTCATCCTAGTTAAAATGTGGAGTTAATTACGCTATTCGTCCTTATGCTTTGTCAGAAAATACTAATTAAATCCTTTGAACTTTTTATTTACGTTGATCATCCTTATTTTTTATAAGTTGTTACCTCGTTCGTCCTTTAATCTAACGGATGTTAATATCTTCGTTAACCCTAGACATGTGCTTCGCACATGAGGGCATACAAGTCATTTATCCATATATCTACTAATAAAATCTAAAAAAGAAAATAAAAATTCTAAATTAAAAATAGCATCATCATCCTTTTCCTTTCCATGATCCCATCCCTTCCACTTGCTACTTCTCTCCATCAAAGTTCAAACAACATCATTTTCTCCAATCTTCATAATACACCAAACTTTCACAAATTTTAACATACACAAGATAGTAAAAACCAACTCACTGATTCACTCTTTCTTCCACATCCATAACTCCATTTCCACAACCTTATCCTCCAAGAACCCACCACATGTCACCACCACCGTACCTGATCATCACCCCAACCAACACCCAAATCGACTAAATAATCAAAGCCACTACCACCACCACGAACCAGCAGCCCACCCTCGTGCGCAATCGTCACCAACCAACTGCCACCACCCCGAACCATTCGCCACCAACCAAATATTCGTTGTGCTATGGATAAATTAACGGCAGAAAGCAATTGTCGGATAAATTAACGAAGGGTAAAGGGTTGAATAATGGTCGGCGGCCGTGACGTAGATCCAGAAGCTCCGACAAACTTCTTCAAGTATTTCTTTTTCTTGTTTTGAATCCGGTTTAATGAGTATTTTAGATTTTAGATCCGTTTTTCCCCATATTGGGGTTTCACGAAGTAGTTCAGTTCCATTTAAAGTTTGTTTCGTGAATCTTTTTTATTTTTTTTTATTTCTGGTAGTTCAAAGGGTTGTAGGTGAGTGATAATGGCTGTATAGTTGTGTCAGTGTTTGTGGGAGAAGAAAGGTTTGCAGAATGGCTAGGGAAGATGGTCTATTAATTTATGTTAAAATAAAAATAAGTTTAAAAGACTGAATTACCCTCGTGTGCAAGGCACATGTCTTAAATTAACAGAACACGTTACACTAAAGGACCAACCACACAACAACTTTCAAAAATAAGAATGATCGACGTAATTAAAAAGTTCAAACGATTAAACCAGTATTTTTCGATAAACCATAAAGACGAACGACGTGATTAACTCTAAAATGACTATACTTAACCCATTTGATTTCTAACTTATAGCTCATTTATAAATATAGCATATTTAAAAAGAAAACAAAAAGATAACCTAGCCTCCTTTAAAACACAAATTAAAAAGAAATAAAGGATCCTGAATCCAGCGTTTAATTCCGCATGCCTGAATCGAATGTCGGCCTTGAACGCCGACCTTAAACGCTGGACCATAGCGGTGAATGCCGGATCTCGGATTTCAAGAGCTTAAACGCCGACACTTTGCCCGTCACACTCCCAGTGCTCTAACTTTAGAAGTGATCGTTCATATTATATTGTATCCAAGCAGGCACAACTTTTTTTCAATAGAGAGGAGATAAATACAACATATATGTTGATTTATGCCTCAAAGTTAAGCTATTATGTAGTTATATCGTGAGTTGTATATGCTTTATTATTTGGGTATCTTTTTTATAACTACTATTTTTAGTATAATTATTGAATGTTAGAATATTACTCATAGTGAAATTGAAGAAAAAAGTACACTTAACTTTTAATATTTGGTAAACTTATTCTTATTAAAATACAAAATTAATTTTAAAGCACTTTATATACAATTTTAATATCATTAAAGGTAATCTAACTTGTAACACCCCGCAATTTCAACAAAATTATAAACGTGATTAACATGCATTTCTAGGCTAATTCCCTACTTGAGTGAATTTACAACACATTTTAGAGGTAAGTCTAGCAAAGCCCAACTAGTTAATATGCGTAGTACTACGATTCATAAATATTACAATTATGTACAAAACAATTGAAACAAACGTGGCAAAAATATACGACTGTTGGTGAACAAAATTATTTAATAAAACGAAATTATTAAATAACATTAACGATTTTAAATATTATGTTGATAATATTTACAAAGTATTTTATAACATATAACGTTTAATTTGTAAAACTGAAACAAAAACAAAGTTAAAAACTTTATTAAACTTAACTAAATTATTTCCATAAAATAATTCAACTAAAAATATATTTAAATACATATCTAATAAATTACCAATTTAAAATATTGTAACGTTTAAATAATCGGGGAAACAAACACTACACGGTACGCAAACACGGAGGACGAAAAAGAGAGACAAAACCCCCTCCTCCCCTCCTCTTTCTTTCATTTCTACCATCTCTTTCTCTCTCTTCTTCTCATCTTTTCTTTCATCTCTCTCTCTAAACATACACCACCACCACCAAAAATCAACAAAAACTACCACTAAATCACCATAAATCATCGTACTCCTTTAGAATAAAACGATCACGGGATCACGATCTACACTTCTACCTTTCCGGATTTTCTTCGCGTTAACTTTGTAAGATCCTGACATTTCGTATACTTTTAGATTTCGTTATTTTCTTTGATATTTCTTGTTTAATATACTTAATACATCATGTTTTAGTATTATATCAACTTATTATGTCCGAAAACACCATTAAAAACGCTTTAAAAGTCAAAATTTGCATAAAAATCGCGAACAGCGAGTTCCGCGAGTTGAGATTCAATCTCAACTCGCAGAACAATCTCGGTTCGCAGAACAATCTCGGTTCGCAGAACTATCTCGGTTCGCAGAACAATCTCGGTTCGCAGAACTATCTCGGTTCGCAGAACTATCTCGGTTCGCAGTCAACTTTGGTCAACATTTTTCAGCACTTTGAAATTTACTTAAAATGGTTACCCAACAGATAACACTTTGACATTAAAGTTTAAAAATGATATAAAAACTTAATTTCAATAATAAAAGTACTATTTACAAACACTTTGGACATAATTTAGTTGCGTGAACACTGGCATGGATGGTCGACTTAGACATCCACATACTTATTTAATCTCATACGTTTAGGGAGTTAGGAGATTCTGGACCATACTTGGGCTTAGGTTTGCTAGCACTCGCACGTTACTTAACTCAATAGGTGAGTTCACAGCCCCTACTTTTACTGTTTTAACTGCTTTTGAACAGGGGTGGAAAACATAGTCAACTGCTTTATTAATTGCCATATCTGCTTTTACTACATGATTGTACACGTGTTTACTCGAACGATTAGAGTACTTTGAACTGTTGAACGATTATGCGAACTAATGTTTATGAAATAACATTTTCATACCATAAACTAAAACAAACGTGGTAAACTAATTGATAAACTGTTTTGTTTGAACGGGAGAACGACCCGTGCGTTTTTGGCTGGAGAACGACCGGTACTTTTTATGAAAACGCTAGAGAACGACCAGCAACGTATTTTAGTGCCAGAGAACAACTGGCCAAGTGGACGGGAGAACGACCCGTGCGTATTTGGATGGGAGAACGACCCATGCGTTATTTGACCGGAGAACGACCGGTACTGTGTTTCGCTGGAGAATGACCAGCAGTATGTATTGCCAGAGAACGACTGGCCGAGTTGGACGGGAGAACGACCCGTGCGTATTTAGACCGGAGAACGACCGGTACTATTTTGTAAACGCTGGAGAACGACCAGCAACGTATTGCAAACAGTGTTTTGGGTAACATCCCACGTAAACGGTATTTTGGGTAACATCCCACGCAAACGGTATTTTGGGTAACATCCCACGCAAACTGTATTTTTGATAACATTCCACAAAATGATTACTTGACTATTATGTCAATAACTATTTGTGAACGTATTGGTTTAAACAACTGTGCTTACAAACTTGATTCAACTATTGCAATCATAAAACCTGTGAATTCACTCAACCCCGTTGTTGACTTTTACCATGTTTTTCAGGGAATTAGCAGCACACGTAAGGACCGCCTGCACATACGGATTCTAGGCGACCCACGATGAAATTAGGATGCCAACTTTTGACAACTGGATTTCTTTTATATAACTAATCTGTTTTAGTCATATTTATGAAATCTACTTTTGTAAACTTAATAACTTTCACATTTGTACGATTTGATAAATCGTAAACTTTGTAACTATTACATTTGGCATCTTAATATATTATGTTATGTTGTAATCATAAGCTCTGATACGTATGCATGTACTGTGTATTGTGGCACTCCCCATACTTAACTAAACGCTTCCGCTAAACAAAATCGACGAATTTAGGGGTATTACATAACTATATATTAAACATATATTATTACTACTATTATTATTATTATATAATATAATACTCCGTATAATGTAATGTAATATAATATAATCTTTCATTGTAAATTTAAAAGTGTTACATTACTTTTAAGCCCAATGTTTTACAAATTCCCATTTGTCACTAGGCCATGGGCTGTTATACGAGCTCATATAGAATCCGTCTTCTCTTACTAACCAATAACAATGTTTGGATCCAGGTTTTGAAAATCCACACGAATCTTTTATGTTTTGATCAAACAAATTCAAAGTTTGAGATTTTAAACCCCACCAAAATTCACTGGAAAAGAGTGTTCTCCACGTATTACAAAATGACCAATCATAACTCTGTTTGAAAGAAAGAGTATGATTTCCAAGATCATCATCTTTTGATCTCACATGAAGTACAATATTTTCTGGGATGTCATTGTAGACGAATATATGCCATCGAGTAAGTACAATGCAAGAGCTATCTAAATGATCAACATACGCTTCATGAGTGACTTGACATGTTGTGATGACGAAGAAAATAGTGAAGACGGAACTGTTACGCATCACGCTACCTTGAATAAGCTTTCAGAACAACTATAAGAAATGTGTTCTTAATGCTTTTGTGAACTTCAGTAGTCAATTTATAGGTGATAGTTATGTGTTTTCCAAATTAATATTTACTTTATTGTGTTGGTATTAAACTTTATAGTGAAAAGCATATGTGATTAAAGTGAACAATTTGCATTGGAAATAACATAAGCAT
The DNA here is from genome assembly GCA_963422505.1 of Pseudognaphalium luteoalbum. Classification (NCBI taxonomy): domain Eukaryota; kingdom Viridiplantae; phylum Streptophyta; class Magnoliopsida; order Asterales; family Asteraceae; genus Pseudognaphalium; species Pseudognaphalium luteoalbum. Next base: position 35,327,435 of record OY730193.1, read on the forward strand.
AGTATTTGAAATGACATAAACATTTATTATTATTGGTATTAATTATTATTATTATTATTATTATTATTATTATTATTATTATTATTAACTAAGGAGTTAGTAAATTTTAGTATCATTTCATTTTCTTTATAAATACAAAGAACACATTTCATACAAACTTAACATATAAGCTCCCCAAAAATTACCACATGCCCTAAACAAAAAATTAAAAGTTTCATTTCCCTAATTACTTAAAGGGTTTTGCTAAATGAAACCTTAAGGGCTTTCATTAGCATGGATATATTACTTGTACTATAAATTAAAATTGATAATCCACTTAAATTCAGGAAGGGAGAGAAAGTCAGTTATTTATTTAGTACAACTCCTAAAACATGTTTTGAAGGCTTAAAAAAAACCCTAAGGGTTTTATTTAGTAAAATCCTTACTTAAATGTTAATTAAAAAATAAATAATAATAATAATCATTCTCATTAGTTATACCTTCATCTTTAGTTAGTGACTTATTGTATAAAAATCACACTTTCATTTTCAAAGGGGTACATCATCATCTTATGAGATGACATGTGTCCTCTTAATTTTCTTAATTTATCACTCTTAATATTTATAAAAATATTTTAAACTTCAATTCAATCATAACATACACATAAGAAATTCATTAACACCTTAAAAGTGAACGTTAGCTTAATCTTAACCATCCCCTACGTCTCAAAATATTGTCATGTTTTGACTTTATGAGTCTTTCTTTTTAACTTTGACTTATAAAATTTTTGTTTGTGTTATATAATACTTGATGCAAAATATATAAATGAATTGAGTTTTAAATATATTTTCATTGGTATAATTTTCATAAAGCATTATATAACACCAATAAAAATATTTAAGGTCAAAGCTGATAAAGAAATAATTGAAAACTAAAACATAACATTTATTTTGAGACGGGAAGAGTACCATATAAGAATTCACTAACATAGTAGAAATGAACATAAGCATACTCTAAAAATAAACAAATCAACTACACTTCACACTTTTTTATTAACTATGCGCATATATATATATATATATATATATATATATATATATAATAACTTAAATTAGTTTAAATACAAGATTAGTATGTTTCATATGCAAGCACATAAACATATGCAAGCACATAAACATCTTATAAACATCACCTTATCATTTGATTTAATTTGAGATTACGTGCTTTATAATTCAAATTTATTACATCGTTTTAAATTGTGAACAACCAAACTCACTTGAATTATATTTTTTTTAAGAAATTCAAATAGGGTCACAGTTTTTAAACTGTAAAATTTACATTATTTGTGTTAAAAACAAAACCAGGCTAGCTCACTCCAATTAATTTAAATTTTAAAATATAATTGTTGAGAGTACCACATATTTTTGATAAAGTTAGTAGTTCCTAAGAGTAAGCATTCTGTAAATTTTAATTAAAATGTATAAACGGAACTTCTCAATTTGAACTTACTCAACATTTATAATGTGTATTATTTTTCAATGTCCAATTTTTTCCTCTTATTTTCTTATAATACAATTCTTTATTTTGTACAAAATCAAAATCTATCCTTAATTTACCTGTAAAATAAACTTTATGAAGCATTTGCATACAAAAACTCGGTCAAAGTTTACAAGTCAATTAATCAATGCTATTTTTTTCATGTATTATCTTGTAAGTATTTTTAAAGGGGCGTGCTTGGAGGAAGACACCATATACATATACATATATATATAGGATTAGGATCAAGGAAGAAGAAAATTTTAATGGAGAAAACAAAGAAGAGTTTCCGACCACTAGATTTGTAGATTCGATTATTTATGGCAAAATTGTAATACTTAATATCTTATTTTGATTTTCAGGGGCAAAAATGTACATTTACTTGATTCAAGAAAAAGGAAAGAAATAGTTTAAATTAGATATTAAAAACGGACGCATAAAAGTAGGACAAATCGTTTTAGAATGCATTAAATTGTGGTAGGTTTCTTTTGGTAATTATCTTGTATTTATTTATAATGATTTATGTGTTAAGTAAATTAAAAAATGTTCTAGGAAGAAAAAAGGTTGGGAAATCACATGTAACCAACTCATAAAGTAGGTTAGGAAATCACATGAATCACACTAGCATATATGTGAATCAATTTGTATAAACTTCTAAATCACATTTTTATAGAAAGGCAAACTTAAACATGTGAATCACAATTACATAATATTGAATCACAATTTAGTGAATCTATAGTATAAAAAGTGAGCTAATTGTAGAAAGTTTGTTGAATCTTCTATGAATCAACATTACTACGTATTAAATTGTTGAATCAATATTATTAATATCAATTTGAAAGGTTATTGAATTATTCTGAATCAATATCAATTTGTACAAATTTCTGAATCAATATTATTAAATTTCTGAATCAATGTATACATATTATAAAATGTGTGTGAATCAATATTATAAAATGTGTGTGAATCAATATATACATCATTACTATATACTCCACAATTGTAGATTGAAGAAAGAAAAAAGAAAAGAAAGAATATTAATCATATGTGATAGAAGTGCGAGGTTAGATATTAATGCATGAAACTTTTGTGAATCCCAAAGATGAATTATGATTTCTTGACGTACGTGTATTTGTAATTAATTGAATAGTGTATGGGATCGATTGAAAGATCGATCAGGTTTTTTCATTACGGCTTTCGTGAGATTTGCAATCAATTTGTTAGTGGGGAAGATGAAGAATGAGTTTTCTATAATTTATGAAACTAGTATATATTTATAAGATAAGATAAAAGATAGCTAGTTTTTCAATTAGGTAATTCATAAATCTACTGATTTTTTTTCATGAACAAATATTATATATTGGAAGTTGTGTTTCACATTTAAAAATTGAAGTAATATATGTTTTGAATACAAAATTATTCAAATGTTTTGAAAATTGCAATCAATTATATATGCTTTTTATACTTTTAAAATTTATATTTTTTTGGAAAAGAAAAGATTTTATAAATAACAACTAGCAAGATCTTAGAGATTACAACAACCATAAATGACAATTCCGATCATCCAACTGTAACAAACTACTACGATCCTAAAACATAATCCTAACCCAAATGACTCTAAAATGACTAACACAACATATGACCACATACAACACTAACAAAACATATGACCACATAAGGACAATCGATACATAGTATGAAAAGGAGTAATAACCGACCAAAACCGACCATGACCTTCGCAACTTAGACAATACCCACCGAAAGCTCAACCAAACAATTCCGGGCATACAATCTAGAAAGTTATATTGATAAACTTAAAGTACTTTTTAATATATTCTTTTTAGAAAAAGGCAAACTCTATAGATAACACAAATATTTACAAGATACATACATCTATACACATCATTTCTAAGATGTTGACCATACACAAAACTATCGCACTTTTTGCATTCTTTTGGTATTTATCACAGACTAATGGTGTATTATATTATCTACTCATTTTGTTAGTATCTTCGCTGCTTTATTACTTGCAGATTGTACAAATACCCACATATGTTGCTTTCATCATTCAAATAGTGAACCGAATACTTCAAAGTACTCATTTGATTCATCATTTAATGTCCATCAATATTGTGATTGGCCTCTAGAATTTTACATCATTATGCTGGATCTGAACTCAACGTCTACCAAATAACCTCCTCCTTTCCTCATCTTTTAGAAATCTACACAAATGTTCTTACTTAACCTCTTTAAACAGTGTAGCGCACTGATATTTCTAATTTTTTTTCGAATAAAACAAGCTGTACACCAGACTACTACTTCCCATCGGGGGCGGAACCATGTAAGAAGGTAGTGGTAGTAGTTGCTACAGGTCCATTACTAATACGCAATGTAATTTCTAATGAAAAATTGTATTTTTAGTTGTATTTCTTGTCTGTGCTACAGGTTCCATAAAGGGCTTAGTGTCTACAAATTTATCCAACTTTTACAAAATCTCTATTGTATGTATCATCCTTTATGCGTCCATATTAAATGTATTTAACTCGTAAAAATGCCTAATTAATGTAACGGGTAACTTGTTTAACCCTTAACCAGTCACCGATCATCTTCTTCATTGATTTTCCGACCACCTGAAACTTTTCCGACAGTCTTTAATACCCTCCCGGTGACCTCTAATCTTTGACACCTACAACTTCCATCACCACACTAAAAACCGAAATTCAAGATCTAAAACTAATGAAACCTACAAATGATTAAAGATCAACGGGCAACACCAGTTGATGTCATTCCCAACACACTACCTCCGGTTATTACCTCAGAGATGAACCGCAAAAAGCTACAAAACATCGAGCACTTAGTTCAAAAACTCACAAGGCTCAACTCCAGTCATAATGAAGCACAAACAGATTACATTGCATCTCTCTGTGAAAACACAAAGCCTGACTACCGCTACATTTTTGAGATTCTATTAGCTTCAAGGCTACTGCTTAGGGATCTCGGGTCAAATCTCACAACTTTCCAGTTTCACTATTCAGTAACAAACCAAATTAATGGAGTTTGCCAGAATAAATGAACACAAACCGAAAATGGACCTCGCCGGAATAAATGGAGCTCGCCGGAATTAATGGAGCTTTCCGGAGTGAGTTTAGATCGAGTTCTCTATAATCTCTGTTCGTATATTACGTACACACATAAAGACATAAAGCATATACATACTTGTTAAAGATGACCGGAAAATTAATCTCGCCGGAGAAGATGATTAGAAAATTAGTCTCGCCGGAGAAGATGACCGGAAAATTAGTCTCGCCGGAGAAGATGACTAGAAACTCGATCTCACCGGAGAAGATGACCGTAACAGTGTGGTAACCGGCTAAAATTCGAAATTACCAGCTATATCCGGTTCCATACACTGATTAGGTGTTTTTACGAGTTAAATACATTTAATAGAGACGCGTAAAGGACGATACATACAATAGAGATTTTGTAAAAGTTGGTTACATTTTTAGACACTAAGCCCTTCCATAAAAATTGAGATACCATTGTAACAGATCACTCTAAATCCAAGATCCGCCACTACTTCCCATACCTTTCTTACCATCTTTGTTACAATTCTGTTGTTCCTATAATCAAACACAACCCTTATAGACAACATATTCATGCTCCCACATTTCTGTAATTTTATTAGTTTCCCATGCCTCTAATATCCATACAAAACTTGTTTAAATACTAAACATAAAACATAAGTGGGCCTATTCTAGAATAATCTATCGCATGGGCTGAGTCCACAATAATCAATTCGCTAACATCCTGTCACACCCTCAAATTCGTTGATTTTGATTAGCGGAAGTATTTGGTTAAGTATGGGGGTAATGACACCAATATTGTACATGCATACGTATCAGAGCATATGATTACAACAGAACATATATTATAAGAATGCCAATAGTAATGGTTACAAAGTTTTACAATTCATCGAATTCTACAAACGTAAAAATAGTTATGTTTACAAAAGTAGATTTCGTAAATATGACTAAACAACTTTAGTTATATAAAAGAAATCCATATGTTTCAAAAGTTGGCATCCTAAAGCTTCAAGGGTCACCTATGTTCCATATATACAGGTGGTCTTTACGTGTGCTGCTAATTCCCTGAAAAACATAGTAAAAAGTCAACAACGAGGTTGAGTAAATTCACAGGTTTTAAATTTACAAGTGCAGTTCATTAAACCAAATACGTTCATAAAAATTTGTTGCTATAATAGTTAAGTAAACGTTTTGGGGAATGTTATCCAAATATAGTTTAGTTGGGATGTTGCCCCAAAATACAGTTTAAAATACGTTGCTGGTCATTCTCCAGCGTTCCCAAAACAGTACCGGTCTTTCTCCGGTCTAAAGACGCACGGGTCGTTCTCCCGTCTAACTCGGCCAGTCGTTCTCTGGCACTAAACACTGCTGGTCGTTCTCCAGCGAAACACAGTACCGGTCGTTCTCCGATCTAAACACGCACGGGTCGTTTTCCCGTCCAACTTGGCCAGTCGTTCTCTGGCACTAAAATACATTGCTGGTCGTTCTCCAGCGTTTACATAAAAAGTACCGGTCATTCTCCGGTTTACCAAACAAAGTTTAACAAGTTTATAGTATGAAAATGTTATTTCATAAATACCAGTTTTGTGTAAGAGTTCAACAGTTTAAAGTACTCTAATCGTTCGAGTAAAACAAGTATACAATCATGTAAGTAAAAGCAGTTATGGCAATCAATAAAGCAGTTGACTATGTTTCTCACCCCAAGTTGAAAGCGGTAAAACAGTTAAAAGTGGGGCTGTGAACTCACCTGTTGAGCTAAGTAAATTGCGAGCGCTAGCAAAGCCTAAATCCAAGTAGGTCACTAACGTCCTAAACATAGGAATAATCATATAAGCGGTTGGCTAATAGTCTAACCATGTTACTCGTTCATTCATGAAAGATCGTTGTTTATTTTGTAAGTTCGATACGAGACGTTGGTGACATTTTGTGAAACGTTTCAAAGTGTAATTTATTGTTTCATGGTGTTTCATAAGGTATGAAATTATGTACGGGGGTCCAGGGGCAGCACCCATGGTAGCGGGGTCCAAGGGGTGGCAACCCCTGACGGGGTCCAAGGGGCAGAGCCCCTGGCTGGGGTCGAGCTGCCAAGTCAGCTTGAAAATTTTTTATTTCTAATACATTGCTTTAGTAAAAACGCACGTGAAATCCAAATTCGGAGTAAAATCAAGTGTTAAAATCTGGTTCCGACACTTAGTGAAAAACACGTGTTTTTAAGGTTCTGAGTTTTGCGACATAAGGACTGTGTCGCTAAAAGGTTTTGCGACACAAGGGTTTGTGTCGCCAAGTGCGACATCCATAATTGAATGCGACATAAGGTGTTGTGTCGCTATGTGCGACATTGAGTAGTCTGCGACAGAATGGCTTGTGTCGCTATGTGCGACGTAGAAGTGGTACTGCGACACAAAAGCTTGTGTCGCACAACTCTTTTTGGCCCCGTGCGACTCAACGGTTTGTTCGAATGAAATCTTAAATTTTCAACCCAAAAACGTTTAGATCTTTCGTATAATGACTTGTAACGTGATTGTAAGCTATAGTAATGAAGTAAAAGTGAAAAGAAAGTAGTTCTCATTACCAATTTCGAGTGAAATCGAAAGTTAGGTGAAAATTGAAGATAGAGAAGAAAATGATGGATCTTGAGCTTGGATCTTGAAGATGAAGTTGATAATGAGTTTTGTGGTTGTTGTTGGTCCGAAAATATGAAGGAAATGGTGATGATTTGGTGATTTTTGATGAGTGATTTTGAGAGAGAAATGAGTTGGTGTTTGTGTGTGTTTTTGGAGAAATGAGATGAAAATGGAGAAAGTGGGATGGAGTGGTGGGTGTAACACCCCCAAAATTCGTTGATTGAGTTTAGCGAAAGCATTTAGTTAAGTATGGGGAGTGCCACAATACACAGTACATGCATACGTATCAGAACATATGATTACAACAGAACATATATATTTTAAGATGCCAAGAGTAATAGTTACAAAGTTTACGATTCATCGAATCGTATAAGTTGAAAAGTAATTAAGTTACAAAAGTAGATTTCGTAAATATGAATAAACAATTTAGTTATATAAAAGAAATCCAGTTGTCAAAAGTTGGCATCCTATTCCTTCGTGGGTCGCCTATGTTCCATGTGTGCATGATGTCTTACATGCAGCTAATTCCCTGAAAAACATAGTAAAAGTCAACAACGAGGTTGAGTGAATTCACAGGTTTTAGGTTTGCAATAGTTGAATCAAGTTTGTAAGCACAGTTGTTGAAACAGATACGTTCACAAATAGTTATTGCCATAATAGTTAAGTAACGTTTTCTGGAATGTTATCCAAATATAGTTCGGTTGGGATGTTGGCCAAAATACAGTTTGCGTGGGATGTTACCCAAAATACCATTTACGTGGGATGTTACCCAAAATACCGTTTACGTGGGAGGTTACCCAAAATACAGTTTACAATACGTTACTGGTCGTTCTCCAGGGTTTCCAAAACAGTACCGGTCGTTCTCCGGTCTAAATACGCATGGGTCGTTCTCCCGTCCAAACTCGGCCAGTCGTTCTCTGGCAATAAATAATGCTGGTCGTTCTCCAGCGAAACACAGTACCGGTCGTTCTCCGGTCAAAAGACGCACGGGTCGTTCTCCCGTCTACTTGATCAGTCGTTCTCTGGCACTAAAATACGTTGCTGGTCGTTCTCCAGCGTTTACATAAAAGTACCGGTCGTTCTCCGGTTCACCAAACAAGTTTTATCACGTTTATAGTATGAAAATGTTGTTTCATAAATACCAGTTTTGTTGTAAGAGTTCAACAGTTCAAAGTACTCAAATCGTGCGAGTAAACAAGTAGGATAAACAATCATGTAAGTAAAAGCAGTTATGGCAATCAATAAAGCAGTTGACTATGTTTCTCACCCCAAGTTGAAAGCGGTAAAACAGTTAAAAGTGGGGCTGTGAACTCACCTGTTGAGTTAAGTATGTTCGAGTGCTAGCAAAGCCTAAAGCCCAAATGTCCTCCAAATAGTAATCTCCTAACGTCCCAACGTATGAGATTTAATAAGTATGTGGATGTCTAAGTCGACCATCCATGCTAGTGTTTGTACAACCAAGTTATGTCCCAAGCGTTTGTTAAATATGTATGTTTGTATTTGTATTTCGTAGTTGTGAAAATGTATACGACTCGTTGGTGTCAGTTTGTAATAATAATCTTTGAAAGCATTTTTATATCCATTTCATTTTGTTTCATAAAGAATGAAATTGTGTACGGGGGTCCGGGGGCACCGCCCCTGGTAGCGGGGTCAAAGGGGTGGCAACTCCTGGCGGGGTCTAAGGGGCAGAGCCCCTAGTTGGGGGTCGAGCTACCAAGTCAGCTTGGAAAATTTTTATTTCTACTACATTGCTTTATTAAAAACGTATCGAAAATTTAAAATCGGGGAAATTAATCAAGTCTGGCTGCGGACCGAAATGGTGTTGCGAACTGAGTTCGCGGTGCGAGATGAGGTTGGACTCGCAAGGCAAAGTAGGCTACGAACCGAGTTGGGTTCGCAGAGCGGAGTTTGGCTCGCAAGTCAACTCGCAAGTCAACTCGCGAGTGAGTTCGTTTCGCAGTTTCAGTTCGGTTCACAGGTGTTTTCGGTTCGTGGTTTGGCTTCGCGAGTCGAGATCTCGGCTCGCCTCGCGGGACGAACTGAGATCTGGGATCTCAACTCGCACGATAGGCTGTTCGTACCTTAAGTCTTAAAAATGCATTTTTGAGTCATTTTCGGACATAATCAGTTGAGAAGAAGACTAATACATGATGTATTAAGTATTATAAACATGAAATATCAAAGAAAATAGCAAAATCTAAGAGTTTGCGGGATTGTCGGGTTCTTACAAAGTTATCGCATGAGAAATCCGAGAAGATGGTTGTGTAGAGCTCGACTCTGTGATCGTTTTTCTCCAAATGAGCGAAGGGTTTGGAGGTCGTTTGATGGTAGTTTGAATGTGGTTTGTGATGGTGGTGGTGGTGGATTATTTTGAAAGAGAGAGTGTGAGATAGATGATGATGAGAATGAAATGAAAAGGGAAATGGGGGGGGGGGGGGGGTTGGGTCTTCCAAAATGGGGGAGGGACTTTGTCCCAATTTGTGGTATTTAACCCGTGTTCGTTTACCTGATCGTTAAATATTAATTTATTTTAAATTGGTAATTTTTAAAGATATTTTAAGATATATTTTAGTTGAGATATTTTTATAAAAGTAACTTAACTAAGTTGTAACATTATAACTTTGTTTTGTTATTATAATGTCTCGAATTTGTTTCAGTTTACGAAATACTCGTTAAATATTATCAAAATAATATTTAATAGACGTTAATGTTAACTAATAATCTCATATTATTAATTAGTTTTATTCACCAATAGTCGTATATTTTTGTCGCGTTGTTTCAATCGTTCTATACATAATTACACTAATTATGAAATGTAATACCACGCGTATTAACTAGTTGGGCTTTGCTAGACTTACCTCTAAAATGTGTTGTGAATTCACTCAAGTAGGGAATTAGCCTAATAATGCAAGTATTTAGCGTTCGTAATTGCGTTTGAATTTACGGGGTGTCACAGTGGGTGTGCGCCGGTTTTGATCAACAAAAAGGGGAGGTGATTTTGTCCCAATTTTTGTAGTATTTAACCCGTGTTCGTTTACCCGATCGTTAAATGTTAAAATATTTTAAAACGATAAACTTATATATGCATTATCGAATCTATTTTTAGTTGAAATATTTTATAAAATAATTTAGTTGAGTTACAAAATTATGAACACGTTTTAATTTAGTTTGACGGATGTGTTTCGTCACACAGATTACGTTTTATACGATACAAAATACTTCGTAAATATTATCAACGTAATATTTAAATAATAACGTTATTTAATAATTCCCTATTATTAAATATTTTTGTCCACCAATAGTCGCATATTTTTCTCGCGTTTGTTTCAATTGTTTTGTACGTAATTACGACCAATTACGAAATATGTAATATTACACGCATTAATTAGTTGGTCTTTGCTAGACTTACCTCTAAAATGTGTTGTGAATTCACTCTAAGTTGGGGAATTAGCCTAGAAATGCGTGTAAATTACGTTTATAATTATGATGAAATTGCGGGGTGTTACACACTGTCGCACCCCCAAAACACGTGACAGCGGAAGTGGGAGGTGTCACGGGGGCGCCGACCAAATTAAATATCACAACACAAAAATTAAAGCAAACGACCTCTACATGAGACGTTTGAAAATATTACATTACCATGATTCCAATGTTTACAAAATAATTCCGGAGTTCGCATAAACTGTTAAGAGATTTCTATTACATTACAGGATATACAAAATGTAGCTAAATGCAATCTAATCTCCTGATGTTTTGAAAACAATGCGACTCGAGCTAAGCTTTCCAAAAGCTTCCTACTGCGGCGGGTTACCTGAGAAATACATACTAAAAGGTCAACATAAAGTTGGTGAGTTCATAGGTTTGTTAAGTAATCAGTTGCTAAAATGATCCACAAGATTTCACAAGTTTTGCATCATTCGTCAATGATAAATAAAAGTATCGTTATCCAACGACAAGTAAAAGTATTGCATACAGCAATATAAGTATACCATTTGCATGAGTCTCATAGTCAAGCTTAACGTTGTTTGCCTCCGGTAAGTGTACTAATCCGATACACTTCTAAATCACAAGTAATACTGCGCCCGTGGGTTGGCTAGCGCGACTAGCCCGGACGAGGTTTGTCAAACCCTGATGGTACCACCCAATAATACTCACGCACAAATTTTAATGACTATGATAAGTAGAGGACTTTAGTGGATTATTCAGGTCTCATGCAATCCGTACAAAAAGTTGTTTCCAGTACTTGTGATCATAAAGCAGTTTATAAAACAGTTGTATGTATTCTCACCCCAGTGAAAAATAGTAAAAAGGGGCTATGAAACTCACCAGAGATAAGCAGGTAGCAAGCAATATCAAATATTAGCAAGTAGTGAGTGTTCTCGTTCCCGTGTGCAACCTCCTAACGCCCTAAACGTATGAGGTTGTATAAGTAGATGTCTCAAAAGACCATCTATAGCGATTGTATAAGTGGGGGTTAATGTCCACTTAAGCCAATCGGGTAGGTGGGGGTTTTATGTCCACCTAAAGCTAGTTCATCAACTAGTATGTCCAAATAGTAGTTCAAGTTCGTTTATCGAAAGCGTGTACGGCCCGTTGGTGAAAGTTTGTAATAATAATTCTTTAAGACATTATCATTATGATGTTGTATCGTGTGCTTACAAAGCATGTTTTATGTGTTACTGAGTTATATCGTATAAGTTATAAAGTTCAACACTTAGTGTGAAATCTAGTTTTAAAGTTTCTGTTTTAGGCGTCACTTAGGGCGTCACTTAGGGGCGTCACTTATGGGCGTCACTCAGAGGCGTCACTCAGGGGCGTCACTTAGTTGGTTAGCGGCACTAGGTCAAGTGACGTTAAATGTGATTTTCAAGTTGGCAGCGTCACTTGGGGTAGTGACGCTATATGCGGCACTTGGTTCAGGCGTCACTAATGGTAAGTGACGCTATAGGCGTCACTTGGGTAAGTGCTGCTGGTAGGGCAGCACTTACGGCTGATCAGATTTCAATTTTTAATCCAAGTGTTCTAAGTGTCGGTTTTTCATTCGGGAAACTTTCTAAATTTAGTTTTTGGTCCAAGTTACTAATTAAGTCATCCAAACCCATTTTTGTTACCACTTTCCAAATATAGTCAGTTTTTCGAAAACGAGCCACTTTTGTTGACTTGGTCAAACTTACTCGGTTTGACCCGAAACTTTCACCCAACCCAAATATAAGTTTATAGAGTCCAAATATATTGTCGGTTCATGCTGGAGTTCACCAAAAGTGTCGGTTTTTATAAAATTCCTAAATCTTCAAGATTTCACATTTTCGACTTTTTGTTGGTTTATTTCACCAAGTGATTTACCAATTTCTGCTCCAAGTCAAGTTTCACAATTTTTATCAACTGATCTACTATGTGTGTAGTGTCTAACTTATGTTTTCCAAGAGTTTTAAGTCCCATAATCATAGAGAAACAAAAATATTAGCCATTCATAGTCCAGATTCTGTTCTTAACCAGGTCAGTCCCACAAATCGGAAAATAGAGAAAAACGTGTACGTTTCTAGAAAAAGTGTAAAACACGAAAGTTATAGATATTTTCAATACGCAAATTTTAAAAAAAATGCATCTTCTAACTCTTCCTAGAACTCAAGATATGACGTTTTTAGTAACCTGTGTTTTTCTGGACAGATTGTGTGTTCTTGTATATAAATTCATAAAAACGTATTTTAAGTTTATATTTGGACATAATCTTGTTAGATGAGCTTTATAACATATAAATAACCAGAGATAAGAGTAGAGATTTGTCCTCACAATGGTGGTTTGAAGAAAGAAGGCTAAGATGATGATGAGGAACTTGTGAGCTTGAATCTTCTTGAAGAACTTTTGGAAAATGATGAAGATGGAGGTGGTGGTTGTTGGTGGCTTATGGTGGTTGTTCTTGGTGATGGTGGTGGTTTGTTGTGGTGTTAAAAATCTGGAGATTTTGAGAGAGAGAGAATAGAGAGAAAATGATAGAGTGAAAGTGAGATGGAGTGTGAAATGAAATGGTTGCATGAGAATCTAGTGGAGAGGGCTTGAGGTGGTGTAGTCAAAGAAGCAAGAGGAAGTGGAATGGGCAGCAAAAAAGTGAGAGGGGGCCGGCCAAGGAGGGGGCCCACTCAAGGGTATTTTGGTCTTTTTCATTCCTAACTTTATTTGTTGCGTTTTACGTTCGTTTACTCGTTCGGTTTGGTGTTAAACGTTTAATATGCGTTTTTAAGTAACGATTTAAACTCCAATATTTTCACTTGAAGTAATTATTATAAATACTTGAAAAACATTTATAAAAGTGATTCGTTAATTTAGTGATCTCGATTTGCGCGTTCGTTGTACGGACTCTAAATTGCGTGACGTTTTATTTGGACGTTTTTCGTTATCGTTTAAAGACATGATATATTACTCGATAGTTTTACACTAAATAATATATTTTCGATTCAAAAGTGTATTTTGACTTTCGTTCGATTGTCAGGCGCGTTCTGCGCGTTTTCGTTGCGTTTGAGACGTTTTAACCAAAACGTCTAGGTTTTACGGGTATTATTATATAAAAATAATAATATATGATAAATAACTTCTAAAAATAGATTCAAGTTATTTATAAAAATGTTTCACCAATGCCGTATTTATACTGTGTCGGACTTCGTCCGGTTGTTTTGCACAATTTCACCAAATTGCGTAAGCGTAATTACAACTAATTACGTAGCGTAATATAAATCAATTACGGAGGTGTATATTCACATAAAATATACAAATAATTACAAGTATTTAGCCTAAAATTGAACTAAACACACGTAATTAGGGTTTCTAGAGGGTTAATCAGTAACCCTAAATCGTCGGGTGTCACATTCTCCCCTTGTTAGGAGAATTTCATCCCGAAATTAGCTTGCTGTTGTGGTCTGTGAGGTATCTAAGAATAGATGTGAATGTTTCAGTCGCATTTGGTCTTCCCGTTCCAAAGTGAATTCCGGACCGCGCCTAGAATTCCACCGGACTTTAACGATGGGAATACGACTCTGTTTCAAGCGTTTGACCTCACGGTCCATGATTTCAATAGGTTCCTCGACGAAATGGAGTTTGTCATCAATGTGGATTTCGTCGAGCGGGATTACAAGTGTCTCATCAGACAGACATTTCTTTAGGTTAGAAATGTGGAACGTGTTGTGCACGCTACTTAGTTGTGGTGGTAGCTGCAGTCGATATGCCACCGGACCAATTCTTTCAAGAATCTCAAAAGGTCCAATGTACCTGGGGTTTAGTTTGCCGTGTTTGCCAAAACGAATGACACCTTTCCAAGGTGACACTTTTAGGAGTATCCATCCCCAACCTGGAACTCGAGTGGTTTGCGTCTCACGTCAGCATAGCTTTTCTGACGATCACGTGCGGCTTTCAGCCGGTTTTGAATAGTCACGATTTTCTCGGTTGTTTCTTGGATGATTTCAGGACCAGTGAGTTGGCTATCGCCGATTTCGGTCCAACAAATGGGTGATCGGCACTTTCTCCCATAAAGTGCCTCGAACGGTGCAGCATTAATGCTGGTGTGGTAACTGTTGTTGTAGGAAAATTCACACAAAGGTAGGTGTTTTTCCCAAGTGTTTCCGAAGTCAACTACGCAAGCTCGTAGCATGTCTTCTAATGTTTGAATGGTCCGTTCACTCTGACCATCAGTTTGCGGATGATAAGCAGTACTTAAATCGAGGCGAGTACCGAGGGCTCGTTGAAGTGTTTGCCAGAATCGAGAGGTGAAGCGGCTATCTCTATCTGAGATGATTGAAATGGGAATACCATGTCGTGCCACAACCTCTTTGATGTAGATGCGAGCCAGACGCTCCATCTTGTCATTTTCTTTGATAGCTAGGAAATGGGCAGATTTCTTGAGACGATCAACGATCACCCAAATGGTATCGCAACCGCTCGGCGTTTTTGGTAGTTTCGTGATGAAGTCCATGGTTATGTTTTCCCATTTCCATTGAGGTATCTCGGTTTGTTGTAGCAATCCGGAGGGTTTTTGTTATTCGGCCTTAACCTTGGAACAGGTTAAACATTTGCTAACATAAGTGGCTATGTCAGCTTTCATGTTGGGCCACCAATACTGTTGTTTGATGTCATGATATATCTTGTCGGAACCAGGGTGTATAGAGTATCGAGATTTGTGTGCTTCATCCATCACCAAATTTCGTAGGTTTCCAAAGTTTGGTAACCAGATTCGGTTGGAGAAGTATCGGGTTCCGTCAGGTTTGATTTTGAATTGTTTATCCATGCCTCGCAAGGCCTCATTTTTGATGTTTCGAGTTGAGCGGTGTGGATTTGAGTGGTGAGATCATTGTGAATGGTTAAACCAAGGGCTCGAACACGAAGGGGTTTTGAACGTTCCTTCCGGCTGAGGGCATCAGCAACAACGTTTGCTTTGCCAGGATGGTATTTAATTTCGCAGTCATAATCGGTAAGCAACTCGACCCAGCGACGTTGCCTCATGTTGAGATCTTTTTGATC
This sequence comes from Pseudognaphalium luteoalbum, assembly GCA_963422505.1. Lineage (NCBI taxonomy): Eukaryota > Viridiplantae > Streptophyta > Magnoliopsida > Asterales > Asteraceae > Pseudognaphalium > Pseudognaphalium luteoalbum. Next base: position 35,343,162 of record OY730193.1, read on the forward strand.
GAATATGTGTTGGAGACTTTTGTGATCTGTAAAGATGGTGCACTTAGTGCCATAAAGGTAATGCCTCCAGATTTTGAGAGCAAATACGACAGCTCCGAGTTCAAGGTCATGAGTGGTATAATTCTTTTCGTGGATTTTGAGCTGTCGAGAGGCGTAAGCAATGACTTTTTCACGTTGCATTAACACACAACCTAGTCCCTGGCGTGAGGCATCGCAGTAAACTACGAAATCATCAGTGCCTTCGGGTAAGGACAGGATTGGTGCACTGCAGAGTTTCTGTTTCAGAAGTTGGAAAGCGGACTCCTGCTTATTGGTCCAGTCGAGTTTCTTGTCTTTCTGAGTCAGTGAGGTTAAAGGTAAGGCTATTTTGGAGAAATTCTCAATGAACCGCCGAAATATCCGGCGAGACCTAAGAATTGTCGTACATCAGTTGGTGTGGTTGGTGCTTCCCAGCACTTAATGGCCTCGATCTTGGCTGGATCAACACGTATCCCTTGACTATCAACGACATGCCCTAGGAATTGTATTGTTCGCATCCAGAACTCACACTTGGAGAACTTGGCGTATAACTCCTCGTGTCTGAGTAATTCCAAGATGGTTTTCAGGTGTTGGCCATGTTCGGTTTCGTTGCGAGAGTAGATCAAGATGTCGTCAATGAACACGATGACAAACTTATCTAGATAGGATTTGCACACCCGATTCATAAGGTCCATGAATACAACCGGTGCGTTGGTTAAGCCAAAAGGCATCACTTGAAATTCGTAATGTCCATAGCGGGTTCTGAAAGCTGTTTTTGGGATGTCGGAGTCTCGAACTCGAAGTTGATGATAACCCGACCGTAGGTCAATTTTCGAGTAAAAGCTCGAACCTTGAAGTTGGTCAAACAGGTCATCAATTCTTGGAAGTGGGTATCGGTTTTTGATGGTAAGTTTGTTCAGCTCGCGGTAGTCAATACACATTCTGAAGGATCCGTCCTTCTTTTTAACGAATAGGACCGGAGCTCCCCAAGGTGAAGAACTCGGTCTGATGAATCCCTTGTCCAGGAGCTCCTGTAATTGGGTGGATAACTCCTGCAACTCGGATGGGGCTAATCTATACGGGGCTCGTGCCACGGGTGCAGCACCGGGCACAAGTTCAATTTGGAATTCGACTTGTCTAGGTGGAGGTAGACCTGGCAAGTCTTCGGGAAAGACTTCTGAATAGTCTCGGACGATGGGCACATCCTCAAGTCACTTTTCAGTCGAATTCTTTTCGGTTATATGAGCGAGGATTGCCGGGTACCCTTTCCTTAGGTACCTTTGAGTTTTCATACAAGAAATGATGTTCAAAGTTGGTTTACCGGTCTCCCCTTGTATGATCAAGGTTCCACCGGTGACGAGGGGAATACGAACGATCTTCTCAAAACAAATGATTTCGGCACGGTGTTTGGATAACCAGTCCATGCCTACGATGATATCGAAGCTTCCGACTTCAACGGGGATGAGGTCTATAGGGAACAGTTCGTTGGCGAGGTTTAAAGTGCAATTTGGTATTACACTATTGGCCTCGATCAGTTTGCCATTCGCTAATTCTACAGTATACTTAGCATCTAAGGCAAGGGGTGTGATATGGAGTAATGGACAAAACTCATCAGATATGAAACTTTTATCAGCACCGGTATCGAATAAAACTGAGACGGTTAGATCATTGAGGAGAAACATACCAGTGACAATGTTGGGATCTTGACGGGCTTCCCCAGCATTGAGTATGAAAGCTCGACCGCGAGGGTTGTTGTTGTTATTGTTGTTCCTGTTGTTGTTGTTTCGGTTGTTGTTGTTTTTCAGTTTTGGGCAAACATTTCGGAAATGCCCGGTGTTACCGCACTCGAAACAAGCCTTTGGTGCGTTAGAGTTGGTGTTTGGGTTGGGGGTTCTGCAATCTTTGGCTAGATGTCCCTGTCGTTTGCACTGGGTACAGGTACAAAGGCCATCATGGTGTCGCGTACACTTGGAACAGTAAGGTTTGTTCCCAACGTATCCTCTCTTATCCCCCGACCCTGAACCAGAGGTGTAGGCCTTAACAGTTTCGGCCTTTTTGTTTGGTTGCTGGTGTTGCTGGTTTTGGTTGTTGCCGGACCATTTTCTTTTGTTGTCCCCGATGGCTTTCTCAGCGGTCGTCCCTCGGCGGACAATCTGAGCCGTGAGTTCATGAGCCATGCGCACAGCACTTTGGATGGTCCCGGGCCGTGATGAGATGACGTTACCTTGGATTGATTCTGGTAGCCCCCAAATGTATCTCTCGATACGTTTGTATTCGGGGTCCACCATGGATGGGCATAGGACAGATAGCTGGTGGAATCGGGTGGTGTAGGTGGTGATGTCGTTTCCCCAGAATTCTTCCTCCAGTTGTTGTAGTTGCTCACGGGGACAGTACTCTTCCCTGAGCATTGTCTTGAAGTCTTCCCATGGAAGTTAGTATGCGGTGTCAATGCCCACAGTTTGGGCATAAGAATTTTACCAGGTGAGAGCTCCGTCAGAAAGGGTGCACACAGAGAATTTCATCTTGTCTTCCTCAGCGCAATTGCAGATTCGGAAAACAGATTCTCTCTTTTCGATCCAACGTATCAGACCGATAGCTGCTTCAGATCCCTTGAAGTACAAGGGTTTACAGTTCAAGAAGTCCTTGTAGGTACATGGTTTGGGAGTAGATGTGTTAGCAGGTGCGCCTCCGCCGCCCGGATTTTGTTGGGCAGCAAGGACTTGAGCTACGCTCTGTGCAATGACTTGAGCGATTTCGGTGTCGGTGTAAGTATGTCGTCTTGGAGGCATGATGCTGAATAACAATGAAATGATACATATAAGAGGTTTGCGCGAGGTTATGATATATCAGATGTGTACATATAATGAGATAATATACAACAACTCAGAATGATAATCATATTTCATTAAACAGAAAAGTTGAATACAGAGTACGAGTTTCAAAAGACAACAATCACAAGGATTACAAAAGATGCCGGGAATGTTACTTCCGGTCTGAATTCGAAAGTTTACAGAACATGAACTTAATAAAGGATAATAAGTTTGAGTACATCCTGCCTCAATAGGTTACAATAGGAGGAATAGATCTAGTCCTGACGCAGGTTTACTCGTGACATTAGAGTGACGAGGTGATTTATAGTATCCGCCAGTCTGCTTGTTTGCCTGGCACCTTCTTCAGCTAAGGTTAGTCGTTGCTCGAGTGCACGAGCATACTCCTCGGCTTCCCGTGAACGTTGTTCACTTTCTTCCAACCTTGCTTGTAGGATGTCGGTAGCGCTCCTGTCGTCTATAACTTGTTGATGAATCATTTCCAGAGTACGGTTCGTGCTTTCCTGTTCTTGAAGAAGTTGTGTTATGCGATCATCGGTTCGGTATAACAGGTAGTTTTCTACTATATAATGATCTCGTTCTAGGATTTCGAGCCTTTCTTCGTGACGATGAAGTCGGGCTGCTAACACCGGTACAGTATGGTGTATTGGTTCTTGTGTGTACGGGGAGATGTCCATGGGGTCAGCAGGAATCTGTATTGCTTCCTCAGACCTCCAAGTGTTTAAAGTTGTGGGTAGCCAGTCCCATCTACGGGCGTAGGCCGAACAACGGGTATTAGTCGTGGTGTTACCAATGGAGTTTGAGTAAGGGTTTGCTCGGGATGATCCGGCATTCCCTCGGCGTCTTCGTACTACCCGGGCTTCGCCGGTCATGTAGTAAAGAGGTTCGGGAGACCTTGGTGTCGTAGGGATAGGTAAGGGAGTGGTACCCCTAGTAGTGGACAGCGTTTGAATTTCGTTGTTCAAGCCGGTTGATGATACGTTAGAGGAGTCTGCCATTTCTGTGGCAAGGAGTTTAGTATACGAGAGGTTAAGGTCATATATAGAAATATAATAACCTAGCACATAAGCACGTATAGGGTTCGTCCCGTTTCTATCCTCGGTCAAAGTCTTCTAATGCATTCCCATTCACTATAACCATTTCATGTCTTGCATCAATTCTCCTTTAATTGTACATAGTTGATCAGGCTATGTTAAATTAAATTCAAATGATGCAATCGCTGAACCAGTCATAATAAACAAGAATACTAACCTAATGGTTATAGTCTAGGTCACTAATGCAATCCTAGTTCGCTATAACCTTTGGCTCTGATACCAATCTGTCGCACCCCCAAAACACGTGACAGCGGAAGTGGGAGGTGTCACGGGGGCGCCGACCAAATTAAATATCACAACACAAAAATTAAAGCAAACGACCTCTACATGAGACGTTTGAAAATATTACATTACCATGATTCCAATGTTTACAAAATAATTCCGGAGTTCGCATAAACTGTTAAGAGATTTCTATTACATTACAGGATATACAAAATGTAGCTAAATGCAATCTAATCTCCTGATGTTTTGAAAACAATGCGACTCGAGCTAAGCTTTCCAAAAGCTTCCTACTGCGGCGGGTTACCTGAGAAATACATACTAAAAGGTCAACATAAAGTTGGTGAGTTCATAGGTTTGTTAAGTAATCAGTTGCTAAAATGATCCACAAGATTTCACAAGTTTTGCATCATTCGTCAATGATAAATAAAAGTATCGTTATCCAACGACAAGTAAAAGTATTGCATACAGCAATATAAGTATACCATTTGCATGAGTCTCATAGTCAAGCTTAACGTTGTTTGCCTCCGGTAAGTGTACTAATCCGATACACTTCTAAATCACAAGTAATACTGCGCCCGTGGGTTGGCTAGCGCGACTAGCCCGGACGAGGTTTGTTAAACCCTGATGGTACCACCCAATAATACTCACGCACAAATTTTAATGACTATGATAAGTAGAGGACTTTAGTGGATTATTCAGGTCTCATGCAATCCGTACAAAAAGTTGTTTCCAGTACTTGTGATCATAAAGCAGTTTATAAAACAGTTGTATGTATTCTCACCCCAGTGAAAAATAGTAAAAAGGGGCTATGAAACTCACCAGAGATAAGCAGGTAGCAAGCAATATCAAATATTAGCAAGTAGTGAGTGTTCTCGTTCCCGTGTGCAACCTCCTAACGCCCTAAACGTATGAGGTTGTATAAGTAGATGTCTCAAAAGACCATCTATAGCGATTGTATAAGTGGGGGTTAATGTCCACTTAAGCCAATCGGGTAGGTGGGGGTTTTATGTCCACCTAAAGCTAGTTCATCAACTAGTATGTCCAAATAGTAGTTCAAGTTCGTTTATCGAAAGCGTGTACGGCCCGTTGGTGAAAGTTTGTAATAATAATTCTTTAACACATTATCATTATGATGTTGTATCGTGTGCTTACAAAGCATGTTTTATGTGTTACTGAGTTATATCGTATAAGTTATAAAGTTCAACACTTAGTGTGAAATCTAGTTTTAAAGTTTCTGTTTTAGGCGTCACTTAGGGCGTCACTTAGGGGCGTCACTTATGGGCGTCACTCAGAGGCGTCACTCAGGGGCGTCACTTAGTTGGTTAGCGGCACTAGGTCAAGTGACGTTAAATGTGATTTTCAAGTTGGCAGCGTCACTTGGGGTAGTGACGCTATATGCGGCACTTGGTTCAGGCGTCACTAATGGTAAGTGACGCTATAGGCGTCACTTGGGTAAGTGCTGCTGGTAGGGCAGCACTTACGGCTGATCAGATTTCAATTTTTAATCCAAGTGTTCTAAGTGTCGGTTTTTCATTCGGGAAACTTTCTAAATTTAGTTTTTGGTCCAAGTTACTAATTAAGTCATCCAAACCCATTTTTGTTACCACTTTCCAAATATAGTCAGTTTTTCGAAAACGAGCCACTTTTGTTGACTTGGTCAAACTTACTCGGTTTGACCCGAAACTTTCACCCAACCCAAATATAAGTTTATAGAGTCCAAATATATTGTCGGTTCATGCTGGAGTTCACTAAAAGTGTCGGTTTTTATAAAATTCCTAAATCTTCAAGATTTCACATTTTCGACTTTTTGTTGGTTTATTTCACCAAGTGATTTACCAATTTCTGCTCCAAGTCAAGTTTCACAATTTTTATCAACTGATCTACTATGTGTGTAGTGTCTAACTTATGTTTTCCAAGAGTTTTAAGTCCCATAATCATAGAGAAACAAAAATATTAGCCATTCATAGTCCAGATTCTGTTCTTAACCAGGTCAGTCCCACAAATCGGAAAATAGAGAAAAACGTGTACGTTTCTAGAAAAAGTGTAAAACACGAAAGTTATAGATCTTTTCAATACGCAAATTTTAAAAAAATGCATCTTCTAACTCTTCCTAGAACTCAAGATATGACGTTTTTAGTAACCTGTGTTTTTCTGGACAGATTGTGTGTTCTTGTGTATAAATTCATAAAAACGTATTTTAAGTTTATATTTGGACATAATCTTGTTAGATGAGCTTTATAACATATAAATAACCAGAGAGAAGAGTAGAGATTTGTCCTCACAATGGTGGTTTGAAGAAAGAAGGCTAAGATGATGATGAGGAACTTGTGAGCTTGAATCTTCTTGAAGAACTTTTGGAAAATGATGAAGATGGAGGTGGTGGTTGTTGGTGGTTTATGGTGGTTGTTCTTGGTGATAGTGATGATTTGTTGTGGTGTTAAAAATCTGGAGATTTTGAGAGAGAGAGAATAGAGAGAAAATGATAGAGTGAAAGTGAGATGGAGTGTGAAATGAAATGGTTGCATGAGAATCTAGTGGAGAGGGCTTGAGGTGGTGTAGTCAAAGAAGCAAGAGGAAGTGGAATGGGCAGCAAAAAGGGGAGAGGGGGCCGGCCAAGGAGGGGGCCCACTCAAGGGTATTTTGGTCTTTTTCATTCCTAACTTTATTTGTTGCGTTTTACGTTCGTTTACTCGTTCGGTTTGGTGTTAAACGTTTAATATGCGTTTTTAAGTAACGATTTAAACTCCAATATTTTCACTTGAAGTAATTATTATAAATACTTGAAAAACATTTATAAAAGTGATTCGTTAATTTAGTGATCTCGATTTGCGCGTTCGTTGTACGGACTCTAAATTGCGTGACGTTTTATTTGGACGTTTTTCGTTATCGTTTAAAGACATGATATATTACTCGATAGTTTTACACTAAATAATATATTTTCGATTCAAAAGTGTATTTTGACTTTCGTTCGATTGTCGGGCGCGTTCTGCGCGTTTTCGTTGCATTTGAGACGTTTTAACCAAAACGTCTAGGTTTTGCGGGTATTATTATATAAAAATAATAATATATGATAAATAACTTCTAAAAATAGATTCAAGTTATTTATAAAAATGTTTCACCAATGCCATATTTATACTGTGTCGGACTCCGTCCGGTTGTTTTGCACAATTTCACCAAATTGCGTAAGCGTAATTACAACTAATTACGTAGCGTAATATAAATCAATTACGGAGGTGTATATTCACATAAAATATACAAATAATTACAAGTAATTACAAGTATTTAGCCTAAAGTTGAACTAAACACACGTAATTAGGGTTTCTAGAGGGTTAATCAGTAACCCTAAATCGTCGGGTGTCACATTCTCCCCTTATTAGGAGAATTTCGTCCCGAAATTAGCTTGCTGTTGTGGTCTGTGAGGTATCTAAGAATAGATGTGAATGTTTCAGTCGCATTTGGTCTTCCCGTTCCCAAGTGAATTCAGGACCGCGCCTAGTATTCCACCGGACTTTAACAATGGGAATACGACTCTGTTTCAAGCGTTTGACCTCACGGTCCATGATTTCAATAGGTTCCTCGACGAAATGGAGTTTGTCATCAATGTGGATTTCGTCGAGCGGGATTACAAGTGTCTCATCAGACAGACATTTCTTTAGGTTAGAAATGTGGAACGTGTTGTGTACGCTACTTAGTTGTGGTGGTAGCTGCAGTCGATATGCCACCGGACCAATTCTTTCAAGAATCTCAAAAGGTCCGATGTACCTGGGGTTTAGTTTGCCGCGTTTGCCAAAACGAATGACACCTTTCCAAGGTGACACTTTTAGGAGTACTCGATCCCCAACCTGGAACTCGAGTGGTTTGCGTCTCACGTCAGCATAGCTTTTCTGACGATCACGTGCGGCTTTCAGCCGGTTTTGAATAGTCACGATTTTCTCGGTTGTTTCTTGGATGATTTCAGGACCAGTGAGTTGGCTATCGCCGATTTCGGTCCAACAAATGGGTGATCGACACTTTCTCCCATAAAGTGCCTCGAACGGTGCAGCATTAATGCTGGTGTGGTAACTGTTGTTGTAGGAAAATTCACACAAAGGTAGGTGTTTTTCCCAAGTGTTTCCGAAGTCAACTACGCAAGCTCGTAGCATGTCTTCTAATGTTTGAATGGTCCGTTCACTCTGACCATCAGTTTGTGGATGATAAGCAGTACTTAAATCGAGGCGAGTACCGAGGGCTCGTTGAAGTGTTTGCCAGAATCGAGAGGTGAAGCGGCTATCTCTATCTGAGATGATTGAAATGGGAATACCATGTCGTGCCACAACCTCTTTGATGTAGATGCGAGCCAGACGCTCCATCTTGTCGTTTTCTTTGATAGCTAGGAAATGGGCAGATTTCGTGAGATGATCAACGATCACCCAAATGGTATCGCAACCGCTCGGCGTTTTTGGTAGTTTCGTGATGAAGTCCATGGTTATGTTTTCCCATTTCCATTGAGGTATCTCGGGTTGTTGTAGCAATCCGGAGGGTTTTTGGTATTCGGCCTTAACCTTGGAACAGGTTAAACATTTGCTAACATAAGTGGCTATGTCAGCTTTCATGTTGGGCCACCAATACTGTTGTTTGATGTCATGATACATCTTGTCGGAACCAGGGTGTATAGAGTATCGAGATTTGTGAGCTTCATCCATCACCAAATTTCGTAGGTTTCCAAAGTTTGGTAACCAGATTCGGTTGGAGAAGTATCGGGTTCCGTCGGGTTTGATTTCGAATTGTTTATCCATGCCTCGCAAGGCCTCGTTTTTGATGTTGTCGTTTTTAAGTGCTTCGAGTTGAGCGGTGTGGATTTGAGTGGTGAGATCATTGTGAATGGTTAAACCAAGGGCTCGAACACGAAGGGGTTTTGAACGTTCCTTCCGGCTGAGGGCATCAGCAACAACGTTTGCTTTGCCAGGATGGTATTTAATTTCGCAGTCATAATCGGTAAGCAACTCGACCCAGCGACGTTGCCTCATGTTGAGATCTTTTTGATCGAATATGTGTTGGAGACTTTTGTGATCTGTAAAGATGGTGCACTTAGTGCCATAAAGGTAATGCCTCCAGATTTTGAGAGCAAATACGACAGCTCCGAGTTCAAGGTCATGAGTGGTATAATTCTTTTCGTGGATTTTGAGCTGTCGAGAGGCGTAAGCAATGACTTTTTCACGTTGCATTAACACACAACCTAGTCCCTGGCGTGAGGCATCGCAGTAAACTACGAAATCATCAGTGCCTTCGGGTAAGGACAGGATTGGTGCACTGCAGAGTTTCTGTTTCAGAAGTTGGAAAGCGGACTCCTGCTTATTGGTCCAGTCGAGTTTCTTGTCTTTCTGAGTCAGTGAGGTTAAAGGTAAGGCTATTTTGGAGAAATTCTCAATGAACCGCCGAAATATCCGGCGAGACCTAAGAATTGTCGTACATCAGTTGGTGTGGTTGGTGCTTCCCAGCACTTAATGGCCTCGATCTTGGCTGGATCAACACGTATCCCTTGACTATCAACGACATGCCCTAGGAATTGTATTGTTCGCATCCAGAACTCACACTTGGAGAACTTGGCGTATAACTCCTCGTGTCTGAGTAATTCCAAGATGGTTTTCAGGTGTTGGCCATGTTCGGTTTCGTTGCGAGAGTAGATCAAGATGTCGTCAATGAACACGATGACAAACTTATCTAGATAGGATTTGCACACCCGATTCATAAGGTCCATGAATACAACCGGTGCGTTGGTTAAGCCAAAAGGCATCACTTGAAATTCGTAATGTCCTTAGCGGGTTCTGAAAGCTGTTTTTGGGATGTCGGAGTCTCGAACTCGAAGTTGATGATAACCCGACCGTAGGTCAATTTTCGAGTAAAAGCTCGAACCTTGAAGTTGGTCAAACAGGTCATCAATTCTTGGAAGTGGGTATCGGTTTTTGATGGTAAGTTTGTTCAGCTCGCGGTAGTCAATACATGATATATTACTCGATAGTTTAAAGACATGATATATTACTCGATAGTTTTACACTAAATAATATATTTTCGATTCAAAAGTGTATTTTGACTTTCGTTCGATTGTCAGGCGCGTTCTGCGCATTTTCGTTGCGTTTGAGACGTTTTAACCAAAACGTCTAGGTTTTGCGGGTATTATTATATAAAAATAATAATATATGATAAATAACTTCTAAAAATAGATTCAAGTTATTTATAAAAATGTTTCATCAACGCCGTATTTATACTGTGTCAGACTCCGTCCGGTTGTTTTGCACAATTTCACCAAATTGCGTAAGCGTAATTACAACTAATTACGTAGCGTAATATAAATCAATTACGGAGGTGTATATTCACATAAAATATACAAATAATTACAAGTAATTACAAGTATTTAGCCTAAAATTGAACTAAACACACGTAATTAGGGTTTTTAGAGGGTTAATCAGTAACCCTAAATCGTCGGGTGTCACACACAGCCCCCCGTAGTTGGAGCAGGAGGAGAACGAACGCTCAAACTGTCACGAAACTCACTAAACAGGACAGTCGGAAGACCTTTGGTGAAGATATCGGCAAACTGATAACGAGAAGGCACATGTAGATCATGAACCTTGCCTTTCGCCACCCGATCACGGACAAAGTGTATATCCAACTCAATATGTTTGGTGCGTTGATGCTGAACCGGGTTAGAAGACAGATACATAGCACTCACATTGTCACAATAGACAAGAGTGGCAATAAATAATGGAGAGTGAAGCTCACGCAGTAGATTACGCAACCAAGCAGTCTCAGCGACAACATTAGCGACACCACGATACTCGGCCTCAGCACCGGACCGAGAGATTGTGTATTGACACTTAGAAGACCAAGAAAGCAAATTATCCCCAAGAAATAGACAATAGCCAGAAGTAGAACGACGAGTAGTGGGATAACCATCCCAATTCAGTGTAAGCAACCAAAGAAGAAATTTGTGAAGAATATAACTGTAGTCCATAATCAAGAGTACCCTGAACATAACGAAGAATTCGCTTAAGTGCGGCAACATGAGAATCCCGAGGGGCATGCATAAACAAACATATCTGTTGGACCGCGTAATACAGATTGGGTCTAGTAAAGGTCAGATACTGAAGGGCACCAACAAGACTCCGATAAAGAGTAGGATCCGAATATAGAGGTCCATCAGCCCCAAGTTTAGGCTCAGTATCAACCGGAGTGTTAGATGGGTTACAATGTAACATACCTACGCGTTCAAGTAACTCAATAACATATTGCTTATGAGATAAAAACATGCCAGAGGCATTTCGAGTAACATAAACACCCAAAAAATAGTTAAGAGACCCAAGATCTGTCATAGAAAACTCTGAATGAAGCAAGGTAATAATCCGCTGTATAAACGCGGTGGAAGAAGCCGTCAACACAATATTGTCAACATAGAGCAATAAATAAGCAATATTATAACCCTGCTTATAGATGAACATCGAAGAATCACATCTACTGTGAGAAAAACCAATTTGCGTAACAAACCCAGCAAACCTTTGAAACCATGCCCGAGGAGCCTGTTTAAGGCCATACAAAGACTTCTAACAAACAAACATAATTCTCTAACAATTTCCACAAATCAAATTTTTTTGTCAATATTTATCTTGCATGGCTACGTCATTTCGTTAAAACAAGGACACAATACCGAGTCCAAGTCGATACCTCTCCTGTCAAGTTCAACTTGTACATATTATCTTCCTTTGATCGCATGTCACACAATCATATTAATCTTCAATGGAATTAATCAAATTGTTACACCTTGTCTCTTGACTTGAGTTATCTCTTGTAATAAACATGGGCGGTACCAGAGATATTTTTTTATGAGGGCGACTATTTATCATTAGTCTAACTTAAGATGTAGAAAAGAATTTAGTAATTTGAGTTTGGATATAATATGCACGTTAAACAAATTTAAATCCGTTTGCAGAATATTTTTGATGGAATTTGATGATTTACAACTCAATTCATTCATCCGTGAACTAAACATTCCAATTCCATAGAATTCCGTTGAATTTCACGAACCAAACGTTACCTAAGAGTTTTCTTTGCATTATGCTTCACGAGTTTATGTCTCTACGAAGTTCTAATTTGCTATTATTGCAAAGTATTCGATATAATTCTAAAAAAATAATAAAAGAAGTTGTCATTTTATAATGTAACTTTAATTAAAAATTGGTAAAACTAATGAATTATAGATCTTTTGTTACATTAGAAAAAGAAAAATGAGGACATAAATTTTAAAAGTAGTGTAAAAAGGCCAACTAAGAAAGCAAATTTAGGAAAAAAGACAAGATAAGGAAACAAATGTATATGGAAAAGGGGAGGAAAAACTGTTAGGCTTGAGATTCGAACTAAAGTCTTCCCTAAAACAAAAGCGAATGCTAACCAACAAGCCGGATCACTATTATGACTCATTATTCATAAATATAGTGGCGAAGCCAAGTTTTTGAGTGAGGGTGTGCCAAAAATACATTACGATTGAGCTTAACATGTTACGAAAATCGTCAAATACCGAGTTTCTTTTAAACATCTAAAAAACCTATTTTGAAATATAAAGTCATCATCCATTTTTTTAAAAGGACCATTTTTGCAAATCACTTTTACAATATTAGGCCACAACAACACCAAATTACTAAGAAATTATAAATAAATTTTTAGCACCCAATATTTAACAAAATTGTAAAGGGAAGTGATAGATACAACAAATATATTGTTTCATACAACAATCTGCACAATTGTTAAAGCTTACAATACAAACATATCACAACAGAAATTTGGTGTATGAATTAACAATGTTGTTGTATTTATCTCCTCCCAATTGTAAATGCCGTTGATGCACAACATTGAATCAATCACAATACAATTTAATAAGATAGTCTCTTCAAAATAAGGGAGCTATTAACATGCATGAACAAAATCGGGTTTTCACCCGACCCGAAACCCGAACCGGATTTTGGTCAAGAAAGTCAAAAACCGGGTTGGACCCAACCCGAACCAGACTTTTTTAAGGAATAAATGATTTAAAGTAATAAATGAAGGTAACATTGGAATTTAATGGTTTATAATAGTTATATTTTTCAAGTGAACAATTATTATCAAATAATTATAAATAATTATAAATAGTAATATCAATATTTATTTTGAGATAAATTAAAACCACCGTTGTTAGCATTTTGCTTTTCTAAACAAGCAGCCAGGGACTAGTAATGCAAGTTAAAAGTAAAAAGGGGTGAAACTTTAAACTATCATAAAGTTTGAGGTAAGAATATGTACTTTTTCAATAATTACAGGACTAATAAAAACTAAAAAAAGGTTCCTGCCCTTTGAACCCCCAAATTTGCATTTCATCGATCAGTCAAATTCCCATTAATTTCTTCATACAAGTTTCGGATGGAGGGATCATCGAAGCCAATGATCGCAACAAGAGAAGAAATGGTAGCTGCAAAAGTCCCGTTAGCGTACAGAGATCAGTGCGCACATTTGCTGATTCCACTCAACAAATGCCGTCAATCGGAGTTTTATCTTCCATGGAAGTGTGAAGACGAGCGTCACACTTACGAAAAGTGCGAGTATGAACTCGTTATGGAAAGGATGCTTCAGATGCAAAAACTTAAACAATCTAAGGATCAATCGCAAGGCAGCACTATCCCTCTTATCCCTAAAACCGCTAATGCCTGATTCAATTTAATCGAATCGCCGATCTTAGGTTAGTTCTTTCTTTTGCGGTTTTAATTGTCTTAATTATCGTTAGTTTTATGTATTTGTGCTGCTGATGATGAGATGTGTTGCTTAGGTGTGCTGATTTAGGTTTTCTAGGGTTTTGCTATTTAGGGTTCCGTTTAATTGCAATTTTATCTTCACCTGGCGTTATTAAATGAAATACGCTCTACGTACGTACTAAGAAGAAACTATTATTATGATGAAGTAAGTTCTACATTTCTAGATATTACAGGATACATAGAGAAAAAGGAGTACCGTTAACACCGAAAAAATTTACTGGTCAATTATCGTGATTACAAACTGACTTGATAGTAACACTACTACACTAGTGTAGAATTGGGTTTTTAGGTAGTTTACAGTTTGGTGATAGATCAATTGATAACTTCTCGTTAGTTTTAGGAAAAATGTCAGCGCTTAGTATGTTTTGTTTATGAATCTGCTGTGTTTATGTACAATTATAATAAATTGTTTGTTTTGAACCTTGTGCAAAAGCATTCTACTCCATCACTGCACATGAGTGTATGATTGTCACAACCTTTTGTTCATTACTTTAGAGAATGGTCGCTGATTCTGCATGTGGACATTCATTTGATTCGTTGGTGATGGTTCGCGAATCATTTTATCCATAGCTTGATGGTTTATATTTTGTCTATTGTGGCGAGCCCTAGAGTTTTGTTGAGTTTAGTCTTTGATGTTAGCTTCACTGATAATACATGGTATAAGTGTCTATCGATCTAGCTCCCGTTTCTCTAATGGCCTTTCTTGGGTTTTCTGTTTACACCTGGTCTTATAAAATGAAATATGTCGTACGTACATAATAAAAGAGCTTTTTTTTTTGATAAAATAAGTTCTACATTTCTAGACACTACGTATTATAGGAAACATAGAGAGTAAATTAATGTAGGTTTTCGGAGACGAAAAAGGAGTACTGGCAGCACTGAAAAATAAAATATTTACTGGTCAGTTATCATACTTACAAACTGTCTTGATAGTAACACACTAACACTACTACACTAGTGTAGAATAGGGTTTTATGTGCTAGCTCAGTCACTGCACATGTGTATATGATTGTCACTACCTTATGTTTATTACATGAATACATTACAAGAAGATGGTACAAATGTCTTTACAAAGTTGCTAAAACCACCTTAAAAGAATGGTCATTGATTTTGCATGCAGACATTCATTTGATTTGTTCGTGATGATTCTCGAATCATTTTATCCGTAGCTTGATGGTTTATATTTTGTGTATTGTGGCGAGCTCTAGAATATTGTATGAGTTTAGCCTTTTATGTTAGCTTCATTGATAATACGTGGTATAAGTGTCTATCGGTCTAGCTCATTCCCCAAATGGCCTTCCTTGGGTTCTCTGTTTAGTGTTTACATACATGTATGTGAGTCCTGTGCAGAATTTGTAACTAACACATCCCTTTCGTGACTTATAAATTTGTGGAGGTACCACCCTCTCTACCCAAAAAGAAAACTATATGCCTCTACATAAGAAAGTAAAAATAATTTTACATCACATCACGACTTTGAAGTTTGTAACTTTGTATATGATCACGTAAGCTTCTTGAAGGTTAAAACTTTATGTGCCTTGTGTTTAGATCAAAATTGATGTCTTAAATACACTGTGAATAATTAAGAGTATTTACTATCAATTATCTATGTAATGTTGTTTGAATTAAGGTATTGTAAAAACAACATTGAAGTTCCTTGCTGTTGATCTTTTAGTGGAACATGAAAAATATGTGGCATGATAGTGTGTTACTTTTGGGTCCTTGTAATTCCTCTTTCGTTGAACGCCAGATATTTCCTCTTGTATAATGTAGGCTGTAGCTTTTGATCTAAAGGCATAAACCTTTTTGCGCGTGCTTCATCCACACTCACATAGCACATGGGCAATAGGTAATACATTGAATAACTTGGTACTTGGTAGTGTGGTATATGGGGAATTAGGGATTGTGGATCAATTTACTATACTCTAACTAGTAATCCTTGCATCCCAACATAAGTATCCACTAGACAAAAGGCACAGTTTTACGAATGTAAAATTATTGCATTTTAGATTTGAGTGGTTAAATACTTAAATTTCAAATTGACCCTTTTAGAGAACACATTTTTCTTAGAGTTGCAGTTTTGTAAAAGTGTGTGATTACGGATAGAATGGAAGAACTTGATAAATTACTTTAGAAGTAGAGACATATATTGGGGACAAAGTAAAAGAGAAAGGTGCACATTTAATTTGTGATTGAGGGAGTAACTGAGTAAATACTTTCAGATACTAGATAGGTATTTTACTGGAATATCCTCCCTATTTTCCAAAGGATATCACAATAATTATACATTCTCGTTTATGCGGATTGTGGAAAATCTGGAACTATGGTTGTCACTGCTTCTCATATAAAGGCTATCACTGAGTGAAACATTTACAATTTACTATCCACATGAAGTTTGGCTACATCTATTTGAGTTAGAGGTGAATCATTGCCCATAATTCTTTTTTGTTTTGCTTGTGAATGAGCAAAGCATATTGAAGATTTGGATCTTTTAGCCGCACTCATAGGAAGTCATAATGCATATGCACCGATAGAAATTATAAAACTCAAGAAAAGTTGGTTGGTAGTCTGATATACCTAAATATCATGCAACCTTTTTGGCATCCCTACATAATTGCAGATAAATGCTGTAGCACACCGCCCACATGACCATAGCTTATTCTTTTTACTTAAATATCATGGAGCCTTCTTGGCATCTCTACCTAACTGCAGTCAAAAGCCGTAGCACACCACACACATAGTGTAGCTTATTCTTCTCTATATGCTTCTGAGCAATGCTATCAATTTATAGTGATGTAGAATGGAGTGGATCAGTGTTCAGTTTACATCCCATGTAGTGTTGGTCATATTTCTTTGAGATGCAAAAAAAAAAACATTGTGTCATACTCACTTTCTGAGCCACAGAATAAAAAAGTAGAGTCAAGTTATGAGCCAAAATATTGTGTCATCCTATTTTCTAATGCATGTTATGAAATTACCTGGTTACATTTGATACATAGCTGGTATGTACTTGCTAATTGCTCTATGATGTGACTCCATAGATTCACGCTTAGTCAGCAATGAAGCTAGATGTGTCATGTCTCATGCACATTACCATTAAAGTTGAGAAACTCTTCTGAATGTTCATGTCAAAGAATATATTGGTCAACACCAATGAACTCTATAGGTTAACAACTTGAAGGGGTGTATTGTAAATTGCTCCTGATTTAAGGCTGAGAAGTTGGAATGTTCACGAGTAAATATAGTTAGGAGCTTTTTAAGAGTACATATCGAGTAATGCGTCATTGAGAAACATCTGGTTAGAATGTGGATGTCTTTTGAGATTAATCAAAGCTACAAACAAATTGAATAACTAAAAATTTCTGTGTGAAGTAGTAAAGTCACTGTATATTGTATCTAGACATCGAAAGAGCGTTTGTGTGTGTGTGTGGGTGTGCGTCTGCATTGAGAAATATTCTGCTCATCTTATTGACGTTCTACTTCGTGGTATTGTTATTTCAATCAAGCTGATATGCTAATAGAGACTTGCATTCTGACAGGTATCGATAACTGCAAAAAGTTCAAATTTCAGTGATTGCGGATGCTGTTGGTGAGGATTATGTGGAACTGTATTATGTCTTTACCTGTTTCAAGTGACGATAATAGACATTTGTTTTGTTTCTGAATAAGTTTGTCATGCAAATGAATCTTGTTTGTTATTTAGCCATGCTTGAACTTTGTATCTGAAAAGGGGTACTAAGATTTGAATTTCAAAATCATTAAAATGCAAGGTTTGTAATGAAAACCTGATGCATTTCGACAGCATATTTTTTTTTTTTGGCGTCTCAATGTAGCCATTTTGGTTATATGCTATCACAATTCTCATTAAACTGTGAAGGTGGCCGGAGTGGTGACAAATTGGCATTAGTTGGTATAAAGATAGCTACAAGGTTTCTCTTCCCGATTCTCTATATTTTATGGGATATCGTATTCTTCAATTTCTTTCTGCAAGTGCAGACATTATGCATGTGTATGTGATTCATGATTTTTGCCATTTTGGTATGAAGAGGTGTTCAGGGAAGCTGCCTCTTGTTCATGTTTTGTGATGGTGTTATTGCTACCCTATTTGATGCACCTTTTTTTTCTCTCTTCCAACTGATAATCACTCATTGAGTTGACAATTAGTCAATTACCCCTCACTTAAAAGTATAATAAGCGTGAATTAACTAGAGATGATTTTTCCTTTGAAAAGCTCAAGACTTAAATGTTGGACTTGGAGATGATAATTAACGGGCAAGAGCAGGCCCAGTTGGAAAATCTGGATGAATTTTTACATATATGCCATATTTCAGATGGGCCGGATCAGTGGCGCCATTGATCACACAATGATAATATACACGAATTTATTTCAAAGTCTTCAAGGTCAACATCTTAGTACACTCGTTCTTCCTTTCAACATTCACTAAAAAGTTTTGAGGTTTTATTCATGATCTCGTACTTTAGTAGCTCATCTGCTCATGTATAGATAACACAACCTTTTAACAAAATTCAACAGGTAAATGTATCGTTACTACATTCGCGCACCTTTATTTTCAACGTTCTAAGTACAAGAAATTGGCCCATATATATACTATCAGTTTCAAATGAGAAATGAAACAACTAAAGGTTATTAGTCAATTCTTATGACAAAGATGCACGTATATCCTAGTTCTAAACGGATAATCTTTTACGATTCAATGAGATTAATATGAGATAAAGATCGTGACATTCTTATGGATGGATATGATGATATATATATGCTCCCAGTTATAGGAATGCATTGATTATACATATATATTTAACAAACAAATACAAATGTGATACATATACATACGATAATAGATACTATACACAACGTAACTAAAATCATTTGGGGAGAACTGATTTCGAACCCTAAAAGTACTATCAGCGAAATCTCTGTCAACGAGTCATATTATGGTATGTCTTATCACTTTATGACATGTTAATCAACACCAACATGTGCAAGTGCTCATTGCACACTTATGCTATGAGTATAGTGAGACTATTTGACTACGCTACGTACAATCGATTAAGTATTTACTACAATCTTGTGACTAGCTAACAGTACTCGCATGTACCTTTCGATCAATTGTCCGTTAAGTTTCAAAAGTTCGAAAGGACTCGTCGTGTATATGTGCCTGTTGGGGGACTTGATGGGAGACAGAGGTGAAACTTGAGAGCAAATGGACGACTATACATATTTCTTGTCGGACAAGATTTTCAGATGTTTAATCATTATTTCATTATTTGCTCCGAGCTAAATATATGAAGACAAATCATGTCAAAAGGCAGGTACACCCCATGTTACCTAGGGGCCCTTGTGATATACATATAGTACACTAGGAATCCCAAATTGCTTCTACTGATATGGAAATCTATGAAATATTCAAACAACTCGATCGATCGCATGGCAGTTGTGAGTGAGCTTGTACAAAGAAAGAAAACCTAGATCATAATTGTTTCATTTGAAATGTTCAGTAATGGAATTATAACTGATTAAAAATATGAAGTAATTAAACTATTACAAAGTTCCTACACGTTCAAACTTATTATCACTTGCGTGGGTTGATCAATCATGTCAATCCAGTTTTGAATCCAGTGAGCCGACATTCATTCGACCAGATTGTTGTTGTTGTTGCTGCTGCTGCTGCTGTTCTCTTTGCGAGTAGCTGACACCTAAAAAATCTAAAGTAGTTTTATTAGAGTTTCCAACACTTAAAGAGAAATTCTGCTGATTAAACTTTCCAGCTTCATTCATATTCCCAAAATTCATATTTCTATTACGGTTCCCACCGTAGCCACCAAACATTGAAGAGGGGCCACCACTGCTAAGAGAGTTCATAAGTCCTTGCAACTGATTCTCATTCTCCATATCTGATTGCAACCCCTGATTCTCTCTAACATCAAAGTTGGCAGCTGATAATGCTTGACCACCAGTCTGTGATTTTGTATCACCGCCAATAGTACTGCTCGTGGACGAGCTTCCAAAACTCTTTAAAAGTGTGGTTGGATTGTTGTTACTTGTGGTTGAACCCATTTGAGCTGCCTTTTGCAACAAAGCGGTAGCGGACATGTGAGGGGGCATTTGACTTTCTTGATGTGCGTTGAGGAAAACATGATCATGGCTACCAGATGAGTTGAACTGATGATCAGGAATCATGAAACCAGAAGACGACATATTTGTATCGTTGTGTTGACTATCATTGTCGTTATTTTTTAAACCATTGGTAGGATTATTATTTCCTGAAAAGAACCCTAAGTTGAAAAGACTAGGAGATATTTTGGTACTATTGCTATGAAGGTCAGGAAGTTGCATCAACCCATGAATATTTGACTTATTCCCCATTAACCCATGTTGCTGGCTATGTTGGTCATAATCAAACACTTGATTCAACGCTTGGTTTGGATCCGATAAAAAGAAAGGCGATGAGGAATTCGGCATTTGTTGTTGTTGGGATTGCGGGAATAAAGAATTTTGATTTGGTGGGAGCATGACTTGCTCGAAATTGGCATTTCCTAGACTTAACATGTTGGTAGTGGCGGATTGATGGTTCTGATCATGTAACTGCGAAATCTGTGACCCAACTTGAGAAAGACCTAAATTCATCGAATTACTAAGATGGTTTCCAAAAAGATGACTACCCATAGTTCCAAGGGCTGACGGATGCCGTGCACTTTCTTGAGCTAGTGCATCACAAAAAGCCCGGTGCGTGATAAAACTGTCACGCCTGCAAAGTTATTATATATTAAGAACAAACACATTAGGACATTGATCTTATTCATATATATGGAATCTAAAAAAGATAATATACATGATACACATATTGCATTCTCTACATAAACCAATTTTATGTCACATGTCAAAAAGTAATCAAACATTTGAATGCAAAAACAAACTGTATATTAGTTTCAAATTTGCGTATAAGCTAGCTATATCATGAACTAGCTACTCCGTACTAAGTAAAGTAAGTATTTACCTTCTATAGAAAGAGTTTGGTGTATTCTATTTTGAGTAATTTATTCAAGAAAGGAGCCCTAAAAAATCAAAAGATTCCCTATTATTATTATTGTTATTGTTACATGAAAAAAAGATAGAAATGGTTCATTAGTCTAAATCATTGGGCTCTTCCCTGTTTATTTCTTTCTTCATTTTGAGAAATTATTCGAGAGTGAGAAAGAAAGAGACAGACAAAGAAGCAAAGCATGGCACCAGTGTGGATGTATCCACTTCATAAAACAACAAATTTACAGCAAACACCCTCACCGTTACCATTGTCTACTGACATATATCCACGTGACTATTTTACATATATGCTAAAATCTTATGTAAAAACAAACATCTTGTGTAAGCTAGTGTATTTCCCTAGAAAATTATAGCATCTTATATAAATATCATGCTAGAAATATGAAACATATATGCATGATTGACCCATGTAAAGTTTTTCATCTTTTTAATATGATAAACAAAGGACGATGAAAAGAATGAACCATACCTTGAGAAGAGGGTGCCACAATCGCATCGATATTCACGAGTGCCACATGTTTTCGAGTGAGCTTTCCAATCGGATTGGACAGCATATTTCTTGGAGCACTTTTCGCACTTATACTTCTTCTCGCCGTGTTTTCTTGAAAAGTGTTTCTTGATTCCGGTGAGGTCTCCTAGTGCACGAGAGGGGTCGTGGTGGACGCATGAAGGCTCCGGGCATAAGTACACCTTTCTTTTAACTTCTTTGTTGGTCTTTTGCTTAAGTTTCCAAGGAAGATTATGTCCTCTTCTATGGAGTTGCAAGTTTTGTTCTCTTTGAAACCCTTTGTTGCATACTTCACATATGAATCGATTTGTGGCCATTAGGGTCTTTGGTGACAACGCTATCACCTCCGCGTCTGGATCTGTTAATTGTTTGTTTTCGATTCAAACAAATTAATTTGGGAAAACAAAACAGAAGAACAAGTATTTGAAAGCTAGCTAATATATGTACAAAACAAACTAAGATATTAATCAACATGCTAGTCATACATGTACAAAGAATCCAAATCATTTGCTTACCTTAAGAATTTCACCTTACATGTTTGGTACTTTTAAAATTCAAAGACTTGGTAAAATAAAATTTTTAAATATAGAATGCAAATTAAATTATTATTTTATATATTAGGGTTTTCCATGAAAAGTAAACTACAACTATGAATCCTTTTCGAATTCACATACTTTAATGGTTTCATAGATTGGAAGATTGAATTACTCCTAATTCATCTCTCTAGCTCCAAAATAGAAGTATGTATATATATACTTCTTGTTTTTGTTGCATGTTTAATGAGTTAAAATAGCAAGATGTGTAAAATAATTTAATGGAAATTGTTTGGGTACTTGCTTGGAGTTCCTGGAAGGCTTCTCTTCTTCTTTTGTTGAGATGCAGTTGTTTGAATACTAGAAGAAGAAGTAGGTAGTGAAGAACCATTTTGTTCTTCTTCTGATCTTGCTCCGAAAAACGTCGTTGATGAAGAAGCTGCTGCCATTTTTTAAGAACACACAAAATCGACTAAATAAACTACCTTCTTCTTTCAAATAAATCTTTAAACCGTAACCGCCCGCATCTGATTCAACAAATCATGTAGCACAAACTTCTTGTAAGAGCTGAAAAAACCCGAAAAAACAACACGATTAGTATCCTAGCTAGCAAACAAAAGGATTGAATCAATTCATAGACGCGCTCTTATCATAAGACCTTTGCTTTGTACCATTTTGGCTGTTTATCTTCTCATATGCTAAGATTTTAACTTTGTTTGCTGCTTTTTTGCTTGTTCTAACTTCAATTTTTTGTTGCTATCTTTTATATACACACATAAGAAACTAGATATGATCAAGTATTGAGACCTATCTCTCTCTCTCTCTTTGAAAGGAATTCCTATTTTTCCTCACCAAATTGTGTAAATCAAAAATAATAAAATAATTTAGAGTAAGAATTGAAATTGTTATTTTAAGAGGTGGTGGGGAAGAGGGAGTTGCTGGCCATGCAGCTAGGTTGCTCACAAGCGGGGCTGAGCAGTGGGGTATATCACAATCACACATCCATCTTATCATTTATTTATTTTTATTTTTATTTTAAAAAAAAAATTTAAATAAAGAATAACAAAAAATCGTATCTTTTCTACATTTCATCAAGACAACACACTCTTCCGTCACTCTGCTTTTCTATTCTCATCCCTATCTTTTACTTCATTCTTATACTAAATGATGATAACATGGAAAAACTTCAAAATATGTAAATTTTATTTCTTGTAAATCAACTTGTAAAGGTGCCTTTTAATTCATTATATTATGTTAAACAAAATCACATGATGTTAACTTTGGCTGATGACTATATCATAACTTTGGGTGTTGATTTGGCTAAAAGGTTTGATGCGGTGAATCTTTGTTCGATTAGTTGGATTTGGAAAACGAGGAATAACAAAATCTTCCAAGGGACGATGACAAGCTCGGCAAAGATGATATCATTGCCAACTCGTTTACGTGGTTAAATTGTAGAGATAAAAAATTTGAAACGTCTTCGATTGATTGGTGTTGCAATCCGAAAACTATGTAATCTTGTGTAATTTTGAATTTTGGTTGCTAGTATCTTACTAGCATATAAAATATCGCCGTTTATAAAAAATAAACAAAGTCACATGTGATGTACAATGAAGTTCGGAATTCGTATGCTCTCTATATGTGCAGAGTGCTAGTGCTAGTGCTAGCATTAGAAGGATTTTTTATTCCTAAACTAGCTAAAGCATGTTTTAATCTCATGATAGTATTTCTGTAAAGAAACCGTCCTT
Source organism: Pseudognaphalium luteoalbum (assembly GCA_963422505.1). NCBI lineage: Eukaryota > Viridiplantae > Streptophyta > Magnoliopsida > Asterales > Asteraceae > Pseudognaphalium > Pseudognaphalium luteoalbum. Next base: position 35,366,991 of record OY730193.1, read on the forward strand.
ACACGTACTTAACGACAACAGTTTATTTAAATTCTTTCATACATGTCATTATGAGACTTTAGACGGCCTTACAAAATCAAGGTCTTATAACGCGTAAAAAGTTAAACGAAGATCACAACTATATAGTAAGTATGACCATCTCATATTCAGCATTTATATATATACGAAATCTTCCATACTACTTCGACAAAATTAATGTTAAGGACACATCATGAAAGTTTATCATTTGAACCTCAGTATGTTAACTGATTTGATGTATATAATTATTAACTAATAAATTAATTTTAGCAATTCAGAAAATAAAAACAAATAAACCTGAGTAGAAATAAGGAAGACCTGAAGCGACTTAAAAAGAATCTTTCACACTCTTTGTCATTTAACCAAACAGACGAAAGAGGATTGATATAAAATTTGCATACAGTCTTCACACATCTTTTTAATATATAATGGCACAGTCACACAAGCTTATATTAATTCAAAAAGGTGGGGGTGCTAATTTTATATAAAATGTCATTGTCCAAATAATTCTAGCAAATTATTAGACTATTTCATATAGCCCCAAACAAAATCTTTGAAACAATATATCCTCTCAAACTAAATTATATCAGAGATAACATTTGGTTATAGATTGTTCCAAGACTTTGTTTAAAGTAAATAAAAAAGCGGAATATTTGAGAGGGTGTAATTTGCACACTCATGTTGCATTTGGTTATCAATATTTTACAATATTCGAGAAAATTGAAATCTTAATTCTTTTCATATACGGTGTTAGCAAGATTTTTGAATGAATTCGATTAAAAGTCATCAAATTCATTCACTAAAAGAACTCACAATCTTTGGAATTCCAATTCCTTTGATAAATTTTAATTACAACATAAATATATCGCGAACCATACACAAAGTTAATCATTTACCTATTAATGTATTCTTGATATAATTTACAGGACTACATATACTAGTACACGTAGTATAAGATTTGAAACCAAAATTTTAATTAGGATGAGAGAGAGATGTTTAGTTTATTGTTTCTTTAGCATTATCAAAGAATTCTTTTGTTCACCTAATACCTAACCTGATTTTATATATATACTTAATGTTTCCATGTTTTGTTCTTTAGAATAAAAGTGTACAGAAAATGACAACAGATGAAAATGCTCGATACTATGTCAACATTCATACAACTTTAATTTTACAAGTTCAACTATTTGTAATGTAGTTTTTCTTTTTATTCATTTGTTTTATTCAGTTAACATTCTTCTCCATTTATTTTATTCATTCTTCTTGGATCTCTTCGATCTCAATTTGGTCATCATTATTCGTTAGTGAACTAGCTAGCTTCTTCGTACTTGATTTCTTATGCTTTGCAGATGATTAAAATGATCTAATAATTGTATCTTATTAAGTTGATAATGATCTAAGAACGACCCAATTGCAATAATCAATATCGCTTTGGCTAATAAGGACGTCTAGCTAGCTGTGACTATCACTTGGACCCATGGTATTCTAGTCTAATAGGTGGACCGTGGATGTCTAAAAGAGTAGCTTTGGTGTTTGTGCACGGAGCTGCAACTAGTTTGTCAAACATTCACAACAAAGTAAAAACTCTCGCTTCAAACTATAAATAATTAAACAAAAGGTCCATGTGTCCATCAATAGTCTTGGACTAACTTACCCAGATAATATCTAACTATTATTGCTCTATAGAACATCCATCAACAAAACACTTTCACCGGTAATCTGTTTGATAAGTAGTAGGGTCTCCTTTTTTTAATATAAACATTCAACCCTAACTTTTGTGTTTCCTCGTTGGAGCTACAGCTAGTTTGTCAAACAATTACAACAAATCTTAGGAAGTCCTCGTGTTGCACCCTTTTTTCATTTGTTCATTTGTCTTCTTTTTTCGGTTTTATGCGGTCCACCTCCTTGTAGGCTGTTGTGTTGTAATTCCTTACTCTTTGAGTTAGAGTTGTTCTAATATATTTTTCTCGTTGCTTTGCAAAAAAAAAAAAACTTTTGTGTTTCCATTGTAAATAAAAGGCTAATATAGATACAACAAACATTTTGATTCATTCATTAACTTTTACGCATCTTGATGCAGTACTGTATAATAGTGCAATACATATTTTTGGTGTATACATATTTTTGATGTATGAATCTAAAAGTTAGTTGACATATCAAACACCTTAAACAAAATTAGCTCCATTGAACATCTAGCTTGAACGTTACGCCCAATTGAGTGTAAGACTAGCTAGTTTTAAAATAAATCGACGATGAGGTCACGGGTATACATATCCTCATGGTTCATCTTCAATCTGCCCCACTACAAAAAGACAACTATAGATTAGACACTTGAGATTAATATCCAAAAGTGGGTACTACTTTCAGTAAAATGTATGTACCTTTCAACAAGACAGAATCCCATGCTATACAGCAACTCCCTTAATTTCTTGTTTCTTATTCTAAAGAATAAATTCTTCTAAAAGAAAAAGAATTTATAATGATTTTAATGTAAGTAGGATTAATTGAAGAATCAAATCTATTTTCATTAGTAATTAGCTATAATTGTCCCTTAGTGACCTTGTATATGTAAGATATTAGTGCATGGGCAGATTAGTGGACATGTGACACACACTAGCCAATAACATCATAAGTGGTGAATATTTGTGGCAGAAAAGTGATCACGGACAACCCAAACCGGTCCATAATCAATTATTTATTCATAATGTGAGGCATACGGTATACCTGACTTACTAAGTGGTTATGACTATGGGGTATCCGGGCTCAAACTCCTGACCTTATTACAGTTACTAAATTGATATTATAAATGAAAATAAGATAGAACATGAAAATGAAAATTTGAAACAGTCAGCAACACAATTACTTCAATGAAAATGAAAGTATCCCATAATTATATTAAAAGTGCAGACTATGATCGAAGAGAGAGAGAGATGAAGTACGTTTAGGTCAATGGATAACGTCATCAATTTGTATAATTTCCTCAAATGTCAAGGACATTTATTCTCTAGGAAAGTATGGTGTAAGCAATCCTCATGAAGTATATACATAGGCGTTTGTTTGTTACCTACGTATAGTTCAAAAGCCTGCATATGTTCGGTGTTATATACTGTATGATTGGTGGTTAGATATTCTGATACATCAACTTCAAATGACAACAAATTTTTTCCTAAATTCATTAAAATTCACACTTTTCAATGATTCCAATATACAGATTTATCTCTTGTTTTGTGGAATTTGAAAAGTATTTACAATGAGAAAATATGTTTACTTGTTGTACCTTCAGATATTTTGATTAATGATAATGATGAATTAGCACCGAGCTTGAACTGCGTGTCGTTTTTATTTTCGTAACTGCACCTTTCAATCGCTTGGTAAACAAGGGCAGAGCCACGTTAGTTGCTACGTTATTTTTTTTGCTTTGCATTCATTGTTTGTACTATGGGTTCACAAATATAATATTTAAGTAGTTATGTTACCGGTTACCTCAAATCCAGAATTCGTCATCGTTGGTAACTATATATTTTGTCATTTGAGGCTTGAATTGTAGTTTTGAGTTGTTCGCCATTTCCTGAATGAATAACCAGAGGTAAGATTAGTCTGTTTCCGTACTCTAGTAGTTTTGGTTTCAGGAGTGACCATGTGAAGAACTTCCATTCAGCGAAGTAAATCCTTAATCATGCATGTGCTTAATCTATCTTACAAGAAATTAAAGTCTCTTTAAAAACGTTCCATCGGAGATGCCTTAATGATTTCCTACTCACCAATATGTAATGGTCTATTTGAAAAAACAACGGACTTTAACAAATGGGCCGGACTTGCTATTTGTTCTTCGTTAATAGTTAAACGGTTTCAACAAAACGTACCAGCTTGTAGCAAAGATTTCATATTGATTATGTGTGTGGGTACGCAGGTGATGCAAGTTGTACGAACACTGAAACATATTAAAAAGATAGAGGGAAAATTAAGATGGAGGTTTGGAGAAAACGGACCACAACACAAGGTACAACCCATGAACGTGAAAGATGAAGATTTTGAGCTATCGTATTATTTCCCATGTGCCTTTTTTGTCGTTACTTTTGTCTTTCCTGTTTCACTTTATTGGCCCGTGACCCTCCATCTCAAACTATACATTATTTCTAGTTATTAATTATCATCTTTATTTCATTTTATTTTCCCCTTATTTTTTCTAAGGTTACGACCAGCTACATTTTGAGGGGATGTAAGCAGGGGTGATTTTTGGGTGGCAGGGTGGTATCCACCCCCATCAAATTTTTACGAATCAATTTATTTATTTATTTATTTTTTTAGTTATTAGTATAATTTGCATATTATTCAAATAACTAATAAATGAAAAATAGTTAAATTATTTGTGTATTTAGCATAGTGGTAAAGAGGTTGTCTTGTGTTCAAGACGTCTAAAGTTCAATCCCTGTTTATCAAAAATTTTTATCCTTAACTTTATTGTTATATCCTTTCTAAATTTATCTACGTAATTAAGAATTTGAATTTGATGTTGTCGCACCCCCAAATTCCGGTTGCGGAAGCGATTCGGGTCGGGGTACGACTAATTTGGTGATCAACAACACAAAGATACATAATAAACGACTCTATATGCGTCGTTTAACAAAATACATTGATTTGATAATTGTTTACAACATTTGAAGCTATTACCATAGCTCATTTTCTGAAAATGAGAGATTACAATACATGATTACTTTTACAAAATATAATAATACAAGAAAATCTCCGATGTTTGCATGATGACTCGAGCTAAAAGTATCCTGATGGGCAGTCCAACCTACTGCTGAGTACCTGAGAATACATGCTAAAATGGTCAGCTAAAGTTGGTGAGCTCACAGGTGTATCTGATAAAATAATGTATGAACTACAAGATTTATATATGAGGTTTGCAATCAAGCAAATAAAATGAAGGTATACTACTGCCATGAGTTCATAGTTTAAACTTAACTGAGGGGTCAGGATCCACATTCAAGGACCTGAGCGAGGTGCCTCCGAGTGAGTGTCTAATCTGCACTCGTGTGAACAAATGATAATGTGTCCGTTTTACATCACAGTCGTGGTAGCGCGACTACCCCGGACAGGGATTGTCAATCCCACATGGTACCATACACTAACATCCACGCTAAATCCATATAAACAAACTATGTGTGGAGGGCTTTCATGATTAGTCAATTGTCTCATGTAGTCAATATAGTGAGTTTTGTACTTGTGTTCATATGTAAAACTGAAAACTGAGCATGTATTCCCACCCTGAGAGTTAAAAACAGTAAAATGCGGGGCTATGAGACTTACCTGAGTCTGATGCGTTTATACAATAAACGTGCGTTGCTAAACCAAGCAGTGATGTCCGAAAACTGTAACATGTGGGCGTCCACGACGCGCGATGATTAATACGTGAGTAGGTATCTCAAAAGATCACCTGTGCTAGTTGATCACACAACTAGTTATGTCCAAATACTTTGGTTTGTTTGATTATTTGTTTGCGTTTTGAAAACATGCACGGCTCGTTGGTGACAGTTGTAATAATAATCCCAATTATTATTATTATGTGTTTCGTTGTATACTTATATAAGTATATGTGTTTTCATGTACAAGTGGTGTCGTATAAGTTTTGGTTATTGTAAGTGTTCAACATTTAGCGAGAAAAATATTTTCAGACTTTGAATGGTGGGGGTCCGGGGGCAGCGCCCCTAGTAGTGGGGTCCAAGGGCAGAGCCCCTGGCTGGTGTCGAGCTGCCAGATCAGCTTGAAATTTTTTTATTTGTACTAATATTGCTTTAATAAGAACGCATCGAAATTTCAAATTCTGTGAATTGCGACACTGGTTGCGACACTAGAGTTGTGTCGCATAAATCAGGAATCATGTCTGTGCGACATATGGATTTGTGTCGCTATATGCGACCTTCGGGTTAGTGAGACATAAGTGTTTGCGTCGCTAAGTGCGACATTCAAAATCGTAGCGACATAAGTGTTTTTGTCGCAGTGGTTCGGGTCGCTGATGGTTCAGGTCGCTGATGGTTTGTGTCGCTATATTTGTGTGCGACATAAGGGCTGGTATCGCTATGTGCGACATAATCAATTTTTAGCGACATAAGGCCTAGTGTCGCAATGGCCCTGGGCCAAATGCGACACAACTGACTGTTTTGGGTTTTCAAGTGTCGGGTTTGTGGTCAAACGACCTCGGTTTGACCCGAAACTTTTATACAAGTCTTAAATCAGTTTGTAGAGTTTGCAGAAATTATTGGTTTGTGTCGGGAGTAACCCGAAGTGTCATTTTTATAAAATGGCCAAAACCGAAACTTTCGACATATGTTTAGAAAACGAGTTTTTACTAGTTATTTGGACATAATCTAGCTAGATGTACAACAAAACATGTAAATAAACAAAATACAAGTATTTTCGAAAGTGTCAGGATTCTTATAAATCGTCGCGTGAAGGATCCGAAAAGATAGAAGTGTAGAGCTCGTTGTGGTGATCGTTTTCTTCCAAATTATAACACCCCGCTTTTTACAAACATATATTATATTATTATACTTCAGAAGCGTGTCCCAAAACATATTTACTGATATTACATATACTAAAATGTAGCAAATTTTAAAATATCATACTTATATGTATATAATTACAAACCATTTACTAAAGATCGGGTGTTATATAACTAACAAAACATGATTCTAATTTTCCAAAAAGGATCAGAGTGTGCACGGTCATAATCAAACATTCCATCTATTTCATAATCCCGTTCCATACTTACCCAAAACCTGCAAAATGTTAAACACGGTGGGATTAGCTCACAGCTAAGTGAATGGAACTGTATCCGACAGTTCAATTCAGAGATAACAATTCATACAACAAATATACATATCCCAACACAATCAAAGAGGATTGTCGGTTCTTGGTATGCCATCACAAGAACACTTTAAACTATTGGTATGCCATCACAATGATTTACCGATAGTTTGAAACTATCTTCACTGACTAGGGTTCATCCTTCAACTATATGTATCGGAAACCCCGCCAGCCAAACAATAGCAACAAACCCAACCAGTGTTGACCTCTGAATAATCCACATAGTCAAATATGCCCAGCGGCCAAGAATCACACATTGTACAATAATCATACCAATATTGAATATAAATAACCAATCAACAATAACTATAACCCAATAAACTAAACAGTTTATAACCAGTTACCAAAATGTTCATCCGTTGTACCAAACTTGTTACAACATAATTGAACAGAAGAATACAGCTACCACTCACCGATATTCCTAGCCTCAAACTCAGTGGTCTTATATTACTGAGTTGCCACTCGCTTATCTGAGAACACAAGGATGACAAGTTAGTATCTTGTTCCATAACTTAATCCACAGTTATTTTTTTTTTACATTTTAACATACATACATCATTTCCTAAGTTTACTTATTATCAAATCATATCATTTGCTCATTATTCACATAAACCTATAACAAAACAGTTACGACTAATTTAAAGATCAAAATCTGATTTGCTATACAGACCTAAGGACCCTCCGGCTTTGGGTACAGACCCGCCGGGTCTCGTCCTTCAACAGTCGGGTCCCCGTGCTCACCCACCGGGTGAATTAACTTTTGTGACAACAGAACTTTATTGAGTATTAAAGCCTACAGGAGCCGCCGGTTTGGCTCAGGATCAGCCGGTTTATACTCACAACCCGCCGGCTGGGTATGCCTACCCGCCAGTTTCCCAGTGAATACACAGAACCCGCCGGCTGGGACTAATGACCCGCCGGCTTGTTCTTCATTATCTGCAATTCTGCAGATTTCCTGCACTTAACCACTTCGAACCAAAACCCAATTTTTCATAAACACAGTTATAGACTCGAGTTTAAACCTAACCAAATCACCAATTTCAGCTTTCTACTCAACTATATACAATAAGTAATATTCTCCAACAGTTATTAACATCATATATCATCATTTTCAATCAATAATTTCCCATATAAAACACAAACCCTAACTTGTCAAATTCAAACTTAAAGAACATAAGTAATTATCTTACTATCATCAAGAAATCAATTCAAAATCAAGAATATAACTTTACAATGATATAAATCAGATTATAGCATTCAATAAACAATGATTAATCAACATGCATTAACCATTTAAACCAATTTCAAAGATTCATGAGCAAGAACATTCACATACTTGAAGAACCAAGTGAAGAACAAGATGAACAATTGATGATGAATCTGATTTCACAAGTGTGAATTCCACACAAGCTATCTACTCAAGTTTTCCCTTAATTTCTTGTTAGTATTAAGTAATTTGAGAGTGATATGAACAAATGAGAAGTAAAAATGAGTCGGTTAACTCCCACCGCCCCATCTTTTATTATTATAAATTTTATCCCCCTTCTAAACCTATTGTCTGGAATCCGAAAATACCCGTGAATCAAAATATTATTATTTTACTGTCAGGTTCAACAATTTAAAACAAGTAATATTTTATTAGTCACAATAAAACCTGTGACTATTTTACCCATTTATTTTCAAATAAATCAAGTAAACTATTTCCCATTATTTAAATAATCATTTATTTCCAGGCCCAGAAACAGGGTGTTACACAAATGAGCTAAGTGATTCAAGGTGTTTTTGTGGTGGTTTTAGGTGGTGAAAGTGGCAGTTTTGTGGAGTTGGTAGAGAGAGTTTTGAGAGTTAGAGAGGGAGTGAGATGATGATGAATGAAAAAGATGATGGTGGAGTAGTGTGTTGGTGAAGCAAAAGAAAGGGAAAGGGGTCAAAGGGTATGCCACTCCTCCCACCCTTGGCCGGTTTTGGTGGGCCCCACAAAGGTGTGGGCTCACATATTTTTGTTCTCCAAATTTGTGTTCAGTGCGGTGTTCGTTTATCCGTTAAATTATTGTTATACGTATTTTTATACATGTTTTAAATAACGATTAATTATTTGATATTTTGTTGAAGTATTTCAACCAAGACACTTAAAAATGAGTTATAAAAATATAACTTTGTTTTAACTTGTTTGTCGGGCGCGAATCCCGCATTTAAGTCGCGCATTGTTCATTTGGTACGATACGAAATATATGTTAAATATTATAAACATAATATTTAATAAGGTATGAGTTTATTAAATAGTTTCAAATTATTTAATAATTTGTGTTCACCAACGTCCGTATTTATGATGTCGGAATCCATCTGATGATAAAATGCACGATTTAACCAAATCGCGTGTATATATATTCAACAATATATATGAAGGGATACATAAATTAGCCTAATCAAAGAACTAATTACATGTATTAACAGATGTTTAGGCACTAATCACTAGTTCTAATTGGGTGGATATCACAGATGTTGAACTAAATTCACTTGGGATCAACTAACATGGTTTCAATTAAAGCAAAAAAAATTTTTTTTAGTCAATGACTCATGCTCAAACACTATAAAATTTTGCCCCATTTGATTTTTTTTCTAGAACCGGCCCTAGATGTAAGGACATATGCTATTTACTGTATCTTAATAGCATTGCATATACGTAAAATGTAGTGTTCCATATCTGAACGATCAAAAATCAACAGCTGAAATCGTCTACCCCTCATTCCCCTTAGTTGCCCCGTCATAACCATACCAATTACCATATTATTATTACTAGTTAATTGACCCGTGAATACACGGGTTTGAATAAAAAAAAGATTATCTGATATATATTTTTTGTCAATAAGCATACAAATAAGCATTATGAAAAGAAAAACGTATTTTCATAAGGTTTTACGTTTTGAATGCAATATTTAGTAATGTCAGTAGAGTTGGTAATTGATTGTTGAAAAGTGTAGTTAACAAAGATCTTAAAAATTGTAGTCACAATAACTTGGTGGAAGTTAACATTTCAGCCACGTATAGAAATAACAATATATTGATAGCATAAACCACTGTAATATCATGTAAACTCCAAAAATACTACCTTATGTTAAATGATTACACTATCCATGTAATATTTGTTCTATATATAATAAAGTACTCGAGCACCCTTCAACTACTAAAGTATGTGTACACTACAACTCTCATCACAGAACATGACTCAGCTCTCAATTCAATTATATATTGTGCCTATACTCTACGCAACAACCAATACCCCTATATCCTGATATATAATGACATTAATTTGTACCTTGAAGTCTTGAACAGATGAATGTGAATAGCCATCAGATTTGTTCAAGAGATAGGTAAGGCACCAAGTTGCACAGATTTCAGCTACCTCATAAATCATAAAAGAAAAATAAATAAACAACGATAATCATTAGCCTAAATATGCAATTACAAATATAACTATTAATTATTTAATTAGTTCATATGAAAGCACAATACATATACCTATTCACAGTTCCTCACATGCACCTATATGAACCACAAACAATAAGGGGTATTTAATTGCTTTTAATTTATACCTACAAATCAGTGTTACAAAAATGTTAATTGAACTTGACTTCATGATACATTTTATGGACCTGCACAAACTGAAGAACCTGGAAGTAAAGGGAGAAAAAAACTAATAAACACAACATAATCACCTACAAAACAAATGAAAAAGAAAGTATAAGTAGACATGGGCGTTCAAAGTTTACTTCAATCCCCAACCAAATAACCCCAAGTCCCCAAGCTTATGCATTTTTTAAGAAACTCATTACTAACAACAAAACCTGTAAATAAGCATCACTTGTGCATCATGTATTTGTGTATCTACCACATATATTTCCAAAAAAAGAAGAAGCATTCCTTAAATATAACATAGACATTATGTTGTACTGTCAAATTTTACCTAATTAAAAATCTGGGATCCTTAACTAACAAAATTGAAAAGAGCAACTCTAACATTACCAAATCAAACCTCTACAGAAGAAATCAAACAAATATATACCTAAAAACAACCATAAATCGGAAGATCGATAATCAGGTTCAAGATAGTTCTTAACTGAAAACAACAATTTAAAGTAGATGCCCCGGTGAACTGCTCAATTTTAAAACTTTTTTCATTTAGACATTTCATCAAACACATAGTGTGCATCATGATATATTTTAGATATGCAAATATTTCAAAGTTAATTAACCAAACTAACCATAATATTATTAAGGAAGCTTCTTGGCTACTGCTCACAACCTTCTTGATCAGTTAAAAAGACAGTCGATAGCCGTATAATACGCCTTCAAATCTGAAAAAATTAGATGATCATAATCAAAAAGCAAAAATGAAGTAGAAGGTGTGTAGAAGTCATGTCTTTACCCAATATCTTCTTTTGTAATCTGGCTTCTACCATTAAGTGCAATGTATGAACAAAATAGATGTGAAAGGAGGATTATTGCAACACCATTCCAACTTGTATATAACAATCATTTAACGTAAATTAAAATCCCCTAACATAAGCAATGGTTCGAACGGAAAACCCCTACGAAGATTTGAGCAAAACGAAAATCCAATCGAACAACCCAAGTCTATAACCTGCTTAAGGGGCATGTAAAAAATCTTAAACATGAACACAAACACAAACACAAAAAGATAGATGAGAATTAGGTCTAGAAGTTTATTCCGTCAGAAAAATCAAAAAAAAAAAAAGTTGAAGAAACTTCAAGAGAAAGAAGATGAATAACTCAGATGATAAAGAACTCAAATGAATTGAGCATAAGATTGAATACTACTCTTTTTTTAATTGAGATAGACGTAAGAAGATTTAGAAGAGTGTAATTTACGGTAGAAAATTTAATTGGGAGAGTTAAGTGGATGAAAAGTTGTGCAGCTCGAGGAGACATGGCGTGAAATTATATGATATTTCCCGCGCAAATTTTGAATGTATTTTACTATTTAAATTTTTGTTGCATTTATTTGTTAACAGAGTAAGTGACATCAGCAATTGATTTTAAGGTATACACGTCAGCAGCAAATATGGTTGTAGATGTGCCAAATCAGCAATAGTGATGTCAACTTTATTGACAAATTGTATATAAGATAGAAGATAGAATAGATAAATTATTATTATTATTATTATTATTGTTATTATTATTATGTCATCTCTGTTTCACTTTTTAATAAATGATTCTAGAAATACAGAGAAAGCATATATATTACATACGTCTGTGTGTACATACCAACCATATCGTCTTAAAAATATACTCTGCTTCCAATTTGAATCATCAATTGTCCATCTTTAAATATAAGAAACCGAGAAACGTTATGATCTGAAATTTATGCATGGGTTGGGGACCAGTTCTGATCGATTATGACCATTAAATTTTTTATAAAGCTGTGCTTTTAGTTATTTTTCTTATCAAGGTGGTTCATCTAGATACTTGATTTAAAATGGTCTTCGAATATATAAGTTAGACTCAGACAAATACATATAAATGAAGGGTTATATGTGTCAAAATGTAAAAATTATGACCCGAAAATCTGGCTTTTGTATCGAACTTTGAAAACTATTATCGTGTGTATCCAATTATCAATTACCGATGATATTTGTATGTGATATAATTTGTTTGCTGTGTCATCTATCTAGTATATATATCAGCTACCATATGTCATCCATACAAATTAACAATTAAAGAAAAAATTACATACAAATAGCAATAATTAAAAATTTTGAGATGGGCAATACAAGTTTGTGGATTCATTAGGCATAATACATTAGTTCATAGTTACGTTTCACTGTTTCAGGAACTAAAGGACTTATCCCTCTACTAAATTGTTGTGACTTTGGTCTACTCAATTCTTTTGGTTGCATCTTATTATCCTACAAGTATAAAACTTGGTAAATCCCATAGAGATATCAACATTTTGCTTTTAACAAGAATCTTATCCTAACGTGATATTTGACTATCAACTTATGGATTTTATCAGTTAATTTTCAATTGAAAACCACAGTTACCAGAAAAATCAAGAAGAAACAGGATGGGCATGTCTTTAAAAAAACAATAAAAAAAAATAATAATACATATGAACGAAGACAGGAAGCTACCTTAGACGCAGAGTACGCATCCATCAGTCCTGCAAAAAAAAAAGATCCCAACAAGTAACACGCGTGAGTTGGCTGCTAGGACAACTGGCCGGTGGTCCCTTAAGGGCATTACAGGCGCATGTGTAACAGCGTTCGTGCTGGTGCTTCATAGTTTCAATTTACATCGTCAAGATAATATAGTACTCCAATATTCTTCCTAAATTGCCAAATAACCCGAGCCGAAATATTACAAGCATCGCCTGATTCAGTTCAGCTCGTCCTAGATCATGACAGTACTCAAGTGGCATTAACTTGGAACCATGAACCTAGCTTTTAACACACCTTTACCAATCATCTTTTTAGTATGAGGTTAATTTTGTTATTTTCCGTCGGAGCAAAAAGTAATAACAAAAGCTTATATTAAAAAAGGTCAACTTGTGTTTTTGAATCAAAGTTACATATATAAAATCATACAGTTCCATACGGGGGAAGTTTTAAGCATCCATTACCAAAAGAGATTGAAGTTAAAGATATGTTTTACTGTTACCTTAAGTTGATACAAATCCCAAATAAGAACGATTAGGACTTTGGAATTTGGAAAATTCACATAAGTGTCTTTATGTACGGTATGATATGCTATCGGATTCGTGTTGTTTCAATTTTTTTTAATATATAAAGTATATTGGATTCGAGCATTTTATTTAGCCATTTATGCTAGTACTTTTGTGATTTGTACTTCAGTTGCTATATTTGAAAGCATGTTATGGAAGAAGTTCCTCAATAATATTTGTGGTTCAAATATAAAACAGATCTACGAAGACCCACATTGGTCTGCTAATTATAGGACTAGTGTTTGAGGAATAATTGAAATTCGGAAAATGGAATTTTTTGGGGCACACATATGTTCGGGTCTCTTTATATTCTTTGATCTTATGATGGTGTGGGGAATGGACAGACCTCATTAGCATGGCTATCGGCTGTCGATCCGTGCATTTGTAGTACAGCACTCGTTGGTCTAGGATTAACACCGTGCATATGTATACTGTATAGTATATATGTCATGTATCATCTTAACTTAATATATAATTAAAAAGACTACTTTTTGAACACCTAAATATCAATTGAACTAGCACACTAGCAAGTTGCTAGAGCTAAAATAAAAGTTGTTACAAATTAATCATAGACAGCAAAATGTTTAAGCAATACTAGAAATTTGTCACACAATTGTGATTCATAACCATACGAAATTTGATACAGGAGGAGAAGCAGGAAAGTCAAAAATGAATACACAAATAAAAGCAAATCAGTTTCTGAATTTTGGTCAAATTGATTATATATCGTGGAACTATTTTGAAGTCTAAAAATTATGTGTCATGCATGGTCAGAAAGCTATAGATGTATAGTTTTCAGATCATCAAACGAATAATTAATTGGAGTTTTCTAGAGGAACTTACGGCAAATATACTACAGCCTGTCCAAAAGTCACAACCAATTTGAATTTAGCAAAATATTTTGCCTCCATGAGATAAAGTATTTTAAAGTTAATACTTGATATTTCAAATTAACTGGGAGATGTCCCAAGCTTCAATAAATTGTGGAGTCTTGTTTATTTTTGAGGAATTTAAGTTTTGAGTTTTATGAAAATTGAATTTTCTCTCAAATCGTGCTTTGCATATGAGTTGAATTTTGCACGGCAATGGTATACTGTCGAATCAATGTTTGTTGGGAGGGATTATTCATGAGTATTCCTTGAATTAACAGGTTTAATTCGTGTTTGTTTAATTGTAATCTACATCAAAATTCTTACAAAAAACACATTTTTTGATAAGAAAATAATACTATTAATTACATCTACAGTCTCATGTTTAAAGCGGGGCAAGTAACAACGAAATATTTCATACAAGATGCTATAGAACAAACAAGAGACAACAGAGCTTGACAAAGCATTCTTTCATTAGTCATCGCTTCATTCCTTCAAACGCAGATCAAGATAGGAGAATTCAAACAAAGAAAGATAGTTGAATCCATACCAAATGGCATGAACTCCTACATAGTCATTGTAGATAACAACATTTAGTAAAAAAGAACTGAAAAACTCCTTGGTTATGTCCTCCTAAAGGAATAAAAAAAAAGTCTTTAAAAGTACTTAGCCAAAAACTAGAAGTTTGTAATATGCAGCATTTTATTACATAAAGCTCCATCCAGCAGGCTCGTTTTGTGGCTCCTCGCTACTTATCTCACTGACTATCTCCCCTCCAACCCCAAGAAAGTCTCGGGTCAATGTCACACCACCAGATTGTTGAACATCCATGTTGCTAACAGGGTGTTCTTGAGATTCAAAACGTCTCAACTTATCTAAATATCCCCCACTACTGCCATCCTCTTGCTCATAAGGTGCACCAGTATTTCGATTGATAAAAGAGGCCCCAACGCTACTGTTAATAAAAGGATTGATGATATCAACGATGCTGTTGTCATGTCCATTGCTTTCAGAAGTGCTATTGCCAAAAAGAAATTTTCCCTTTTCAAATTCAGAACCATTGATAGGACCGCTAGGGTAAGAGCTTGCATATGCTCGCGCAAAGTTGGCAGAACTGTTATTGCTAGATGTTGACCCAACTAAAGCAGCCTTTTGAAGTAACGAAGTTGCAGCAATTGGTGCCATTGAACCTGTATGTGATGTAGAACCAATTAGACCACTACCAACTCCATTGTTTGTGCCGTTTCCCATGAAAGTATAATTGTAAAATTCCATGTTTCTACGCGGAGTAGTGGTGTTGCTTATCAAATTGGTGCACAACTTTGCATCAAAATCCTCCTGATATTTGTGAGTGTTTGATTGATTGATCAAGAAGCTGTTGTGATTACTTGTTTGCCCCAACTGAAGCACACCTTCTGAGATTGCTTGTGTAGAGACAACCTGGGAACCCAACACATGAGTCAAACTTTGACTCAATTGAATGGGCTGATCGTCGCTGTAGCCCGTGCTTTTTGATGAATTGATCAATCCCATGGAAATCATAGTTGGTAAACCCGTTTCACCAAGTGCCTCACAGAAAGGCCTGTGCATGATGAAGCTGTCACGCCTGCAAAATACGAAAGAACACCATTAACCAAATGTTACTGGGATTTGTCAAATGATTACATCTCGAAGTTAACATAATATAGATGCAAAAATATATGTAAAAAATGGATCTATAGGACACAATCCCGGAAGAATCCCTATTATCCCAGCAGGTTATTAAGTGTTTTCAATAACAAAACTTTTGCTCCCGGCATGTTAATAATGGGTACAGGCTGGATAAGTTTAACTAAGATCCAGGCGGAATTGTGTTTGTTGTCCAGAAACACGCTTTCGCAATACTTTCCTTTTATTGATTGTTCTATATAATTTAAACATATTTATGCCAAGCTACAAAATAAAAAAGAAAAACTCTCTAGCTGGCCTTGAAAACGACAAAAACGATCATCCCGGTTTGGATATAACTGTGTAATCTCCTCGTGTCGATTTACTTTTACGCATTACTTTTATTCATTTGTTGGTTGAGTGATTACAATTATCGGCAATGATCTAAAATGTGTTGTTTAGGTTCTAACTTTGACTAAAAATGGTGGATCAGAAAATTATGTTAAAGTAATGTGAATGAAAGAATCCATACAGTGGGAGTTTTCAGTGAAAGAAGATGTGAGTTTAATTGAGAGGAACAAGACATGGTCATTAGTAAATCTACCTCGTGATAAAAGAGTTATGAATGATAAATAGGTATATAGGATTAAAAAAGAACTAGATGGTATAAAAGGTACAAGGCATGGTTAGTGGTCAAGGGTTTCTAAAAGGTTCTCTCCATCAATAAACTATCTAACTTTGACTAAAAATGGTGGATCAGAAAATTATGTTAAAGTAATGTGAATGAAAGAATCCATACAGTGGGAGTTTTCAGTGAAAGAAGATGTGAGTTTAATTGAGAGGAACAAGACATGGTCATTAGTAAATCTACCTCGTGATAAAAGAGTTATGAATGATAAATAGGTATATAGGATTAAAAAAGAACTAGATGGTATAAAAGGTACAAGGCATGGTTAGTGGTCAAGGGTTTCTATAAGAAAGAGGGAGCTAACTGTAATTAGATCTTCTCACTGGCTGTGAAGATGACTATTATTAGATCAGTGCTTCTTATTGTGACTGCGAAAGAATTACATCTAGAGCAGTTAGATGTTAACATTGTGTTCTTACATAGGATCTCGGTAAATACATTTATGTGGCCCAACTAAGGGCTTTGAGGTAGTGGTTATGTGGAATATGGTATGCATATTGAAGAAAATTATGTAGTCATTGAGCTAGCACCATGACAATGGTACTAGAAGTTTTATAACTTTATGAAGAGGATTGGATACATAAGATGTGACATGGATCATTGCTGCTACTTGAAGAAATAGTCCTCATATATCATATTGTTACTTTATGTTGATGATATGTTGCTTGCATGTTTCGAGAAAGTGGAGATCAACATGTTGAAGAGACATCTGCCAAAGGAATTCAAGATGAAAGATTTGGGAGCTGCAAGGTAGATTCTTGGTATGAGTATCGTGAGAGATAGAGTTTAAGGTTCCTTAAAATTGTCTCAAGAAAAATACAATGAAAGAGTATTAGAGTAATTAAGCATTATAGAGGACAATGCATGCAATACTTATTTGGGTAGTATCTCCTTAAGTTATTCAAATATTTTAACAACCCATCCCACATTGAAAAGAAATAAGAAGTTGGATTCCCTTATAAATCTAAAATTGTGGCTAAAAGATATCTTCAACCATGGTTTTTAGTTAAAACATGAAGATATCCGATTAGTCATTGCTTTAGCTTTGGGGGAGTTACATATGGTGTCAGAGCCACAACCTCTCGGGGTGTGACGGGAACACAGCTCGTACGTATCCTGGGGTACAGATCCTGGTTATGTTTCGGCTTGATGAGGATGTCAGGTTTTAAAGTGGGCGAGTTTGTAACAACCCGTCCCACGTCGGAAGGAAATAAGAAGTCGGAGTCCCTTATAAGGATAAAGTTGTGGCTAACATATATCTTCCACCGTGGTTTTTAGTTGAACCATGAAGATATCCGGTTAGTCATTGCTTGCTTTGGGGGACGTTACAAACATAAATCACTAATTACTGATGAAGACAATGCGTAAAAGGATAAATTTTATATGCATTGGCAGTTGGTAGTTTAATGTATGTGATGGTCAGTACGAGACCATATATTTATGCAGTGGAAGTTGTTGGTAGGTTTATATCTAATCCCAGTAGAGAGCATTGGGAGTGGTCAAGTGGGATTATGCTTAAGAAAAAATAATACCAATTTGAGAGGTTATATTGATGCTAATTAGGGTGGTTGTGATGATTCTGGTAAGAGCACTACCAGGTTTATTTTCATGTGTTGAAGAACATCGGTCAGTTGGATGTCTAGACTTTAGAAAAGTGTAGATTTATCAACCACGGATGTTGAGTATATGATTGTACAGAAGTAAGTAAAGCTAGAAGTTATATAGTTTAAGAATACATTGGAAGAGTTAGGCAGAAAGAGGACTATCATGTTCCCTACTCTCTTATATTTAGAGTGATGTACATATCGGAAAGTGTCACGTGTCTTACATTTGTACTTAACTTGAGGTATCATCTCATTCGCGAACTTGTGAATGATGGCACACTGTCATTGAGTAAAATTATTGGCTCGAAGAATCATGCTGATATGTGTACAAAGGTGGTCACAATAGAGATTCTGAAGCTTGCTTAGCGTCAAGGTTATAGAAGGTGTTGACGAGAGAGTTATAGGTTTTTTGTTTGTGTCGGTTTCAATAAGTGTAGTTAAGGGTATATTATCAAGTCTTCGTAATTCGAGTCTAATCATCAAGCACGTCCTAATTGTGCCGGTAGTATGGAGAGGCGGATTCGACTAAGTTGTAAGGGAATTATGAGGATTTAATGATATTGGGTTTGTCCAATTTTTAAGTGAGAGATCGTTGAATGTGAAGAACAACTAAGATAAACAAAACAGATGTAAAGGATGCCATCCCGATGGGACTCCTATGATCCTGTTGGGTTCTTTAAGAGCTTTCGGTCACATAATTTTTGTCCAATGTCTTAATAATTGGTTCATATCGGATCAGTTTGACAATCCGAGATCCCGATGGGACGAGCTACTGCGAGATTGTGTCAACCGGCCAGAACTGCAACTTTGCAATACTTTCCTTTTATTGATCCTTATATATATATATATATATATATATATATATATATATATATATAGGGTAAGGTTCCAATGAGAACACTTCAAAAATAAGAACGGTAAAAACACTTCATAAATGCATAATTAGCCAACAAAATCATTAGATTCACACTCATACATCTCAAATATGTGTAAAAAAATTGATTAGAATAGATGCGAAGTTTCAGAAATACATAAAAATCGAAAAAACGATTGATGCACAATTATAGAGATAATCGTGCATCAATCGTTTTTTTCGATTTTTGTGCATTTTAGAAGTGTGTATTTATTTTTCTTTGCATATTTGTGATGTATGACTGTGAATCTAATAATTTTTGTTAGCTAGTTGTGCATTTATGAGGTGTTCTCACCGTTCTTATTTTTGAAGTGTTCTCATTTGATCCAAACTCTCTCTCTCTCTCTCTCTCTCTCTCTCTATATATATATATATATATATATATATATATATATATATATAATCTGAATACGAAATAAAAAAGAAAAAAGTTCTAGTTGGTCGTGGAGTGACTAAACCTATCACCCCGATTGGATATAATCACGTAATCTACTCGTTTCGACTTACATTTATGCATTACTTTTATTTTTTGTTCTTGTGGTTGAAAAAATATTACATTAACTAAACCAGAATTACAAATATATTAAAAACATTAAATAGATAACTTTAAATTGAAGTAATTAATAAGTACATTAAAAGAAAAAAAAACAACAATATGATCGTTATAATTGTTATTTGGACTGATGTAGAACTAAAGGAGAAAAAAACAAA
Source organism: Pseudognaphalium luteoalbum (assembly GCA_963422505.1). Lineage (NCBI taxonomy): Eukaryota > Viridiplantae > Streptophyta > Magnoliopsida > Asterales > Asteraceae > Pseudognaphalium > Pseudognaphalium luteoalbum. The sequence goes on from OY730193.1 coordinate 35,387,053, forward strand.
TACAAAAAGGGCATCGATCACTGTTGGCCCAACCGAGGGTGGCACCAAGCAGCATTACAGATTGACAGTTGTGGCAAATAGATATCTCATAGCGGCTACTTTTTAGGCAAAAATGAATAAATTCATTAATATAACACTTATTTAGTTTAAGAAAGATATTTTGAACTATTAAAGAATCAAAGGATAAAAAAACACAAAAAAGTGTGTTGATCACCAAGGCCGGCACCAAGGATTGAGACATTCGGATGCTGGTGGCAAAGTGGGATCTCTTGCGATGTTGAACTCCTTCCGGGGTGTAAGGGAAAATACGCTAAATTATCATATGAGATAATTGATACTTAACAATAAATCAAGTACTCCATAAAAGATAAGTTTATATTCTTCAAATAATATATTAAAACAACATACACAAACACAAAAAGACAATAACCATTTAAATATGTAAATAAACTGATTGATATTAAACGGGATAACTAAATAGTAAATATTATACCTTGTGAATAGAGTGCCACAACGACAATGATATTGTTTTTTACCGCAAATCTTTGAATGTGCCTTCAAGTCAGATTCAACAGCATACGTCTTCGGGCACCTTGGGCACTTGTACTTCTTCTCTCCATGCTTTCGTAAATAGTGTTTTTTGATGCCTGTAAGGTCTCCAAGAGCATGTGAAGCATCATGGTGGACACAAGTGGGCTCTGGGCACAAATACACCTTTCTTCTAACCACATCTTTGGGGTCTCTTTGTTTAAGCTTCCAAGGTAGATTATGACCTCTTTTATGAAGTTCCAAGTTTTGCTCTCTAGGGAAGCCTTTGTAACAAACTTGACAAACAAACCTATTTGTTTTCATTAAGGAGGTTGGCGATAGTGCAATAACATCTGCATCCGGATCTATAAACATTCACGACAAATTTCTAATAAGAAAAATAGATTGTTAAAGTTAATCATAAATAAAATCAAGGTTTTCCATAATATGTTATCCAGTGTTTTTCACAAAAAAAATCCCAAATATGAAAATAGGTATATTTATTTGTATAATAAAAAATACTCTTAGAAAATATGTTTTTTTTTAGTATTTTACCTTATATATAGAGTTTTATATCTGTTATCTTCTTCCTTTTTCAATATAGATTTGAGAAAGGACAAGAAGAATGAGAGGTCAAGTTGTTTGTACTTATTATTGGATGTTATTGATATATGATTATATTTGATAGAAAAGTAATTAAAATTTGCAGAAAACTTGCATGGCATTCCAGGAGGATTTCTTCGCTTCTTAGGAGGCACGACTGCAAAATCATTTTCCTCTTGATTCACATGATTTACTCCATCTTCATTGCTATTATAAAAGAGCAAAAATGATGATGACGATGATCTTGAAGCCATCGTATTCGATCTCTTCACTTCGACCACAATTATTCTTTTATGCTAATAACTAAATTAATCTAAGTCGATGGAGCTCTATATCAAATCATCAAACTCAACATATTGAAACACATGAGAATGAAATAAACTTGTGGTTAGTGTTTAATGATTGTTGACAAATAGCACCAAAATCATAATATGATATACACATATTAATGGCTCTTCATTTAATTAAAAATACTATACTTATTGTTTAGCCTTAAAATTCTTCATTTCTACTTGAGATGTTTGAAAGCTTACGAGAAGGGAGATAGAGAGAGAGTAGTGGGCCCAACCTATCACCGTATAAAGACAATATTTCTTATGTAAGAAAATACCCACCGTCCACTCCTTCTTTTACGTTCTCTCACTAGATATTTCTTTTCGGTTCTTATTAATACCAATGTGGTGTAACATTTTTATACCCTTCTCTGTCGCAAAAAATAATACTACCTTTTGACTTTGAAGACATCACTATAATATAATTATACTTTATTTAAACTTGATTAATAATTAGCGTTTGTATATATATACATATTATATATATATATATATATATAATACAATATAATATTATATAATAAACTAAGTAACATAATATTATAATAATATATACTATAGCACAATATATTATAAAATTATATAATAGTAATTAGATCGAACTTTTCATATAAAGAATCAAACTCTTATTACCAATCAAATTCTTGAATTTTGAGTAATCTTTGATTAACCAATAAAATATCATTGTTTCACCCAAAAAAATCTTGTTAAATCAAATATTATATAAATATAACCAAATATTGTCCACTTTTATATACCTTAAATATAAGCATGCACACACGCGACATACTCACATAGTACTAACATATATATATATATATATATATATATATATATATATATATATATATATAATATAGAGGATGTCACATTATTAATATAATGTGATCTTAATAAAAGTTACATACTTATATAATTACATCTTTAATTAATACACACACAAAAATTAAATATATGAATCAATGAATGAGAGTTAATGCGTGCCATTACATTTGCGATGAGATTAAAAAAAAAGTTTAAAATTCATTACGGATATATATTGAAAAAGGTATAAATAAATATAAAACATAATATATATATATATACACACATACACACACATATATATATATATATATATATATATATTATATTTAATTTATTATGTTAAGTATTAAATTTCTAATGATGTATTAATAGATTTATATTTTAATTATAAATGTTTATCACGTGTCGGCTTATAAAGTAACGACGTGTCAAGATTTTAAGCTAATGATGTGTTAAGCTTTGAAGCTAATGTTGATGTTATTGTTGTTCGTAAATATATTAGGTGATGATGTATTTAAATCTTAGGAAATGATGTTTTAGTTAATTAGATAATAATATTATTATTATTTTTATATGACATGAGTAAGATATTATTTTTATACCATGAAATAAGAAAAACCTCTATTTTTTTAAAACAATTTATTAATTAATTATGTTGAAGATGAAAGTGGAATACAAGTGTTATTAATTAAAGTAGATAGGCTTAGGAAGGATTTGGTTTTTATATAATAAGGTATGGTATGATATATTAAAAAATGTTATACAATTAGTTTTAACATGTACTTATTAATTTATTTTATTTATTAAATTAATTATAAAATTTACAAGTGTCATACTTTTAGACACTTATGTGTCAATTTTTTAGATACTTATATGTCAAACATTGAAGAAGTATGTACTTCTTATGTATATATGATATATACATAGAGCCAAAGATTCAAATAATATATATTTATGTATGTATATATACATATACCTATGTTCAAATAAGAATGCAAAATATCATTTAGGAACGTAAGAATGACTTCAAAATTACTATTTAAATATTCAAAACATGTTATTTTATGAAAATTTATTCGTAACTCCTTATTCAAATAATTTTAGAAGCTATTTTTCAAATTAATTTTTTTTTGATGTTTTTTCTAATCTTTATTAATCTTTTAATTCATAATAATCACATTTTATAACTTGATAATCACATGAAAAATACACAATTATCAAGTCCTATTTTGTAATTATCTAGAATACATGAGAATCACATTATATTACAGAATAATTATGATGTTATATATAGTGATTATCTTTAATAATGACAATAATAGAGACTGGAAATAATGCTCGATAGAGAAAAGTTTTTATTTTTATTTCTATCATAGTTTCTAAAAGTTATTTTAGTAATAATCTTTGATTGTTTGAGGATGAAAAATGTGTTTCGGATATTTAAAAAGTATTTTTGAAATAATTCATACGTTCCTACAATAATTAGCATTCTTATTTGAACTACACACACACACACAAATATATATATATATATATATATATATATAATGTGACAACCCGTACTTAGGCGTATTAATTTACTCTAAGCTTGCTTGTAATTACTTGCGATTAGTTTGAAATAGAACTAAGTTGCTTGTAATATAACGTATATTGAATATACACACGTACGTAATAAATTGATATTACACGATTTGCTTGGATGGATTCCGACTTAACTGGACGTTGGTGAACGCAACTTATTTAATAATATGAAGTTATTTGATGAACATACTTATTTCCAAATATTATTGCGATACTATTTCATAAGCATTTCGTATCATATATAATGCTCACGAACGACCAAAAATGGGCAAAACGCACCCGACAATCAAATAAACGTCAAAATATATTTTATAACTTAAAATATATCATTTTGAATGGTAAGTATTTATTTGAAGTATCGTATTTCAAACCAATAACAAAAACGTTTAATTTAAACGTCACGCGATTTATTAATCGTAACACGACTTCGTGAATCACTACCGACACATCACAATAACATTTTTATAAATGTTTCTAAGTAATAATAAGTATTAATTCAAGTTAAAATATTGGGTTTTTAAATCGTTAGTTAAATACGCATAACAAATGTTTAACGCTTAAATAAATGTCGAAACGAACGGGTAAACGAACACCGCACGGAGTGCAACTTTGGTGGAATGATTTAAACATCCACCTAGTAGGTGGGACCCATAAAATCTGCAGAGAAATGGGAGCCATGCCCCATTCCTTTGCTTGTGAATTGCACCAAACACACCCTCCCTCACCCTTTCACCCCATACTTCCATCACTTTCACTCAACTCTCTCCATTTCTCTCTCCCTCTCTCCCCTTGCACGAAATTCTGCAGCCTCCCCACCCCCATAACACCACCACAAGTCCACCATAGCATCACCATACAACCACCGCGAGCCGCCACGCCGGAAATCAAGAAAACGCGATAAACGAGTCTTCGGCTTCATTTCTTCTCCCCTTCATCATTTCTTTGTAAGAACTCTTGAAATTTCATTATATTTACTTGGAAAACATATAATTACTTGTTATGATGTCCACTTAACGATTACATGTCCAAAACATAAATCAAAACGCAATTTAAATCTCGAAACTATGAGTTTATGTTTCCTGTCCAGATTCTGTTTCCACTTCCACGAATTTTATAAAAATCATTAAGACACAAAAATGAACGTTTCTTGAGCCTAAAATCAAGTGTAAGAAGTCTACTTTCATAATCTGTAAGCCTCACGAAAATTGAAGTTCATTTGCTATTTTTAGTTACTGAAATAAAAGTACATAGCAGATCTGATGAATCTGACCAGAATCTTGACCGAATCAAAATAGGTATATCTTGGGCTATGGAACGAATTAGAACTTGAAACCAGTTGGAAGAGATCACAAATTTTGTTAGTTTTCCAAGTCCTACTGGACCTTTTTTTGAAGTTTTGTAAAACTTAACCTATGACCAGATTATTGAGCATATGTCACAAAAACGATCTGCTGGACTTACTTCAATTTAAAAAATTTCATCTCGAGTTGTACTTGGTTAAAATCGATGAAAAAGTATGTTTTGGAAAGCTAAGATAAAGGAGAACCTTGTGTAAAAATTTCATAACGATTCGTTAAGTTTTACTTGACCAAATTGATGTTTTAACACGGGTGAAATATAGGTCCGACAATAGTAAAAATCCGACAATGACCTCCGACAATGACCTCCTTCTTGAGACCATATCTTGAGTTCTAGACCTCAAAAACGTATGAGACCACTTGGGAAATCTTGGTAATTTTATTATGTACAAAAAGTTCTTCTTTGGCTCATTCCAGAAATGCACTCATTTCTCCAGAAAATTTGATTTGTGAGAAGTGATCTAATCTCGGATTAAAATGAACACTGACACTTTGTGAATTTTTATAAAATATCAAACGACCTCCAAAAATCACAAAAAAATTACAGAAAGTACATAACATACGTAGGAACTTTGTGTAAAAATTTCAGAAGGATTTGATAAATTTTACTATTTTAGATAAAAATCACAAATAATCCGTGAATGTATTGTCGCATAAAAACTAAATTCCATGAATACATACTATTGTCGTATAAATAAACTCCGTGAATACATATTGTCGTATAAATAAACTCCGTGAATACATATTATCGTATAAATAAACTCCGTGAATATCATTAACACAACCAAGTCCGTGAATATCTTATTGTCGCATGAACAGTGCCCGTGAATACCTTATTGTCGGGTTACATATTGTCGCATGAAATGGAAGCTTTAAAATACTTTTTATACTAAGTATTGAATACATAAAACACTACACTTACAAGGTATACAAGCACAATGAATTACATAATGATAATACTTGAATTATTATTACACCTTCGTCACCAACGGGCCATACTTATTTACAAAATGATCACAAACGTACAAACAAATACTTGGACATAACTAGTTGAGTGGACAACTAGCATGAATGATCTTTTGAGACATTCACTTATACATACAACCTTATATGCTTAGGGCATTAGGAGGTTGCGGGTTCGCGGAACCTACGGATTACTATCGCTTTCAGACTTTGCGTTTATTAAGTTAAACGCTTGCTTGCTTGACTCAGGTGAGTCTTACAGCCCCATTTTTACTTATTTACTTACGGGGTGAGATACATTTTTCTTGAACACAAGTGCTAAATTACTTACTTTTCATATACGGGCTTGCATGAGTTACTTACTAATCTACTGAAGTCCCTCCATCATAGTTTCGTTAGTTATGGACTTAAGCGCGAATATTAGTTAATGGATCCATTAGGGACTGACCCTCCCCGCCCGGGGTAGTAGCGCTACCACGAACCGTTATGTATAAATGGGCGACTTTTATTTGTTTCGTACGAGTGTTTGGATTGGGCACTCGCGGGGGCACTATACGGTACTTGGTTGTACCACTGATTTACGGGTTAAGCTTCGACTATGAGCTCATGGCAACGGTATATACATATTTACTTATTATTTGCTTGGTTGCAGATACTTGATTTACGCCTGCGGGCACAACTGATAAAAATCTTGTGTTCAAACTATTACTTACTTACAAACCTGTGAGATTCACCAACATTCGTGTTGACCCTTTTTAGCATGTATTCTCAGGTACACGTACGGAGTAGGATTACTCCAGGATTACTAGCTAGAGTCGCATGATTTCCAAACTTCATTTAACGGAGATTCTTTAGCATTATCTTTTGTAACTATGGTTATGTAATAGAATCTCCCGTTACGTACGCGGACTCTAGAGGACCTTACTTTTGTAACGAAAACATTATGTTTTCAAACCTTATTTTATAATGGTATGTAACTATTTTACAAACGTCTCATTTAGAAGTCGTTTGCTATACTTTGGTGCTTAATTATTGATTAGTAACACCCAAAGCTTGCTTCCGCGCAATATTAAATTTGGGGGTGTTACAATATATATATATCCTTTTGGATATGAATTCTTATTACTTTTAGATATAACTTAGTATGATTTCAAAATCTTAGGCATGTTTTTTGATTGATTTTAAAGAACATAACATTTTAATTTATTCATTATATATGTTTGTATGGTTTACCTTAAAAAAATGTGTAAAACCATTGTAAAAAGATGGTAAAACATATCTCTAAATATATAATCTATTTAATAGTGACATATGGAGTGAAATGTAAATTATTGTGAGATGTCAAGTTATCATGTTTTAATGGAAGCTATAAAAATGCCTTTCAAAATATCATTAGAATGTCACTTTAGTTTGTCAATTGATTACGTATGATCTAGAGCAAATGGACTTGATATGATTAAACAAAGTAACGATGTTGGTTCTTCAGGTGTCATAGCCTTATATGTCTTAGCAGAAGGTATACCTCTATAATTACCTTCAGCAACTGGTGGCTCATATTTTTCAGTAAGAGGGCCCCAAAGTTCACGACAATGAAAGTCTACATACTGTTCAAATCTAGATTTCCAGTATGCGTAGTCCATATCAACGGTGAACAAAGGAGGTTTATTACTAGAACCAACACCGTTAATTTGTTTAATCATATCCCTAATACCTCTAATATCCTCTTTGTCTGAAGCCATTTAATAGTACTTAAACAAAATTCACACTCTCTTAAACTAGCAACACAGGAGCTAATGTCACACCTCAATTAGCGACGTCGCAAAGGATGTCGCAGAAAACAAATGATTCAATCAAGAATACAAAATGGGACGTTGAGTCTAACGTCGCATCTAATGTCGCTGAGTAACACAATGTCGCAATGAGATGTCGCAACGCGATGTCACATAAACAATTATGGTCAAAGTAACAAAGTCGCACACAACGTCGCAAAGACCAATTAAGGTCAGATACGTTAAGTCGCAAGTGACGTCGCAAGAGATGTCACATCTAATGTCGCAAGATCGCGAACAGCTGCGGCCAAAAACCCTAAAAACGAATATTTTCGAACCCTAATCGATTTCCACGATCAACAAATAGTGAAAACCATCTAACAATCCCAGAAAACGTAATCGAAACTTGTAAACACAAATAACAAACGTAATAATCACAAAACAATATGAATATTACCTCAAACAAACCCGAACTCGATCCGATACGCCAAAAACGAGCCCCAAATGCTCTTATTTCATATTTAGGGCCATGGTTGACAATGCAAATGCCGAAAACTCAAAGTGGGCATTATATCTGAGATTTATTCAGTTGTTCATCGATCATCATCATCCAAATCTTACTGCTTTGGGTGATCAAGATAATACGTTACGATTGGTACCGATGATGAATCGGATATTTGCTGTTTGTGCTGCACAGGAAAAGGGGGTACAGGCACCACCGGATACTCCACTATTCGGTGCGATTATTGATGAGAACTATGTGCCACCTCCTCATCCTCATTATATAGATGCACCTGCTCAGCAACAACCTCAAGAGCAGTTTGTGGAGGTACAGGTTCAGGCTGAGAATGTGCCTGTTCAGAATGTTTTGGCTGAGATAGAGCGCTTTGGGTGTGTAGAAGAAGAACGCCAGGGTTCTGGTTCACAACGTACAGTTAAAGATCCATCTTCTTCTGATTCAGCATTTGTGGGACCGCAGGATGGGGGCGAGGACACTCGATTTTTGGGGTACATAGGAAAGCGTGCATAGGTTAACTCGATTTTTGAGGATTCAACGCCGTATTTGTCAAGGTAAGTGCTACATGGGAAAGCGTGCACATGCCGACGATGATACCACTGATACTATTTATCAACCGTCTCGCCGTCGTGCACGTCGTACGTCAACGTCTTCTGATCTAGTTAGTTAACCATCACAAGAAATGATTGTTGAACCAACCCCTGCCTTTCTGCAAAAGATGATGGAAGATATGCAGAAGATGCAGCGAATGATGTAGGAACAATTAGAGACAAATCAGGCTCAAGCTGCTAACATCGAGGTTTAGTCCAAGCAGCTGGCTGATCTACAGGCTAGGGTTGTTGTTCTTGCGGCTAGGTCTAGTGCCTCGGGGGAGATTGGGTCCGGGGGTCCCAATGTAGAGTCACTAGGACCAGAGTCTGTAACCCCCAACCCTGTATTTGAATCTAGTATTAATGAGAATGTGTCCCGTTTAGATTACTTTTCTGTTGATGACATTCCAGGCCATCCGAGACTAGTGGCAGTTGATTACACATTTGCAGATTTATCTTATATTCAAAGAATGGTCAATGAAACTGGTACTGAGACGGAATCAGGGTATGTGTTCGATATGGATGATGGTGTTTCTGTTGAAGATGAAAATCTGAGCGAAGATGATTATTATGATGATGCACCATTTATCGATACTGATTCAAGTGAAGATGATGAAGGCCCTACTAAAGAACCTCATGGAGAATCAAGTTTGTCTCATGCAGGGCCTGCTCAGGAATCTACTTCAGTTCCTCCAGATCAACAGGCACCAACAACTGATTCGGCAGTTCCAGAAACTGAATCTTCTGTACCTGAAACTATGACTGCTGAAGATAAGATTGAAAGAAATAAAAATGGTGGCCTGAGGGTAGATTAGCTAAACCTGTGTCCGTGACGTGTACATCTTACATGGTTAGCGACAACTATACAGGAACTATTAAAAGATGGAAAGTTCAGAAGATAATGTTTATGATTAAAAGACTTGATGGTGTTCAGTATTTCAAACTTTGATTTAACAAATTGAGTACTTTGCCTAAAGGAGAGATTAACCGATTAGCCCAGTTGAAGTTGATCAATCCGTTTAAAGATGACTATGCTGAGTTTATTCAGAAGACCCTGCATCAAGAGGTTCGAAGTAAAAGATACAACAAATTGAAACCAATGCTAGGTACTCGGTATACTTTCAAGAAGAAGTTAGATCCGAGGATAGTGCAGCCCATGGTAAAAGTTCATTATCCGTCGGCTGACTGTTTGACTAATGTACCTCTGGAATCAGTTCCCTACAATTTTCTTCGCAGATTTGTGCAGTGGGAACTTGATCCACACGCTGGCGAAGCGGTGATTACTTTTGTTCCTGATTCAGAGCCTCAGCCATAGTTTGGAGGTATCTGAAATTTGAGAAAAGCAACATTCTGAGTGTTTGATCCGATGAGTTTAATAAATCTTCATGAAAAGGACTTGCGTAAACTCTTTGATAATCAGATTTGAGTGAATAAAGAAAATGAGTTCAACAAAAGATTAGCTGATCAATTTCATAAAGTTGTAAAAGTTTGTGTGACTCATGGAATTCATGCGGGAGGAAAATTTCCTGCGGGCTGGGTTTGAACGAAGACATTCGAAGACCAAGCTGAAGACACGGGGGAGTTTGTTAGTGCTTTTTGTGTGTCTGTCAGTTGGTCGTAGCCTGAAAGTTAGATTTGTAATTAATTTTGAGTTTTCTTATTTGTGCGACATTGTTTGTAGTGTCGGACATGCGACATCAGTTTTGGGCTTGCGACATTGTCTATGTCGCCTGGGCCTGCGATATTGAGTGTAATGTCGCAGGATCCAGTAGGTTTAGTATAAATACGTTTTTGTTATTCAGTTTTAGGGTTGACGAAAAACCCTAAACGTAATTTGTCGAAATTCTCTGTAAGCTAGTCGATTACAATCAATAAAATCATTATTGTCTTGATAATCATTGTGTTTGATTGTGTGTTTGATTCGTGTAATATTCAATCATTGATTCCACAAACGTTTGGATTGACTCGGTTCGATCAGATCCTAGAGTAAGGGACAAAAAAATACAAAGATAAAAAGATGACATACACCATATAGAGTGATATATAAGATTAATATACTAAAAAGTCTTACAATAGTGAAAAATATATTAAATGTTGTAACTTTATGATTTATGTTTACTAGACTGATATTATTTTACGTTACACAAGTTGTGTGTACATTTACATGCGTTTACAAACTATTGTGGGACTAGAGGGGGATATGCATTTTGAGGGGATAGAGGGGGCATACGATCTCATCCGTTGATTTCTAATCAATGACCCAGATTCCCAACATTACATATATGTTCACACTACATTTCACGTATAATGCAGTGTTGTTATAATGTAGGAAATCAGGTCTGTTGATGTACTGATCGTTTGTTCATCCTATCCCTCAATATGCAGCTGCGCCATAGAAACTTATTCTTTCAAACCGGTATCATAATATAAATAAATAAACAATTCAATTTTCTTTATCTTCTAATTTTTTTTATAGCTTAGACCTTAAACATATACATTGATATTATATCCATAAAATAATTGTATTCTGTGTCACTTTTGTTTTTATATTGTCCTCGCATAGACCGAATACAATTGAAAAACTAGTTTGACAATTTTTATAAACAATTATTTTTCGTTCGCGTGTAACAAAAAGATATATCAATATTAGAGACTTCGTGTTCATTCCTTGATTCATTAAATCGACTTCATGTTCATTCCTTTTTATAGAGAGTTACAATGATTATCCCGAAGCCATTGTATTCTATCTTCACTTCACAATTTGACTAACTGAAATCAAAGAACCATCATATCAAAGCAACATACTTAACTATGATAGTTCAAATAGGTGGTGTGAAAAAGGTTTTATGACTAATCATTAGTAAGAAATAGCACCAAAATTACCATGTGATATTTATTAACACCTAAATATATTAAGACTTTCTATTCTACTATATTTATTAACTAAATACTATGTTGATAGTTTAGTCTTAAAAGATCCCATTTCGAGAAATATAAAATCTTGCGTACGAGAATGCGAGAGAGTAATGAGCCCAACCTATCACTACATAAAAACATATTTTCTTATATTCAAATTAAGACTCTTTCACCATCCCCTCAAACTGACATAATGGACTTCCCGTCAAACGATTCACGAAATATTCACTGAACATTCGGTTCGCTTACATGTCTACCGGTGCTCCTTTATACAATATACATATTATTTTCATGTAACAATTTTCTTTAGTCAAGTTTAAATAAAAAACATAATATTATAATCTTCAAAGTCAAAAAGTAATTACTTTTGGGAGGAAGAAGGAAAACATGTATGTTGCCTCATATTTGTAATTAATATTGTACCGATGATATATATATATATATATATATATATATATATATATAATAGAAAAATGTAGGTCGTACATACGTACGGCCCTGGCTATTATCGCGAATTGATGTTGGTAGAAAAGTTTCCTAACTAACTAATACTCGTATGTGGCTTTCATAAATGATATTGTACAGCTCAACCCGCTATTTATTGTAATAGTTAAAACTTATAAAAAGAAAGAAAAACATCCTAAAAACATGATTGTAATGATGTACATTAGTAATTTTAGAACTATAAATTATGAAATTAGTTCTAAATGAATTTATGTTAACATCTAAACTTTAGGTGTATTAGTAGCTCAATGATGATGTCTAATATTTGAATTTTTATTATTAACTTTTAAAAGTTTGAGGTACCTGCTATGGATACATGATTATATATATTTAATTTATTATGTTATGTTTTAAATTTCTAATGATGTATTAACTAATTTATATTATAATTATAAATGTTTGCCACGTGTCGGCTTATAAAACAACGACGTCTCAAGATTTTAAGGTAATGATGTGTCAAGCTTTGAAGTTAATGTTGATGTTATAGTTGTTCTTCGAAAGTCAGGGGAGTTTTTCGTTCTTATTTATTTTCTACCTTTTTACTCACTTATTTTTATCATTTATATACAATGAAGACATTGTATGTGACACCCAACGATTTAGGGTTACTGATTAACCTTCTAGAAACCCTAATTACATGTGTTTAGTTTAGTATTAGGCTAAATACTTGTAATTACTTGTAACTATTTGTATATTTTTATGTGAATATACACCCCGGTAATTGATTTATATTACGCTACGTAATTAGTTGTAATTACGCTTACGCAATTTGGTGAAATTGTGCAAAACAACCGGATGGAGTCCGACACAGTATAAATACGGACGTTGGTGAACAAAATATTAAATAATATGAAAATATTTAATAAACTTAAAAACTCGTAAATATTATGTCGATAATATTTAACACGTAAATTATATCATATAAAGTAACAGAAACGCGATAAAAACGCGCGAAATACGCCCGACAATCGAACGAAAGTCAAAATATATTTTAGAATTTAAAATATATTATTTTGTATAAAATTATTATTGAAAATATCGTATAACAATCGCCAATGAAAACGTCCAAATAAAACGTCACGCGATTTAAAATCTGTAAAACGCTCACGCAAATCGAGGCTGACAACGTAACGGAATATTTCTATAAATGTTTCCAAGTATTTAAAACTTTATATTAAGTGAAAATATCAAAATTAAAATCGTTGATTTAACACGTACAATTAACATTTTACGTACAAATAAACGTCAAAACAATCGGGTAAACGAACGGGAAACGTAACAATTAAAATGGGAAACAAGAAAAATGAGCAAAATACCCTTTGTGGGGCCCCATGGCCGGCCACCCCACCCCCTCCACTCTTGTTCCATGCATTTTTAATGATGATGATTTCTTTTATCCTTACACTCCATCAACATGCAAGCTATTTACTTCCCACATCCACACTCTTTCATTCTTGAATTTTACACACTCTTCCTCTCTTGTTTTCTCTCAATAACTTCACCATCATCATCATTTCATCAGCCCCATCTCAGTTCTTAAATTATAAATAAATCATCATCTCACTCAAGAAATTAAGAACAAGAATGAATCAAGACACAAGATCACCATCCTCATCACTATCTCTCGTTCTTTCTTCAAATCTTTGTAAGAATCCTAAAACCAATTGCTAGATTTACTTGTTTACTACTGATTTTAATGTTTATTAGTTCATCTAACTAGATTATGTCCTAAAAACTTGTTAAAAATCGTTTGTATACATTATACAAGAACATGCATAATCTGTCTCAGAAAACACAGGTTACTAAAATGGTCATAACTTGAGTTCTAGGAATTGTTAGACAACGAAATGTTTTTTTAAATTTTGCGTATTGAAAAGAGCTACAACTTTTGTGTTTTACACTTTTTCCAGATCTTTACGGATTTTTATGAGTAAACCCATCTTTGAGTCTGGTCTGCACATGTTCGAAAATCGAGTTCGGTTCTTTAGCAAAATTAATTACCTATGTAAATGGACACTATAGTTGCTGTAAAAGTTATATGTTAGACTAGAAACCATGATGATCAGTTGGTAAAATTTGTGGGACTTGATTTGGACCAGAAATTAGTAAGATCTATGGCGAAATAAACCGACAAAAACCAAAAACATAACTTAGGGGCTGTTTTGGAACTTTTGTAAAACCGACACTTTTGTTGAACTCCGACATGAACCGACAAATTCTATGGACTCTATAAACTGATATATGTGTTTATAAAAGTTTCGGGTCAAACCGAGTAGGTTTGACCAAGTCAACAAAAGCGGCTCGATTTCTAAAAACTTACTATATTTGGAAAATGGTAACAAAAATGGGTTTGGGTAACTTGGACCAAAAATTAAACTTAGAAAGTTTCCTGAACGAAAAACCAACACTTAAAACATTTGGATTAAAATTTGTAAGCTGACCAGACCCTTAGTGTCGCATGACCTGCGACACTACCTACGACACTACCTAAGTGTCGCTAACTATGTCGCTACTTAATTGAAATTGATTTGAACCTGCGACACTAACCCTAGTGTCACTACTAGTGTCGCTAAAGAAAGAAAACATGAAACTTGTTTTTCACTAAGTATTGAACTTGGGTAACAACTTATAACCACACATGATACATACTATAACAATGTATACAATGACACAAACTCGATAATAATGTCTTGAAGAATTATTATTATTACAAACTTTCACCAACGGGCCGTACACGTTTTTGATAAACGAACTCGAACAACTTATTTGGACATACTATTTGATGAACTAGCTTTAGGTGGACATAAACCCCCCACCTACCTGATTGGCTTAAGTGGACATTAACCCCCATTTATACAATCGCTATAGATGGTGTTTTGAGACATCTACTTATACAACCTCATACGTTTAGGGCGTTAGGAGGTTGCACACGGGACGAGAACACCCACTACTTGCTAATATCTGATATTGCTTGCTACCTGCTTAACTCTGGTGAGTTTCATAGCCCCTTTTTACTATTTTTCACTCAGGGGTGAGGATACATACAACTGTTTTATAACTGCTTTTATGATCACAAGTACTGGCAACAACTTTTCGTACGGATTGCATGAGACCTTATGATAATCCACTAAAGTCCTCTACTTATCATAGTTCGTTAATATATGTGTGAATATTATTGGATAGTACTATCAGGGTTTGACAAACCTCGTCCGGGCTAGTCGCGCTAGCCAGCCCACGGGCGCAATATTATTTGTGAATTAGAGGTGTATCGGATTAGTACACTTACCGGAGGCAAACAACATTAAGCTCGAACTATGAGACTTATGCAAATGGTATACTTATATTGCAATATGCAATACTTTTACTTGTCGTTGGCTAACGATACTTTTACTTATCATTGTTGAATGATGCAAACTTGTGAAATCTTGTGGATCATATTAGCAACTGATTAATTAACAAACCTATGATCTCACCAACTTTATATTGACCTTTTAGTATGTATTTCTCAGATAACCCGTTGAAGTAGGAAGCTTATGGATAGCTTAGCTCGAGTCGCATTGTTTTCAAACATCAAGGAACTAGATTGCATTTACTATATTTTGAAATCATAGTTATGTAATTCTACTTTTGTTATGCGAACTCCTATAACTTTTGTAAACAGTTGAATTATTGTAATGTAACTATTTTTCAAACGTCTCATATAGAGTTCGTTTGCTTTAATCTTTGTGTTGTGATATTTAAATTGGTCGGCGCCCCCATGACACCTCCTATTTCCGTTGCCACGTGTTTTGGGGGTGCGACAGATTGGTATCAGAGCCAAAGGTTATAGAGAACTAGCATTGCATTAGTGACCTAGACTATAACCATTAGGTTAGTATTCCTTGTTTTGTATGACTGGTTCAGCGATTGCATCATTTGAATTTAATTTAACATAGCCTGATCAACTATGTACAATTAAAGGAGAATTAATGCAAGACCTGAAATGGTTATAGTGAATGGGAGTGCATTAGAAGACTTTGACCAAGGATAGAAACGGGACCAACCCTATACGTGCTTATGTGCTAGGTTATTATATTTCTATATATATAACCTTAACTTCTCGTATACTAAACTCCTTGCCACAGAAATGGCAGACTCCTCTAACGTATCATCAACCGACTTGAACAACGATACTCAAACGCTATCTACTACTGGGGGTACCACTCCCTTTCCTATCTCTACGACACCAAACTCTCTCGAACCTCTTTACTACATGACCGGCGAAGCTAGAGTAGTACGAAGACACCGAGGGAATGCCGGATCATCCCGAGCAAACCCTTACTCAAACTCCATTGCTAACACCACAACTAATACCCGCCGTCCGGCATATGCCAGTAGGTGGGACTGGCTACCCACAACCCTAAACACTTAGAGGTCTGAGGAAGCAATACAGATTCCTGTTGACCCCTAGGACATCTCCCCATACACACACGAACCAACGCACCATACGGTACCGGTGTTAGCAGCCCGACTTCATCGTCACGAAGAAAGGCTCGAAATCCTAGAACGGGGTCATCATATAGTAGAGAATTACCTGCTACGCCGAACCGATGATTGCATAGCACAATTATTTCAAGAACAGGAAGGCACGAACCGTACTCTGGAAATGATTCATCAACAGGTTATAGACAACAGAAGCGCTACTCACATCCTACAAGCAAGGTTGGAAGAATGTGAACAACATTCACGGGAAGCTGAGGAGTATGCTCATGTGCTCGAGCAACGACTAACTTTGGCTGAAGATGGTGCCAGGCAAACAAGCAGACTTGCAAATAATATAAATCGCCTCGTCACTCTAATGTCACGAGTAAACCTGCGTCAGAACTAAATCTATTTCTTTTATTGTAACCTATTGAGGCGGGATGTGCTCAACTTATTATCCTTTATTATGTTCCGTATACTTTTGAATTTAGACCGGATGTAACATTCCCGACATCTTTTGTAATCCTTATGATTGTTCTCTTTTGAAACTTGTACTCTGTATTCAACTTTTCTATCTAATAAATTATGGTTATCACTCTACGCTATTGTATATTACCTCATTATTTATACACATGTGATGTATCATAACCTCACGCAAACCTCTTATATGTCCCATTTCATTGTTGTTCAACATCATGCCTCCAAGACGACATACTTACACTGACGCCGAAATTGCTCAAGTCATTGCATAGAGCGTAGCCCAAGTCCTTGCTGCTCAACAAAATCCGGGATACGGAGGCACGCCTGCTAACACATCTACTTCAAAACCATGTTCCTACAAAGACTTTCTGAACAGCAAACCCTTATACTTTAAAGGTTCTGAAGGAGCCATCGGTCTGATACGCTGGATCGAAAAGACAGAATCTATTTTCCGAATCTGCAACTGCCTTGAGGAAGACAAGGTTAAATTCTCCACATGCACCCTTTCTGACGGGGCTCTCACCTGGTGGAACTCTTATGCCCAAACTGTGGGTATTGATACCGCGTACCAACTTCCATGGGAAGACTTCAAGACAATGCTCAGGGAAGAGTACTGTCCCCATGAGCAACTGCAACAACTTGAAGAGGAATTCTGGAAACTTATAGTTCGGGAAAATGACATTACCACTTACACCACTCGGTTCCACCAACTAGTTGTTCTATGTCCCTCTATGGTGAACCCCGAATACAAACGTATCGAGAGATACATTTGGGGACTACCAGAGTCAATCCAAGGGAACGTCATCTCATCAAAACCCTGGACCATCCAAAGTGATGTCCGAATGGCACACGAGCTCATGGCTCAAATTGTCCGCCGTGGGACACCCACAGTAAAAACCACCGGGGACAACAAAAGAAAATGGCCCAAGAACAACCAACAACAGCAGCAATCAAGCAAAAAGGCCAAGACTGTTAAGGCCTACACCTCCGATTCAGGGTCGGGGGACAAGAAAGGTACGTTGGGAACAAACCTTACTGTTCCAAGTGTACACGACACCATGATGGCCCTTGTACCTGTACCAAGTGCAAACGATAGGGACAGCTAGCCAAAGATTGCAGAACCCCCAACCCAAACACCAACCCTAACGCACCAAAGGCTTGTTTCGAGTGCGGCGACACTAGCCATTTTAGAAACAGCTGCCCGAAACGAAACAACAACAACAACAGGAACAACAATAACAACAACAACCCTCGCGGTTGAGCTTTCGTGCTCAATGTTGGAGAAGCTCGCCAGGATCCTAACGTTGTTACTGGTATGTTTCTCCTCAACGATTTAACCACTTCTGTTTTGTTCGATACCGAAGCTGATAAAAGTTTCATATCCGATCAATTCTGTCGATTACTAAACATCACACCCCTTGCCTTATATGCTAAATACACTGTAGAATTAGCGAATGGCAAACTGATCGAGGCCGATAGTGTAATATAAATTGCACTTTAAACCTCGCTAACGATCTGTTCCCTATAGACCTCATACCAGTTGAAATAGGGAGCTTTGACATCATCGTAGGCATGGACTTGGACTGGTTGTCCAAACATCGTGCTGAAATTATCTATTTTGATAAAATCGTGCGTATACCTTTCGCTACCGGTGGAACCTTGATCATACAAGGGGAGACTGGTAGGCGAAACCTGAACATCATATCATGTATGAAAACTCAAAAGTACCTGAGGAAAAGGTACCCGACAATCCTTGCTCATGTAACCGAGAAGAAGTCGGCTGAAAAAGCGACTTAAGGATGTGCCCATCGTTCGAGACTTTCCAGAAGTCTTTCCTGAGGAATTACCCGACCTTCCTCCACCTAGGCAGGTAGAGTTTTCCATCGATCTTATGTCCGGAGCAACCCCCGTGGCACGAGCACGTTACCGTTTAGCCCCGTCCGAACTTCAGGAGTTGTCCACCTAGTTACAGGAGCTCCTGGACAAAGGATTTATTCGACCGAGTTCTTCGCCCTGGGGAGCTTCGGTCATATTCGTTAAAAAGAAGGATGGATCTTTGTGACACCCGTCAAATTAGGACTAGTAATTAGTGCCTAATCAAGTGTAATACATGTAATTAGTTCTGTGTTAGGCTAATTAATGTATCAATATATATATATATTGTTGAATATGTACAAGTATGCGATTTGATTAAATCGTACAAGTTTCAAATCGAATGCAATTCGATTCAATAAATACGGACGTTGGTGATCAATCTAATTAAATAATATAACATTATTTAATAACGTTATTACATCCAATTATCATTTTAATAATATTTCAAATTCAATTTCGTTTCGTACGAACAAAGTCCACGCGGTTAATATATCAAAGGCACAAACAAAACGGAACAAGTTAAGGTTATATTTTACTCTATAACTCAATTATTAAGTATTTGATAAAATACTTCAAATAAATTATTGACAAAATATTTGTATTCTAAAACTTATAATTAAACGTAAATAAAATTATTTAAATGTTTAAACAAACGGGAAAACGAACACCGCACGGAGCGCAAATACACGGGAGTAAAAGTGGAGACCTACACCTTGGTGGGCCCCCACCGAATCAGCCAAAAAGGGGGGGGGGAGGAAACCCCACCCTTTCCTCATTCTCATCATCTCAATCTTTCTCTACATTCTCTTTTCTCTTCCTTCTCTCTAAACACCACCACCAACCACCTTAAATCATCAAAATAACACCACTAAACCACCTCAAATTGTCAAGCTCGTTTGGAGAAAAGTGACCACCTCGTAACGATCTACATTTCTATCTTTCCGGAATCCCCTAGCGTGAAGTCGTAAGTTTCCGACAAAACCCGAAACACTCCGATTTTACTCATTTTCACTTGTTTATGGGTTATTTAAGCTTAAAATGTCCAAATATGAGTTGGGTAAAAGAATCGGACCAAACGGTCGCAGGAAAACATGTTTTTGGCTCAAATTCCGGTCAACAATGTAACACCCCGCAAATTTAAACGCGATTACGTACACTAAACATTTACATTTTAAGGCTAATTCCCTAACTTTGAGTGAATTCACAACTACTTTAGAGATAAGTCTAGCAAAGCCCAACTAGTTAATACGCGTAGTATTACTTATTCGTAATTACGTACAAAACGATTGGAGCAAACGCGACAAAATATACGACTGTTCGTGAACAAAAATTAATTAATAATAGGAGATTATTAGTTAACATTAACGTCTATTAAATATTATTTTGATAATATTTAACAAGTATTTCGTAAACTGAAACAAACTCGAGACGTTTCTGTAACAAACAAAGTTATAATTTTTCAACTGAGTTAAATTCCTATTTATAAAAATATCTCAACTAAAATATATCCTAAAATGTATTTACAAATTACCAATTTAAAATAAATTAATATTTAACGATCGGGTAAACGAACACGGACTAAATACCACAAAAATTTGGGACAAAAACTCCCCTCCCTTGATGACAAAAATCTGCCTATAAACCCCCCTTTCCCTTTTATTTTATTTTCATCATCATCCTCTCATCTCATTTCTCTCTCTCAAAACCACCAACACCAAAAACCACCAAAACCACCATCCACAAAACCGCCAAAAACTACCACCAAACGACCTCCAATCACTCCACTCATTTGGAGAAAAACGATCACGGAGTCGAGCTCTACCTCCCTATCTTCTCGGATTATCACGGTGACAACTTTGTAAGAACCCGACAATCTCATAACTTCTTAGATTTCGAAGTTTTCTTTGATATTTCTTGTTTATGATACTTAATACAACATGTTTTAGTGTTATATCAACTTATTATGTCCAAAAACTGACTTAAAAATACGTTTTTAAAGTTAAAAATATGATCAGCTCATTTTGCGAGCTGAGATCTGTTCTTCCGGCGAATCGAACGAGCGAGCCAAACGAGCGAGCTGAACTAACCTTGCCTGCGAACTGAGTTTTACCTAACGATTTGACATTTCGCGTAACGACGACTACACTTTTTGCAACTATGATTGACATACAAAAGTATATAATTTTGCTAAGCATAAAACGAAACGAATATAATAATGTTTTCAGAAATTATTATTACAAACCGCTACCAACGAGTCGTATACATTTCTAAAACTACAAACTCAAACGACAAACAAACACTTTGGACATAATCTAGTTGCGTGGACACTATCATGGATGGTCGACATAGACATCCACATACTTATTAAATCTCATACGTATAGGGCGTTAAGAGATTTCGGATTAGACTCGGGCTTTAGGCTTTGCTAGCACTCGAACATACTTAACTCAACAGGTGAGTTCACAGCCCCTACTTTTACTGTTTTAACTGCTTTTGAATAGGGGTGGAAAACATAGTCAACGCCTTTGCTATGTGAGCAAACTTTTATATAACTGTTGTGATATACATTGTGCTAAACTATTTGTGACTGCGGTCAAACAATTATAACTGTTATTTATGAAGTGGTATTTCATACAGAAACTAAACTGGAAACATGCTGGAGAACGATCAGCTACACACTTCTATTACTAGCTTTTATGAAACAACATTTTCATAAACACACAGAAAGTCCCTACTTCTTGGGCAAGATGCCATCCTACGTCTTGGATGAAGGCTCTATTCTTGAGCAGATGGGTCCTACGTCTTGGATGCCAGTCCTACTTCTTGGATACAACTTATACAAGTCCCTACGTCTAGGGCACATACATAGAAGTCCCTACTTCTTGGGCAGATACTGATGGGTCCTACTTCTTGGATAAACAATGTAAATCCCTACTTCTTGGGTAAACTAATAGGACACTGCTTTCCTACAAAACTTAAACTGTATTTTGGGTAACATCCCACTCAAACTGTAACTGCGTACTTTGGATAACATTCCACAAAACCTTACTTGATCGTGATGACGATAACCATTTGGTGAAACATTTTGAACTACCAACTATTATTGTAAACACAAAACCTGTGAATTCATTCAACCTCGTTGTTGACTTTTTACTATGTTTTTCAGGGAATTAGCTGCGCATGTAAGAACCGCCTACACATACGGAACTAGGGCGACCCGCGAAGCTTTAGGATGCCAACTTTTGAAACTTTTGGATTTCTTTTGTATAACTAAAGTGATTTTAGTCATATTTACGAAATCTACTTTTGTAACTTAATTACATTTCAGCTTATACGATTCGATGAATCGTAAACTTTGTAACTATTACTTTTGGCATCTTAATATATTACGTTCTGTTGTAATCATAAGCTCTGATACGTATGCATGTACTGTGTATTGTGGCACTCCCCATACTTAACTAAACGCTTCCGCTAACCACAATCAACGAATTTTGGGGGTGTTACAGATTGGTATCAGAGACATTGGTTATAGCGAACTAGATTTCTTAGGTGACTTAGAGACCTTAGAGACCTGGACTATAGCCTTGGCTAGAACGCACATGCATACACACATTTGCATACGTCTAACTAATCTACGACTCATCGATACGAGCAATCCATTATTTGAATCGTGCTACGTCCGATTCGTTCAAACTCACTCTGATCTCATGAGAACCTGATCGTATTAAGTGGTTGATGCAAAGAAGTATGTATTTAGCATCATATAATGACGCCTGGCCAATGTGATTATATTATTCTAAGTACATATGGGTGTTTCATGGTCGCAAGATACGTGATGGGGATCTTGTCAATCCTTTTTATTGTTCTGTAACTAAAAATATGCGAAACTTTATTCTTCACATCCTTTTCATTGGCATTGACTTCTGCACTCCTTCATCGCAGAACGTCATCATGCCGCCTAAACAAAGAAAGACCCGAAACAGTCGCCGAGCGCCTACACATCCTGTCGTCGAAACTACCGAACAGATCATCGAACGACGTGTGGCTGAAGCAATTGCCCAGTATGAGGCAAGCCGCAATCGTGATAACGTGGTGCACAACAGTGGAACCACTCCTGTCAACAACGAAACTCCTGCGAATACCCAACAAGGGTGTTCTTACAAAACTTTCCAGGCCTGCAAACCGAGCACCTTCACCGGGACTGAAGGGGCCATTGGTCTAATCCACTGGATCGAGAAAATGGAATCGGTCTTCGATATCAGCGACTGCGCTACCAACAACATGGTGAAATACGCAACGTGTACTCTCGCCGACAAGGCGTTAACCTGGTGGAACTCTCAGGTCCAAATCCTCAAACGCACAACTGCCTTACTCCATGACCTGGGAGACTCTGAAATAGATGATGATGGAGGAGTTTTGCTCTCCCAACGAGATCCAGAAACTCGAGACTGAACTCTGGAACATTCAGATGATCGGCACTGACATTACCGGTTACACAACTAGGTTCCAGGAACTTGCATGGCTGGTACCCCACATGGTGACACCCGAGAAAGAACGCATCAAACGATACCTTAAGGGTTTGGCACCACAGATCGAGGAATGGTGATGTCAACAATGAAAACGCTCGCGGACGCGCATACCTCATAGGGGCAAGGGATGCACAACCAGATCCCTACGCCAACATTGGTACATTTTAACAAACTATTACGCTTAAACGTTACACTATTTGAATGTTGATTCAAACCTAACGCTTGGTAAACTTTAACCACTTAACGAACGCACAACTTATCAAATTATACCGCGGGTATACATGAACCGCTAGAACTTTATGGGAACTTAGAGCGCCACACAAACTATTATTATTATTATTAACGACATGACTTTTCGGAAAACATACACGACTGGCGTTCCGACTTGATTCTAAATCTCGGGACGAGATTTCTCTAACATGGGGAGAATGTAACACCCCGCAAATTTAAACGCGATTACGTATACTAAACATTTACATTTTAAGGCTAATTCCCTAACTTTGAGTGAATTCACAACTACTTTAGAGATAAGTCTAGCAAAGCCCAACTAGTTAATACGCGTAGTATTACTTATTCGTAATTACGTACAAAACGATTGGAGCAAACGCGACAAAATATACGACTGTTCGTGAACAAAAATTAATTAATAATAGGAGATTATTAGTTAACATTAACGTCTATTAAATATTATTTTGATAATATTTAACAAGTATTTCGTAAACTGAAACAAACTCGAGACGTTTCTGTAACAAACAAAGTTATAATTTTTCAACTGAGTTAAATTCCTTTTTATAAAAATATCTCAACTAAAATATATCCTAAAATGTATTTACAATTTACCAATTTAAAATAAATTAATATTTAATGATTGTGTAAACGAACACGGACTAAATACCACAAAAATTTGGGACAAAAACTCCCCTCCCTTGATGACAAAAATCTGCCCATAAACCCCCCTTTCCCTTTTATTTCATTTTCATCATCATCCTCTCATCTCATTTCTCTCTCTCAAAAACCACCATCCTCAAACCGATGGCCAAAGTGAACGAACAATTCAAACACTAGAAGACATGCTACGAGCTTGCGTAGTTGACTTCGGTGTAAATTGGGAAAAACATCTACCGTTGTGCGAATTTTCGTACAACAACAGCTATCACACCAGCATTAAGGCTGCACCTTTCGAGGCACTGTACGGTCGTAAGTGCCGATCACCGATTTGTTGGACCGAAGTTGGAGACAGTCAACTCACTGGTCCTGAGATCATTCACGAAACTACTGAAAAGATCTTCGAGATCCAAAACAAACTCAAAGCCGCACGTGATCGTCAGAAAAGTTATGCTGACATGAGACGCAAACCACTCGAGTTCCAGGTTGGGGATCGAGTGCTACTCAAAGTTTCACCTTGGAAAGGTGTTATCCGATTCGGTAAACGCGGGAAGTTAAATCCCCGATACATTGGGCCATTCGAGATCCTCGAAAGGATTGGTCCAGTGGCATATAGGTTGCAGCTGCCATCCCAACTCAGCAGTGTGCATCCCACTTTTCACGATTCAAATTTGAAAAAGTGTCTGTCTGATGAGACACTTATCATTCCACTAGATGAAATCCGAGTGGATGACAAGCTTCACTTCGTTGAAGAACCCGCTGAAATCATGGACCGTGAGGTCAAACAACTCAAACAAAGTCGTATTCCCATTGTCAAAGTCAGGTGGAATTTGCAGCGTGGGCCGGAATTCACCTGGGAACGGGAGGACCAAATGCGGCTCAAGTATCCTCAGCTATTCGCTGATACTACTTCAAACACGACTTCAAATTAAATTTCGGGATGAAATTCTCCTAACAGGGGGAGAATGTGACACCCGTCAAATTAGGACTAGTAATTAGTGCCTAATCAAGTGTAATACATGTAATTAGTTCTGTGTTAGGCTAATTAATGTATCAATATATATATATATTGTTGAATATGTACAAGTATGCGATTTGATTAAATCGTACAAGTTTCAAATCGAATGCAATTCGATTCAATACATACGGACGTTGGTGATCAATCTAATTAAATAATATATAATTATTTAATAACGTTATTACATCTAATTATCATTTTAATAATATTTCAAATTCTATTTCGTATCGTACGAACAAGGTCCACGCAGTTAAAATATCAAAGACACAAACAAAACGAAACAAGTTAAGGTTATATTTTAATCTATAACTCAATTATTAAGTATTTGATAAAATACTTCAAATAAATTATTGATGAAATATTTGTATACTAAAACTTATAATTAAACGTAAATAAAATTATTTAAATGTTTAAACAATCGGGAAAGCGAACACCGCACGGAGCGCAAATGCACGGGAGTAAAAGTGGAGACCCATACCTCGGTGGGGCCCCACCGAATCAGCCAAATAGGGGTGGGGGGGGGGGGGGAAACCCCACCCTTTCCTCATTCTCACCATCTCAATCTCTCTCTACCTTCTCTTTTCTCTTCCTTCTCTCTAAACACCACCACTAACCACCTTAAATCATCAAAATAACACCACTAAACCACCTTAAATCGTCAAGCTTGTTTGGAGAAAAGTGACCAACTCGCAACGATCTACATTTCTATCTTTCTGGATTCCCCTCGCACGAAGTCGTAAGTTTCTGACAAAACCCGAAACACTCCGATTTTACTCATTTTCACTTGTTTATGGGTTATTTAAGCTTAAAATGTCTAAATATGGGTTGGGTAAAAGAATCGGACCAAATGGTCGCCGGAAAACATGTTTTTGGCTCAAATTCCGGCCAACAGCTCGTTGTGTCGCAGAGGCTCCAGGCCACCTGCGACACAAGCCCTTATGTCGCAAAACCCCCAATTATGTCGCATATAGCGACACAAGTGACTATGTCGCAAACCCTTCGGATGTCCCATCTAGCGACACAAAACACTATGTCACAAAACCTATTTCTGTCGCATATAGCGACACAACATTTTATGTCGCATAAATTGCAGATGCCGCACTTAGCGACACAAGCCCTTATGTCGCAGATATGATCTGCGACACAATAGACTATGTCGCACCTAGCGACACAAGCCTTATGTCGCACGTAGTGTCGCATGAAACAGAACCAAGAAAACACAGATTTTACTAAGTGTCGAGACCTAAAATTTTATCACTTGATTTCACCCAAATTCAAGTCCAGGTGCGTTTTTCACCAAAGTATCTCGACCCCAACCAGGGGCCAGCCCCTTGGACCCCACCAGGGGTTACCACCCTTGGGACCCCGCTAATCAGGGGCGCTGCCTCCAGACCCCCGTCACCTAGAGTTTATAAATACTTTTAAGTATAACACCTTTCGAAAATCAAAATAATAATGTGGGGTTATTATTACAAACAAATCACCAACGGGCCGTACACATTTCAAAACTCAAGTTAACCAACCAAATCATAGTCATTTGGAGATTCTAGTTGGACGAGCAACTACAAAGGTAGTCTTTTAAGATACCTAATCAATTAATAACCACCGCGTGTCGTGGACACCCTTAGGTTACAAGTCTTCGGACATCACTACTTAGCTAATCAACTCAAGTTTATATATATAAACACTTCAAGACTCAGGTGAGTCTCATAGCACCTATTTTACTGTTTTCATCAGGGGTGTGATTACATTGCTCATTTTATTTTAACTATATGAACGCAAGTACGAAAACAAACAATTACTACATGAGTTATCTCACTAATCTATTAAAATCTCTCCTCAGCATAGTTTGGTAATACATTGTAGCGTGAATATTAGTATATGGTACCATATAGGATTGACCCTCCTTGTCCGGGTTAGCATGCACTAACTGGGTAAACGGATGTACTAATATTTGTTCAGACGAGTGTAGATTAGGCACTCGTGGGAGGCACCCCGATCAGGATTCCTTAAATGTGGACCTGACACCTCGAGTTAAGCTCAGACTATGTGCTCATGGCTGTAAAACTTTTATTTTGCTTAATTGCAATTTAAAGTCAATTAAGTCTTACGGTTCATAAGATATATGTGTTGACATACAAACCTGTGAGCTCACCAGCGTTTCACTGACCCATTTTAGCATGTATCATAGGTACTCAGCAGTAGGTTGGACTGCCATTCAGGATATCATTAGCTCGAGTCATCATGCAAAACATTCAGAGATTTAGCTGCATTATTATATTTTGTATAGATTAATTATGTATGTAAATCTCTCAATCCAGGAACTGAGCTAATGTAAACTATATTTTTATGTAAACTTTGATTTTATTAATACATGTTGTAAAATGACGCATATAGAGTCGTTCATTATATCTTTGAGCTGTGATTATTGATTAGTCGCGCCCCGACCTGATTCGCTTCCGCAACCTGAATTTGTGGGTGCGACAATCCTTCAGATGGTGTATTGACTACCGCGAACTGAACAAACTTACTGTCAAGAACCGATACCCACTTCCAAGAATTGATGACCTGTTTGACCAACTTCAAGGTTCGAGCTTCTACTCGAAAATTGACCTACGGTCAGGTTATCATCAACTTCGAGTTCGAGACTCCGACATCCCAAAAACAGATTTCAGAACCCGCTATGGGCATTACGAATTCCAAGTGATGCCATTCGGCTTAACCAACACACCGGCTGTATTCATGGACCTTATGAATCGGGTGTGCAAGCCATATCTTGATAAATTCGTTATCGTGTTCATCGATGACATCTTGATATACTCTCGCAGCGAAACGGAACATGGCCAACATCTAAAAATCATTTTGGAATTACTCAGACACGAGGAGTTATACGCCAAGTTTTCCAAGTGTGAGTTCTGGATGCAAACAATACAATTCCTAGGGCATGTCATTGACAGTCAAGGGATACGTGTTGATCCAGGAAAGATCGAGGCCATTAAGTGCTGGGAAGCACCAACCACACCAACTGAGGTACGACAATTCTTAGGTCTCGCCGGATATTATCGACGATTCATTGAGAATTTCTCCAACCCTACCTTTAACCACCCTAACTCAGAAAGATAAGAAATCCGACTGGACCGACAAACAAGAGGCAGCATTCCAACTTCTGAAACGGAAACTATGCAATGCACCAATCCTGTCCTTACCCGAAGGCACCGATGATTTCGTAGTTTACTACGACGCCTCACGCCAAGGACTAGGTTGTGTGTTAATGCAACGTGAAAAAGTCATTGCTTACGCCCCTTGACAACTCAAAATCCACGAAAAGAATTATACCACTCATGACCTTGAACTCGGAGCTGTCATATTTGCTCTCAAAATCTGGAGACATTACCTTTATGGCACTAAGTGCACCATATTTACCGATCACAAAAGCCTCCAACACATATTCGATCAAAAAGATCTAAACATGAGACAACGTCGATGGGTCGAGTTGCTTACCGATTATGACTGCGAAATCAAATACCATCCAGGCAAAGCAAACGTTGTTGCTGATGCCCTCAGCCGGAAAGAACGTTCAAAACCCCTTCGTGTTTGAGCCCTTGGTTTAACCATTCACAATGATCTCACCACTCAAATCCACACCGCTCAACTCGAAGCACTCAAAAATGAAAACATCAAAAACGAGGCCTTGCGAGGCATGGAAAAACAATTAGAAATCAAACCCGATGGAACCCGATACTTCTCTAACCGGTTTTGGTTACCAAACTATGGAAACCTACAAGATTTGGTGATGCATGAAGCTCATAAATCTCGATACTCCATACATCCTGTTTCTGACAAGATGTATCATGACATCAAACAATTTTATTGGTGGTCTAACATGAAAGCTGACATCGCTACATATGTTAGCAAATGTTTAACTTGCGCCAAGGTTAAGGTCGAATACCGGAAACCCTCCGGGTTGCTGCAATAGCCCGAAATACCTCAATCGAAATGGGAAAACATAACCATGAACTTTATCACGAAACTACCAAAAGCAACTAGCGGTTGCGATACCATTTGAGTGATCGTTGATCGTCTCACGAAATCTGCTCATTTCCTAGCTATCAAAGAAACCGAGAAGATGGATCGTTTGGCTCGCATCTACATCAAAGAGGTTGTAGCACGACATGGCGTACCCATCTCAATCATCTCTGATAGAGATAGCCGCTTCACCTCTCGATTCTGACAAACACTTCAAAAAGCCCTCGGTACTCGTCTGGATATGAGCACTGCTTATCCCCACAAACCGATGGTCAGAGTGAATGGACCATCCAAACCTTAGAAGACATGCTACGAGCTGGCATAGTTGACTCCGGAAGCACATGGGAAAACCACCTACCCCCGTGTGAGTTTTCCTACAATAACAGTTACCACACTTGCATTGATGCTGCACCGTTTGAGGCAATTTATAGGAGAAAGTGCCAATCACCCATTTGTTGGACCGAAATCGGCGATAGCCAACTCACTGGTCCTGAAATCATCCATGAAACAACCGAGAAAATCGTGACCATTCAAAACCGGCTGAAAGCCGCACGTGATCATCAGAAAAGCTATGCTGATGTGAGACGCAAACCACTCGAGTTCCAGGTTGGGGATCGAGTATTCTTAAAAGTGTCACATTGAAGAGGTGTCATACGTTTTGGCAAACGCGGCAAACTAAACCCTAGGTACATCGGACCTTTTGTGATTCTTGAAAGAATTGGTCCAGTGGCATATCGACTGCAGCTACCACCACAACTCAGTAGCATGCACAACACATTCCACATTTCTAACCTGAAGAAATGTTTGTCTGATGAGACACTTGTAATCCCGCTCGATGAAATCCACATTGATGACAAACTTCATTTCGTCGAGGAACCTATTGAAATCATGGACCGTGAGGTCAAACGCTTGAAACAGAGTCGTATTCCCATCGTTAAAGTCCGGCGAAATTCTAGGCGCGGTCCTGAATTCACTTGGGAACGGGAAGACCAAATGCTGTTGAAACACCCACATCTATTCTTAGATACCCCACAGACTGCGGCAACAAACTAATTTTGGGTCGAAATTCTCCTAACAGGGGGAGAATGTGACACCCGACGATTTAGGGTTACTGATTAACCTTCTAGAAACCCTAATTATGTGTGTTTAGTTTCGTATTAGGCTAAATACTTGTAATTACTTGTAACTATTTGTATATTTTTATGTGAATATACACCACCGTAATTGATTTATATTACGCTACGTAATTAGTTGTAATTACGCTTACGCAATTTGGTGAAATTGTGCAAAACAACCTGACGAAGTTCGACACAGTATAAATACGGACGTAGGTGAACAAAATATTAAATAATATGAAATTATATAATAGACTTGAAAAATCGTAAATATTTTGTCGATAATATTTAACACGTAAATTATATCGTATAAAGTAACAGAAACGCGACAAAAATGCGCGAAACGCGCCATACAATCCAACGAAAGTCAAAATATATTTTAGAATTTAAAATATATTATTTTGTATGAAATTATTATTGAAAACATCGTATAACAATTCGCCAATGAAAACGTCCAAATAAAACGTCACGCGATTTAAAATCTGTAAAACGTTCACGCAAATCGAGGCCGACACTGTAACGGAACATTTCTATAAATGTTTCCAAGTATTTAAAACTTTATACCAAGTGAAAATATCGAAATTAAAATAGTTGATTTAACACGTACAATTAACGTTTTACGTACAAATAAACGTCGAAACAATCGGGTAAACGAACGCGAAACGTAACAATTAAAATGGGAAACAAGAAAAATGACCAAAATACCCTTTGTGGGGCCCCATGGCCGTACACCCCACCCCCCACTCTTGTTCCATGCATTTTTAATGATGATGATTTCTTTTATCCTTACACTCCACCAACATGCAAGCTATTCACTTCCCACATCCACACTCTTTCATTCTTGAATTTTACACACTCTTCCTCTCTTGTTTTCTCTCAATAACTTCACCATCATCATCATCATTTCACCAGCCCCATCTCAGTTCCAAAATCATAAATAAATCATCATCTCACTCAAGAAATTAAGAACAAGTAGGAATCAAGACACAAGATCACCATCCTCATCACTATCTCTTGTTCTTTCCTCAAATCTTTGTAAGAATCCTGAAACCAATTGCTAGATTTACTTGTTTACTACTGATTTTAATGTTTATTAGTTCATCTAACTAGATTATGTCCTAAAAACTTGTTAAAAATCGTTTGTATACATTATACAAGAACATGCATAATCTGTCTCAGAAAACACAGGTTACTAAAATGGTCATAACTTGAGTTCTAGGAATTGTTAGACAACGAAATGTTTTTTTAAATTTTGCGTATTGAAAAGAGCTCCAACTTTTGTGTTTTACACTTTTTCCAGATCTGTACGGATTTTTATGAGTAAACCCATCTTTGAGTCTGGTCTGCACATGTTCGATAACCGAGTTCGGTTCCTTAGCAAAATTAATTACCTATGTAAATGGACACTATAGTTGCTGTAAAAGTTATATGTTAGACTAGAAACCATGATTATCAGTTGGTAAAATTTGTGAGACTTGATTTTGAACAGAAGTTAGTAAGATCTATGGCCAAATAAACCGATAAAAACCGAAAACATAACTTAGGGGCTGTTTTGGAACTTTTGTAAAACTGACACTTTTGGTGAACTCTAACATAAACCGACAAATTCTATGGACTCTATAAACTGGTATATGGGTTGGGTAAAAGTTTCAGGTCAAACCGAGTAGGTTGGCCAAGTCAACAAAAGCGGCTCGATTTCTAAAAACTTACTATATTTGGAAAATGATAACAAAAATGGGTTTGGGTAACTTTGTTAGTAACTTGGACCAAAAGTTAAACTTAGAAAGTTTCCCGAATGAAAAACCGACACTTAAAACATTTGGATTAAAATTTGAAAGCTGACCAGACCCTTAGTGTCACATGATCTGCGACACTACCTGCGACACTACCTAAGTGTCGCTAACTATGTCGCTACTTAATTGAAATTGATTTGAACCTGCGACACTAACCCTAGTGTCGCTACTAGTGTCGCTAAAGACAGAAAACATGAAACTTGTTTTTCACTAAGTATTGAACTTGGGTAACAACTTATAACCACACATGATACATACTATACCAATGTATACAATGACACAAACTCGATAATAATGTCTTGATGAATTATTATTATTTCAAACTTTCACCAACGGGCCGTACACGTTTTTGACAAAAGAACTCGAACAACTTATTTGGACATACTAGTTGATGAACTAGCTTTAGGTGGACATAAACCCCCCACCTACCCGACTGGCTTAAGTGGACATTAACCCCCACTTATATAATCGCAATAGATGGTCTTTTGAGACATCTACTTATACAACCTCATACGTTTAGGGCATTAGGAGGTTGCACACGGGACGAGAACACCCACTACTTGCTAATATTTGATATTGCTTGCTACCTGCTTAACTCTGGTGAGTTTCATAGCCCCTTTTTACTGTTTTTCACTCAGGGGTGAGGATACATAAAACTGTTTTATAACTGCTTTTATGATCACAAGTACTGGCAATAACTTTTCATATGGATTGCATGAGACCTTATGATAATCCACTATAGTCCTCTACTTATGATAGTTCGTTAATATATGCGTGAGTATTATTGGATAGTAGTATCAGGGTTTGATAAACCTCGTCCGCGCTAGTCGCACTAGCTAACCCGCGGGCGCAATATTATTTGTGAATTAGAGGTGTATCGGATTAGTACACTTACCGGAGGCAAACAACGTTAAGCTCGAACTATGAGACTCATGCAAATGGTATACTTATATTGCAATATGCAATACATTTACTTGTCGTTGGCTAACGATACTTTTACTTATTATTGTTGAATGATGTAAACTTGTGAAATCTTGTAGATCATATTAGCAACTGATTACTTAACAAACCTATGATCTCACCAACTTTATGTTGACCTTTTAGTA
This sequence comes from Pseudognaphalium luteoalbum, assembly GCA_963422505.1. Taxonomy (NCBI): domain Eukaryota; kingdom Viridiplantae; phylum Streptophyta; class Magnoliopsida; order Asterales; family Asteraceae; genus Pseudognaphalium; species Pseudognaphalium luteoalbum. Next base: position 35,420,809 of record OY730193.1, read on the forward strand.
TGTATTTCTCAGGTAACCCGCCGCAGTAGGAAACTTATGGATATCTTAGCTCGAGTTGCATTATTTTCAAACATCAAGGAACTATATTGCATTTACTATATTTTGAAATCATAGTTATGTAATTCTACTTTTGTTATGCGAACTCCTATAACTTTTGTAAACAGTTGAATTATTGTAATGTAACTATTTTTCAAACGTCTCATATAGAAGTCGTTTGCTTTAATCTTTGTGTTGTGATATTTAAATTGGTCGGCGCCCCCATGACACGTCCTATTTCCGCTGCCACGTGTTTTGGGGGTGCGACATTGTATAAATTAAGTGTGGGGATGGGGTTCGTAAGAAAAAAAATTTCTTTGATTATTCATTTAAGTTTTTATTTTGTCATATATAAATTTGAAATAAATTGAGACGTTTGAATCAAGTTATGTCGCTCTGTTGCATGTCAAAGCAGATTTGTCACCAATGTCTTGATCCTTAACAATGGATTTCATATATTTATTTGGAATTTAAAAGTAAATTGTATAATTAAATTAAAAGTATATCATATATGGAAATCATAGGTACTATAAATACTAACAATAAGAATATATTCAGAAAAATGAATATAGATTATTTAAACTGGATAATTATATTAGTAATTATTCATAAGCTATATGTTACGTCAATAATAATAATTTTTATGCTTTATAGTTATCCATGTTAATTAAACTAGTTAATGTTTTAAATTATGCAACAGATTTTTAATTTTTGTATTCTGATTTTTAAATATTAGTTTGATGCTTATCAATTTTAATTTTTTTGAAGATATTCTACTTGAAAACAAGCAGAACTTAAGTGTGGGGATATTTGATAACATCAAATAATATCATATTTATATACCTATATTCCCTACATTTTATATACTTTTATTGCATTTTTATTTGATTTAGATGCTTAATTTGTTCATATTTACAAAACAGGTATAAATAATGTTTAATCGAAGAAAGGAACGAATGAAGACTTGAAGAAAATAAGAGCCAAACATGAAGACATAAAGCATATTATTGAAGAATGGGCCAAGAAATATGTTTAGATCCGAAATTATAAAGATGTTAGCCCAAAAGAGGATCCTGGCCCGAGTATGGAAGATTATGGAAAAAGGCCCAACCGGCGGTTGGAATACTCAGCCGGAGGTTGAATATTATAATATTAAGTTGGTTATTAATGCAGAAGTTGACTTGGAGAACATGTACTCCAACAGGCGGTGACCCTGGCGGTTTGTAAAAACTATAAATAGAGGCTACGACCAGACTTAACCATATACGAATTTTAGAGGTAAAAGTCAATTGCAAGGGTTATAGAACGACTTTAATCGAATTTGGAGGCTAGGGATTGAAGACCTTCAACCCTAATGAAGAATAACTCAATTTCTTTGGTTTGTTTCTAAAATCTTTTACTTACTAAATGACTATTTATTTGTATTTGAATCTTATTTACATTATAAATTGAGTATTGATTATATCTTTAATATATTTGTTTAGATGAATGATGTTTGTATGATTATTTGAATATATGTTTATGTTATTTAATTCTATGAATGTTATTAAGGCTATATCTAAATTGATTATATGATTATGAGATTCATGCTATAGCGAACGTTTGTACGATATTGATTAATAATTTAGGTTTCTGTTTTAATTATAACGTAAATAAACGAGAACTTGATGATAGGTTATAATTATTACTGGATTAAACTATAATTGATTAGATAATAACATTCGATCCCTCGAAGTTAGTTAACCTTAATATACATTGAAGAACTTAATAGAATAAATATTAATAACACACAAGGTGATTGTCGGCCTGTTATTTAATATTTATAAGATATTGAGTAGGACCAAGGGATATATCTACTTTTATAAATCAACATAGATCATTTAGCTGATAAAGATATACATATATGAGAATTTGAATACAACATAACTAGTTTAGATTAAATATATCTTCTATCTACCTTATTTAACTTAAATAGTCATTTAATTACTTTAGATTTTCTTGTATATCCTAGTTCGATATCAAACGTAAATATATGTTCGATCGGAACTAAAACCTCCCCCTTATCTGTAACATTTATTTTAATTAATTGGGAATAATTGTAATATTAATTTAGGATTAAATTAGAGATTTCCCTATTCCCTGTGTTCGATACCTGGACTTACTTATTAAGCTATATTATACGAATGAGTCAGTCTTGCATGTATTGTGTGATAGTATTATTTAGTATTTCCTTATTTTAAAACTTGTTATTTTAATTGACTATACTTAGCACACATCAAGTTTTTGGCGCCGCTACCGGGGATCAGCAGTAACTTTTTAAATTTTCCTTTATAAAATAAATTTTTGTACATTGTAAGGTCAATCGAAAAATCGGCTCACCCATTGAGAGTACCGACAAAAACAAAGGTATAAGGAGAGAAAGCCCTTCTTCCTTTAAGAGGTAAGGTGCTTCTCAAAAGAGGTAGGTTTTTAATAAGCTTCGCTCTGACCTGTTTCTCCGCTTTTGTGTATTATCAATGGAGCTACCAAGGACTTTTGACTAACTTTGTAAATTAATTTTTTTCTTGTAAATTTTAACCTAACATAATAATTTGTATATGTAATAACAATTTATTTGCATACCTAACTGACATATTCGTATGGTTGGGTTGGGTATTCTTTTTCGATTATTTAATTTTGAATGTGTTTTATTATTAAATGATTGTAATTAGTTTACATCAACCTGATTATAACTAGCATTGCATTTACTAATTATTCTTTTAACATTTTAGTTTAATTTCAGTTTTACTAGTACTACCGAATTCTGTTTCTGTTTGCAGATGATTGTATGACCCGTACAACACATCTGGATCCATTAAGTCCATTTGACGAACTAGAACGAGAATTCAATTCACGCAGACGATTATCATACGCAACACCAAATTTGCCCATACACGAAATTTCACCTGATGAAGAGTACGAAGAGTTTACAAATAATTTTTTCAACACGACAGAATATGGGTATAACTCCGAATCCGAGTGGGGTGAAGAAAAGAAACCATCTAGACAACATACTGAATATCCGAGTGATTCGGAACCAGAAATAGATATGGCAGACATAGCTAACATGAAGCTTGAAGATTACACAATCCAAACTCTTGGAGATCCTCGACCGGGAGTGGTTCGTCCTGCCATAGCTAGAGAAGTGGAATTCGAACTAAAAGGACAACTTCTTAAAGAACTTAGAGAAAACCCTTTCAGAGGAGAAGATAAGGAAAATGCTAAATAAGGATTTTGAATTAGTCACTGAAGACGTAATGTATGGAGATTACCAAGAAAATCTAAATTATAGACCAGTAACGAATTTTAAAAGAAGTAATCAAGGTGGGTACCAAAAATACCAACAAGCAGCACCAGGATTCTTTCTCAAAACAGGACAAAAACCATTTGGTTTCAGACAGAATGGGATCTTTGGAAACTTTAATAGGAAAATTGATTGAAACAAATACAAAGAGGATGGACGATTCAGATGCAGTTATTCGTAACCAAGGAGCTTCAATGAAACAAATAGAAGGATCAGTTCATTAGATTGCTAAAGTACTACAGGAGAGATTCCCAGATCCACGGGAACAAGCCAAGGCAGTAATCATGTGAAGTGGTAACCTCTTAACTCTCATATTGTTCCTAATAAAGTTGTTGATTATGCTCAGGTTGAGAAAGAAAAAGAAACATCAGTAGAGAACTTACAACCGCAAGAGGAAGAAGCTGGAATAATGAAGTCAAAGGAAGTAATCAAAGATTACACACCTCGATCACCGTATCCATCCGCTCTTAGGAAAGGAAGAGATGAAGAACAATACCATAAATTCTTAGAGAATCTGAAGTAGTTACATATCAACATACCATTTGTGGAACCTATTCAACAAATGCCAAAATATGCTAAATATCTTAAGGAATTGATGACCAACAAAAGTAAACTGGACAATGTGGCTAAGTTAACGATGAATGCAAGATGTTCAACAATAATGCAGAACAAATTACCACCAAAAGTCAAAGATCCAGGGAGTATTACTATACCTCGCTTAATTGGAAACATGCCTATAAAGAATGCATTAGCAGATTTAGGAGCTAGTATTTCTTTAATGCCATATACTTTATACATATGTTTAGGACTAGGAGAACCAAAACCTATTCGAATGTGTATTGAATTAGCTGATAGATCAATAGAGTACCCTAAAGGCATGATTGAAAATGTTTTGATTAAAGTTGATAAACTTGTTTTTCCATGTGATTTTGTCATATTAGATATGGTAGAAGACCCAAGAGTCCCTATTATATTAGGAAGACCATTTTTAGCAACCACCCACGCTTTAATTGATGTGTTTAATAGAGAAGTCACTATGAGGGTTGGAAATGAAAAAGTTGTTTTTAATGTAAACGATTCTATGAAATTTCCTGATTATGTTGATGATACGTGTTATTATTTAAATTCTTTCAAATATATATATAACATTGTTTTGCAAGAATTCTTAGAAATTGATTAGTTAGAAGCATGTATTTTGGAAGGATGGAAAAGTGATTTCAACAAGGAAATGACTTTTGATGAATTTGAAAAGAAAATTGAAGATGAAGATAAATCAGATTCTGATAAAGCAATAATTTGTGAACAATAATTTGAAGAAACTGAAGTGATTCATCCAGTCACGAAGATTGTTAATAGGGAACTTCATCCGATTTCTGTCTATAAAATTCCCCGTTTACGCTCTGAAGTCCTTGAAATCAAAACATCTTATGAAGAACCACCTCAGTTGGAATTAAAATAGTTACCGTCTCATTGAGAGTACGCGTATTTACAAGGTACATCTGAGTTACCGGTTATCATATCTTCCAAGTTAACATGAGAAAAAAGCAAGTTTGGTAAAAGTTTTAAAAGAGCATAAAAGAGCTATTGCATGGAAAATTACTGATATTAAGGGCATCAGTCCATCTTATTGTACTCATAAAATATTGATAGATTCTGACTATAAGCCTGAAGTACAACCTCTCGGTAGACTGAATCCTAAGGTAAAAGACGTTGTGAGAAAATAAATAATTAAGCTTTTGGATTCAGGGTTAATTTATCCGATATCAGATAGTCCATGGGTAAGCCCTGTTCATGTAGTACCAAAGAAAGGAGGAATGACAGTTGTGCCAAATGAAAAGAATGAATTAATACCAACAAGAACGGTCACAGGTTGGAGAGTCTATATTGATTACCAGAAGCTAAATGATGCTACTAGGAAAGATCATTTTCAGTTACCTTTTATTGACCAGATGATAGAAAGATTAGCAGGTAAGGAATTTTATTGTTTCCTAGATGGTTTTTTGGGATATTTTCATATACCAATTGCGGCACAAGATCAAGATAAGACTACTTTTACTTGTCCGTTTGGAACTTTTGCATATAGAAGAATGCCATTTGGATTATGCAATGCACCAGCAACATTTCAACGATGTATGATGGCGATTTTTCATGATATGGTAGAAGATTTTATGTAAATATTTACGGATGATTTTTCTGTATTTGGAGATTCCTTTGAAGTTTGTTTTGAAAATCTTAACAAGATGCTGGAAAGGTGTGAAATATCAAATTTAGTGCTTAATTGGGGAAAATATCATTTTATGGTTCGAGAAGGGTTAGTATTAGGACACAAGATCTCTAAGGTAGGGATTGAGGTTGATCAAGCAAAGATAGAATTCATTTCAAAATTACCTTCTCCCTCGAATGTTAAAGGTGTTAGAAGTTTTCTAGGTCATGCTGGATTTTACATACGATTTATCAAAGATTTTTTAAAAATAGCAAGACCTATGAATCAATTGTTGGACAAGGATGCCAAGTTCATATTTAATGAAGCTTGTGTAAAAGCATTCAATATCTTGAAAGAAAAATTGGTATCTTCACCTATTATGACTGGACCGGATTGGAATTTACCTTTTGAGCTAATGTGTGATGCAAGTGATTATGCTGTTGGAGCTGTGCTAGGACAACAGAAAGATAAAAAGTTCAAACCGATTTATTAAGCCAGTAAAACTCTAACAGATGCTCAAGAAAACTACACAACTACAGAGAAAGAATTATTAGCAGTCGTTTTCGCATTTGATAAATTTCGCTCTTATTTAGTATTATCTAAAACTGTTGTTTTTACTGACCATTCTGCTTTGAAGTTTTTGTTCAATAAACAGAATGCACGCCCTCGTTTGTTGCGATGGATTCTTTTTATTTCAGGAATTTGATATCGAGATAAGGGATAAGAAAGGAGCTGAAAATTTAGCAGCAGATCATTTGTCAAGATTAGAAAATCCGGAATTAGAAGCATTAGATGAATCAGATATTCAAGATACATTTCCAGATGAAAAATTAATGGCAGCAGAAGAGATCTCTGATATACCATGGTTTGCTAATTATGCTAATTATTTCGTAACTAAGATTTTACCTTCAGGGATGGATTATTAGAAAAAAGCGATTCTTTGCTGATTTAAAATATTATTTTTGGGAAGATCCATTTTTATTTAAATCATGTGCAGATGGTATTATTAGAAGATTTGTGTTACTGAAAAAGAAAGTAAAGAGATTTTGGAACATTGTCATAAGGGACCAGTTGGAGGACATCACGGAGCAAATTATACAGCTAAAAAAATATTTGATGCAGGATTTTATTGGCATACTACTTTTAAGGATGCTTATGAGTTTGTGAAAAATTGTGAAGCTTTTCAAAGGAATATTTCCAAATGAGATGAAATGCCACAACAATCTATCCAAGTTTGTGAAATTTTTGATGTATGGAGAATAGATTTTATGGGGCCATTTCCGTCAAGTAAAGGGAATAAATATATTTTAGTAGCGGTTGATTACGTTTCAAAATGGGCAGAAGCAAAAGCATTTGTAGATCCCCTGTTGTAGGACTTAATCGAATCCTAATACTCAATCAACGTGCGGAATCCAATGATTGAATATAAACGATTACTTAAAAGATTTGAAAACAAACAAACACAAAGTATATCAATACTTAAAAGATTACCGATCAGATTATCTTCAATAACTCGAGTACAATATGCTGTAACAATACCTAAGTTCATCAACCCCTGCAAATGAGCCAAACTAGTCTATTTATACTCGACACCTAATCTGACATATGCGACACAAGCTATGTCGCCAAGCCGACTCATGCGACACAAGTTGTGTCGCCAAGTTTACTCTTGCGACACAGAACCCTTGTGTTGCTATAACATAAAATATAATTACTTTTAATTATAAACGAAAGAACAAACGTAATTACATAACTAACACATTACAGACTTAGACCAACTGACAGACACACTAAGATGCACCAACAAACTCCCCCGTGTCTTCAGCTTGGTCTTCAGAATTTCTTCAATTCAAACCCAGCCTATGGGAAACTTGCCTCTAGCATGAATCCCATGCGTAACACATACAGTCACAACCTTTTGAAATTGTCTTGCAAGAATCGAATTCACTAAATTTCTTGCGTTGAAGCAAATTGGACTATCAAACAATTTCCTCAAATCTTTCTGTGATAAATTTATCAAGATCATAGGATCAAATACTCTGAATTGAGCTTTCTTCAAACCATACATCGAAGTCATCTCTGGATGCTCAGATTCTGGAACAAAAACAAATACCGCTTCGCCAGTATGCAGATCAAGTTCCCAATGATGAAATCTTCTAAGAAAGTTAATGGGAACAGTCTCAAGAGGAATCTCAGTCAAAAATCAACTGGCGGATAGTGTACTTTGCAGATCGGCTGTCTTGTTACTGGATCAAGCTTCTTCTTGAAGATGTATCTCGTTCCAAGCGTTGGTTTGATAAAGTTGTAACATTTACTCTTCACTTCACGATGCAAAATCGTCTGTACAAAATTAGCTCGCGAATCTCTGGTTGGATTAATCAATTCCAATTGAGCTAGACGATTTATCTCTCCCTTTGGTAACGTACTCAGCTTCTTGAATGAATGTTTAAAATACTGAATACCATCACTCCTCTTTATCATGAAGATGCCCTTGTAGGTCTTTCAACTCTTAATAAATCCTGTGTAATTCCCACTAACTTTATATGACTTTCAAGTAATAGGAATAGGTTCACCAGGAATATAGCTTATCACAGGTCGTTTAGAAGTTGATGTAGAAGCAGTTTCAGAAGCCAGTGTTGTCTCTGGAACAGTTTGTGAGGTTACAGCTGGCTCTGCTTCATCTTCAGAAGACTCAGTCTCGATTGTCGGAGCATCATCATAAAACTCATCAGAATGCATCTCCTCTTCCTCAATCTCAACATCATCATCAACTTCAAAGTCAAATTCAGGTTCAGATGTTTGACCTTTCTCATTAACCATTCGCTGAATAAATGATAAGTTAGCGTGAGAGTAATCTATAGCTAGCGGTCTTGGTTGACCTGGAATATCGTCGACCGGGAAATAATCCAAACAAAGAGTTTCATTAACATCAGAAATATTTACATTATCGTTTACATCGTCATTCTGTGTTCTGGCAAAAGTCGTAGTTGTTGTTTCTATGGCACTCAGGCCTGACTCCCCCGAAACAACAGCTAGGGATTCTAATTCTAAAACCCTAGATCTCAACTCAGGAACTAAAGCAATAGTAGCTTCCAATTCCTTTATCTGAGCAGCTTGAGCAGTAAGAATATCTGCTTGAGATTCTAAAGTCTGTTGCATAGTATCTAGACGTTTCATTAGCTCTTCAATTACCAAAGGGTGAGGTTGAACTGGAACCTCAACAGAAGGTATCTCAACCCTAGGCGTTGTCCTATAATTGTAGTGATTAATGGGACACTTCATATGTGAGTCTTATTATATTGGGTTTTAAAGGACGTTTTTTGGTTGATGTCTTATTATCTTAAATGCTATTAGGGCGCTTATTATATAAGTCCTATTACCTTGAGTTTATAGGATGCTTATTTATTTAATGTCCTATAATTATAGTGATTAATAGGACACTTCATATGTGAGTCTTATTATATTGAGTTTCAGGACGTTTTTTGATTAATGTCTTATTATCTTTGAGACTATTAGGATGCTTATTATATAACTCTTATTATCAAGGTTTAAAAAGACACTTATAAATTATGGTCGTATTATTATATATAATCTCAAATCTCAATATGAAAATAAAAGGAGATAGAGATGTACATCGAGTGTTAATGGATCGAGAAGAAATGCAAGTCGTTGTGTTCTTATTAGTAGGATATGGTTCCTGACTCTTGTTCGTTGGGAATCGCTAATGCTTTTTATTAGTAGGATACAGTTAATAAAAAGATGACTAACTAAATAAATAAATAAACAAAATAAAAAACATTGGTCCACCAAGATTGAACTTGTGACCATTTGTTAGGAAATTAAATACATAACCAACAAACCAACAATTACTTTGTTTTTACTTCTGGTTTAAAATATATATTATACGTTTTAATGACTAAGTTAACCATATATCAATAAACCCTAACATAATTTCCAGCTCTTAACTAATTAATCTCTCCTTCTACTCACGTAAACTCCTACACCACATCGGCTCTCCCTCTCATATTCGACAATATAAGTATTACAACAATCCTCTCATCAATCGGCATTGAAAGTGGTCAGGTATCAAACTTAATTGCCTATCTCTCATTCGACATATGAACTTTTGAAACACAACATTTGGAGATGATGTGATACATGTCAATTTTCCATGTATCGATTTACTAATTAATCAGTTATGCATTAAAAGAATTAGGGAGAAAACCTTCATACAAATTCACATGCTAATAAAATGATCATATTAAATGTTAGAAAGAATATGATTATAAAATTTTCAATGTCATGGTGGGATTGGATCAATGACCCTGCTGCTTGTAGTTCAAAATTCTTCTGTATATTTCCATCTAGCTACTGGCTACTTTTAATTCATAGTTTTCTTTCGTTGGCCAAAAGATATTGATTCTTTTTTGAGAGTAAATGAAGGATGTTAACTTATTTGTTGATAGACTTGAACTTAACGTATAAATGCAGAACTGAACATATAGTTAGGTAACGGGTCTGGGAGTCAATTTTGATTCATAGTAGGTTGGAGATTGATATAAAATACTTTTGGTTTACTGTGGGAGTTAATTATTCGTTTCTTACATGATGTTACTACACATAAAAGTGTAACACAAGTACACAATCACATATGTTTCAGTTTACTCGGTTCAGTTGTCTAAGTTCGGTTTGGTATTGGGTGCTTTTACTTTTATCGAACAAAACTGACCTGAATTACTACACTAAATTGTCATATCATTTGGCCTTTTTACCAATTCAGCAAACATTTTTTATGTCTCTTGTTGACCCACTCGATTTAATTTGGATCTCTTGAAATAAGTAATGGCCTGGTCATGTACGCAGACCCAAGTATGTCTGTTTATATATTTGGCCATCTTAATAACATTCAGATTGTTTCATACTTTTTGTCATGTATGGTACATAATAGTATATGCCTTATTAGCATTATGAATGTTTCCTTTTAATGTTTTATGTTGTAACTTGTTTCTTTAATTTAATCAAGGGCCAAGATGGATGATAGCTGGATGTCTTTACCAAGAGTGGATGTTGAATACGCGAATGGCTTGGAAAAATTTCTTGATCTTATGTTTTATAAGGAGTGCTTAGGTGGACAGATTTTATGCCCATGCATTAATTTCGGTAATGATGTATGGTTCGATCGGGAGGGTGCTAGAATACATTTTATATGTGATGGATTTATTAAACGTTATCGAATTTCACCTTCACTTTATCAGCACTCTAATTCTCCTGCATTCGATGAAGTAGATGATATGCAAGGATTAGTGTATGATTCCTTTTGCGTATTGGATGAGAACATTCCTACAAATGACATTGGTATGGAAGATAAAAATCATGATATTCCAAATAAACAAGCATACAAGTTTTATAAAGTTTTGGAAGATGCAAAGAAAGAACTATATCTTGGGTGTGAAAAATTCTCAATTCTTTCTTTTATAGTTAGACTGTATCATAGTAAGTGTGTAGGAAAATGCAATGACCAAGGTTTCACCATGATGCTCAATACATTGAGAGAGACTTTCCCATATGCTTGCATACCTAAGTCATTGTACGAAGTGAAGAAGATTATAAGAGATTTGGGACTTAGTTACGAGAAAATTGATGCATGTCCTAATGATTGCATGTTGTACTGGAAAGAAAATGAAAAGAAAATTGAATGTGATGTTTGCCATACTTCAAGGTTTACACAAGTTGAGGATGATCACGAAGATCATTTAACAGAAATGCCTAACCATAACAAGATTGCAACAAAAAATTTGCGTTATTTTCCACTAAAACCCGGTTGCAAAGGCTATATATGTCTTCAAAAACTGCTTCTTCCATGAGATGGCATGAAGAGGGTCGCACTAAAGATGGTTACCTTAGACATCCGGCAGATTCTCCTGCGTGGAAAACATTCGATTTTCACCATCCTGAAGTTTCTAAGGAACCTCGAAATGTAGACTTGGCTTAGCTAGTGATGGATTTAATCCTTTTAGGACCATGAATGTTTCTCATAGTACATGGCCTGTTGTGTTAATTCCATATAATCTACTACCATGGTTGTGCATGAAACAACCTTATTTCATGTTATCTTTACTTATACCGGGTCCATATGCTCCAGGGAATAATATAGATATCTATTTACGGCCTTTAGTAGATGAGCTAAAAGAGTTTTGGGATCTTGGAGTAGAGACTTACGATGCCTATACAAAGACTAACTTTCAAATGCGTGTTTCTTTGTTGTGGACCATAAGTGACTTTCCCGCTTATGCGAATTTATCGGGATGGAGTACAAAAGGTCAACTTGCATGTCCATGTTGCCATAAGCATACAAAATCACAATGTTTAAAGCATGGTAGAAAATTTTGTTACATGGTACATCGTAAATTCTTGCCTAACAAACATGCTTTTAGGAAAGATAAAAAATCTTTTTATTGCACTGAAGAAAATGGAAGGGCACCTCCCCGGTTGATTGGGTCGGATGTACTTTGCGAGCTAGATGGATATGAAATTAAATTTGGAAAACTAGTGAAGGATAATCCTGATCTACCATTTAATTGGAAGAAAAGAAGTATATTTTTTGAGTTGCCATACTGAAAAGATAATTTATTGCGCCACAATCTAGATGTGATGCATATTGAGAAGAATATTTGTGATACTATAGTCGGAACATTGATGAATATAGAAGGAAAGACTAAGGATCATTTAAAAGCCCGACTTGATTTGAAAGAAATGAATATAAGAGCAGAACTTCATCCACAAGATAGAGATAGAAATAAAGCGTACCTGCCTCCGGCTTGTTTCTCAATGAATAAATATGAGAAGGAAATATTTTGTGTTATCTTAAAAAATGTGAAAGTTCCAGATGGATATGCAACTAATATATCAAGATGTGTCCAGCTAAAACCTCCAAAAGTTTTTGGGCTTAAAAGTCATGATAATCATATTTTGATCCAACAGTTACTTTCAGTAGCCTTGCGAAATGTGTTACCTAAGCATGTGCGTTCCCCAATAATGAAATTATGCCTTTACTTTAGACAACTATGTTCTAAAGTTCTTAACCCTCATGATTTAGTTAAAATGGAAAATGAGATCGGGAAAATTTTGTGTGATCTAGAGAGGATTTTTCCACCATCTTTCTTTGATGTCATGGTGCATCTTTTAGTTCATCTTGCTTCAGAGGGCAAAATAGCAGGACCAATTCATTACCGTTGGATGTATCCAATCGAGAGGTATGTATTTGTTTTTATAGTTAGTGCTTAGTTTTAGGTTCCATTAAAATCGAATTTAAAATTTTTGATTACTTAGGTATTTGTCTACATTAAAATCTTGCGTACGGATAAGAGTAAACCTGAGGGTTCAATTGCAGAAGGGTATTTAGTGGAAGAGTGTATGTCATTTTGTTCATTGTACTTGTCCCCTGATATTGAGACTAGGCATAACAGGGCAAGTCGGAATTATGATGATGGTGGTTTTGTGGATGTTTTGCCTATCTTTTCGATACCGGGTCGTCCAGTGGGTGCCGCAGAGATTAAAGCACCGGACCTTCAGACTTTGACTAAAGCACATACATATGTATTGTTCAATTGTAACAAGGTTGATGAATTCTTTAGATAACTACGTTTTGGGAAATTATAAATTTTATCACCTTTCATCTCTATTATATTATGATTGACTTTTTTATTATATCTAATTCATGGCAGTGAACATCTTCACATTGTTCATAATCAAAATCGACGATTACGTGAGCGTGAGGTTCAACGTATTCATAGTGAAACTTTTGAATCATGGTTTTGAGATCATGTAAGTAATAAGCATAAATTGTATAGTGCTTAGTATTTCCACCTAGTTGAACCTTATATAAATTTCAACACGTGCATTGTACATTTATTCAGGTTGAGGAGCTAAATATTACAAGGGATCATAGGATCACCGATGAACTAAGGGCTTTGGCAAGTGGTCCCACTGAGATTGTGAAACAATATAAGGGATTTACCATAAATGGTTTTAGATTTCATACAAAAACTCTCGAACAAAAATGAAAAACGCAAAATAGTGGAGTTATGCTTGAGGCCGTGACGAACAGCTTCTCTAGTGCTAGGGACAACAATCCTATTATGGGAGATGTAACATACTATGGGGTTTTAAATAACATCATTGAGTTGGAATATTCTATAGATAAGAAAGTAGTGTTGTTCGATTGTGATTGGATTTCAAGCGGTAGGAGGAAAAGAACCGATGAGAATGGCTTTACTCTGCTAAATTTTGAAGGCTTAAAGCCTCATCATGAAGGTACACAAATGCAAATGAATGATTACGAGAAGGCTAAGTTGTTGAGGGTTAAACAGTACCAAGAAAAGTTAAGGGAGCTAGGAATTAAAAACATTGCTAACTCTCTTTCAAGTCTAGTACAAAGTAAGCAAACAAATAAAAGGAAAGACAAAACAAGATTTACTAATGAGAACGGTGATGTAAATCACTATGAAGATCACTATGAAGAAGTCAATACTATTGCTATAGTACCCACAAAGGTACTAAGATTAGCAATTTCAATTAATCTTATAATTTTTATTTATAAGTTCTTCTCTGATGGTATTTTATTCTCATATAGCAACATCATCCTCAATATATTGCGCCAATGTCCAAGAACAAATTGGCTATTTAATCAAAGAAAAAACGGGTGATTGCTTCAAACGTCTCTTCTATTTTACCGGTTAAGGAGTCTTGTATCCAAAAAGGATAACAAGTTGATTCAGGTGTATCAAAAAGGAGTAAATTAATAGAAACAATGACCATGGCTGATTTAATTGTGAAAAAGAAAGAGTTAGCAAAGCAAACAAAGGCATCCAAACAGAAGTTTGTAAAGCCTAATTCAAGTGGCACAAGGAGAAAATTATTTCTTGTCGATGAAGAGAGTGATGAGGACGATAACCTGGCAGTTCAAGGTACATATGTGTTGGTCTAAAACTTCTGTATCTACTATTATAATAAAGTCCACTTTGAAAAATCATTTCTCATCTTTACTCTCCTATGATTATAGATATGAACAAAGAACAATATTGTGTTGAAAATGAAGAAACAGAGGAGATGATATTTGAGAATAATCAAAATGGAATCGAAGCAGATGATGTGAGATCTCAAGGTATATGTATATATGTGTTGTTATTGCTATTGGCTATGAATGTTTTTGCTACCCTTTTCTAAGCCACATTTATTTGCTTAAACATTTTTCTCGTACAATTTTTTATGGTTACAGATGTGGATGAAGTTGATGAAGAGGAAGATGGTGGTCAATATGAAGAGGAAAATATAGAACATATGATACTTGATAAGGAGTTGGATAATAGGGCTGAATATGAAGATGAAGATACAATTCATATGCTAGTTGATAATGAACCGGATAATGAGGATGAGGAACTTGTGGAAAACCAACATGAAGGCCCTGGATCACCAAAAGAAATAGGTTACATAAACTATACTACTTTTTAATGTCTTGTTTTGCAAAAGCTGCGTATTTGGATATCTAATTACAGTATCATAACTATCAGCAAAATACATGTTAAGTATATTTACTATCTCAAAATGAGTTGACATGAGATGAGATAAGACCTCAGACACAAAAGCCCCTTTAAGTTTGTATTGCTACAACTAATTAAGCTAATAATCCCATTGGTAACCAATCCTTAATTGCACTACCAAACACCCTATGTGCTTCAAAACTAGTTTAAGACATACTACACTACATAATTAACTAGAATTAAAATTTAAAAAAAGTCTCATGCTAACAGATTACTTATAAGTGATAATCAATGTAATATATATTTTTGCATCCATACCCATTTAGCATTCCCGGTAATTTTAATTACAACATTCTTGCACACTTTTGGTTGACTTTACAAGCCATTGGTGTAAAGACAAAGAAGTCTTTTTCATACTTCTATTCATACAGTCAAGGGCTGAATATTTAAATATCTTGGAATAATAGTAGAATAGATATAAATTTTGTTACAAAGATTGTTATCTTTTGTGGTTATGATATATTTAAGCTTGTATTTATATATAGTTCTTATATATGTCTTGTTCGAATAACATTTAGAGAAGAACACAACATTTACTTCGTACTTTATAAATCGTGTTTAATTTTTGTAGGCGCGAGGTATGTTCAGAGAGAAAAAAAGGGGTCCAACTCGCATGAAAAAAATATGGGGTGAATAAGAGATTATAGAAGTTCAATGTAATGAATATGGGCAGCCAATTGACAAGAAAAACACTAGTAAATTGACCCATTTTATGGGATCTGTTGTTAGGGGTGGAAATTACTGCCCAATACACATACCTTGGCCTAAAGTTAGTGAGACTACAAAACAAGAGTTGATAGAACTTGTGAAGGTACTTAAACAATAAATTTATATTCACATGGCTAAAATATTAGTTTACTCATTTAACTAGATTTGTTATTTTTTAGACAAAGTTTGATGTTCCTACACGTTCTTATGACTGGATCTTAGCATCTTTTGGAAAGAACGTGAGAAATTGGAGGGCAAGACTGAAAGAGTACCATGATCCATCTTTGCCACTAAAGAAGCAAATAAAGTATAGGCCAGAACGAGTTCATAGAAGTCATTGGAAGAAACTCATCAACTATTGGAATGAGGAAGCGTCTAAGGTATCGACTGTTTTTTTTAATTATTATTATTATTTTTTTTGCATTAGTATGCTATGGAACAGTTTTCACTTGCAATAAATAAAATGTCTCTTAGATTTTGCCTTTTCACTTTTCCACAATAGAAACGCTATGAAAAGAACAAGGAAAATAGGGCCAAAAAGAAGATGGTTCAAGTTACCGGTAAAAAAAGTTATGCGAGAGTTCGTGAAGAGTTGAAATTATTATAGTGTAACTACTATTTGTATCTTCAGTAGAAAATTCCAATGTAATATGTCTATGTATATAATTCTGAACATACAACTTTGTTGATACAAGTTTCTTTGGGACGTGAACCAACTAGAATGGAAATATTTCGTGCGTGCTTCTTTAAAGATGGCACTACAAAGAACAAAGTAGCTGCAAATGCAATAGTATGTACTTTATATGCTTTTTGTCACATACCCATTTTCTGATTATATATATATTTTATTTCGAGAACATGCATTAGATTGCCATTAACACATAATTGACCCTATTTACATATTTTCATTACATAATAAAATAGATATAGTTATATTCTTTAGTCATGTAAGCATCCATATTAATTTTGCTTCTTACATAAATGGAGTAGCATTAAGGTGGGGTATATAATGTTTTTAATCTAGAAAAAGATGCAAAAGTACAAGGCAAAGCTTCCAGAGGGTTCTAATGATAAGCCAGGGCCTGAAGATATATTTTCTAAAGCTATAAAAGGCAATGATCAAAATGGTCTTGCACGCTGTTTGGGCTAGGTGTTCATGCTACAGATGTTTGGGGTGTGATTCCTAGTCGTTCAACTTGTCGTAGAGAGAACATTGAACTGAAAGCGAAAGTGGCTCAATTGGAAGCTGAGAAAGAGAAAAAGAGAAAAAAGGGTCGAGCAAACATGATATCTATGACTCAAGTGCACCTTTACGGGTTCGTGTTTTGTTTATATATTATTTTTTATTTGATGTATACATGTTTATTTGAATATGATCTCTCATGTTGGTTGAAAATACAATTTATAGGTTGGAGATGAAGTTTACCTTCGGAATATTTTTAATTCTAGCGAGATTGTAGCGAAAGGTAGAATTAAGAGCTTGGATCCGAATGAGTATATTAATGGTGTAGAGCTTGGAACGGATTGGTGTGAGGTAAATATACAAACCCCTATCATTAGATCTGCACATTTGGTGAGGCCGTACGAATTACTTGTTATAATTGATGATGCTGTTGGTGCAACTACGGCGTGGCCTTGTCCATTCGTTTCGGTATGTAAATCTAGTTAGCCTTTTTTTATCATTTTAATTTTTAATAGAAACATGCAAATTATTATTTTTATTCCATGAATACAAATAACACATACATACAACACAAACTGCATGGTCATAAATATCCAGATCCTCCATAAACCCATGCATGAATTTGGTTACAACAACCTTGTTGACTTTCTTGAATCAAACGGAATAGTTACTTAACAGTTCCTAGCGAAAAAGGTTATTATCTAGGTTTGATCAGCTGTAAAACTGTTTATCACAATGCTACATACAAGCTAGTAAACTTAACAGATTGAAGAATTATAAAGGATTGTGACTTGTTGACTTTCTTGAGTCGAACATATTTTAGTCATCTTAACAGTTCTATAAAAAAAGGTTATTATCTGGGTTTGATCATCTGTAAAAGTGTTTATCGTGATTATAGATACAAGCTAGTAGAATCTGGAATACAAATGTCTAATGGGTTACAATCTGCAAGTGTACAAAATTGGTTAAGCGTGACCAATAAGGCAATAAGTACCAATTTGACCATTTATGTGCATCTTATCTGTTGGGATTAAGGGAAAGGGGACTAATATAGATATCTATTTACGGCCTTTAGTGGAGTTTTTATGCTTCAACAAGAACTTTATACTTATGTACATATTTCTATTGTAGGTGATGCGTGAGGAAGATGCTTGAGGAAGATGTGTGAGGAAGATGTGTGATGACTCAAAACTATGTTTTTAGTTTTCTTATTCGTGTTCTTAATACTCTTGATAAATCGCTAGGTATTTATTTCGGACGATGTTATTACTATATTAGCTAGGTTGAACACAGTTGTCATGTAATGACTTCTTTAAATCATAATTCATAATTCAATGTTATTCTTTTTTTTTTATTTATTAAAAGATCTTTGGGCTCATACAAAGTAAATAAATAATAATAATTAATTAGTATAATTTTAGATAACATATTGTTTTATATTTGTGATATTGAATCGTATTCGATAAAAGAAAATCTTAGAACGCTAATGATATCATATTATAATATTGATATATGACCAAATGTGTGAATTGTGTTAGTATGCCAAAATTGGTCCTAACAAATACGTCTATTAGGACCTTTTTCTTCATCCTCGTAGACTTTTTAGGATGTTTCCACGTGTCTCAAAAGATGATTGTCGGAACATGTGTATTAATATTATAACAGCAAAAAACGTCCTATTTTAAGATGGTTAGGACGCCATATGTGTTGTATTAGACATTTAATGGGACTAATAAAAAAGTGTTGTATTATATATATTAGGACGCCTTTTGTTTATTACGACGCATTTTTATGAGACCATTTTTATGAGACACTTATATGATTGTTCCTATTAGATAAAAGGTCCTATAAAGTACCCTCTAAGGACACTAATACACGTCCTATAACATCATATTTTTTTACGTATTTTGGTCGGTTGCTCGTTGTTTTCGTTATCTCGTGACATCGCATAACATTTTCTTGTGTTGTTTTAATTCGTAATATATTTGGGATTATTTTTCATTGAAGTATTATTAAAATACTTTGTTTTGAGTTGTCAAAATATTTATTGACTTTCGTTTGGTTGACCAATTCGATTCGCGCATTTTCGTTGCGTTTATGACGTTTTGAGTGAAATGTCTAGGTTTTTCACGTATTATTTAAATAAAATAATAATATATGATAAATAACTTCTAAAAATAGGTTCAAGTTATTTATAGAAATATTTTCACCAATGTCGTATATTGTGTCAGACAGAGTCTGATCGTTTCGTGCATAATTACTAATAATTACAAATTTTGTAATACCTCACGTATTAATTTGTATTGTTAGGCTTTGCTAGACTTAACTCATAAAAATAGTGTGAAATCTCTTAAGTAGAGAATTAGCCTAAGATATGCACGTGATTAATGTTCATAATTACATCGAAATTTGAGGCGTG
The DNA here is from genome assembly GCA_963422505.1 of Pseudognaphalium luteoalbum. Classification (NCBI taxonomy): domain Eukaryota; kingdom Viridiplantae; phylum Streptophyta; class Magnoliopsida; order Asterales; family Asteraceae; genus Pseudognaphalium; species Pseudognaphalium luteoalbum. Next base: position 35,440,300 of record OY730193.1, read on the forward strand.
TCACAATGCGAGTCATAGTGCCTGCAATAAACTGATTCCCATACAGAGTAGGCATGTCGGGAGTATCACCGAACTGAAAGATCCCGAATAACCTGTTCGGAAATGATCAGCTGACGATCACCAAGAGTGTATATAATCCGTGTAAACGGCAAGTCAGAGTTGATCATCACGTGTTCCCAGAAGCGAGCCACCTGGTCCTTGTAAATGTTGGTGGTCTTAGTGATGGCCGTATAAATGCGTGAACGGCGTAAAAAGGCCACCATCGGCCTGTACAGAGGGGCCGATTCCTTGGAATCATCGAGATTTGCCACAATATTGTGGCGTGGCTCAAAATCAATGTCCACAGCTGCCATATCTGAAATACACAGAATAATAGACTTGAAAGTCGTTAGCGTTAGCAGCTCGAGTTTAAATAAATAAGTCAATTACAACATTTGTTATATGCGACACTAGGACTTGTGTCGCAGGTTTCCTGCGACATAAAGGTCTTGTGTCGCTTACAGATGTGAAATTGAATTCCAAAGAAAAGTGACATAAGGAATTGCGTCGCTAATCAAAGATGTGACGGACAGAGTTATGTCGCATTTTGCAATTAAATCAAACTTAATCGAATTTATTTGAAACGTGTGACATAACGCTTGTGGCACTTAGGTTGTGGCGCTAAAATTAAGCGACATAGAGGTTGTGGCGCATAAACTAGTGACATAAAAGTTATGTCGCAGACTTTAGGGACATAAATTGATTTCATGAAACCTGCGACATAAAAGCTTATGTCACAGGTTGTGTCGCAATGATGAACTACAACCCCAACCCAGAAACCCTACACACTAAATTTTGGGGTTTTCGCAAACCAATCTAACCCTAGGGTGCGGCTAAGTTTCAGGAACACTAAACCATCAATTTTAACATCTAAAACTATTGTTTTCGTTTTGAATTAACCCAAAAACCAAAAACCCTAAAAACTGTAACCCTAATCGGTTATTAAACATTAAATATACGGTAAAAATGGTTGAAATTAGTACCTATCGATCGAGTGGAAGTAGGGGAACAAGAATCGAGTTGTTGATTGCTTGAAAAACACCTAGAAATCGAGAAGAAATTCGAAAAATCACCGCAGCAAGTTGTGTCACTAAATCAGGAAGTTGTGTCACTAGATTTGATTTTGTGTCGCAATGTAACAGTGATAGCGACTAGGGTCAGGTATTTATACCTTAACCCGATCATGCGACATAACAAGCGACATAAGCTGCGTCATAGGATGCGACATAGATTGTGTCGCATGATTATAAAAGTGTGATTTTTAAATTTTTTAAGTTGCGTAATGATGTGTGCTAAGTATAGGCAATTATAATCACAAGTTTTAATTAAGGAAATACTAAATAATACTATCACACAATTCAGGCAAGTGTTATCCTGATCATAGAATATAGCTTTATAAGTAAGTCCAGATTCGAACACAGGGAACGTGATTTAATCTATAACTAACTATTTATTTATCCTAATTACAATTATTACAATTAATATACAAACTTACAATAATACACAATAATATACAAGATAGGGGGAACGTTTTAGTTCCGATCGAACATATTTATAATTGATATCGATTCTTAATAAATAAGTTTTAAGGAACAACTTAAGAATACTCAATTGGATAGAAGATTATGACTATTTAAACTATTATTTATTAAACTTATTATATTAACTTATGTCTATTTGCGTGTTGGCTATTATTATTGTGATTTACTAATGTAGAAAACCACAAAGGTTAAGATAATTTTCATATAGCAATACAGTCAAAGGTTATGTAAAGTATCACTATTTATTAAGATCTATCAACATATTATTGATGCAATTCCAGGGTCGGTTGAATTACAATGCTACTTAACATCTAATGAAACATAATCACTTAATTTAAAAACCCAAAAGATTAATAAAGTTTATCTATAAATCAGTTAATTATGATCATTAACATAATATAACACATAATTCTTGCATAATAATATTCAATAATATAGTTCCAACATAAACATATAATTCATATAATAAACCTAATAAACATACATTTAAACATTCATAACGAAAATCTAATAAACAATTAATTCAAATAAACAATATCCATAGTAACCCAAAAGGTTAATAAAGTTACAAGGATAAAGAAACCGAACCAATTGACGAACTAGCTTTTCCTAGGGTTGAAAACCTTTAAACCCTAGCTCCTTAGCCTCCAAATTCGTACCTAAAGCTGGCCTAAAACCCTAACTTTCGTATTTTCTTTCTTTGAATCGTATATGGTATAGCTTAGACTAAGCCTCTATTTATAGTATTTCTGGCCGACCCTCCAAGCGGTTGGAGTTAATTGAATCCCACTCCAACTCTGCGCTTTTCCACCGACTTGAAACCCTTTACCCCAACCGCCGGTTGATTAATCCAACCGCCGGTTGGATTGTTCTTCCAGAATTTTTCATAACCAGGCTTGGGCTTCAATGTGGGCTTTCTTTCTTCTTAAACGGATTCAACTTGTTTTCTTGACCCATTTCTTTAATATAATCATCTTAGTCTTCATTTCTTTAAGGTTTAAGTCTTCTTTTCTTCAACCGCTTTAATTCCTTCAGTTTTGGTCTTATTTTCGTTCCTTTTTTCTCTAATCTTCAATTAAAATATATTTATGCAAATATTAACAAAATAAGTATCTAAAATCATATAAATGCATAAAAATGTATACAAATATAGGGATAAATAGTATAAAATATAGTATCTATTTGATGCTTATCAAATATCCCCACACTTAAGTTCTGCTTGTCCTCAAGTAGAATACTTAATAAAATTTAAAATAAGCATCAAACTTAATATTTAAGAATCAGAATACCAAGACTAAAAACCTGTTCATAAATTAAAAATTTAAACAATTTAATTAACATGGATAACTATAATGTATAAATAAAAATTATTATTATTCGTGTAATATATAGCTCATGAACGATTACTAATATATTTATCCACTTTAAACAATCTATATTTATACTTCTGAATACATCTTTATTATTAGAATGTATATTATTTATGATTTCCATATATGATATACTCTTAAACTTAATCATGCAATTTACTTTTATATTCCAAATAAGTATATAAAATCCATTTTTAAGAATCAAGACATTGGTGACAGGTCTGCATTTACATGCAACAGAGCGACATAACTTGATTCAGGTAAAGTAATTTTTTAAATTAAACCAGCGGTGACAGGTCTGTACAGCCGTACAACAAAGCGACATAGTTTGATTTTTATTTTTATTCATTTTTTTCTTTGAAAGATTTTCTTCTTTCTTCTACTTTATTTAAGAATACTAATTAGAAACCAGGTTTGTACTTACGTACAACAGAGGAAATAATTAATAGACCCCTAAATGTTTTTATATAAATATAAAGATATATAAAATTATTGCATGATAAATCTAAGAATTAAGACTTTTATGTCATACATCATATTATGTACCATAAAATAATAAACAAGTTATTTATTTTAATTTCTTTAGAATTCAGAAATCTTCATATAGATTGCCTATTAGTACATCATATCATATAACTATATATTACTCCTTATTAAGTAGCTTACATTATATATACAAAACAGTTAATCCACATTAAAGTCTAAACTTTTAAATACAAAACAAACTTTTAACAAAAGTATTCTAACTAATAAATACTTAGTTATACACTTAAATTTTGGTAAAAATTAAGAACAATAGAAACTTAAATAATTAAAGAAATTCTTTTTCTTACGAACCCTATCCCCACACTTAAATTATACAATGCCCTCATTGTATAAAAATGATAAACAAAAGTGAGTAAGGAAAAAGAAAAATGGAACAGAAAATCTCCCCTGACTGAAAAAATTTATCATCGGCTAAGAAAAATTCTTCTTGGTTGATTCCTTGATCTCTTGAAAAATAATATACAACATCCACACTTTCGTAGTTAATCACGGTTGCACTTAGCATATGCAATAAGCCTTTAAACCCCTCGGTATCCCGAGTGGACGAGTTATAGTCTCGTGAGGGTTTCCAAGGAACATACCCACAAAGTTCATTCCTGAAAATAAAATAAAAATCATAACATATATAACCATAAACACAGGTTGTCTTCTGAGAAGCACTTTTGTTTAAATGTCGGTAAGTTCGACCTAATCCTGTAACCTATTCTTCCAAAGATATATCTGGAATATGCTCCACATTGTCTTCATAATATTTCTTTAAACGATGTCCATTGACCTTAAAAATACTTCCATCGAGTGCTACTAAATCCACACTTCCATTAGCATGAACTTGGTAAATCACATATGGTCCGCTCCATCTTGATCGTAATTTACCTGGAAATAAATGAATACGTGAATTATATAAAAGCACACATTCTCCAGCAACAAAGTCTTTATTTCCCCGAAGTCTCGCATCATGCCATTTCTTCGTCCTTTCTTAATAAAGCCTTGAATTTTCATAAGCATTCCAACGAAGCTCATCTAACTTATGTAACTGTAAAAAGCGATGCCTACCAACCTCATCGGTATCCATGTTGCATTCCCGAAGTGCCCAATATGCTTTGTGTTCTATTTCCACTGGTAAATGACAAGCTTTTCTATAAATTAACCTATAAGGAGTACATACTGTAGGTGTTTTAAATGCGGTCCTGTATGCTCAAAGTGCGTCATCTAATTTTTCTGACCACTCTTTTCTGTTTGATCCAACGGAACGTTCCAAAATACGTTTTATTGCCCGATTTGTATTTTCAACTTGTCTACTTGTTTGTGGATGATAAGGTGTAGCAATCCTATGACTAACTCCATATCTCTTTAATACTTTCTCCAATTGAGTATTGCAAAAATGAGTACCCCGATCACTAATCAATGCCTTAGGAGTTCCAAATCTTGCAAATAATTGTTTAAGAAATTTTACCACAACTCTTGCATCATTCGTAGGTAATGCCTTTGCCTCTGCCCACTTGGAAACATAATCCACAGCTACTAATATATACTTATTACCGTGACTCGTAGGAAATGGTCCCATGAAATCAATACCCCAAACATCAAATATTTCACAAACCTGTATATTAGTTTGTGGCATCTCATCTCTTTTAGAAATATTTCCATCTCTCTGACATGAATCACAATTCCTAACGTAAGCATATGTATCTTTAAAAATCGTCGGCCAATAAAATCCTGCATTAAATATTTTCTTTGCCGTGTAACTTGGTCCATTATGACCTCCAACTGGTCCTTCATGACAATGCTTTATAATCTGTCGAGCCTCTTCACCATATACACAACGTCTAATTATGCCATCTGCATAATATCTGAAAAGAAATGGGTCTTCCCAAATATAATACTTTAAATCGGAAAAGAATTTTTTTCTCTTCTGATAATCCATCCTTGGTAAAATCTAAGTAACCAAATAATTTGCATAATTTGCAAACCAAGGTATATTCATTATTTCTTGTGCAGTCATCAACTTCTCATCTGGAAATGTATCTTGAATTTCCTCTTCATCTAGTATTTCTAATTCCGGATTTTCCAACCTTGACAAATGATCAGCTGCGACATTTTCAGCTCCTTTCTTGTCTTTAATTTCAATATCGAATTCCTGCAATAAAAGAATCCATTGCAATAAATGAGGGCGCGCATCATGCTTATTAAACAAATACTTCAATGCAGAATGATCAGTATAAACCACAGTTTTAGTTAAGACAAGATAAGAACGAAACTTATCGAATGCAAAAACTACTGCCAAAAGTTCCTTTTCCGTAGTCGTATAATTTTCCTGAGCATCTGTTAATGTTTTACTGGCATAATAGATTGGCTTAAACTTGTTATCAATTTTCTGCCCTAAAACAGCTCCTACTGCATAGTCACTAGCATCACACATTAATTCAAAAGGTAAATTCCAGTCTGGACTAATCATTACTGGAGCAACTACCAAAATTTTTCTTTCAAGGCATCAAACGACTGTTTGCATTCATCTGTAAACTCGAACTTTGCATCTTTTTCCAGTAAATGATTCAATGGTATTGCAATCTTTGAAATTTTTTTTAAGAATCTCCTATAAAATCCGGCATGACCTAGAAAACTCCTTATTCATTTTACATTAGTAGGATAAGGTAATTTTGAAATAACCTCAATTTTTTCTTTATCCACCTCAATTCCTATCTTTGATATTTTATGTCCTAAAACAATCCCTTCTCGAACCATAAAATGACATTTTTCCCAATTAAGAACTAGATTCGCACCTTCACATCTTTGCAACATCCTTTTTAAATTTTCTAAACAAGCATCAAATGAATCCCCAAATACCGAGAAATCATCCATAAATATTTCCATGAAATCTTCCACCATATCGTGAAATATTGCGATCATGCAACGCTGAAATGTAGCTGGTGCATTACACAAACCAAACGGCATTCTTCGATAAGCAAAAGTACCAAATGGACAGGTGAATGTTGTCTTATCTTGATCTTCAGCTGCAATTGGTATTTGAAAATATCCTGAAAATCCATCCAGGAAATAATAGAATTCTTTTCCTGCTACCCTTTCTATCATTTGATCAATAAATGGTAATGGAAAGTGATCTTTTCTGGTAGCATCATTTAATTTCCGGTAATCAATACAAACTCTCCACCCCGTTACCGTCCTTGTTGGTATTAATTCATTCTTCTCATTAGGTACAACTGTCATTCCACCTTTCTTTGGTACGACATGTATTGGACTTACCCACAGACTGTTTGAAATAGGATAGATTAATCCTGAATCTAATAGTTTAATGATTTCTTTCCTAACAACGTCTTTCACATTCGGATTCAATCTTCTTAATGGCTGTACAACTGGCTTAAAATCTGTTTTCATTAAGATTTTATGAGTGCAATAAGTAGGACTGATTCCCTTGATATCCGTGATCTTCCATGCTATTGCCTTTTTATGTTGTTTAAGAACCTGCACTAAGCGATCTTTTTCTGTTGTTGATAGTTTAGAAGATATTATAACTGGCAAATCTGATGTACCTTGTAAATAAGCATATTCTAAATGCGTTGGTAGCTCTTTAAGTTCCAATTGTGGTGGTTCTTCAATAGATGTTTTGAACTCGAAGATTTCTTCCTTCAAATACGGGATATTGTTGTCAGAATTTGGTAATAATTCTTGGTTGAGAATTTTAGCAACTGGCTGTGATGATTCAGCTTTAGGATGTTGTTGAAGAACAACAGTTACTTCTGAATCTTCATCTTCCTCTAATAGTTTATCAAATTCTGCCAAATCTTTTTCAGTGTCAAATTCTTCAGTCCATTCTGTAAGAATTCCAGTATCTGTTTGATCCTTTTCTATAAAATCTTGAAAAGAAGGGTTATCTATATACTCATAAGCATTTAAATAATAACAAGTATCATCAACATAATTAGGAAAATTCATAGATTTATTAACATCAAAAACAATTTTATCATTTCCTAATCTCATGGTAATCTTTCTATCAAAAATGTCTATTAGGGCATGTGTTGTTGCTAAAAATGGTCTTCCAAATATAATAGGGACTTTAGGGTCTTCTACCATATCTAAAATTACAAAATCACATGAAAAAACAAATTTATCAACTTTAATCAAAACATTTTCAATTATTCCCCTAGGATATTGAACAGATCGGTCAGCTAATTCGATACACATACGAATAGGTTTTGGTTCTCCTAATCCTAATCGCATAAAAAGTGTATATGGCATTAATTAAATACTAGCTCCTAAATCTGCCAATGCATTTTCAATAGTCATTTCACCAATTTTGCAAGGTACAGTAATACTCCCTGGATCTTTGACTTTTGGAAGTAATTTATTCTGCATTATTGCTGAGCATCTTGCATTCATTGTCACCTTCGTCACATTATCCAGTTTATTTTTGTTTGTCAGCAGCTCCTTAAGATATTTTGCATATTTTGGCATCTGAGCTATAGCTTCAACAAAAGGAATGTTAATATGAAGTTGTTTCAGGTTTTCCAGAAATTTGTGGTATTGTTCATCTTCTTTGTCTTTCCTAAAAGCAGCTGGATATGGAGGTGGGGGTGTATAGTCTTTGATGACTTCTTTTACTTTATTTTCTCCATTCTCCTTTTTGTTTGCTTGTATGTTTTCATCAATTGTTTCCTTTTCAACCTGCTTAGATTCAACAATTTTATTAGCTATAATAGGAGAGTCAACATTCTTACCACTTCTGGTAATTACTGCGTTAGCTTGTTCCTTTGGATTTGTTTCAGTAAATCCTGGCAATGTTCCTGGAAATCTCTCCTACAGTGCTTTAGCAATCTGATGAACTGAGCTCTCAATTTGTTTGATTGAGGCTTCATTATTACGCATTCTGGTATCGTTTTCTTCATCTCTTTTATTACTTGCTTCAGCCATTTTTCCCAATGCATTTTCTATCACCGTCATTCTGTCATTATAGGAAGTATTTTGTCCTGTTTTGACATAATATCCTGGTGCTCCTTGTTGATACTGTTGGCCTGGTTGATTAACTCTTCTATAATTAGAAACTTGACGATAATTTGGATTTCCTTGAAAATCCCCATACATAACCTCCTCATTACTTATTTTGCTGTCAGTGTTAGGACATTCTTCTTTTAGATGACTTCCTCCACATATTTCACACCCAATCCTGATTGCATGAACTTGTTCATTTACTTTCTTAATATCTCTTCCCATACTTTCCAATTTTGTTGTTATAGCTGCTAGACCATCACTATCTTTAGATATCCTTTTTCTTCCAGATGAACCATCATCCCATAACTGAGAATGTTTAGCTAATTCTTCAATTCCGGCTCTTGCTACTGTTAGAGTTTTCTTAGCTACTGGATCTTGTGCATCCAACTGTTGACGTGTTGCTCGATCAACTCCTTTATAAAATACCGTTATCTCTTGTTGGACATTCAAATCATGTTGTGGACATTTATGTAACATTTCCTTATATCTTTCCCAAGTTTGATACAGAGATTCATCGGATTTCTGTTTGAAATTCCTAATCTCATCAATCATCTTTGAGGTCTTGGAAGGTGTACAGTACATTTTTAGAAATTTTGTTCGAAGATCTTCCCAAGTAGTAATAGATCCGGCTGGCTCGTTATTGATCCATCTCTTAGCTCCATCCTTTAGTGTTAAAGGAAATACTCGTAACATAACCTGATCTCTTGTAACATTGGGAATATGAAACATATCTGCAATCTCCAAAATTTTCTCAACATGCTCATTTGTATCTTCTTTATCTTCTCCTCTGAAAGGATTTTCACGTAATTCTTTCAAAAATTGCCCCTTTAACTCCAATTCTACTTCTCTGGCTATGGCAGGCCTAACCACTCCTGGTCTCGGATCTCCATGAGTTTGAATCGTGTAATCTTCAAGCGTCATGTCAACTATGTCTGCCATAATTGGTTGTATTTCGTGCTCTGGTTCAGAATCACTTGGATATATTGTAGGTTTCCTAGAAGGTATTTTATCCTCACCCGACTCTGGATCGGAATAATAACTGTATTTAGCCGTTTTAGCTAAATTGTTATGAAAAACTAAATTGTCTTCTTCTGATGAAATTTCGTGTTCTGGTGAATTTGGTGGTGTGTATGATAATCTTTTTCTAGAATGAAATTCTCGTTCTGGTTCGTCAAATGGACTGAGAGGATCCGGATGAAGTGTCCGGGTCATACATCAATTTGTAAAGAAGAACAAAATTTTAGTAGCACCATAAATTCAAAAGTAAATGTTAGTAATATTTTAGAAATAATCAGGTTGATGTATATGAATTCCGAAAATTAATAATAAATCACATTTAAAATTAAATATTCGAAAAGATATTCCCAACCCAACTTTTCCTATTTGTTAGTAATGCAAGTTAGTTGTTAATTAAAGTTAAAATTAGTTTGTTAAATTTCTTATACCAAGCTAGTCAATAGATCTCGGTAGCTCCATTGATTGTACACAAAAGCGGAGAAACAGGTCTGCGCGAAGCGTATTAAAAACCTATCTCTTTCGAGAAGCACCTTACCTCTTATATGATAAATCAATAAGGTAGGGCTGAACTCTCCTTATACCTTTGTTTTTGTTAGTACTCTCAATGGGTGAGCCGATATTTCGTATTGATTTTGCAAAGCATTAGAAATAAAAATTATTTTACAGGGAAAATAGTTAGTTTTAATTAAAATACATCGCTCCCCGGCAGCGGCGCCAAAAACTTGATGTGTGCTAAGTCTAGGCAATTATAATCACAAGTTTTAATTAAGGAAATACTAAATAATACTATCACACAATTCAATTCAGGCAAGTGTTATCCTGATCATAGAATATAGCTTTATAAGTAAGTCCAGATTCGAACACAGGGAACGTGATTTAATCTATAACTAACTATTTATTTATCCTAATTACAATTATTATAATTAATATACAAACTTACAATAATACACAATAATATACAAGATAGGGGGAACGTTTTAGTTCCGATCGAACATATTTATAATTGATATCGATTCTTAATAAATAAGTTTTAAGGAACAACTTAAGAATACTCAATTGAATAGAAGATTATGACTATTTAAACTATTATTTATTAAACTTATTATATTAACTTATGTCTATTTGCGTGTTGGCTATTATTATTGTGATTTACTAATGTAGAAAACCACAAAGGTTAAGATAATTTTCATATAGCAATACAGTCAAAGGTTATGTAAAGTATCACTATTTATTAAGATCTATCAACATATTATTGATGCAATTCCAGGGTCGGTTGAACTACAATGCTATTTAACATCTAATGAAACATAATCACTTAATTTAAAAACCCAAAAGATTAATAAAGTTTATCTATAAATCAGTTAATTATGATCATTAACATAATATAACACATAATTCTTGCATAATAATATTCAATAATATAGTTCCAACATAAACATATAATTCATATAATAAACCTAATAAACATACATTTAAACATTCATAATGAAAATCTAATAAACAATTAATTCAAATAAACAATATCCATAGTAACCCAAAAGGTTAATAAAGTTACAAGGATAAAGAAACCGAACCAATTGACGAACTAGCTTTTCCTAGGGTTGAAAACCTTCAAACCCTAGCTCCTTAGCCTCCAAATTCGTACCTAAAGCTGGCCTAAAACCCTAACTTTTGTATTTTCTTTCTTTGAATCGTATATGGTATAGCTTAGACTAAGCCTCTATTTATAGTATTTCTGGCCGACTCTCCAAGCGGTTGGAGTTAATTGAATCCCACTCCAACTCTGCGCTTTTCCACCGACTTGAAACCCTTTACCCTAACCGCCGGTTGATTAATCCAACCGCCGGTTGGATTGTTCTTCCAGAATTTTCCATAACCAGGCTTGGGCTTCAATGTGGGCTTTCTTTCTTCTTAAACGGATTCAACTTGTTTTCTTGGCCCATTTCTTTAATATAATCATCTTAGTATTCATTTCTTTAAGGTTTAAGTCTTCTTTTCTTCAACCGCTTTAATTCCTTCAGTTTTGGTCTTATTTTCGTTCCTTTTTTCTCTAATCTTCAATTAAAATACATTTATGCAAATATTAACAAAATAAGTATCTAAAATCATATAAATGCATAAAAATGTATACAAATATAGGGATAAATAGTATAAAATATAGTACATATTTGATGCTTATCACGTAACCCAATTCGAGAGTAGATTTTAAGTACTTGAATATATACAAAAGAATAAAGTAAAATAAATTAAAATAACATAACTTTATTTTTTGGTGACGCAGTTGTTTGGTCTGCTAAGGGATCATATTAGGATAACATACAATTATTAGCAAATAGTGAGTGTTATCTCAATTATTAGTATATTTCTCCACTTTAAATTTACTTAGCATATTTAAAACACCTTTTATAAAGATTATTTCAAGATGATTATCGGTATTGTTTGACCACCTAAACATGTTACATCCGTGTCTATGAGCGGACCTTTTATTGTTAGTATGAATATTTCTCTGTGGTCCCCACCATAGACATACCCCTGTAAGTCAGACATGAACATAACTTCCAAGATCAGATATAATAGAGGAATATCATTTTTAAGAATCAAGCCAGCGGTGACAGGTCTGTACAAACGTACAACAAAGTGACATAGCTTGATTCAGGTGTAAGCAAAACCAGACTTGGTCAAACCATTTTGGCGACCTTGTTAGGTATCTTGTGATTTAAGAATTTTTCAAGTTCATTGACTTGCGTTTGCTTAACTTTTAAGTATATACTAATTGAGACCAGGTTTGTACTTACGTACAACAGAGGAAACAATCAGTATATACCCTCAAATGATTTCATATTAAAATCCAAAATAGAAGTATGCCAAGCTATATTAAGGGATTAAGATATTTAGTCGTACATCACAGGGTGTTTATCACAAGATAATAGACATGTATTAGTGTTACCTTTTAATAGCTCAAAGACCGGTGTGTATCATGCTTGCCAATACATCATATGATGAAGCTAATGTTTATAAAAGATGTGGTAAGTATGCTAGATAAACCTACTGATACATCAAGGATAAACATTAAAATTTCCATTTTGTGCATGTTCCCTAATGTACTATCATTTCCTTAGTTGTTTACAGATACAACTGAACGTCTTTTTATAAATGTTGCAACCGTGCATTTCTTTAATACTAAAGAGTATAAAGAGTGGTTGTTGCGTATTTTTTTTCTAATAAAGCAATACTCCAAGTCCAAAAAGTTACTTTTTTAGTTGAAAGAAGTGTAAATCAATCATGTTGACTAGTTCATCAAATTGGGCTCTAGAAAAAGCCTTGGTGAATAGGTCGGCATTCTGCTTAAGGGTATCTACATGGACAAGGTCTATTAAATGTTTCTCATAGCAATCCCGTATAAAGTGGAACCTAAGTTCTATGTGTTTAGTCCTAGAGTCTGTACGGGATTGCGTGTAATAGATATAGCAACAGTATTATCAATATGAATAGGAGTCATAGTAAGAAGTAACCCGTAATCACGCAATTGATGTTGAATCCACAGAACCTGGGAACAGCAACTAGCCGCGGCAACATACTCAGCCTCCGCAGTTGAAGTAGAGACTGTAGTATGCTTTTTGCACTGCTACGAGACCAAACGCGATCCAAGAAACTGGCATCCACCAGTTGAAGACTTCTTATCTATGCTACAGCTTCCATGATCAGAATCCGAGTACGCAGTGAGAGCAAACGTTTTCTCGTTTGAATACCATAGACCGAGAGTTGGTCTATATTTGAGGTATCCAAATATGCGCTTCATTGCTTTCATATGAGAAACCTTGGGCCTAGCTTGATATCTGGAGCAGATGGACACAACAAATACGATGTCCGACCTTGAAGCAGTCAGATACATGAGAGAACCTATCATCGAGCGATAATCCTTTTCTTTACAATCCTCTTCATCAGTGGTCGGTCCGAGATTGTGATTAATTTCAATGAGGGTGCCATAGGTCTTACAGTGAAGCAAGTCATACCTAGTTAACATATCAGTAACATATTTGGACTGATGAATGTAGATGCCTTTGGCAGACTGCTCAACCTATGCACCTAGAAAGAACGTAAGTTCCCCCATTGTGCTCATCTCAAATTCGGACTTCATGAGTTGCTCGAAGTCCTTACACATGGCCTCTTTTGTAGAACTAAATATGATGTCGTTGACATAAACCTGTACCAGTAACAAGTCGTTTCTGTCTCTTTTTGTGAATAGATTTTTATCAATACTTCCTCTTTCGAAGCCATTCTTAGTCAGATGAGTAGCAAGCCTCTCATAACAAAGTCTTGGAGCCTGATGCAGACCATACAATGCCTTGTTAAGTTTGCAGACATATTCCGGATGCAAAGGATCTTCAAAACCAGGAGGCTGCTTCACATACACATCAGTATCGATCTGTCCGTACAAAAATGCGCTCTTTAGATCAAGCTGATGAACACGGAATTCCTTAAAGGATGCATATGCCAAGAAAATACGAATCGACTCTAATCTTGCAACAGGAGTGAAAACCTCGTCATAGTCCAAACCCTCTACTTGATGAAAGCCTTGAACAACTAGACACGCTTTATTTCGGATAACCACTCCTCGATCATCTTTCTTGATTCTATATACCCAGCGAGTGCCAGTAGGATGAGCACACTTGGGTAACGGTACTAATTCCCAAACATGCAACTTTTTGAATTGCTGCAACTCCTCTTGCATAGTTTCAACCCAGTGTGGGTCTTTTAAAGCCTCCTCTGTCCGTTTAGGCTCTACTTGAGATAGAAAATATGATTTTACCTCTATGGCGAGACATGCAAGAGAGACAGGCTCAACAAAGTCAGATGGGGATTCAGAATTCTCAGCTATAGCAACTTGACTTCGTGTCTGAATCCCCTTATCCAAAGGACCGATAATGTTCTCCACCGGATGATCCTTATTGATACGAGAGCTTGGAATTTTGTCAGGCACAATGACAGAATCCACGTTTGTAGAATCGGCTTCCTATCCCAAATCAAATTCATTGGTATTCAAAAGTGGTTCATCTTCATCATCGAACAACTCAGGAACATCAGTGTACGGTTCTTGATTTCTCATCGATGATTCCAGAACCTCTGCATTAGTTTGAGACGGAGGTGAAGTAGTAGAAGCAGTTGGTGGTTTTAAAGCAGATGGCGTAGAACTATTTGAAGACAAATCAAGTCCGTGGAGCAGTGTAACCAACTGATCAACCTCATCTTCTTCTTTTGGAAGATTGAAGGAGTCAAAGATCGCTTCATAGTTAAACAAATGTGTGGGTCCCTTTCCTTGCAGATTTTCAGTATAACGAAAGCACGTGACTTCAAAATGTTCTTCCATGTACTTAGTTGCCAAATTATACACACGTTTGTTTGGAGAGTTATTTGAAAAGCCAAAAAATAGGCCTTCACTATATTTTGCTCCAAATTTAGCAACTCTCTCTTTAGTGTACATAATTGTGCGAAGACACCCAAACGGTTCAAGAAACTGTAACGAAGGTTTTCGATTATTAAGCAGCTCATAAGATGTTTTATTGTGCTTCTTAACGACAAAGACCATTTTAAGAATATAACAAGCGGTATTGACCACCTCAGCCCAGAAGGTAATAGACAGCTTAGAATCCGCCAACATTGTTCTCGTGGCTTCAATGAGTGTCCTATTTTTACGCTCAGCAACTCCATTCTATTGAGGAGTTCGAGCAACACTGAATTGATGATCAATGCCTTTCCTTAGACAGTACAACTCAATAGTTGAATTCTTAAACTCGGTCCCGTTATCAGATCGCAGTTTCTTGATTGACAAATTGCACAGATTCTCTAGCTTATCAAAAAGATAGGTGAGAATCTCGGGAACTTCATCCTTAGTGGATAAGAAATATACCAACGAGAAGCGTGAATAGTCATTAGTTACTACCAAGCAATACTTAGAACCTCCCATACTCTTCTCACTTACAGGTCCAAAGAGATCCATGTGCAGTAGCTCCAACGGACTGGAAACAGAGTTCACCACTTTTGACTTATGGGATTTCTTGTGTTGTTTCCATTTTTGGCAGGAAACACAATAATCGTTAATTCCAAAGGATTGCTTTGGAACTCCACGCACAAGATCGTTTTTCACCAAGTAATTCATTTTCTTGAAATGCAGATGTCCCATACGTCTGTGCCAAAACAGTGATTCTTTTTCAGGAGCTCTTGAGAGTAGACACGTATGTTGAGTTGTTTCAACAGTCTTCATATCTAGAATATATGTGTCTTTTTGCCTAGGTGCCTTTAGTAGCACCCATTCATCAGGAATAACGTATCCTGGTTTTAAAATACAACACTCAGTTTTGGTAAATGTTGTAGTGTACTCTTTGTCGCACACTTGAGACACACTGAGCAGATTGTGGGTGAGCTGTTCCACAAAGTTGATTTTCTCAAAACTCACTTGCCCATTAGTGAGTGTACCCTGTCAGGTAATAACACCTCCCTTATCACCGGCAAATGCAACATATCCCCCATTGTAATCTTTAACTTCAGATAGCAGAGATAAGTCGCCTATCATATGTCGTGAGCAACCACTGTCGATATACCATCTACTGTTATGAACTGCTTTAGATTGCTGCGACATCACAAACACAAGAATTAATTAGTAAGGGAGACCCAAGCCTTTACAGGCTTGGGTAACCCAGTAGCATCATCCACAATGAGTACATCAGTCAGGATTTTATTTTTCAGTAAATCGGAAATGTTGCCTGATGTATCATTGTCAGATGAAGAGTCAGAACATGAATCTTTGATCTTCAAGACCTTTTGAGGTCTAGATTGTTGCTTGTTAATAACTTTGAGCTTATCATCAGTGACTTTGTTTGGCTCAATATTGTTAATCTCAGAAGCAGGTAGTGGAGATGCAGAACCTCTCATAGATTTATGAGAATGATTTTGAAATTTTGAGGTTCGTGTAGCTCCCCTACTACCGTGCTTCTTAGAAAGCAATGGACAGACGTTTATTAGATGACTTTGTTTCTTATAGTAGAAACAAGATCTGAGCTCAGCAGAAGTTTGAGATTGAGGTATAAACCTTTGAGCTCGGCCAAAAGATGCATGTCCTGAGCATGCACACTTAGGTGTACAAGCAGAGGTTGAACCTTGTGAAGAAGTGTTAGAAGATTTTTTTAATAGATTTTTGATTAATTGGTTTCAAAATCTTCTTTATAGGTTTAGCCTTGGCTTTACCTTTCATTTTAAAGATCATAATAACCTTCATTGGTGAAGATATGATTGTTGTTGGTTACTTTCTTCTTCGTTAAATAAACGTATTCTTCATCAGTTATATCCCCAATCTCAATTTCCTCCTTCAAACTGGATGGAGGAATAGACTTAGCCTTATCTTTTGCAGGCTTTTCAACAACAATAGGCTTAACAAGCTCAGCCTTGGACTCATGTCTCTTAACAGACTCATTTAATGTGGGCTTAAAAGGCTCAACCCTAACATCAAGAGTCTTTACAGACTCAACCTTTTGAGCCTTCAATTTATCAGGCTCACTAGCCGATGCCTTAACTGGCTTAGGCATACTAGTTACAGGATTTTGAGACTCATTCTTACCAATTTCAGCCTTAACTTTCTCAGGCTTACTTATCTTTACACTAAATGCAGGCTTAACAGGTTTTATATCTACTTTAGTGAAAGCAAGCACAAAGTCATTGATGACTTCCTGTTCAGGCATAGGAAGTTAATCTTTTGGAGGTGGGACATGGTGATAACCAAGTCCCACCTTAATTTTAGTATCAGTCCTTTGTTTCTGAAAGATTTCATCAAAGATGAGAGATGACATTGAAAAGTTTGACAGTTTACGATTTAAAATAAGAACTGCAGCCTGGGAATCAGCAAGATCTTTCTTTACAGAAGTTAGCATATCCACATAACTTCCTAAATCATCTTGCTGTTCAAAGTTTTTGGCTTTAAGTTCTTTATTTTCTTCAAAAACAACCTTTAATTTCTTTTCAGATGCCTTATAACTTTCTCTTAACATTTCATTACTTTCAGTTAACTGCGTGATATTAGCATTAAGGCGTTCATTGTCCTCTCTACACCTGTTAAACGTGTTAGTTAGTTTAATGCATGAAACACAGGATAAAGGTTCATCATCTACCTCATGAACTTCAGCCATGAGAGCCGTGTTTTCTTCTTCCTCATCCTCAGTTGCATCTGGCCAGCTATTGCCCAATGGAGTTTCAGTCATCATTAAAGCAGCTGACATTGCTTTCTCTTCTGTCTTACTCGGAGAAGGTTTTGTTAAACCAGAAGGTGGAGTTTTATGCTTCTCACATTCACGAGCAATGTGTCCATAATTTTGACACTTGTAGCATCTCACCTTGCTTTTGTTAGATCCCAAACCCTTTTCACCTGGATCATTCGTTGATGTTCTGCCAGACTTCTTTAAGAAGTTCTTAACCCTTCTTACCAGCATTGCCATGTTCCACTTCAAATCCAGCCATTCCAGTTCCTCTTGATCAATCTGACCAAAGTCTTCATCATTAATATCTCCAGCAGAAGCCAGAAATGCCGAAAAAGGTGGAGGATTACTCTTCAGTCCTACCAGTTGAAGTTCCTGGATTTTGGAAATAGGTACCACCAGATGGGATATTTGTCGATCCGGTACCACTAGCTTTGCTAGCTATGAATGCGGTACCTGTAGACTGACTTGTTGAGACTGGAACATCTACACCATACAGTTTTGGATTTTAAAGATGAGCAGTGGCCTTAGTCTCTTTTGTTTGCATTTCTAGAAGATCTGCCTCAATTTGACCGATAAGATCTTCAAGCTCCATATCCATTATATCCTCATCTTTTTCCATTAAGAGGACGCGAGTGTGCCACTTCTTGGGAAGTGAGTCAAGAAGTTTCTTATTCACGTCTGTCTTATCCAACATTATACCTCCTTCCAACAATTCAGAAACTAATTGAGAATATCTGCTGCACAAATCTTCCAATGATTCATTAGGTAGCATGTCGAAGACTTCATATTGTTTCTTGATCAAGTCTAATCTGTTCTTATATTGTTCACTACCACCGCATTTTTCTCAAAGGCCTTCCACGGATGATATGCAATCTTATGTTTCCGTAATTGTCTCATGATAGGTTGAGACAATGCCATAGTGATTGCAGAATGAGTTTTCCGTTCCATATCAAATACCTTACGTTCCTCAGGCGTCATGGATTTAATTGACTTTTCAGGAATAGGGCCATTAAAAACTCTGGTTTTAAGAGGACGCTCATATTTTTCCTCTAAATAGATCATCATTTCCGGATCATTAAGACCTACATATGATTCAAAGCGTTGATGCCAATCCGAATAGCTCATTCCTGGCATAAACATGGGAGGCTTATTTCCCGATTCAACTTCATTATTTTGCTTCAACATAGCTCCAACTTGCTGAATGGACTGCGATGTAGAAGCTAACATTTTGAATTACCTGCAAAATATTCAAACACACAAAAATAGCAAATTGTTATGCGACACAAGTATGTGTCGCAAAGTGGTCTGGCAACACTAAGATTATTTCGCAGAAACTGCTGAAATAAAAAATAACTAGTGACACAAAGATTGTGTCGCAACGTAGTAGCGATGGAGAGATCTGAAAGCGACAGAAGAATGTGTCGCACCAACCCTAAACACGACACAAAATTTTGTGTCGCAGCTTGTGTCGCACAAACGGCTGGAGCAGAAATCAAGAAACCCTAAAATTCATAAGATTCGTAAACCTAACGAATTTTCACGAATGGAGGATGAACAATAATCCAAAAATATTCCAGAAAATTGATAAAACACATATATAGCACCTTTCTATGAAGATCTTAACACAAAACAAGTTGTTTTAAACCGAGAAACGTCCCAAATGGATTCAATAACGCCAAATTCTTAGATTTTGGCTCTGATACCAACTGTAGATCCCCTGTGTTCGGACCTAATCGAATCCTAATACTCAATCAACGTGCGGAATCCAATGATTGAATATAAACCTTAAACGGTTAAAACTAACAAACACAAAGTATATCAATACTCAAAAGATTACCGATCAGATTATCTTTAATAACTCGAGTACAATATGTTGTAACAATACCTAAGTTCATCAACCCCTGCAAATGAGCCGAACTAGTCTATTTATACTCGACACCTAATCTGACCTATGTGACACAAGCTGTGTCACCAAGCCGACTCATGCGACACAAGTTGTGTCGCCAAGTTTACTCTTGCGACACATAACCCTTGTGTCGCCAAAACATAAAATGTAATTACTTTTAAATATAAATGACAAAACAAACGTAATTACATAACTAACGCATTACAGACTTAGACCAACTGACAGACACACTAAGATGCCCCAACAACATTACCTACAAATGATGCTAGGGTTGGCGTTCGATTTTTAAAACAATTATTTTCTTGGTTTGGAACACCAAAGGCATTAACCAGTGACAGAGGAACTCATTTTTGTAATGCTCAACTTGAACGAGTATTATCAAGATATGGGGTATATCATCGGTTTGCTACACCTTATCATTCGCAGATAAGTGGTCAAGTCGAAAATACTTATCATGCATTGAAATGAATTTTTGAAACGTTCTGTTGGAACTAATCGTAAAGATTGATTGACTAAGTTGGATGATGTGGTATGGGCTTTTCGGACAGCATTCAAGACTCCATTAGGATGTACACCATTTCGTCTAATTTATGGAAAAGCTTGTCATTTGCCAGCTGAGATTGAGCATAAAGCTTATTGGGCTTTACGAAATATTAATATGGATATGGAAGAAGCAGGACAACATAGATTTTTACAACTCCATGAGTTAGATGAGTTGAGATGGAATGCATATGAGAATTCACAGTTTTATAAGGAACGAACTAAGAAGTGGCACGATGCACGAATTCGAGGTCATAGGAATTATGTTGAAGGAGATAAAGTGCTTTTATATAATTCACGATTGAGGTTATTTCATGGGAAATTGAAATCAAGATGGACTAGACCATTTATTGTTCACAAGATATTTCCATCGGGCGTGTTGAACTATTACATAACAGTGGAAGTACTTTTAAGGTTAACGGTCATCGAATTAAGAGATTTTACGAGAATGCGTTACAGGATTCCTCTATGGAAGCCTATGATACTTCTTTATATTTAATATTATTGCAGTCGAGCTTAATGACTCGGTAATCAAAAGCGCTTCTCGGGAGACAACCCGTGTTTATGTTTATATGTTACGTTTTTATTTTGTGTTTTATTTTTGCAGCAATATGAACTTTGTGGGTGTGACAACTGTCACTAAACCGTTATCGTAGTTCAAACCGTAAAAACTCATTTTCATGTTAAGATTCATCTCATGGAATTCTTTACATCAAAGTATTCGTTTTCAAAAAACGAATCTAACGTAAAAAGAATCATCACAATAAGACATGTATCGAAGAAGATACGAGGCTAAACATAAACGTTTTCATAATTTGGGAAACATAAGAGAATATGTGCAATATGATAAAAAATGTAATAATAAGTCATTTACAAATAATTAAATATTAACAATTATAAAACATTATTAATAAGCTAAGTAAACACATATAACACGTTAAAAAGTTAAAAGCTGAATTTTCTGCGAGGTTTCACAGTTCGGGCCATAACTTTCTTATGCGGACTCCAAATGACATGAATCCAAAGCCCAAGGTCTTTAAAATCATTGGGCTATAACATGTCCAACTTTTGGCCCATAATTCCTTCAAGAAAAATCGACCCAAGAGGACCCTCATTCGAACGGCCCAACCCAAATACCCTAACTTGGGCCCAAACCATTCTATGCCTATAAATACAAACCTAAACTAAACCCTAACCCTTTTTCACTCTCAAAATTTCGTTCATGCTGCTGTCCTTTGGATTTCTACAGACCAAAACAAAGAAACCCCGAGATGGAGTCGAGTTTTTGGCTTTCGGGTGTTACGTCTCGTGTATTCGTGTAGGTATTTTCTTTATAAACTCTAATCAATAATTTTTCCTATTATTTTTCTGGAATAGATGTATATTAGAGATGATTTGTGTGTTTGGGGATTGAATATATTGGGTTTAAGGTGTTTTTGAAGTCGAAAGTTATAAGAGAATAACTCGTATAATCTGTTCAGATTTTCGTAGTCGTAACTTGAAGTTTTATATAAACTCGCAAGGTTTTGGCCTCTGAAACGCATTGTATGATTTTATAAAAAAATATTTTGTAAACTTCAGATATGAGTGATGAATTTTCAGAAAAACATTGGTACGGTTTGAATCATGGAATCACATGTTTGGCTTTGAATTTGGTTATCAAAATTTTACTAGAACTTTTTGAACATGTTGACTGACTTCTGTAAAAATATTGTAATTTTTGAAGATTTGAAAGTATTTTAACTTTTGTAAAAGAGTTTTGTTTATCGGAAATGTGTTTTTTAGTGAGCAGTCTATTTCGGTGAATTTTTAAAAATAGTTAAACATTAAAATGAATTTTCAGAAAATTAACGGAAGTTTTTGGTTCATAAAAGGGTCTGTGGTAAAGTTTATAGAGTCTAATAATTTTGTTGGGTCATAATTTATTTGTGAAGAGATGCTAAATTCTGGACAGAATAGTGTAGTTCTTTCGAAAGTGTATATCATCATAAACTTAATACGTAAGAGTTTATACTTGACTCGGCATATGAGGTAGGTTGTGAGAAAATTTAATGGAGATAAAATGAAACATCGGTATAGGATACAATAAAAGGGTATAGCCTTGTTTAGATTGTTGACCTATACGTATTTACTTGTAGATTAACGTATTGTTTGGTGGATTCATTTGGGAACAACATTTGCTTTGTTAATCAAGGTGAGTTTTCGTGGCCCCGTTTTCATTTACATGTTTTCAAATTGAGGGACAAGTATGCTCGTGTTTGATCAATGGTTTTTCATGTTGTGAACTTGTTTACTCTTATTTTTGGACATATGCTAAATTGTGTGAAACTATGTGATAAAAGTTTCTTGATTAATGCTTACTTTTGGTGTTTGCATTATAGTTTCTTGGTTAATGCTTACTTTTGGTGTTTGCATTAAGGTTTCTTGGTTAACGCTTACTTTTGGTGTTTGCATTAAAGTATCATGGTTAATGCTTACTTTTGGTGTTTGCATTAAAGTTCTTTGTTGGAGTAGCTACCGCCATTTTGTTATTATGATGTGGTTCGGGTCACACTTCCTCGTGGGGTGATGACAGTGTTGTGGAGATATTTCGATTATATTATTTCACTTGTGTACCTTTTCAAATGCATTGTCCTAACCTATGATTACCAGAACAAAAAATTTGTTTTATTGTCTGTTGTTGCAAACCTACGAAACTCACCAACATTCGTGTTGACGATTTTGAGCATAACTTTTCAGGTAGCAATAGTGGAACAAAAGCAGAGGACAAAAGAACTTAGTGGACCACATAGGTTGCATTAAAATTAAAGTTATACAAGACTAATGATACATTAAGGTTGTTTGTGAAGACATGTTTTGTCTTAACATTTGTTGAGTACAATTGTTTGTAAGACTTTGAATTCATTGTCGAAATATATGCATGACATGGACCGATATTCATGTTATTGACATCATGACACACAGAACTTTATACTTCATATAAAATTCTTTATAATGATGTGTTATGATCCTATCATAGTTGTATCCCTGTGTTTCCGCTTTAGACGGGGTCTGACAGTGGGTGTCTTCCCTAGAAACCCTCATGAGACTATAACTCATCCACTCGGGATACCGAGGGGTTTTGTAACACCTGGTCAAAAAGTCAAATTTCACGCTAAATTTAAACTTTAAATAATTGTATTATTATATGCAATTACAACCAAGTGATCGAAAATTTTATATATTTTTATATAATAGACAAGGATTATATAATAATCACAATTGAAATGAGCTGAGACCAAATTACATTTTTGGTAATTCAAGTGAAGTGTTTTCATTTAAAATAATTACGAAATAGTTTGAACAAAATTATAAATTTAACATATTGAATTTGTATAATAATCGGGTATGAATATACGGGTATTTTATACTGCGAATTGGAGACGAAGTGGGGGAAAACCCCCTCCCCTTCCCTTTAGTCAGCCGCCCCAAACACACCCTACCCCCCCCCCCCTCTTTTGTTTCATTTCCATCCAAACACACACACAACTATATTCCTATCTCTTTCTCTTTTCTCTCAAATCATCCAACAACTAACAACAACAATCAACAACAACAACATCATCATCATCACTTGTATTTTCGGAATCATCATCAACAAGAGCAACAACAAACATCCACCATCATCATCTTCATCTTCTTCATCTTCAAGATTCACCATCTTCATCCTCAAACCCTCAACCTTGACCATAAGAGTCACCAATGGATTAGTGTTGACTAAGTCCACCAACAACTATCTAAATCACAACTTGAACATTTAGATCAATTAATTCAATGCCTCAGTGCCTTGGCACTTATATATCTTAGCCTTCGCACTACAATTGGAAAATTTTGAAACATCAACGCATCTTTGGCCGTTGGGGTTGCACTCGAACAACACACAACACGTGGTGCCGCATTACACGGTATGTTAATACCGCAATTTGGCACGTTAGTGCAACACTCACAGTATGCTGATACTGCAAATGGCACATTGGTGCTACACTCACAGTACATGGGTATTGCATTACGGTGCTTCGGGCACTGCATTACGGCACGTGGTGCTGCATTTCATAGTACTTCGGTACTACACTCATAATACTATTATATTACATTACTGTGCTTTTAGCACTGCATTACGGTACGTGGTTACTGCATTCTAGAACTTAGGGTACTACACTTTAATTTATTAGAATTACATCTACAGTACGTTAGTACTGCAATATAGTCTGTTAGACTACTACAATGACCTAGTCATGGTTGACCTACATTGGAAACACTAATTAGTCGTTATCACGACTACACACTGAAACTACAACATCTCAACTTACTCATTCTAAGCATACGTGAGCTATTCACATCATGACAACTTAAAAGTCCGAGGACTTTCAAAAGCATAACTTAATTAACTTTTTGGGTCACATCACCACAAATCACTGATTTTCACGCCACGCTAAATCAAAATCTTTGAATAAAGATCTCACACATTGTCGTTTCATTCTTGTTTAAGAATCATGCCGCCTAGACGACAAACTTACACTCAAGCTGAGCGTGACCAATTCGCTGAACAAAGAGTGGCCGATGCCTTAGCTACTCGAAACCTAGCGAGACCATGCACCTACAAGGAATTCCTGAACTGTAAACCACTAAACTTCGCTGGAACTGAAGGGGCTGTCGGATTAATCCGATGGATCGAGAAAATGGAATCTGTATTCTACATTTGCAACTACCCCGATGACTGCAAAGTCAAATACGCCACATATACCCTCCAAGATGATGCCCTTACCTAATGGAATTTCTACGCCCGAACTGTAGGAATCGACACCGCTCACGAACTTCCGTGGGAGGAACTGAAACAACTAATGAGGAACGAGTATTGTCCCAGTGAGGAACTACACAAACTCAAGGATGAACTTTGGCACCTCACCGTGAAAGACAACGACATCATGACATACACCAACCACTTTCACCAACTGGCACTCCTTTGCCCAACCATAGTGAACCCTGAAAGCCAACAAATCGAAAGGTACATCGGGGGACTCCCGATGCAAATTGAGGGAATGGTCACCGCCTCTAAACCCGCTACCATTGAAGAGGTTGTTCGCATGGCCCACAAACTCATGGCACAGGTGGTCCGACGCGGGACACCTGCAACCGAAAATAACCAAGGAAGATGGAATGGAGATTCCAGCACTAATCATAACCCAACAAATCAACCCGAACCCTTGAGGTCCTACGCCAACGAACCCAAGGAAAAACGAGGCTATGCGGGTAATAAACCCTTTTGTCACGGTTGTAAACGTCATCATGATGGTTCATGTGGGTTACCCTGTGAAAGATGCCAACGATTCGGACACAAAATCTGGGATTGCAGAGTTCCTGCGAATCCTGACTTAAAAAGGATATGCTTCAAATGTAAAGAACCCGGTCATTACAAGAAGGATTGCCCGAAAATGAAACGCAAAATGTTAGGAATTATAGATTTGATGATACAAAAGAACCAAAAGATGAAACAAGAGGGACTAAAGATGAACTTCTTATATTCAGTTAGTTTCCTAATACAATTATGATTTCTTTGTAAACCTAGATATCTCTATTATATAAAGAGATATTAGGCGTGGTTTTTAGGTGTGCACAGAAAAGATGTAGACGTCTAGAGTTTTGTTTTAGCCCTAAGGTTAAGATATCTTTGATATCTTTAATCCTTGTTATAGGTAGATAACACGTTCTATATTGATCATATAGAATTGGGGCTTGGTTTGATTGTATTGAATAATATATGTTGAAATCTTGTTATGATAACATTGATTCATTCTTATTCCGCTGCATATTATTATCTTTGTTATCATTGATCCTAGATTAGATCTAAACAATCTAGAGCTTGATTGTTATTACGTTTACACAAGTGGTATCAGAGCTATGGTGGCTCATGATCTAGGATCTACAAGGTTTACAAGTCTTACAAAGAAGATTTTTGAAAATTAGGGTTTTCAATTTTCTAGTTCGTCACTTTCTGCACAGCTATGGTAAAAAATCCGGATTTCATTCGTTAACCTTCAATCGTCGTGAAATTTGAACTGTAGGTTCATAACAAATAGACGCAAAATCTGACGGGAGGAATTTTCGATCTGAGCTTTTGAATGGGAGATACATCAAGTCGAAATCTGCTGCTGAAACCGTATGGTTTTTCTGAACAGCTGTAGTAAATCGATCACTGTGTCTTCGTTATTCAACAAATATTCATGATTTTTGGATATGTTATTCAAGACACAGGTTTCTAAGTCATGTAAAAAAAATTTCGTGATCGGATGTGTCTACATAGAGATACATATTTTGAAGTTACTGCAGTACGTTTGAGGTTTCTGTTTGCGCAGCTGCTGTGTATTAATTGTTGTGTGTTCGTTAACCATTGGATCGACTTGATTTTTGGATATGTGGTTAATGAAATATTGGTAGACTTCGTGTAAAAATTTGAGCTTGATCAGATACATCATTAGGGAGATGTATAATTCTGAAGTTGCCACTGCTCATAACGTTGCCGCTGCTAGCACAGATTTACCACGGTTCGACGTTACCACTGCTAGAAGGTTTACCTCTGTTTGTACAAAGTAATCACTGTCAGAAGATCTTTACCACTGTTTATATAACCTTACCGCTGTTAGTACAAAATTGGTATCGCTAGAAGATCTTACCACTGTTCGGTTATTGCCACTGTTAGTTATTTGTTACCACTGCTAATGTAATTTTACCACTGCTTGGTATCGATTACCACTGTTAGTCATTTTTCAAACAATAATGCGGAATTAGTGATACTCATCATGGATGGTACTATATGGTATTCGTTGCTATTATTGGATGGTTATCCGTACAGTTCTTATGGTTACTGTATAAGAAAAGTTTGGATCTCGAATGGAATTGTCTTTTATAACAATTTATTTGTATAGATTCTATGGCTTGTTTTGAAGATTATTTGAAGATATGATTACGAAGAAGATTGATTATTGCTTATTTGATATTGGATTTGAGTTTTACAGGTGTGTATCTTATCATATCTCAAAGTGGAGTGTTACACTTTGAAGATAACTTGTTTGGTTTGTATGGTGACGACGAAGACTTGACAAATCTAGCAAAAGTGTGTGATTTACAAACTGATGGTGCTCAATGCTCACATTTGCTATCACTTGAAGGAGTTATGGGTGCTCGGTGACTTATTATGAAAAATAAGGATTTTTGTCAAAGAGATTGCGGTCTACTTATACATAGGATTATAAGTTCGACGTCGTGGATAGTACAAGATATAAGGTACAAGTTTGGAAGATTTAATTTCTTTATTAAGTTTGTTATATTTTATTTTCTTCATCGGTGATCATTAAAAAATGCCTACAAAGTTCGAGATTCAAGAGATGGTTAACATATTGATTTGAGGGGAAGCTTATCGAAAAAGTGTTCATGCATAATTATTTGGGGATAAAGGTTTTATTACTACTGCTAGGTATATATTATTACTGCTAGTGTAGGTTTCTAATGATCAAATTCATTATTCTTATTATGCGTCATGGAGGGTAATTTGAGACATTAGAAGATTGGATTAGTAGTGTAGTATATAGAATGTAGTTGTAAAGATTCAAGTTGCTCATCTTCACAAGATCCCTATTGGATTATGACAAAAAGGGGAAGAAAGGATTTGCAGCTTATTGTGCATGGCATGGCATGTTTACAAGAAATCAAGAATTAAGGGGAAGTTTGTGCGAGAAGGTGTTTATTTTGTCATCATCAAATAGGGGAAGATTGTTGGGAATTATAGATTTGATGATACAAAAGAACCAAAAGATGAAACAAGAGGGACTAAAGTTGAACTTCTTATATTTAGTTAGTTTCCTAATACAATTATGATTTCTTTGTAAACCTATATATCTCTATTATATAAAGAGATATTAGGCGTGGTTTTTAGGTGTGCACATAAAAGATGTAGACGTCTAGAGTTTTGTTTTAGCCCTAAGGTTAAGATATCTTTGATATCTTTAATCCTTGTTATAGGTAGATAACAGGTTTTATACTGATCATATAGAATTGGGGCTTGGTTTGATTGTATTGAATAATATATGTTGAAATCTTGGTATGATAACATTGATTCATTCTTATTCCGCTGCATATTATTATCTTTGTTATCATTGATCCCAGATTAGATCTAAACAATCTAGAGCTTGATCGTTATTACGTTTACACACAAAATTCACCTGATCTCCGATAATGATATAGGTACATCCTTCCTCGAAAACATAACCTTTCAATTCTGATTTACACCAAGAGTGTACTTTCACTCCTCGATATTACATTTCACCGACTAAATGCCGAGTGCATTATAGGGCTAGTTAACCTAGGCCCACGTAAAACTCAAAGTTTGCTTTCAGCAGACTGATCGACTGAAAGTTCACCAACCATTTAGTCCTGATAGGACTACTCATTAAACGGTCACCGTGTGACAACCGTTTAGTCCCGAATGGACTACATTGTAAATGGTTACCAGTAATCACGACTTAATCATGCCCTGAACGAACAACATAGTCAGGATCTGACTACAATGATAAAGAGCGACAAAGTCATGGAATGACTACTTTTCAACTCCGTCATAGACATGGTGTGTCTATATTCTATTCGATAAACTTCTCGTACGTACATTTCTTCCGGGACCCCACACGTTGAAATTTCGAGACGAAATTTTCTTAACAGGGGGAGAATGTAACACCTAGTCAAAAAGTTAAATTTCACGCTAAATTTAAACTTTAAATAATTGTATTATTATATGCAATTACAACCAAGTGATCGAAAATTTTATATATTTTTATATAATAGACAAGGATTATTTAATAATCACAATTGAAACGAGGTGAGACCAAATTACATTTTTGGTAATTCAAGTGAAATGTTTTCATTTAAAATAATTACGAAATAGTTTGAACAAAATTATAAATTTAACATATTGAATTTGTATAATAATCGGGTATGAATATACGGGTATTTTATACTGCGAATTGGAGACGAAGTGGGGGAAAACCCCCTCCCCTTCCCTTTAGTTAGCCGCCCCAAACACACCCTACCCCCCCCCCCCCCTCTTTTGTTTCATTTCTATCCAAACACACACACAACTATATTCCTATCTCTTTCTCTTTTCTCTCAAATTATCCAACAACTAACAACAACAATCAACAACAACAACATCATCATCATCGACAAGAGCAACAACAAACATCCACCATCATCATCTTCATCTTCTTCATCTTCAAGATTTACCATCTTCATCCTCAAACCCTCAATCTTCAAATCGTAAGGATTTCTTCACTTTTTCTTAAGATTTCGAGTTAGAAACACTTAATATATCATGTTTTAACATTATATCAACAAGATTTGGCCCGAAAATAGGTTAGATCTTGATTTTTGGGGAAAAACCGTCGAACAGTTCGTTATGTCGCAGGGACCAAAAACAGTGCTGCGACATAGCCAATGTCGTAGGTTATGTCGCAATAATTCATTATGTCGCATTGTGAGACGCAAGCCTTTATGTCGTAGAAAATCCGAACGTCGCATATAGCGACATAACACACTATGTCGCATTAAATTGTGGATGTCGCACATAGCGACACAAACCCTTGTGTCGCAGAACCATTTAGCGACATAACCCTTATGTCGCGAACCATTTAGCGACATAACCCTTATGTCGCAAAACACAGGAGCTTAAAAACCTATGATTTTCACTAAGTTTCGGAACTAGATTTTACCACTTGATTTTACCCCGAATTTGCATTTCGGAAGCGTTTTTACTAAAGAAATGTAGTAGAAATAAAAATTTTCCAAGCTCGACCCCAGCCAGGGGCTCTGCCCCTTGGACCCCGCTACCAGGGGCGCTGCCCCCGACCCCCGTACACAGTTTTCAAACCTGAGCGACGAACGAATATTGGCACAACTCACTTAGACAAACTAATTTGTCTCGTACTCATATAACCTCATGTGTTTAGGACACTAGGAGGTTACCCATCAGACGACGCGTGTATCGTAGGATCGCTAACTCCTCAGGTGAGTTTCATAGCCCCACTCTTTCGACTGTTTTACTGTTTTCGGGGTGAGACGCATGCTCAATTACTGTTTTCAAATTATAAGCCAATGTTTTATAATTCACACGTTTCTATGATACTGTTTGGAAATACGAATGTGTAATACTTAGGATTTACACGCCAATATATTGTTATGGAACAACACCACTGTTTAAACTAGTCAGTTTACCATTGTACACCCTTAGATTGTTGACCAACAATCACCATTACCTGACTTGGTTAAGTCACTATTATACATTGACCTTGTTGTCACGGGAAAACCTCATCAACTACAATAGAACTGGTTAGTTCTACCAATACAGGATTAGCTTTCTTTTTAGGAACTAAGACTGCACATACGTTTCAGGAATTCGAAATTGGAATAGAACCCAAGTAAACATCAACCCAAGATCTCAATATACTTTCTAGGCTGAGGCTAGGAGTATACAATAGAAATATACGTTAGTATGGGTCTCTTATACTAATACCAAAACAACTAGGTGATGATTTGTCATGCCTAGGCTTATTGTGACTCAACAGATAATTAAGTACTATACATACTCAGCTACAATATATCAATTGCATGTGCTACATACTACTCTATCTGAGGTATTTGTTGGTTCAACTTATATATATATATATATATATATATATATATAAATATATATATATATATGTCTATATATATACATACATGCTTGTACTTCAACTCGAGCACTTGGTGCCACCTACAATTTAGTTATGTATATAGGTATACATACACGCATACAAACACAATCAAACTAGTTAGACATGTCGTTGTACTATCGGCTCAATTACTCAAGTCGGGCATGTTGTAGAACTACCGGCTCAATTACAAACTTTGCTTGCGAGCAATTCGGTCGATGCCAGATAGGCACAAAACGATGCCACGGTGTGAAGTGCGCACAAAACGATGCCACGGTCTTGCAGTGGGTACAAATACGATATCGCGGAAAAGCGATACACTCGATGGATGGGCGAGCTTATGCTCGTGATCCACACACACCTACGGATGGGCAAGCTTATGCTCGTGATCCATACAATTAACGGATCGGCGAACTTTCATGCGAGGCCGTCAACTCAGTATTTGTTTAAATACTCAATCGTAGTTCTGCGGGACTACAATCAACTGTTGCTGGCAACACACTATGCCAAGTGGCACACCAATTATTACACAACATCATATGACGTAGTCATACCATTACCCAATAGTCCTTAAGCATGTTTGGCCTCACATTGATAGATTACTTCATACCCGAGAGGTATCCAGGCATGAATGCCTCAATGTTATGTACTTAGGTACGCATCACTGTCCCTTAGGTATGAGATACCTTGTAGGACGTATACACATTGGTGTTACAACTTTATATAAATACATATCAGAATCGCAGATTCTGAACTACTTTTCAAAACATCAAAGGTTTTATACTTTATGTTTTAACTAACAAACCTATGAACTCACCAGCTTTATAGCTGACTCGTTTTAGCATGTGTTCTCAGGTGCCCAGCAAGATTAGGATTGCTACAAGATAAGCTAGCTCGAGTCGCATATTTTCAATCAATGGGGACCACTCTGCATTTACTTTTGTATTTTCAAATTATGTAATTGAAACTTCTATTAAACTCGTAACGTTGTAAACGTTCTACTTTGGAAAATGTATAATTATTTCAAACGTCTCATTTAGAGTCATTCATTATGTATCTTATGCTATGATATTTGATTTGGTAACACCCGACCCGACTGCTTCCGCAAATCCGAAATTTGAGGGTGTTACAGGTTTAAAGGCTTATTTCATATGCTAAATGCAATCGTGATTAACTACAAAAGTGTGGATGTTGTATATTATTTTCAAAGATCAAGGAGATGACCAAGATAATTTATTCTAGCCAATAAAGAATTCTTCGAAAGTCAGGGAATTTTTCCGTTCTTATTTATTTTCTACCTTTTTACGCACTTACTTTTATCATTTATATACAATGAGGACATTGTATAAATTAAGTGTGGGGATGGGGTTCATAAGGAAAAATATTTCTTTAATTACTCATTTAAGTTTTTATTTTGTCCTATATAAATTTGACATAATTTTCATTAAAATTAAAATTTGAAGTTAATAACTAAGTAATTATTAGTTATAGTACTTTTGTTAAAAAAATTTTATTTTATATTTAAAAGTTTAAACCTTAAAGAAATGAAGACTAAGATGATAATATTGAAGAAATGGGCCAAGAAAACAAGTTGAATCCGTTTAAGAAGAAAGAAAGTCCACATTGAAGCCCGAGCCCGTATTTGGAAGATTCTAGAATTTAATCTCAACCGGCGGTTGAGTTATTCAACCGGCGGTTGGTATTAAGGGTTTCAAGTCGGTGGATGAAAGCGGAGTTGGAGTGGGATTCAAGTTACTCCAACCGGCGGTTGGAAGTCCCAACCGGCAGTTGGGAGGTTGGCCAGGAAAACTATAAATAGAGGCTTAGTTTAAGCTTAACCATATACGATTCTAAGAATAAAAAGTCGAAAGTTAGGATTTTAGGTCGACTATAGGTACGAATTTGGAGGCTAAGGAGATAGGGTTTGAAGGTTTTTAACCCTAGGAAAAGCTAGTTCGTCAATTGGTTTGGTTTCTTTATCCTTGTAACTTTATTACTCTTTTGGGTTATTTTGGATATTGTTTATTTGAATTAATTGCTTGTTAGATTTTCATTATGAATGTTTAAATGTATGTTTATTTAGTTTATTATATGAATTATATGTTTATGTTGGAACTAAATTATTGAATATTATTATGCAAGAATTCTGTGTTATATTATATTAATGATCATAATTAACTGATTTATAGATAAACTTTATTACTCTTTTGGGTTTTTAAATTAAGTGATTATGTTTCATTAACTGTTAAGTAGCATTGTAATTCAACCGACTCAGGAATTGTATCAATAATATGTTGATAGATCTTAATAAATAGTGATACTTTACATACCCTTTGACTGTATTGCTATATGAAAATTATCTTACTCTTTGTGGTTTTCTACATTAGTAAATCACAATAATAATAGCCAACACGCAAATAGACATAAGTTAATATAATAAATTTAATAATAATAGTTTAAATAGTCATAATCTTCTATCCAATTGAGTATTCTTAAGTTGTTCCTTAAAACTTATCTATTAAGAATCGGTATCAATTATAAATATGTTCGATCGGAACTAAAACGTCCCCCCATCTTGTATATTATTGTAAAATTGTATATAAATTGTAATAACTTTAATTAGAATAAATAAATAGTTAGTTATAGATTAAATCACGTTAGCTATGTTCGAATCTGGACTTACTTATAAAGCTATATTCTATGATCAGGATAACACTTGCCTGAATTGTGTGATAGTATTATTTAGTATTTCCTTATTTAAAACTTGTGATTATAATTATCTATACTTAGAACACATCAAGTTTTTGACGCCGCTGCCGGGGAGCGGTTTATTTTAATTAAAACTAACTATTTTCCCTGTAAAATAATTTTTTTTTCTAATACTTTGCAAAATCAATACGAAATATCGGCTCACCCATTGAGAATACTAACAAAAACAAAGGTATAAGGAGAGTTCAGCCCTCCCTCATTGATTTATCATATAAAGGGGTAAGGTGCTTCTCGAAAGAAATTGGTTTTTAATACGCTTCGCGCTGACCTGTTTCTCCGCTTTTGTGTACAATCAATGGAGCTACCGAGATCTATTGACTAGCTTGGTATAAGAAATTTAACAAACTAATTTTAACTTTAACTAATAACTAACTTGCATTACTAACAAATAGGAAAAGTTGGGTTGGGAATATCTTTTCGAATATTTAATTTTGAATGTGTTTTATTATTAATTTTCAGAATTCATATACATCAACCTGATTATTTCTAAAGATATTACTAACATTTACTTTTGAATTTATGGTGCTACTAAAATTCCGTTCTTCTTTGCAGATAGATGTATGACCCGGACACTTCATCCGGATCCTCTCAGTCCATTTGACGAACCAGAACGAGAATTTCATTCTAGAAGAAGGTTATCATACGCACCACCGAATTCACCAGAACACAAAATTTCATCAGAAGAAGACAATTTAGTTTTTCATAACAATTTAGTCAAAACGGCTGAATACGGTTATTATTCCGATCCAGAGTTGGGTGAGGATAAAATACCTTCTAGGCAACCTACAATATATCCAAGTGATTCTGAACCAGAGCACGAAATACAACCAGATATGGCAGACATAGCTGACATGACGCTTAAAGATTACACGATTCAAACTCGTGGAGATCCGAGACCGGGAGTGGTTAGGCCTGCCATAGCTAGAGAAGTAGAATTTGAATTGAAGGGGCAATTTTTGAAAGAATTACGTGAAAATCCTTTCAGAGGAGAAGATAAAGAAGATGCAAATGAGCATGTTTTAGTATTCCTAATGTTTCAAGAGATCAGGTTATGTTATGAGTATTTCCTTTAACATTAAAGGATGGAGCTAAGAGATGGATCAATAATGAGCCAGCCGGATCTATTACTACTTGGGAAGATCTTCGAACAAAATTTCTAAAAATGTACTGTACACCTTCCAAGACTTCAAAGATGATTGATGAGATTAGAAACTTTAAACAGAAATCCGATGAATCTCTATATCAAACTTGGGAAAGATATAAGGAAATGTTACATAAATGTCCACAACATGATTTGAATGTCCAACAAGAGATAACATTATTTTATAAAGGAGTTGATCGAGCAACACGTCAACAGTTGGATGCACAAGGTCCAGTACCTAAGAAAACTCCACAGTAGCAAGAGCAGGAATTGAAGAATTAGCTAAACATTCTCAGTTATGGGATGATGGTTTATCTGGAAGAAAAAGGATATCTGACGATAGTGATGGTCTAGCAGCTATAACAGCAAAATTGGAAAGTATGGGAAGAGATATTAAGAAAGTAAATGAACAAGTTCATGCAATCAGGATTGGTTGTGAAATATGTGGAGGAAGTCATCTAACAGAAGAATGTCCTAACAATGACCGCAAAGTAAGTAATGAGGAGGTTATGTATGGGGATTTTCAAGGAAATCTAAATTATCGTCAAGTTTCTAATTATAGAAGAGTTAATCAACCAGGCCAACAATATCAATAAGGAGCACCAAGTTATTATGTCAAAACAGGACAAAATACTTCCTATAATGACAGAATGACGGTGATAGAAAATACATTGGGAAAAATGGCTGAAGCAAGTAATAAAAGAGATGAGGAAACTAATACAAGAATGCGTAATAATGAAGCACCGATCAAACAAATTGAAGGCTCAGTTCATCAGATTGCTAAAACACTGCAGGAGAGATTTCTAGGAACATTGCCAGGATTTACTGAAACAAATCCAAAGGAACAAGCTAAAGCAGTAATTACCAGAAGTGGTAAGAATGTTGACTCTCCTGTTATAGCTAATAAAATTGTTGAATCTAAGCAGGTTGAAAAGGAAACAATTGATGAAGACATACAAGCAAACAAAAAGGAGATTGGAGAAAATAAAGTTAAAGAAGTCATCATAGACTATACACCACCACCTCCATATCCAGCTGCTTTTAGGAAAGACAAAGAAGATGAACAATACCACAAATTTCTGAAAACCTGAAACAACTTCATATTAACATTCCTTTTGTTGAAGCTATAGCTCAGATGCCAAAATATGCAAAATATCTTAAGGAGCTGCTGACAAACAAAAATAAACTGGATAATGTGACTATTGAAGGTGACGATGAATGCAAGATGCTCAGCAATAATGCAGAATAAATTACCTCCAAAAGTCAAAGATCCAGGGAGTATTACTATACCTTGCAAAATTGGTGAAATGACTATTGAAAATGCATTGGCAGATTTAGGAGCTAGTATTTCATTAATGCCATATACACTTTATATGCGATTAGGATTAGGAGAACCAAAACCTATTCGTATGTGTATCGAATTAGCTGACCGATCTGTGCAATATCTTAGGGGAATAATCGAAAATGTTTTGATTAAAGTTGATAAAAAAATTTTCCATGTCATTTTGTAATTTTAGATATGATAGAAGACCCTAAAGTCCCTATTATATTAGGAAGACCATTTTTAGCAACAACACATACCCTAATAGACGTTTTTGATGGAAAGATTACCATGAGATTAGGAAATGATAAAATTATTTTTGATGTTAATAAATCTATGAAATTTCCTGATTATGTTGATGATACTTGTCATTATTTAAATGCTTATGAGTATATAGATAACCCTTCTTTTCAAGATTTTATAGAAAATGATCAAACAGATACTGGAATTCTTACAGAATGGACTGAAGAATTTGACACTGAAAAAGATTTGGCAGAATTTGATAAATTATTAGAGGAAGATGAGGATTCAGAAGCAACTGTTGTTCTTCAACAACATCCTACAGAGGAATCATTACAGCCAGTTGCTAAAATTCTCAACCAAGAATTAATACCATATTCTGTCAACAATATCCCGTATTTAAAGGAAGAAATCTTCGAGATCAAAACATCTATTGAAGAACCACCACAATTGGAACTTAAAGAGCTACCAGCGCATTTAGAATATGCTTATTTACAAGGTACATCAGATTTGCCAGTTATAATATCTTCTAAACTATCGACAGCAGAAAAAGATCGCTTAGTGCAGGTTCTTAAACAGCATAAAAAGGCAATAGCATGGAAGATCACGGATATCAAGGGTATCAGTCCTACATATTGCACTCATAAAATCTTAATGGAAATAGATTTTAAGCCAGTTGTACAACCATTAAGAAGACTGAATCCGAATGTTAAAGACGTTGTCAGGAAAGAAATCATTAAATTGCTAGATTCAGGATTAATCTATCCTATTTCAGATAGTCCATGGGTAAGTCCAATACATGTCGTACCAAATAAAGGTGGAATGACAGTTTTACCTAATGAAAAGAATGAATTAATACCAACAAGGACGGTAACGGGATTGAGAGTTTGTATTGATTACCGGAAATTAAATGATGCTACTAGGAAAGATCATTTTCCATTACCATTTATTGATCAAATGATAGAAAGGCTAGCAGGAAAAGAGTTCTATTGTTTTCTGGATGGATTTTCAGGATATTTTCAAATACCAATTGCAGCTGAAGATCAAGATAAGACAACATTCACCTGTCCGTTTGGTACTTTTGCTTATAGAAGAATGCCGTTTGGTTTGTGTAATGCACCAGCTACATTTCAGCGTTGCATGATCGCAATATTTCATGATATGGTGGAAGATTTCATGGAAGTATTTATGGATGATTTCTCGGTATTTGAGGATTCGTTTGATGCTTGTTTAGAAAATTTAAATAGGATGTTGCAAAGATGTGAAAGTGCGAATCTAGTTCTTAATTGGGAAAAATATCATTTTATGGTTCGAGAAGGGATTGTTTTAGGACATAAAATATCAAGAATAGGAATTGAGGTGGATCAAGCAAAGATTGAAGTTATTTCGAAATTACCTTATCCTACTAATGTAAAAGGAATAAGGAGTTTTCTAGGCCATGCTGGATTTTATAGGAGATTTATAAAAGATTTTTCAAAGATTGCACGACCATTAAGTCATTTGTTGGAAAAAGATGCAAAGTTCGAGTTTACAGATGAATGCAAACAATCGTTTGGTGCCTTGAAGGAAAAGTTGGTATCTGCTCCAGTAATGATTAGTCCAGACTAGAATTTACCTTTTGAATTAATGTGTGATGCTAGTGACTATGCAGTAGGAGCTGTTTTAGGGCAGAAAATTGATAACAAGTTTAAGCCAATCTATTATGCCAGTAAGACATTAACAGATGCTCAGGAAAATTATACAACTACGGAAAAGGAAGTTTTGGCAGTAGTTTTTGCGTTCGATAAGTTTCATCCTTATCTTGTCTTAACTGAAAATTGTGGTTTATACTGACCATTCTGCATTAAAGTATTTGTTTAATAAGCAGGATGCGCGCCCTCGTTTATTGCGATGGATTCTTTTATTGCAGGAATTCGATATTGAAATTAAAGATAAGAAAGGAGCTGAAAATGTCGCAGCTAATCATTTGTCAAGGTTGGAAAATCCGGAATTAGAAATACTAGATGAAGAGGAAATTCAAGATACATTTCCAGATGAGAAATTGATGATTGTACAAGAAATAATGAATATAGCTTGGTTTGCAAATTATGCGAATTATTTGGTTACTAAGATTTTACGAAAGATGGATTATCAAAAGAGAAGAAAATTCTTTTCAGATTTAAAGTATTATTTTTGGGAAGACCCATTTCTTTTCAGATATTGTGCAGATGGCATAATCAGACGTTGTATACATGGTGAAGAGGCTCAGCAGATTATAAAGCATTGTCATGAAGGACCAGTAGGAGGCCATAATGGACCAAGTTACACTGCGAAGAAAATATTTGATGCAGGATTCTATTGGCCGACAATTTTTAAAGATACATATGCTTACGTTAGGAATTGTGATTCATGTCAGAGAGCTGGAAATATTTCTAAAAAAGATGAGATGCCACAAACTAGTATACAGATTTGTGAAATATTTGATGTTTGGGGTATTGATTTCATGGGACCATTTCCTATGAGTCACGGTAATAAGTATATATTAGTAGCTGTGGATTATGTTTCCAAGTGGGCAGAGGCGAAGACATTACCTACGAATGATGCAAGAGTTGTGGTAAATTTCTTAAACAATTATTCGCAAGATTTGGAACTCCCAAGGCATTGATTAGTGATCGGGGTACTCGTTTTTGCAATACTCAATTGGAGAAAGTATTAAAGAGATATGGAGTTCGTCATAGACTTGCTACACCTTATCATCCACAAACAAGTGGACAAGTTGAAAATACAAATCGAGCATTAAAATGTATTTTGGAACGTTCTATTGGAACAAACAGAAAAGAGTGGTCAGAAAAATTAGACGACGCACTTTGGGCATATAGGACCGCATTTAAAACACCTACAGGTTGTACTCCTTATAGGTTAATTTATGAAAAAGCTTGTCATTTACCAGTGGAAATAGAACACAACGCATATTGGGCACTTCGGGAATGCAACATGGAGACCGATGAGGTTGGTAGGCATCGCTTTTTACAATTACATGAGTTAGATGAGCTTCGTTGGAATGCTTATGAAAATTCAAGGCTTTATAAAGAAAGGACCAAGAAATGGCATGATGCGAGACTCCGGGGACATAAAGAATTTGTTGCTGGGGAACGTGTGCTTTTATATAATTCCCGTCTTCGTTTATTTCCAGGTAAATTAAGATCAAGATGGAGCGGACTATATGTGATTTACCAAGTTCATGCTAATGGAAGTGTGGATTTAGTACATTTTGATGGAGATATTTTTACAGTTAATAGACATCGTTTAAAGAAATATTATGAAGATAATGTGGAGCATATTTCAGATGTACCTCTGGAAGAATAGGTTACTGGATTAGGTCGAACTTAACGACATTTAAACAAAAGTGCTTATCGGGAGACAACCCATGTTTATTTTTATATATGTTATAATTTTTATTTTCAGGAATGAACTTTGTGGGTATGTTCCCTGGAAACCCTCACGAGACAATAACTCGTCCACTTGGGATACCGAGGGGTTTAAAGGCTTATTGCATAGGCTAAATGCAATCGTGATTAACTACGAAAGTGTGGATGTTGTACATTATTTTTCAAGAAATCAAGGAATCAACCAAGCAGAATATTTCTTAGCCGATGATGAATTTTTAAATATTCAGTCAGGGGAGTTTTTATGTTCCATTTTTCTTTTACTTACTCACTTTTGTTTATCATTTTTATACAATGAGGGCATTGTATAATTTAAGTGTGGGGATAGGGTTCGTAAGAAAAAGAATTTCTTTAATTATTTAAGTTTCTATTGTTCTTAATTTTTACCAAAATTTAAAAATTTTAAGTGTATAACTAAGTATTTATTAGTTAGAATACTTTTGTTAAAAGTTTTGTTTTGTATTTAAAAGTTTAGAATTTAATG
This sequence comes from Pseudognaphalium luteoalbum, assembly GCA_963422505.1. Taxonomy (NCBI): domain Eukaryota; kingdom Viridiplantae; phylum Streptophyta; class Magnoliopsida; order Asterales; family Asteraceae; genus Pseudognaphalium; species Pseudognaphalium luteoalbum. Next base: position 35,480,661 of record OY730193.1, read on the forward strand.
TGGATTAACTGTTTTGTATATATAACGTAAGCAACTTAATAAGGAATGATATATAGTTACATGATATGATGTACTAATAGGCAATCTATATGAGGATTTTTGAATTTTAAGAAATTAATAAAATAACTTGTTTATTATTTTATGGTACATAATATGATGTATGACATAAAAGTCTTAATTCTTAGATTTATCATGCGATATTTTTATATATCTTTATACTTATGTGAAGACATTTGGGAGTTTACTAATTGTTTCCTCTGTTGTACGTAAGTATAGACCTGGTCTCTAATTAGTATTCTTAAAATAAAGCAAAAGGAAGAACAAATTCTTTCAAAATATAAATGAATAAAAATCAAACTAAGTCTCTTTGTTGTACGGCTGTACAGACCTGTCACTGCTGGTTTGATTTAAAAATTGCTTTACCTGAATCAAGTTATGTCACTTTGTTGCATGAAAATGCAGACCTGTCATCAATGTCTTGATTCTTAAAAATGGATTTTATATATTTATTTGGAATATAAAAGTAAATTGCATGATTAAGTTTAAGAATATATCATATATGGAAATCATAAGTAATATACACACTAACAATAAAGATGTATTCAGAAGTATAAATATAGATTGTTTAAAGTGGACAAATATATTAGTAATCGTTCATGAGCTAAATATTGCACGAATAATAATAATTTTTATTTGTACATTATAGTTATCCATGTTAATTAAATTGTTTAAATTTTTAATTTATAAAACAGGTTTTTAGTTTTGGTATTATGATTTTTAAATATTAAGTTTGATGCTTATTTTAAATTTTATTCAGTATTCTACTTGAGGACAAGCAGAACTTAAGTGTGGGGATATTTGATAAGCATCAAATAGATACTATATTTTATACTATTTATCCCTATATTTGTATACATTTTAATGCATTTATATGATTTTAGATACTTATTTTGTTAATATTTGGAGAAATGTATTTTAATTAAAGATTGGAGAAAAAGGAACGAAAATAAGACCAAAACTGAAGAAATTGAAGCAGTTGAAGAAAAAAAGACTTAAACCTTAAAGAAATGAAGACTAAGATGATAATATTGAAGAAATGGGCCAAGAAAACAAGTTGAATCCGTTTAAGAAGAAAGAAAGTCCACATTGAAGCCCGAGCTCGTATTTGGAAGATTCTGGAATTTAATCTCAACCGGCGGTTGAGTTATTCAACCGGCGGTTGGTATTAAGGGTTTCAAGTCGGTGGATGAACGCGGAATTGGAGTGGGATTCAAGTTACTCTAACCGGCGGTTGGAAGTCCCAACCGGCGGTTGGGAGGTCGGCCAGGAAAACTATAAATAGAAGCTTAGTTTAAGCTTAACCATATACGATTCTAAGAATAAAAAGTCAAAAGTTAGGATTTTAGGTCGACTAAAGGTACGAATTTGGAGGCTAAGGAGATAGGGTTTGAAGGTTTTTAACCCTAGGAAAAGCTAGTTCGTCAATTGGTTTGGTTTCTTTATCCTTGTAACTTTATTACTCTTTTGGGTTATTTTGGATATTGTTTATTTTAATTAATTGCTTGTCAGATTTTCATTATGAATGTTTAAATGTATGTTTATTTAGTTTATTATATGAATTATATGTTTATGTTGGAACTAAATTATTGAATATTATTATGCAAGAATTCTGTGTTATATTATATTAATGATCATAATTAACTGATTTATAGATAAACTTTATTACTCTTTTGGGTTTTTAAATTAAGTGATTATGTTTCATTAACTGTTAAGTAGCATTGTAATTCAACCGACTCAGGAATTGTATCAATAATATGTTGATAGATCTTAATAAATAGTGATACTTTACATACCCTTTGACTGTATTGCTATATGAAAATTATCTTACTCTTTGTGGTTTTCTACATTAGTAAATCACAATAATAATAGCCAACACGCAAATAGACATAAGTTAATATAATAAATTTAATAAATAATAGTTTAAATAGTCATAATCTTCTATCCAATTGAGTATTCTTAAGTTGTTCCTTAAAACTTATCTATTAAGAACCGATATCAATTATAAATATGTTCGATCGGAACTAAAACGTCCCCCCTATCTTGTATATTATTGTAAAATTGTATATAAATTGTAATAACTTTAATTAGAATAAATAAATAGTTAGTTATAGATTAAATCACGTTAGCTATGTTCGAATCTGGACTTACTTATAAAGCTATATTCTATGATCAGGATAACACTTGCCTGAATTGTGTGATAGTATTATTTAGTATTTCCTTATTTAAAACTTGTGATTATAATTGTCTATACTTAGCACACATCAATGTATGACATGAAAAAGTCTTAAATTTTAAATTTATTATACAATAATTTTATATGTATTTATACTTATGTGAAAATATTTGGGGGTCTACTAATTGTTTTCTCTATTGTACTAAGTACAGACCTGTCTCTAATTAGTATTCTTAAATAAAGCAAAAAGAAAGAAAAATCTTTCAAAATAAAAATATATATATATACATAAAACTATGTCCCTTTGTTGTACGACTGTACAGACCTATCACCGTTGGTTTAATTTAAAAATAAATTGCTTTACCTGAATCAAGTTATGTCGCTCTGTTGCATGTCAATGCAGATCTGTCACCAATGTCTTGATTCTTAAAAATGGATTTCATATATTTATTTGGAATATAAAAGTAAATTGAATAATTAAATTTAAAAGTATATCATATATGGAAATCATAAAAAAATGAATATAGATCGTTTAAAGTGGATAATTATATTAGTAATCATTCATAAGCTATATATTACGTCAATAATAATAATTTTTATTTATACTTTATAGTTATCCATGTTAATTAAATTGTTTAAAGTTTTAAATGTTGCAACAAATTTTTTAATTTTTGTATTCTAATTTTTAAATATTAGTTTGATGCTTATCAATTTTAATTTTTGAAGATATTCTACTTGAGGACAAACAGAACTTAAGTGTGGGGATATTTGATAATATCAAATAATATCATAGTTATATACCTATAATCCCGACATTGTATATACTTTTATTGCATTTTTATTTGATTTAGAATTTGTTCATATTTGCAAAACAGGTATAAATATTTTTTATTTGAAGAAAGGAACAAAAATAGAGCTGGAATGAAGAAAAACAAAGAGAAAATAAAGAATTGAAGAAAATAAGAACCAAACATGAAGACATAAAGCATATTATTGAAGAATGGGCCTAGAAATAAGTTTAGATCTAAAAATATAAAGAGGATATCCCAATAGAGGAGCCTGACCCGAGAATAGAAGATTCTGGAAGAAGACCCAACCGGTTGTTGGAATACCTAGCCGGCGGTTGAATATTATAATATTAAGTCGGTTATTAACGCAGAAGTTGACTTAGAGAACAAGTACTTCAACCGGCGGTTGGAAACTCCAACCGACGATTGGACTGGCGGTTTGTAAAAACTATAAAAAGAGGCTATGACCAGACTTAACCATATATGAATTTTAGAGGTAAAAGTTGATTGTAAGGGTTATAGAACGACTTTAAGTCGAATTTGGAGGCTAGGAGGCTAGGGATTGAAGACCTTCAACCCTAATGAAGAATAATTTAATTTCTTTGGTTTGTTTCTAAGATCTTTTACTTACTAAATGACTGTTTATTTGTATTTGAATCTTATTTACTCATGTGCGTGAAGTATATGCAAATAAATTCATAACAAGTTTTAAATCAAAGAAATACTAATAATACTTTATCACACAATTCTGACAAGAATAGCATGTTCGTATAATATAGATTTTACAAGGAAGTTCAGGTATCGAACACAAGGAACGTTTATTAAAATAATTAAATTATTTCACAATTAATATTACAATTACAATTAATTACATATAATATTACAGATAAGGGGGGTTACAATTTAATTCCGTATGAATATATATATATATATATATATATATATATATATATATATATATATATCTATATATTTACTTTTGATACCAAACTAGGATAAAACAAGACAATTAAAGTAATTAAAGAATTATCCAAGCTGAATAAGGTAGATAGAAGATACATTTTATCTAGACTAACTAAGTTGTATTTAGATTCTCATATATGTTTATCTTTGTCAGCTAATTGATCTATGTTGAAATATAAAAGTAGATAAAGGCCTTGGTCCAGCTCAATACCCTGAGATTAAGTGCTTCAATGTATATTAAGGTTAACTAACTTCGAGGTCTCGAATATTATTATCTAATCAATTATAATTTAATCCAGTAATGACTATAACAGTCATTTATCAAGTAAAAGGACTTAGAATACAAACCAAAGATATTGAATTACCCTTCATTAGGTTTGAAGGTCTTCAATCCCTAGCCTCCTAGCCTCCAAATTTGACTTAGAGTCGTTCCTTAACCCTAATCATCAACTTTTACTTTTAAAATTCGTATATCCCTTAACCTAAACCGTGGCCTCTATTTATAGTTTTCAAAACCGCCAGTCCAACCGCCGGTTGGAGCTCTCTACCGCCGGTTGGGTTAACTTGGTCTCCAAGTCCAACTCCGCGTCTGGAACCGCCTTTGATTAAATATATTCAACCGCCGTTTGGCCTTTCCAACCGTTGGTTGGGTCTTCTTTCCAGAATCTTTCAACTTCGGGTCAGGCTTTCTTTTGGGCTCTTCTCTTTATTTCTTCGGATCTTTACTATATTCTTGGCCCAATCTTCAATAATATGCTTTAAGTCTTCATATTTGGTCTTGTTTTCTTCAAGTCTTCATTTCCTTCGAGTATTTATTCATTTTAGCTCCTTTTTCGTTCCTTTTCTTCAATCCTCATCTTTTATACTTAAATTACAAATATGAAAGAATTAAGTATCAAAATCCATAGAAATGCACTAATAGTATATATAAATATAGGGATAATAAGTATATAAATATGATATTATTTGATGTTATCAAATATCCCCACACTTAAGTTCTACTTGTCCTCAAGTAGAATAACTTAATAAAAATTGATAAGCATCAAACTAATATTTAAGAATAAGAACACTTAAATTAAAAATATGTTTCATAAATTAAAAATTTTAACAATTTAATTAACATGGATAACTATAATGTACAAATAAAAATTATTATTATTTGTGTAACATATAGCTCATGAATGATTACTAATATGATTGTCCACTTTAAACAATCTATACTCATTTTTCTGAATACATCCTTTATTGTTAGTATGCATATTACGTATGATTTTCATATATGATATATTCTTAAACTTAATTATACAATTCTCTTTTATATTCCAAATAAATATATGAAATCCATTTTTAAGAATCAAGACATTGGTGACAGGTTTGCATTGACATGCAACAGAGCGACATAACTTGATTCAGGTAAAACAAATTTATTTTTAATCAAATCAACGGTGATAGGTCTGTACAATCGTACAACAAAACGACATAGTTTGATTTTTATTTATTTCTGAAAGATTTTTCTTTTTTTTTTTGCTTTATTTAAGAATACTAATTAGAGACTAGGTCTGTACTTACATACAACAGAGGAAACAATTAGTAAACCCCCAAATGTTTTCACATAAATATAAAGATATACAAAATTATTGTATAATAAATCTAAGAATTAAGACTTTTTATGTCATACATCAATTATGTATCATAAAATAATATACAAATAATTTAATCAATTTCTTAAAATTCAGAAATCCTCATATAGATTGCCTATTAATACATCATATCATGTAACTATATATCACTTTATTATTAAATTGCTTACGTTATATGTATAAAATAGTTAATCCACATTAAAGTGTAAACTTTTAAATATATAAAACAAAAATTTTAATAAAAGAATTCCAACTAATAAATACCTAGTTATTTACTTAAAAATTTAAAATTTAATCAACTTGTAGAAAACAAATAAAAACTTAAATAAAAAATTAAAGGAATTTTCTTTCCTTACGAACCCCATCCCCACACTTAATGTATACAATGTCCTCATTGTATATTAATGATAAACATAGTGAGTAAGGGAAAAGAAAAAGAAAAATAGAACGAAAAACTCCCCTGACTTGTTGAAAAATATCTCTGTATCGGCTAGTAGAATATATCTTGATTGTCTCATTGTCTTGTTTAAAAAAATAATATACAACATCTACACTTTCGTAGTTAATTATGATTGCATTTAGCATATGCAATAAGCCTTTAAACCGCTCGGTATCCCGAGTGGACGAGTTATAGTCTCGTGAGGGTTTCCAGGTAACACACCCACAAAGTTCAACCTAAAACATTAAAACAAACAAAAGAGAAACATAACATATTGATGAACGCCAAAATGTACTAAATTATAGTGCTAATTACCCTTTTGTTTAATTAAATTCTTATGCATTTTGTGTGAATAAGATACTCAATTCGTTCATATTTGCATTTAGGAATTATTTGGGCCTTGAATTGTAAAAGAAGCAGAAAAGGAGCTAATATTGAAGAAAAGGTGCCAACAAGTCGAAATTCTGAAAAGTTGAATTTTGCAATCCATACGGCGTATAGAATTTCCATACGACGTATGGATCATGTGAGCCGGACTGACTTGAACGCGGGCCTGGACCATGGGCTTTTGCAATCCATACGGCATATGGAATTTTCATATGGCGTATGGATTGATTCGGCAGAAACCTTATTTAGCCCTAATTACTTCATTTTTAGGGTAATCACCACACTTTTCTTCCAGCCGATTTTCCAAGCCAAAAATCCTAATTTCTGGAGCATTTCAAAGGGAAAAGAGCAAGAAGAATTGAACGTTTCTTCTTTTCATTTGATTATGATTATGGTTTCGTTTTCATTTCTGTTTTTCAGTAACCATATGAGTGGCTAAGTTTTTAATACATTTGTTTAGATGATAATACTCGGATGATGATTGATTATTGAATTGCGGATTATATTGGATTTTATGAATGTTTTTATGTTTACTTGATGATCCATGTTTATTTGTTGATTATTAATGATTACCCAACGTGGTTATTTATTGATTTAAGATTGATTTCTCTATTGATAAATAATTATTGATGATTGTTGATTTTAATTGATAATTGTCACTAAATATATTGAGTTTGATAGGTTGGGATAAATAATTGTTAATAATCTTTGATGAATGTGATAACTATTATTAAGTAGTTATAACTTGTTGATTCAAGTGGCAAAAGTAAATCATATAAACGGTGTAGTTATAATTCATAATACAATTTGGTGGATAACGTTAAATTGAACTGTTAACGGATTGAAAACAACTTTATATCTTTCTCGATTGTGTTTAATCAATTAATCTTGTAAGGATAATTGGCTATATTTGTTATATCACAATAAAATCCATATGTTAGCAATTCAATAAAGTGATAATCAAATTCGGAGCAAGGTAATCTAAACAAATGTACTTCTTCTATCAATTGAATTAAATAATTTTATTTGAGTATTTGTTATTTAATTATTTTCTTTTCATTTAATAATTTGCTTTTCATAATTGTTTGCCAATTGTTCGATCGAAACTGAAACGCCCCTTTTATTTATTTCTTACATTATTTGTATCAATTTCCAATTTATCTAATTTGACATCCGTTCCCTGTGTTCGACTCGGACTTATCAAGCTATACTATATTATGACCAGGTATTCTTGCCTGTGTTGTGTATAGTAAGAAGGTATTTCCATTTATAATTTTGACTCTGTTTACACAGCATCACATATAAACACGGGTTGTCTCCCGAGAAGCGTTTTTTCTTCAGTCGTTAAGTTTGACTACAATAAATTGATTCATATAATAATATCTGCAGTTTCCGCAGAGAAATCATATACTGCATTCTTATAAAAGTATTTCCATTATTAAGTAATAACTTCACAGCTCCAGAAGGAAATATCTTGTAAACTATAAATGGTCCAGTACATCGAGAATTTAATTTTCCTGGAAATAACCTTAATTTGGAATTGTATAACAATACTTTATCTCCTTCCATATAATCCTTAGAATTTCTAATTCTCGAATCATGCCATAACTTAGTTCTTTCTTTATAAAACCTTGAATTTTCATAAGCATTCCATCGTAATTCATCTAACTCATGAAGTTGTAAAAATCTATGTTCTTCTGCTTCTTTCATATTCATATTGATGTTCCTTAAAGCCCAATAAGCTTTATGCTCAATCTTAACCGGTAAATGGCATGCTTTTCCATAAATCAACCGAAAAGGTGTACATCCTAGTGGCGTTTTATATGCAGTTTTGAAAGCCCATAACGCGTCATCTAGTTTAGTAGACCAATCCTGACGATTAGCTCCTACAGACCGTTCCAAAATACATTTCAAAGCACGATTGGTGTTTTCTACTTGAACACTCGTTTGCGGATGATAAGGAGTAGCAAACCGATGATAAACCCCATATCGTGATAATACTCGTTCCAACTGAGCATTACAAAAATGAGTTCCTCTATCACTAATCAAAGCCTTTGGTGTTCCAAATCTAGAAAATAACTGCCTTAAAAATCGAATAACCCTAGCATCATTTGTAGGTAATGCCTTTGCTTATGCCCATTTGGAAACATAATCAACCACAACTAAAATATATTTATTTCCTTTACTTGACGGAAATGGTCCCATAAAATCTATCCCCCATACATCAAAGATTTCACAAACCTGAATAGATTGTTGTGGCATTTCATCTCGTTTAGAAATATTTCCTGATCTTTGACAACACAATTCTTTACAAATTCATGAGCATCTTTAAAAATAGTTGGCCAATAAAATCATGCATCAAACACTTTCTTAGCCGTAGAATTTGCTCCAAGATGTCCTCCTACTGGTCCTTTATGACAATGATCTAAAATTTCTTGACTTTCTTTTTCTGTAACACATCGTCTAATAATGCCATCTGCACAGGATTTAAATAAAAACGGATCTTCCCAAAAATAATGCTTTAAATAAAAAAATGTTTTTTCTTCTGATAATCCATTCCTGCAGGTAAAATCTTGGTTACTTAATAATTAGCGTAATTAGCAAACCATGGTAATTCTGAAATATCTTCTACTGCCATTAATTATTCATCGGGGAATGTATCTTGAATTACTGATTCATTTAACGCTTCTAATTCTAGATTTTCCAATCGTGATAAGTGATCTGCTGCTAAATTTTCAGCTCCTTTCTTATCTTTAATTTATATATCAAATTCTTGCAATAATAGAATCCATTGCAACAAACGAGAGCGCGCATCCGTTTATTGAATAAATACTTTAAAGCAGAATGGTCAGTAAAAACAACAGTTTTAGATAAAATTAAGTAAGAATGAAATATATCAAATGCAAAAACTACTGCTAATAATTCCTTTTTCGTAGTTGTGTAGTTTTCCTGTGCATCTGTAAGAGTTTTGTTGGCATAATAAATTGGTCGAAAATTCTTATACACTCGTTGACCCAGCACAGCTCCAACAGCATAATCACTTGCATCGCACATTAACTCAAATGGTAGATTCCAATCTGGTCCAGTCATAACTGGTGCATATACCAATTTTTCTTTTAAGTTATTGAATGCTTTTATGCAAGCTTCATCAAAAATAAATTCAGCATCTTTTTCCAACAATATATTTATAGGTCTTGCTATTTTTGAAAAATCTTGGATAAACCTTCTATAAAATCCAGCATGACCTAGAAAGCTCCTAACACCCTTAACATTCGACGGAGGTGGTAACTTAAAAATTGCTTCTATTTTCGCTTGATCGACCTTAATCCCTACCTTAGAGATTTTATGTCCTAATACTATTCATTCTTTAACCATAATATGACACTTTTCCCAATTGAGCACTAAATTGGAGTTTTCACATCTATCCAACATCTTTTCAAGATTTGCTAAACATTCTTCAAACGAATCACCAAATACTGAGAAGTCATCCATAATATTTCCATAAAATCTTCTACCATGTTGATAAACGCCAAAATGTACTATATTGTAGTACAAAGTTACCCCGTGTTTGATAGATTTTTAATGCATTTTATGTGAATAAGATACTCATTTCATTCATATTTGCAATTAGGAGTTTAATCGGAGCTTGGATTGAAAAGAAACAGAAAATGAGCTAATCGTGAAGAAATGAAACTAAGAGAGTGAAGATAGGCAAGATCGGATTGGAATAGGTGTATATGAAGCTTGAATCGGAAAGAGAACGAAAGATGAGTTGAAAATGAAGAAAAGTGTAAAAGTTGAGTTTTTGGCTATGCGTTAGTATTTAGGCCATAACTTCTTCATACGAACTCCGGTTTGGTTGATTCAAGTTGGAGAATTTAGCTAACAGAGAGGGCTACAAATTTCGTTATGACCACTTGGACCAGTTTATCATCCATATGGCGTATGGATTAATTCATACGGCGTATGGATTGATTAATTGAGCTTCCAAGTATGCGGGCTGGACTATTGGGGAAAACTCATCCATACGGTATATGGATTATCCATACGGCGTATGGATTGATTTTCCAGATTAGGTAAAAAAACCTAATTTGCCTCATTTTCTCACAAGTTTTCACAACCCTAAACCACGAACAGCAGCCGAACAGAGGGGTTTTCCCCCATTTTGGGAGCAAATCGATGGTGGTTTGGAGGCGAAAAAGGCTAGGATCATCCTATTGATTCTACTTCATTCGGTTCACGATTCGGTTCGCGTATCATCTTCTGATTTCAATTCTAAACATGTCTATGTGTTTTGTTTTGAGCTATGAATCTGATTTTGTATAATTGAATCATGGATTAGACTTATTATTAATTGTTTAGTTTAATAATCTTTGATTATGAATGTTTGAAAGTTATAATTGTGTTTTGAAACAATTGACTGATTGAAGATTGCTACGTTGTCGGTAGAACCTTGTTTATTGGTGATAATTAATTGCTACTTAACGTGGTCAATAGGATTATTGAGATTGAGTTCCTTTGATACCATTGATTATTGCTGATTACGAATTTATGTTTATGATCATTACTAAATATATTGAGTTTGATAGGTTAAGAGCATAGTAATTAATTAATCTAAAATGAATGAGCTAATAACAGATTATTAGTAGGTATTGTTGAGTCATACTGCGAAGATTAATCGTAACAAGTCGTGAATACTTAATGCACAATCTATGGAAAACACGTAATAGAGCAACATTCTTGCGACGTCGAATCGATGTTTAATGTTGGACTCTAGATTGTAGATATTAGTTAACAAGAACCGGAGACTAATATACATTTAACTTGGATTCTTTGATTAGTAACTAAGTTAATATAAAAGAAATCAAAACCAGACAATCAAAACACATGAACTGGATAATTTGAATCTGAGTGTGAAGACTCTAAGCAATTACACGTTTATTTCCAATTGTTTATCTTTTCCTCTTTATCTTGTTTTCTGTTGTTTGGGTGAGTTATTTAGTTCATATTGAACGTTCGCACGGAACTAAAACGTACCCCTTATCTTACTGATTTATTAGTTTAGTTAATAATTCCTATTTAATTGAATAATATCGTTCCTGTGTTCCTGTATTCGACCTGGACTTACCATAGCTATACTATTCCGATCGGGTATTCTTGTCTGGTTGTGTGATAGTAGTGATTGGTATATCCTATATGTATAAATAATAAAACTAGACGCTTTCACACGCATCACGTCATGAAAAATAGCTATCATACACCGCTGAAATGTTGTTGGTGCATTGCATAATCCAAATGGCATTCTTCTGTACACGAAAGTTCCAAACGGACAAGTAAAATTAGTCTTATATTGATCTTCTGCCATGATTGGTATTTGAAAATATCCTAAAAATCCATCTAGGAAACAATAAAGTTCCTTACCTGCTAATCTTTCTATCATTTGGTCAATAAAAGGTAAGGGAAAATGATCCTTCCCAGTCGCATCATTAATTTGCGATAATCAATACAAACTCTCCAACCTATAACCGTTCTTGTTGGTATTAATTCATTTTGCTCATTTGGTACAACGGTCATTCCTCCTTTCTTAGGTACAACATGAATTAGGCTTACCCATGGGCTATCTGAAATGAGGTAAATTAATCCTGCATCCAAAAGCTTGATAATTTCTTTTCTCACCGCATCTTTCACCTTAAGATTCAGTCTATGAAGGGGTTGTACTACAGGTTTCTAATCAGATTCTATCAATATTTTATGAGTACAGTAAGATGGACTGATGCCCTTAATATCTGTAATTTTCCTTGCAATCGCTCTCTTATGATCCTTTAAAACTTTTATCAAACTTGCTTTTTCTTCTCTTGTCAATTTTGAAGATATTATGACTGGTAATTCTGATGTACCTTGTAAATATGCATATTCCAAATGAGATGGCAGTTCTTTTAATTACAAATGAGATGGTAGTTTTTTTTTAAAAGTTGCGTATTAAAAAGATCTACGACTTTCGTGTTTTACACTTTTTCTAGATCTGTACGGATTTTTATGAATAAACCCATCTTTGAGTTTGCTCTGCACATATTCGAAAACCGAGTTCGGTTCCTTAGCAAAATTAATTACCTATGTAAATGGACACTATAGTTGCTGTAAAAGTTATATGTTAGACTAGATACATAGGTGACCAGTTGGTAAAAATTGTGGACTCAAAATTGGACCAGAAGTTAGTAAGATCTATGGCGAAACAAACCGACCAAACCGAAAACATAACTTAGGGGCTGTTTTGGAACTTTTGGAAAATCGACACTTTTGGTGAACTCCGACATGAACCGACAAATTCTATGGACTCTTTAAACTGATATATGGGTTGGGTAAAAGTTTCGGGACAAACCGAGTAGGTTTGACCAAGTCAACAAAAGCGGCCCGGTTTCTAAAAACTTACTATATTTGGAAAATGGTAACAAAAATGGGTTTCGGTGACTTGGTTAGTAACTTGGACCAAAAACCAGACTTGAAAAGTTTCCCGAATTAGAAACCGACACATAAATTGAGAAGTGACTCATAAAATCAGTAAGTGACTCATGAATTGAGAAGTGACTCATAAATAGACTAGGTTTGACCAACCTTGACCAGGTTTAACCAATCTGGGAAATTTTTCTTTTAAAAATGTATTCTCTTTGAGTTTAGAAAATCTTGTAACAAATCTGGGAAATTCAAAGGATAAATTGAACTTAAATTAGATAGTTCATCATGTGATGTATCGATAGGCAATCTATGTATAAGTTGTTGAGCTATAAATTAAAATTAATATAAGAAGTAGGCGATATTCCGAGAGGAACTTTAGCAATGTATGACTTTAGTCTTAATTCTTATATATGATAGTGTGCGATATGCCATAATTTTAGAATTCAATTAATATCATTTTGGGATATATTGGGTGTTGTTTCCTCTGTTGTACGTAAGTACAGACATGATCTCCGCCAGTATATTTAATGAAAAAGAGCAAAAAGAGTTTAAATGAACTCATGATTTAAAAATGTAGTCAAATTATGTCGCTTTGTTATACTGAGGTACAGACCTGTCACCAATGGTTTGACTAAAATGTTATTATGCTAAACCAAAGTCAAGTTATGTCGATCTGTTGTGTTGAGGCGCAGACCTGTCACCAATGTCTTGACTTGAAAAATGATTGTTTAATTGGATATCCATAATATGTGCAATATTATCACGTTATATGTATGAGGGTATTTTGCTATTGTGAATCAAGGGTCAAGCTGATAGAACAATAATAAGTCAAGCTCAATTACCTAAGTATAGATTGTTTAGGTGGACAAAAATATCGGTAATCCTTGTGAGCTATCTGTTATGCATAATAATAATGAATGAGACAATTTGTTTTTCCTAGAGGAGTTTCTTGATAGCTAAATCTTAAGGTAAGATTATTTTTAAGATAAAAATTTGGTTGGTTAAATGCTAGTTGGTATGTAAGTCCCATTTCGCCATTTACCTATTCATTTTAGTTGATAGTCTACTTGAGGACAAGTAGGATTCAAGTGAGGAATGTTTGATAAACGCCAAAATGTATTATATTGTAGTACAAAGTTACCCCGTGTTTGATAGATTTCTAATGCATTTTATGTGAATAAGATACTCATTTCGTTCATATTTGCAATTAGGAGTTTAATCGGAGCTTGGATTGAAAAGAAAGAGAAAATGAGCTAATCGTGAAGAAAAGCAGCTAAGAGAGTGAAGATAAGCAAGATTGGATTGGAATAGGTGTATATGAAGTTTGAATCGGAAAGAGAACAAAAGATGAGTTGAAAATGAAGAAAAGTGTAAAAGTTGAGTTTTCGGCTATGCATTAGTATTTAGGCCATAACTTCTTCATACGAACTCCGATTTGGTTGATTCAAGTTGGCGAATTTAGCTAACAAAGAGGGATACAAATTTCATTTGGACCACTTAGACCAGGTTTTCATCCATACGGCGTATGGATTAATCCATATGGCGTACGGATTGATTAATTGGGCTTCCAAGTACGCGGGCAGGACTTTTGGGGAAAACTCATCCATACGGCGTATGGATTGATTTTCTAGATTAGGTTAAAAAACCTAATTTGCCTCATTTTCTCACAACTTTTCACAATCCTAAACCACGAACAGCAGCCGACCAGAGGGGGGTTTTCCCCCATTTTGGGAGCAAATCGATGGCGGTTTGGAGGCGAAAAAGGCTAGGATCATCCTATTGATTCTACATCATTCGGTTCACGATTCGGTTTGCGTATCATCTTCCGATTTCAATTCTAATCATGTCTATGTGTTTTGTTTTGAGCTATGAATCTGATTTTGTATAATTGAATCATGGATTAGACTTATTGTTAATTTTTTACTTTAATAATCTTTGATTATGAATGTTTGAAAGTTATAATTGTGTTTTGAATCAATTGACTGATGAAGATTGTTACATTGTCTGTGGAACCTTGTTTATTGGTGATAATTAATTGCTACTTAATGTGGTCAATAGGATTATTGAGATTGAGATCCTTTGATACTATTGATTATTGCTGATTATGAATTTAGGTTTATGATCATTACTAAATATATTGAGTTTGATAGGTTAAGAGCATAGTAATTAATTAACCTAAAATGAATGAGCTAATAACAGATTATTAGTAGGTATTGTTGAGTCATACCGCGAAGATTAATCGTAACAAGTCGTGAATACTTAATGCACAATCTATGGAAAACACGTAATAGAGCAACATTCTTGCGACGTCGGATCGATGTTTAATGTTGGACTCTAGATTGTAGATATTAGTTAACAAGAACCGGAGACTAATATACATTTAACTTGGATTCTTTGATTAGTAACTAAGTTAATATAAAAGAAATCAAAATCAGACAATCAAAACACATGAACTGGATAATTTGAATCTGAGTGTGAAGACTCTAAGCAATTACACGTTTATTTCCAATTGTTTATCTTTTCCTCTTTATCTTGTTTTCTGTTATTTGGGTGAGTTATTTAGTTCATATTGAACGTTCGCACGGAACTAAAACGTACCCCTTATCTTACTGATTTATTAGTTTAGTTAATAATTCCTATTTAATTGAATAATATCGTTCCTGTGTTCCTGTGTTCGACCTGGACTTACCATAGCTATACTATTCCGATCGGGTATTCTTGTCTGGTTGTGTGATAGTAGTGATTGGTATATCCTATATGTATAAATAATAAAACTAGACGCTTTCACACGCATCACGTCATGAAAAATAGCTATCATACACCGCTGAAATGTTGTTGGTGCATTGCATAATCCAAATGGCATTCTTCTGTACACGAAAGTTCCAAACGGACAAGTAAAATTAGTCTTATATTGATCTTCTGCCGTGATTGGTATTTGAAAATATCCTAAAAATCCATCTAGGAAACAATAAAGTTCCTTACCTGCTAATCTTTCTATCATTTGGTCAATAAAAGGTAAGGGAAAATGATCCTTCCCAGTCGCATCATTAATTTGCGATAATCAATACAAACTCTCCAACCTATAACCGTTCTTGTTGGTATTAATTCATTTTGCTCATTTGGTACAACGGTCATTCCTCCTTTCTTAGGTACAACATGAATTGGGCTTACCCATGGGCTATCTGAAATGAGGTAAATTAATCCTGCATCCAAAAGCTTGATAATTTCTTTTCTCACCACATCTTTCACCTTAAGATTCAGTCTATGAAGGGGTTGTACTACAGGTTTCTAATCAGATTCTATCAATATTTTATGAGTACAGTAAGATGGACTGATGCCCTTAATATCTGTAATTTTCCTTGCAATCGCTCTCTTATGATCCTTTAAAACTTTTATCAAACTTGCTTTTTCTTCTCTTGTCAATTTTGAAGATATTATGACTGGTAATTCGGATGTACCTTGTAAATATGCATATTCCAAATGAGATGGCAGTTCTTTTAATTACAAATGAGATGGTAGTTTTTTTTAAAAGTTGCGTATTAAAAAGATCTACGACTTTCGTGTTTTACACTTTTTCTAGATCTGTACGGATTTTTATGAATAAACCCATCTTTGAGTTTGCTCTGCACATATTCGAAAACCGAGTTCGGTTCCTTAGCAAAATTAATTACCTATGTAAATGGACACTATAGTTGCTGTAAAAGTTATATGTTAGACTAGATACATAGGTGACCAGTTGGTAAAAATTGTGGACTCAAAATTGGACCAGAAGTTAGTAAGATCTATGGCGAAACAAACCGACCAAACCGAAAACATAACTTAGGGGCTGTTTTGGAACTTTTGGAAAATCGACACTTTTGGTGAACTCCGACATGAACCGACAAATTCTATGGACTCTTTAAACTGATATATGGGTTGGGTAAAAGTTTCAGGACAAACCGAGTAGGTTTGACCAAGTCAACAAAAGCGGCCCGGTTTCTAAAAACTTACTATATTTGGAAAATGGTAACAAAAATGGGTTTCGGTGACTTGGTTAGTAACTTGGACCAAAAACCAGACTTGAAAAGTTTCCCGAATTAGAAACCGACACATAAATTGAGAAGTGACTCATAAAATCAGTAAGTGACTCATGAATTGAGAAGTGACTCATAAATAGACTAGGTTTGACCAACCTTGACCAGGTTTAACCAACCTTGACCAGTTTGACCAGGTTTAACCAACCTTGACCAGGTTTGACCAACCTTGACCACTTTGACCATCTTTAACCAACGAGTTGACCAACTTTGACCTACGGTTAGAGGTCTTTATGAACTAAATAATCTGTTTGTAACACGAAATATGTACTAATGTATAGTATACAACAAAACAAACTTAATAATAATGTCTAAATGAATTATTATTACAAACTTTCACCAACGGGCCGTATACGTTTTTGATAAACGAACTCGAACAACTTATTTGGACATACTAGTTGATGAACTAGATTTAGGTGGACATAAACCCCCCACCTACCCGATTGGCTTAAGTGGACATTAACCCCCACTTATACAATCGCTATAGATGGTCTTTTGAGACATCTACTTATACAACCCCATACGTTTAGGGTGTTAAGAGGTTGCACATGGGACGAGAACACCCACTACTTGCTAATATTTGATATTGCTTGCTAATTGCTTAACTCTAGTGAGTTTCATAGCCCCTTTTTACTGTTTTATATCCAGGGGTGAGAATACATACAACTGCTTTTACATAACTGTTTTCATGAACACAAGTATAAACAAACAACGCTATATGGATTGCATGAGTTAATACACTAATCCAATAATTCCTCACACATCATAGCTTCGTTAATTTGGACTAAGCGCGAGTATTAGTAAATAGATCTATTTGGGACTGACAATCCCCGTCCGGGTTAGTCGCGCTAACCTATCAAACGGACGTATTAATATTTGTACACACGAGTGTATCGAATTAGACACTTGCAGGGGCACCAACGATCATGTACTTGAAAGAGGCACTACACACATTGTTAAGCTTCGGACTATGAGCTCATGACAATAGTATACATATTTGATTGATTTCAAACATTATTAAATCTTGTGTTTCATACCGATATCTTGACAACTATTTAGCAAATCTATGAACTCACCAACTTTATGTTGACCCTTTTAGTATGTATTTCTCAGGTAACCAGCCGCAATAGGATGCTTATGGAAGCATTTAGATCGAGTCGCATATTTTAAAACAACCAAGGATTAGATTGCATTTACTATATTTTGTAATGATAGTTATGTAATTCTACTTATCGGATGCGAACTCCATGGGATTTGTAAAACTTATGTATACATTTTAATTATGAAAATGTAACTATTTATAAAACGTCTCATTTAGAGGTCGTTCAATGTAATCTTTGTGTGATGATATTTGATTTAGTCAGCGCCCCCGTGACACCTCATACTTCCGCTGCCACGTGTTTTGGGGGTGCGACACATCATCTGACTTATCATCAACCTCAATTTGCTTTTCATATTCCGTAATAGCTAATTTTGTATTGAAATCTTCTTTCCATCCTTGTAATATACCTGCTTCTGATTGATCAAATTCTAACAGATCCTGCATAACAGTGTTATCCATATAATCGAAAGAATTCAAATAATAACACGTATCATCTACATAATCAGGGTATTTCGTAGAATCCGTTACATTAAAAGTTATTTTCTCGTTTCCTACTCTCATGGTGATTTGTCTATTGAAAACATCAATTAAAGCGTGGGTAGTAGATAAAAATGGTCTTCCTAGAATAATAGGAACACTAGGGTCTTCTACCGTATCTAATATGACAAAATCACAGGGAAAAATGAATTTATAAACCCTAATTAAAACATTTTCTATCATGCCCTTAGGATATTGCAGTGACCTATTATCTAGTTCAATACACATCCGAATAGGTGTTGGTTCTCCAAGGCCTAAACGTTTATATAAAGTGTATGGCATTAAAGAAATACTAGCTTCTAAATCAGCTAACGCATTATTAATAGTCATGTTACCAATTTCACAAGGTATAGTAATACTCCCTGGATCTTTAACTTTTTCTGGGATCTTATTCTGCATTATTGTTGAACATCTTGCATTCATTGTTACGTTTGTCACGTTGTCCAATTTTCTCTTGTTGGTTAGCAATTCTTAAAGATATTTGGCATATTTAGGCATTTGCTGAACAGCTTCCACAAATGGTATATTAATATGCAATTGCTTCAAATTCTCCAAAAACTTATGGTATTGATCTTCATCCCTTCCTTTTCTAAGAGCAGCTGGATATGGAGCTGGATATGGAGGTGGAGGTGTATAATCTTTGAATATAGGTTTCTGTTTAGCTAGTTCATTAATCTTCTCCACTTTTACTTCTTTTAAATTGTCGTGCTGCTCAGATTCAACATTTTTATTAGGAACAAAAGGAAGGTTTGAATTCTTACCACTTCTCGTAATTACTGCTTTTGCATGTTCTCTTGGATTTGTCTCTATGAATCCTGGTAAAGTTCTTGGAAATCTCTCTTGTAGTACTTTAGCAATTTGATGAACAGACCCCTCAATAAGCTTCATAGAAGCTTCATGATTACGCATTTTCGTATCTGACTCATCCATCCTTTTATTGCTATCATCAAACTTCTTTAGTATGGAATCTAACTTATCATGCATAGATGAATTTTGTCCTGGTTTCACATAGAATCTCGGTGCTGCTTGTTGATATTGTTGGTTTCCACCCTGATCAGTCCTTCTAAAATTCATCGTTGTCAACAATTTGGATTTCCTTGATAATCTCCATACACCACTTCTTCAGTTTGTGTATCCACATCTGAGTTTGGACATTCAGTTTTTAAATGGTTTCCTCCACAAATTTCACATCCAATTCGAATAGCATGAACTTGTTCATTAATCTCCTTAATATCTCTCCCTAAACTTTCAAGTTTAGCTGTAATAGTTGCAAGTCCTTCACTATCTTCAGATACTCTTTTTCTTCCTGATGAATCATCATCCCACAACTGTAAATGTTTTTCTAATTCTTCTATTCCAGCCCGTGCTACTACATGAGTCTTTTTAGGAACTGGACCTTAGGCATCTAATTGTTGACGTGTTGCTCTATCAACTCCTTTATAGAAAACTGTAATCTCTTGTTGCACATTCAAATCATGTTGTGGACATTTATGTAGTATTTCCTTGTATCTCTCCCAAGCTTGATACAATGATTCATCTGCATTCTGCTTAAAATTTCTTATCTCATCGATCATTTTTGAGGTCTTTAAAGGAATACAATACATTTTAAGAAATTTTGTTCGAAGATCTTCCCACGTTGTAATAGATCCAGCTGGTTCATTATTTATACATCTTTTAGCTCCATCCTTTAGTGTCAAAGGAAATACTCGTAACATAACCTGATCTATTGAAACGTTAGGAATATTAAACATATAAGCAATTTCCAAAATTTTCTTAACATGTTCATTTGCATCTTCCTTATCCTCTCCTCTAAAAGGATTTTCTCTGAGCTCCCTAAGAAATTGCCCTTTCAATTCAAATTCTACTTCTTTAGCTATAGCAGGCCTAACCACTCCCGGTCGAGGTTCTTCACGACTTTGAATCGTGTAATTTTCAAGCGTCATGTCAGCTATGTCTGCCATGTCTATTGTTTTTTCATGATTTTGTTCAGAATCACTAGGATATCTCGTAGGTGCTCTGGAAGGTACTTTATCTTCACCAAATTCTGAACCCGAGTAATACTCTTATTCAACCGTGTTGACAAGACTCTTATGAAATATTTCGTCTTCTTCCTTAGATGAAATCCCGTGTTCTGGTGAATTTGGTGGCGCGTATGACAATCTTCTTCTTGAATGAAATTCTCTTTCTGGTTCGTCAAATGGACTTAGTGGATCCGGATGAAGTGTCCGGGTCATATAACCATTTGTAAACAATAAAAGAAAACTTCAGTAGTACTAGTAAAATAAAAAGTAAACTAAAGTGTTAATGAATAGTTAGTTAATGCAATGTTAGTTAGACTCAGGTTAATTTAATCTTTTTATCAATAATTTAATAATAAAAAACATTCAAAATTAAATAACTGTAAAAGAATACCCAACTCAACTATAATGCAAATTAGTTAATATTACATACAAAATTATGTTAGGTTCGTTTATACATTTAGTCAAAAAGTCCTCGGTAGCTCCAATGGTTGTACACAAAAGTGAAGAAATAGGTCAGCGCTAAGCTTATTAAAAACCCATCTTTTTCGAGAAGCACCTTACTTCTTAAAGAAAGTAGGGCTTAACTCTCCTTATACCTTTGTTTTTGTCAGTACTCCAAATGGGTGAGCCGATTTTTTGATTTGACTTAATTATACAAAAATTTATATTTTTACATGGAAAAATTAAAAATTTTAAATTACCGTTCCCCAAAAACTTGATGTGCGTGAAGTATATGCAAATAAGTTCATAACAACTTTTAAATCAAAGAAATACTAATAATACTTTATCACACAATTCAGGCAAGAATAACCTGTTCGTATAATATAGCTTTTGCAAGTAAGTCCAAGTATCGAATACAGGAACGTTTATTAAAATAATTAATTTATTCCACAATTAATATTACAATTACAATTAATTACATATAATATTACAGATAATGGGGGGTTACATTTAATTCTGTATGAATATATATATATATATATATATATATATATATTTACTTTTGATACCGAACTAGAATATACAAGACAATTAAAGTAATTAAAGAATTATCCAAGCTGAATAAGGTAGATAGAAGATATATTTTATCTAGACTAGCTAAGTTGTATTTAGATTCTCATATATGTTTATCTTTGTCAGCTAATTGATCTATGTTAAAATATCAAAGTAGATAAAGGCCTTGGTCTAGCTCAATACCCTGAGATTAAGTGCTTCAACGTATATTAAGGTTAACTAACTTCGGGGTCTCGAATATTATTATCTAATAAATTATAGTTTAATCCAGTAACGACTATAGCCTATCACCAAGTTCTCGTTTATCTAGGTATAATCAAAACATAAACCTAAATTATTAAGTCAATCCACACAAGATTTCTCTATATAGCATGAATATCATAATCATATAATCGATATAGATATAACCTTAATAACATTCATAGATACAATTAACATAAACATATACTTAAATAATCATACAAATATCATTCATCTAAACAAATATGTTAAAGAAATAATCAATAATCATTGATAATATAAACAAGATTCCAAATACCAGTAAACAGTCATTTATCAAGTAAAAGGACTTAGAATACAAACCAAAGATATTGAATTACCTTTTGTTAGGTTTGAAGTTCTTCAATCCCTAGCCTTCTAGCCTCCAAATTCGACTTAGAGTCGTTCCTTAACCCTAATAATCGACTTTTACCTCTAAAATTTGTATATCCCTTAACCTAAACCGTGGCCTCTATTTATAGTTTTCAAAACCGCCAGTCCAATCGCCGGTTGGAGCTCCCAACCGCCGGTTGGGTTAACTTGGTCTCTAAGTCCAACTCCGCATCTGGAACCGCCTTTGATTAAATATATTCAACCGCCGGTTGGCCTTTCCAACCGCCGGTTGGGTCTTCTTTCCAAAATCTTCCAACTTCGGGCCATGCTTTCTTTTGGGCTCTTCTCTTTATTTCTTCGGATCTTTACTCTATTCTTGGCCCAATCTTTAATAATATGGTTTAAGTCTTCATATTTGGTCTTGTTTTCTTCAAGTCTACATTTCCTTCGAGTTTTATTCATTTTAGCTCCTTTTTCGTTCCTTTTCTTCAATCCTTGCCTTTTATACCTAAATTGAAAATATGAAAGAATTAAGTATCAAAATCCCTAGAAATGCACTAAAGTATATATAAATATAGGAATAATAAGTATATAAATATAATATTATTTGATGTTATCATTTACATTCTAAATTGAGTACTGATTATATCTTTAATATATTTGTTTAGATGAATGATGTTTGTATGATTATTTGAATATATGTTTATGTTCTTTGATTCTATGAATTTTATTAAGGTTATATCTATATTGATTATATGATTATGAGATTCATGCTATAGCGAACGTTTGTACGATATTGATTAATAATTTAGGTTTATGTTTCAATTATAACGTAAATAAATGAGAAGTTGGTGATATGTTATAATTATTACTGGATTAAACTATAATTGATTAGATAATAATATTCGAGACCTCGAAGTTAGTTAACCTTAATATACGTTGAAAAACTTAATAGAATAAATATTAATAACACACAAGGAGATTTTCGGCCTGTTATTTAATATTTATAAGATATTGACCCGGACCAAGGGATATATCTACATTTATAATTCAACATAGATCAATTAGCTAACAAAGATAAACATATAGGAGAATTTGAATACGACATAGCTAGTCTAGATTAAATATATCTTCTATCTACCTTATTTACCTTAAATAGTCCTTTAATTACTTTAGATTGCCTTGTATATCCTAGTTCGATATCAAAAGTAAATATATTTTTGATCGGAACTAAAACGTCCCCCTTACCTGTAACAAATTTGTAATTAATTATGAATAATTGTAATATTAATTTAGGATTAAATTAGAGATTTCCCTATTCCATGTGTTCGATACGTGAACTTACTTATTAAGCTATATTATACGAACGAGCTAGTCTTACCTGTATTGTGTGATAGTATTATTTAGTATTTTCTTATTTTAAAACTTGTTATTTTAATTGACTATACTTAGCACACATTACTAATCATCCCTGTGATTGCTAAATATTACACCGGTAGTCCCTTACGATAGCGTAAGGGACTACCGGTGCAAGGATTTATCAATTGGGCATTTCTGACCGTGTACAATGTGTACATCATTTTGTCTTCCTTAGAGAATCCATGTCTTCGTTGTCTTTAAATATAAGAGAAACTGTATATGTATCGGATTATACGCCATACAGAAACTGTTTCACGAAGATACATTTTTTGCATGCGCGCCTCAACTAAATCTACCTTGTTCACGCGTGGAGAAAATTTTAAGCAGGGAAATAGCGGGTGAGAAAGATTATTTTAAGTTCGGTTGGAAAAAGAGAATTTGATGATCACGAAAAAGGAATTTGATAATCAAATTGGCGAACTTGATGACCATTTTGTTTTGTAGGATTTATATATATATATATATATATATATACTAGAAGAATACCCGCGCGTTTGCAGCAGACAATACTTTCATTTGACGATGTATTAATCATGCATCATTTAAGTTTGTTTTGTTTACACAAAAAAGTTAGCAATATAGTAGATGAAAAATGCATTTTTATGTCGAACTTTTGAGTTTCACAACTTCGTGTTCTACAATCATATTTTTAAGTGAGTCGAACTCTTAGTGTTGTTTATATTAAGTGTAATATGTTACAAAGTGTTTACATAATCAGTTATACAATTTATTTCATTTAGTTTGTGTCAGTTAACTGATTACGTATACGGAGTATATTTTAGTAATGACATGTTGATAACTTGATATACATTAATATTGCTAAGTCAGTTACATAAGTTAATTCATAACTATGATGTTAAATGTTTTGTAATTATAATAGTTAATTTAATTGCATTGAATTCAATTATTTAAGACTATTTTAGATATATAAAAGGGTAAATTTATCATTTGTGTTGTCCCTTTTTTAAGGATTAAGATGGATGGTTCAATTGCTTTATTAAGTAGTATTGATATATAATAAAAAGATCATATGGCTTTGTTACTTTGCTGTATACTTGTATGAATGAAATGAATGCCAACGGTTCAACACCGGAATACTTTAACGAAATCTAATATTCTAACGTGTGTTTGACCATAAATAGTTAACTTCACTAGCTTGATAATGGTTGACACTTTGACAATGGTACGAATAAAGTAATAGAGCGTTTTTGTCCAAAATCTTAAAAACTAATGGACCACGGTTCTAACTGTAGAACCACTTATAGAAAGATTACAATAGTACATTAAGGAATTTTCTTTTCTTTTTAGATAATAGAATCTCCAGCGTCTTTTCCAAAAATAGTGTTTGTAGTCAGAATTATCTGACCTACGCACATACCAAGATGTTCCTTGCATGAAGACATTGATATTTATTTTAAAAATATATATTACACACACACACACACGTATATATATATATATATATATATATATATATATATATATATGTATATATATTGTATCTGTAAAAACAATAGCATTTCAAATACATCGGTTCTACCTATAGAACCGCGGTCTCTATGTATTTTGGTTTAAAGTGTCCACACATACCAAAATACAATTACACACATCACACATATAAATCCACGACTTGGAAGTTGATTACATGAGAGTTTTGGATAACACTGTGTATCCATATAGTTAATTATTTTAAGCACACATAATTACTTATAGTAGGCATTCTAAGTTTCTAACTTTATTTATAATATCGATACAACTTGGAGTACATGCAGTAAAGTTTTTGCAAGGGTTCAATCAACCATTCATACCTTGATACACATACCGATTTATTATTTGCAGGGACTATTACTTACAGAGTATTTTGCAGTGTAAACAATAGGATTCCAAAGACAACGGTTCTAAAATTAGAACCGCGGTCTTTATGTATTTCTTCGGTTTTAACTTAAGTGTAAATTGTACAAATATACCAATACATTATACACATTATTTTTTTTGTCTAAAGTAAATTTCTAAATAATGACATAAATACCAATATATATATATATATATATATATACCAATACATATTACTTTTTTTTTTGTTCAAAGTAAAATTATAAATAATCACATATTCATTTTTTGTAACACTGAAACCACCGTTCTTTCTATAACCGTGGTCTATATTTATTATTTTTTTAAAGGACACATATATCAATACACTGTTCTAAATACCCATTAACTTTCGCAGTCACTTTTGCAATACACTATTCTATATCATCAACTATTCTATCTTCTATGTATCAATTAATAATTAATAATTAATATTCAATATACATATATTTATATCAACCGCTGTTTATTTTTTTAAATTGAGAAAATGTATTGTCAAAGACCCAAGAGTCCAAGATCTCGATTAATGAATGAATTTAACACATACAACATACCCAATTATAAATAAACATTACTCGATTAGCTTTGGCAATCACTTTTGCATACAAACGTTGGGCACAATCACCTAAATTAGTAACAATAGCATCATCCAAACAATAAAATGAAGCAATTCCATTTTCAGTCACGTTTTGGTGATCTTCTTTCAGAACAATATTCATTCACGATTGCAATTTCTCTGTTTAAAATTTCCGTCAATCATAGCCCAATCAAATCTCAATGATGGAATAAAGTATTCCTTAAGGTCACTATTAGGCTTTTCTAGTCAACGTATTCACATTTTCTATTACTCTGGCAAAAAGCTTGGAAGTTATGCCGATTCCTTCAAAAACATATATTTTGCCAAGCAAGTGGAATGTAGCATCACAGAAGTCCTTGCAAGGTATATCTTGCTATTCGTTCGAGTTCTTCAATTGGGGATCAAAATAGATCGAGTACATAACAATACATGGTTATAATTATAAGCTAGCTAGGTTAAATGTTACTCAATCATACGGTATTATATTGTATGTACAATACGTACATTGTTATGTAATTTTATGGTGTCAGTGTTGTATGTTAGAATATAAAATCAAATTGTTACTTGTGGTTACCACTTACCAGGTTTGAACATGTGTTGTGGCAAGTTATATTATCACCACGGTTCAACAAATATTGTATTTTGACAAATAGAGTTCTTTCAAAATTTGAATTAAGTATTAATGGAAGACATTGGTGTCAACTGTCTTTAAAATGATTACACATGACGTATATTGTATTAAATTTAATATTACTCCATATCTTCATAAATTCATAATTATTTTTGAACTATCCAGTCCGCAGCAATAAAGTAACTACAGAAGACTAACCATCATACGTCAATTCAATATACTGCTTTAAAAGTGACCACGGTTCCCCATAAACTAGCCGTGGTCATAAAGTAACTGTGGTTATATATATAGGCCCCAATATATTTCCGTCTAGTCTATATAAGTTAGTAAGTTACTGCATGCTATAGTAACCACGCTTCCTCATAAAACAAACCATGGTCAATAAGTAACTGTGGTCATATATAGGCTCCAATTTCCGTTGTCTATTCAAGTAAATAGTGACCACTCCACTATTAATTTAATATAGCTTGTGAAAACAGTCATATATAATTTCAAGACATTATATTAACATTAAGTATGAGATGAGAAGTTAGTAGTGTGGAATTGACATTCAAATTTCAAAGGGAACTCGATCGTTAGCATAACCGATTATAAATACCCATTAGCTTTGGCTGTTACTTTTTCCTACAAACAACAAAATGAAGCGGTTCCATTTTTATTCACGTTTTCGTGATCTACTTTCCGAACAATATTTATTTATGATCGCGATTTCTCTATTTAAATCTTCCGTCGAACATATCCGTATCAAATCTCAATGACAAATGGAGTTACTTTTAAAATTTGAATTAAGTATTAATGGAAGACATTGGATTCCACTATCTTTAAAATGATTACACCTGACGTATATTGTATTAAATTTAATATTACTCCATATCTTCATAGTTACTTTTGAACTATCCTAGACACAGCCATAAACTAATCACAGAAGATTAACCATCGTACGTCAATTCAATCTACTGCTTTAACAGTGACCACGGATCTCCATAAACTAACCGTGGTCATAAAGTAACTGTGGTCATATATATAGGCGCTAATTTATTTCCGTCTAGTCTATAATCAAATAAAATTTTATTGATCAATTATGTCCCTCTTTTTTATTCTAATTAAGTTAAAAAAATTATGACCTACGCTTTTTTGATTACCTTAAACAATTAACACCCGTGTGTATACACGGGTTTAAAATCTAGTATTGTCAATACAAGTTAATGCATGCTATAGTGACCACGCTTCCCCATAAAATAAACCATGATCGATAAGTAACCGTGGTCATGTATAAGCTCCAATTTCCGTTGTCTATTCAATTTACTGCTTCAATAGTGACCACGGTTCTCCATAAAATAACTGTGGTCATCAAGTAACCGTGGTCAACTGGTCATAAATATATCAAA
The DNA here is from genome assembly GCA_963422505.1 of Pseudognaphalium luteoalbum. Lineage (NCBI taxonomy): Eukaryota > Viridiplantae > Streptophyta > Magnoliopsida > Asterales > Asteraceae > Pseudognaphalium > Pseudognaphalium luteoalbum. The sequence goes on from OY730193.1 coordinate 35,508,786, forward strand.
GAGTCTGTTGATTTTCAATCGTCGCGTTAATTGATTAAACAACCCGTTTATTTAAACCATTTTTTTCTTCAACGTCTCATCTTTAAGTTCTACCATTTGTTTCAATAAAATATTTTAATATTTAGTAATAAAATGAAGTAAAGGAAGTGAAATCGACATTTTAATTTTTAATCCCCGGACCTTCAATTGCAAAGTTAAACATTTGGGATTTTCAATTTATTGCCAAGGTGTGTTGAAATCACTAGAATCGAGACAAGCCAGCCCTTTGTGTACGTGTTCAAGAACAAAGTACTAATACTATTTCTTCTTTCTTTTACCAGAAGTTTTTTTACAACACTTTATTGTGTATACATATATACACTCATATTCAATTAGTTACTTTTATTCAAAATCCCACAATTCAAAAAATTGGTAGGTATGATGCATGCATTTTTAAACATATTTTTTAATATACATATATACACTCATATTCAATTGAATATTTATAACAATTTTAATTTAGTCACTTTTGTTGTCGCGGATCTTGAAGCTATACATATATCTATATCTATATCTATAATTACTTATAAAGAGTCTCTTGTATTGAGTCTTAAAGTTCTTTAAAAAAATAAAGTGACAAAATTACCCCTCTTAATTGATTGAGTACATTATAAGAAACCAAATTACAATTACAATTTAAATAATACAAAACTATTTACAAGAAGTCTGAATCTATATATCAACTTTTTGGTGTACAGTAATTCAAATAGAGCGTTATTTTTGATAGTTGTAATTATTTATCGTGCAAATTCAATACATCTACTATATTTATTTTTTTAATGCTACTTATTTCCTCATCTATTCTAATAATCCGTAGATAAAGTATTTTTCTATAGTTTTTATCTAATATTTGTAAATCACAAACTTATAACCTTAATCGGTAGATATCTACGTTAAATAACTACCCGCTGCATGCGCGGGCATCATGCTAGTTACATATAATGCATCTCCATACTTTATATTTGAAAATCTTAAAATTAAGATTCAACACTTCCAAATTTAAAATATTTAATTTTTACTCTTAACTCCTTCATCTTTCTATTTCTAATTCTATACTTTAATTAAGTTATCGTTATTGATTTATTATCATAATTAATACATCATAAAATAATAACCAAAATATACAACTCTCGTTGGCTTCTTAAAATAATATATTACACTCTCGTGCATAGTGCGAGTATTAAGCTAGTGAACTATAACACTTTACATTTAACACCTAACTTATATACTAATTTATTTTATACAAAATAAAAATAAACTTAGAGTACATGCATTCAATATCACACATTTTTTATTTTTATTGTTTAAACACATTTATTTGTTCTTTCCCAAAATACCCATGTACTATTAAATAGTTTATATGGAAAATTCAACCTTTACTTATTTTAGCCTAATTACTACTCTTGCGCTTTTTCAATTTCCTCCCAACCTGCATCTTCAACTTCCCGCTCTCTTTTGCCTGGAAAATAACTCATGATATAGCCATGTTTCTTCTCGGTTGTATTGCTAGTTTGTAAAATTAAAGCTACTTTCTCAATCGACTGAACCTATAAATGTCCAGGTTTGTTTTGATTTTTCAAATCAATTCAAACAGTGCCCACCGATAAACCCTAACAAAAGTTTAGTAGGGTTTTATTTTTATTTTTCTCACTTAATTAAGATCTTAATGGTTGGTTATGATATTGTAGACAAAATTAGGGTTTGGCACTAGTACAAAAACGAGTATAAAGAGCACAACGTTATAGCGATTTTAAGTGAAAACCGAAATATTAAACATATAATTAACTTCCCAATTTGATTAAAAGCTTAAATTTGTCATCAATTAACTTCCCAATAATATGATCAGCATCATTCAAACATCTAATGGTCAGAGACAGATCTTCTCCATCTTCTCTCATATATTTCTCCAATATATATCAAATTCACTTTTCGTGATCAAATCTCTCAAAAAAAATAACAATATTACTTAATTCTCCTCAACCGAGATTTTCCTATTTAAAATTTTTGGCATACTCAGATGAATCTACCTTTATTACGTAGTAGTTTAAGCATTTTTTCCCTTTTGGAACTCAAGAGTGATGGTAGATTTTGTATTGATCTTGAAATCAAGAAGAAATAAGAGACGTCGATCAAACTTATTGTATATACACGAGTGATACTATCGGAAACCCATTTTCGAATGGATCAACACCGAGCCTAGCTTTATGAAACAGGTTTCTGATTAAATTACACGGCTTTTCAGTTTGATGGAAGAATGATATGCGATTAATGTATCAGGCTCCCTAGTGGGTAAGATATCTTTTGAGCATTTGATCAACCTTCACAGTGAAGATCCTCCTTGTGTAGAAACCTAGCCTTCAGGGTTTAATCAATCCTTTCCTTGTGATGGTGTAAGATTAGTATGTCAGTCAGTTGGTCAGATCAAGTGTGTAATAATTGATAATGTAAATGAGTTTTGTAATGAAAATATACTTTAGAAAGTTAGGATAAAAAAACTCTAAGTGTGGACCTGCGACACTTAGCCAGTGTCGCAATTGCGACACTAAGTCAAGTGGTGCCAGGAGGCAGTGGACTAGTGTCACAGCGTAGAAAGAGTTTAGTATAAATAGATCATTAGGGTTATAATTCGAAGGTGACGAAACTCTAAAGTGTGACAGTGGATCGATAGAATATTTCTGTAAATCTTATACGTTCCAATATACAGAAAAATTGATATTTGTTTGTGTTTGTGTTTATTTAATCGTTCAATACTCGTTTAAAAATAAAACTTTTATTTAAAAATACAATTGTAATGCCTTTTTTATAATTATTTATTTTTCGATTTTTAAAATTATAATTTCTTTATTTTATAAAATATCGAATTGATAAAAATTATTTAAATAAAAATTTTTATGGGAACAAGAATTAAGGAAAAAAAGAGATTTATACGGACTTTAATAGGTTTTGGCTAAGTGAATGGGTTTTTTCCTTTTTGCGGGTTTAACCATTACTAATACTAATTTACATTTGACACAAATATCAATACCTTATTGTATGCATTCTAACTTTATACAGTATTTTGTAACACTGGAACCACCGTTCTTTTCTAGAACCGTGGTCTATATGTTTTTTTAAAGAGCACGTATATCAATACACTGTTTCAAATACCCATTGACAGTCACTTTGGAATTATACTGTTCTATATCACCCACTGTTCTACGGTATGTATTAATATTCAATACATATAAATCAATACACATACTCTGTATTAATATCAACCGCTATTTATTTTTCAAAATTGAGAATATGTATCGTCAAAGACCTAAGAGTCCAAGACCTCGATCATAGAATGAATTTAAGGTATACCAAATTATAAATACCCATTACTCTATTAGCTTTGGCAATCACTTTTGCATACAAACATCTGGCACAATCACTTAAATTAGTAACAATAGCATCATCCAAATAACAAAATAAAGCAGTTCTATTTTCAATAACGTTTTGATGATCTTCTATAGTCATTCACGATCACAATTTCTCTGTTTAAATATTCCATCAATAATTTTCAGTCATATCCTTTGTCAAACAAGTGAAGTGGGCTAGCATCACCGAAGTTCTTGCAAGTTATATATTGCTATTCGTTTGAATTCGTTAATTGGGGATACAACACCGAGATGCGTTTCATTTTCTTCGAGATTCTATCATGCGTAAGAACAAAATCTTAAGTTTAAAACAAGTGGACGTTTACAAAAGGTTAAAACATAATTAGAATAATACAGTATGTATTATGTTCAACATAATATATATATATATATATATATAAATAGAAGTTACAAAAATAATACCACAGATTAAATAAACTCACAAAACGTCCATGTTATTATATGTGTAAGATGTTTACATTTACATTTATAGTACAAACTACTATATATAATTTTATAAAAATGCAAGTTTTTCTCTCTTTTAAATGCATTTCTAAAATTATGGGGTATTATATATAATTTATGTTAATACTTTAATTTAATATTTATGTCACATACCCAATAAACAATTTGGAAAGATTTTAGTGGGTGGTCCCCCTTTGCATTTAATATTTCATTCAAGCTGCAATACACGTATTTTTTGCGTTTGAACATCAGGCATATTCACAATGGTTTGCACTTTGCACGCATATTCACGTGGCATAAAAGTACACTTTAAATGCTCCGGCTTGAAGCGTTAAGGAATGTGGTCTAATAAACACGGTTTGATTATAGTAACCGCGTTCCAAATTATAATAATAAAGTGTGTTTTATATTCAAAGATTATTACGTGGTTTTTGCGGTACAATAAATTAGAAACAGTACTACGGTGTAATATTAATTGAAGTTGTAATATTTTATTCAAACACACTAAATAAAAATAATTAATCAAACATTATATATATTTATGTAATCATCATCCAAAAATTTATTTAACTTTAGATAAAAATATAATTGACATTCCAATAACAACAAATTAATTATCAAATTCGTTGAATCAACAACATAAATCTTCATAACATGTATGCAAAAGTAACAACACCACTTTGGAACACTATTATTTTAACCGGTTCCATGAAGGTAGAAAGACCACTTCGCATCAGGAAATGCAATAACAAGTATTTATATCATCAATTATGTCAACACAACTTTCATCAACGTACTTGTAACCAAGTCGCGAAACATAACTGCATCAAAGAAACAAACAAGCCATATTTTATATCATATGGCCTCATCTTCTACCAACGCTTATTGTTAAAGATGATATTGTGTTAGCATTCAAAAATCCTTCCAGCTCCTTCATCTTAGCTTTCACATTCATAACGATGTACATGAAAGTGTTTGACTTCTTGAGTAATTTAGTAGTGCATGGAAGAAGAACATCCATTGTTATTTTGGTACCAAACAAGCCCGCCAAAAGAGATACTCTTGGAAAAAGTGAATTTAATATCACAGAGTAAACTCCTTCAACAAGTGATTCAAACATAGAAATCTTGGTTGAGATGAAGTATTGATACTTTTGTTGTGAAAAAATTGATAACGAAAATGAAATATTATGACCATATCGGAGACGAAATGGCTTGAAGATCATGATATTAGGTGATTGAAGATCATATTGATTTGATGAAAAAGAAGATAGAGACATAGTCAGAAGCTGGTGATTCATCTCGACTTTTCTTTTTAATTTGTTCCCTTTGTTATATCATATATGCAAAGGTTTTATCATGGAATGATTTAAACAGAGAAATTACGATTGTATATTGAAGGTTGTTGTTACTTTTTTTTATAAAAGAGGAGAAGTGACTTGAATTTTCCAGATTTGATCCATGGTTGAAAATTTGTTAGAGACAACGTTTTGAACCGGATTTGTGCCCGTTTCCGGTTGAACCAGACCGATCCGAGCCTCGATCTAGCATTTAGTAACACCTTCCTGCTTGATCATGGCTTTTATGTCTCCAATTATGTGTGAGTGTTTGACGACCAAAAAGATCAACATGGAGGAAGAGGGTGATCAATTCAGAATGCAAAGAGAAATTCCGCACTCAAGGTTAAACAGAGAAATTGCGGTCGCGAAGGAGTATGTACGTATTGTTACTTTTTTGTGGAAAATGTGATCACGAAAATGGAATTTGATGATCATGTTTAGGGTTTGGATGTAAACTGTGAATCCTAACTATGTGTATGTATATACTCCATTTATATTATATTTTATAGGGAAAGAGAAGAGAATATAATACTCCGTGAATTGAAACACGGTTATGTTTCTTGGGAACCTGGAACCATGGGTCACAATATTTTGTTGACATGATTTAACTTATAAATAGTTAATTTACCTCTTTTTCTTAATATACTAACTTTTACATGATGAAAAATATTTGACGAATTGGATTTTCAAAGAATATAAATATTTGAAGGATTATTTACCTTATTGAAATATTAGAAAATCCGAAAGTGATATATTTGAAAATACATATCAACTTTTTAAATAACAAATGTGACTGATGTTATCGACCCTTTTTTGTTCAAATAGTTCGATAGCCATAAAAATTTATTTTAATTTTATTGAGATAGATTTATCAATATGACCCAATATAACAATAAGACATAATATTCACTTGAACTATACAATGATTAATCATAATATATACTAAACCCATGGTCTAACAAAATAAAAAAAATTGATTAAAAAATAAAACAAGAGAGAAGGTTCGAAATAATGACCTTGACTTCATTGACAAGGGGAACAAAATGTTAGGCTACTAATTGCAAGTTTTGAATTGGTTCGAAAATTTTAAATGTAACCTAAAGTGATTAAGTATAAAGGAAAAACACCGTGTTCCTTTCAATAATTTAACACGATTTTGTTTGTTAAACCCGTGACCTAAAGTATTTAAGTCTAAAGGAAAAACACCGGGTCATGGTCCCTTGTAAAAGAACCGTGATCCTTTCAATATCTTAACACGGTTTTGTTAGTTACACTTGTGGTCTGATAGCTAAAAAATAAAAGAAATCCGCCATAACTTATAACGCATACTCTTATGACAAAAAATCCAAAATTTCATATATTTCATCCATTCGTGCATAATCTAGCTAAGCTAGCACCGAAAACCATCTCCAATCGCTAATACCACCTCCAAAATCCATCATCGTTTTCCATAATCTTTTACCAAGTTAGTCAGGTTGTGTTTTCATTTGTTCTCCAATTACAAGTTAGTAGGCCGTTAGGGTTTATATCCAACTACAGCTATAATGGTAAAGTATATATATTTTTCTTCTTCTTGATGTTAAATATTTAGTTTTTGAGTGATTATAAATTTATATGTCTGGTTTGTATGAACTTGATGAATGTTATACATGTGTTAATTTGGTGTTTCTGTTTCAAATACATACCGTAATTGTAGTTAAGCTAATTAATCGAGAGTTTGTATATTGTTTCACTTATGCATGAGTTTAATTAGTTGACGATTGTTTGTATCATAACCAAAAAGTGAACATTATCTAGCAATATGTTATCAAGTCATTGAACTATTCACATAGTTTTGCGTTTGAGTGTGTTTATATCTTCAATCTGTGATTTATATGAACCATTTGTTATGTTTATGTGTCTAGAGGTGTACGTGTTGTTGAGTATCTCCATTATTTAACCAAAAAGTGAATATTTATTGTTTGCTGTTTAATATACAAAGAAGAATCGTAGTCTGTCATTTGATGTGGGGAATACTAATATTAGTATGCGAGGACCAATTTTTTTACCACTTTTTATATGATATATATGCATGATTAGTTAATTACCTTGTGGGGACCTATCTGATATTGTTTGGTAGGCAAGTTTATTTATCTAAGTATTGTGTGTGTAATGTACTTATTAATTATTATTGAATGTTAGATTACGTTTGACCTTATTTATTATTTTTGAATAACTTATTCATAATCATTTGTAAGATAATCAATATAAGGATCTCCTTTCTCATCCAGAAGATAATTATTTGAATGATTATACTGAAGAAGATGTTATGAGTGATCATCAACAACCTGATCTTCATGCAAAGGATCAAATGTTAGAACTTCGAGAACAAGAAAAAGACAAACATGTTGGAGAACAAGTTAATCAAGAGTGTAGTACAAGTGCTTCACGTAAAAGGAGAATCAGCAGGGCTACTTCATCTAAGAAGAAGGATGAAAAGGCCAACGTGCTTCGCGATAGAGAAGTTGACTTCAATGTGTTTGTACTCAACATTGGTCCAGGACATGTGTCATTTATTAAAATGGTAGGTCTTGTGGCTAGAGGCCGGGTGAGTATTCTAATTGATTCGTGGGATAAGGTTGATGAAAAACTGAAAGAGTCTCTATGGGAAGAGGTTAAGGCAAATTCTAAACCGTTAAAATAATTTTGTAGCAACTATATCCCTTTCCCAAAGATGATATATATCTACAGAAGGCTACTAATATATACTTATGTATTTCAGCAAGCAGTTCCTGATATTAAGGGTGAGAAGACCAAGAAGGCTGTTACTGCACAATGCAACGGTTTGAAAAGAATTCAAGAGTAATCTGAGGGAGAATTTTGTGAAAACTAGGAAAAGCCCCTTTCTGAAGTACCCGTATCTTAACAAGGAAGAAGGACTGTGGAAGAAATTATGTGAGAAGGTCGACAGTGAACAATTTCAGGTATAGATTTATTACTATTATTATTATTATTATTATTATTATTATTATTATTATTATTATTATTATTATTATTATTATTGTTGTTGTTGTTGTTGTTGTTGTTGTTGTTGTTGTTGTTGTTGTTTTTTATTTTTTAATAAAGTCGAACACAAATTTTCAATGATGAGATGCGCAATGCTGCACTCTCATAATAATACTTAGTGTGGTGAGGACAATAAGTTTTGTTGAGTTAATAGTATTTAGTCCATTACCATTCACAATTTTATGCGATAAAAGAGTACTACTTGGGCCAAGGGCATCACGAGTACTGTTTTTCATTCCCGTTTTTTTGTTCAGACTTATTTTTGTTATGCGGTACGTGTTGACGGTCATGGAATTCACGTAGACCTATCAAAAATCGAGTCTATCAAAGACTAGCAAGCGCCAACCACTCCAACCGAGGTACGCCAATTTTTGGGATCGACCGGGTATTATCGTCAGTTTATCAAAAATTTCTCGAAAATAGCCCAACCACTCACGACGCTGACTCAAAAGGAAAAGAAGTTCAATTGGACTGATAAACAAGAGTCAGCATTTCAACTACTAAAACTCAAGCTTTGCAGTGCTCCTATTCTATCCTTACCCGAAGGCACCGACGACTTCGTGGTATACTACGATGCTTCCCACCAGGGCCTCGGTTGCGTGTTGATGTAACGAGACAAGGTTATTGCTTACGCTTCCTGAAAACTCAAAGTTCATGAGAAGAACTACATGACTCACGACATCGAGCTAGGGCCCGTGGTGTTCGCCCACAAAATCTGGAGACATTACTTCTATGGTACCCGAAGTACCGTATTCACCGATCACAAAAGTCTCCAACACATCTTCGACCAAAAGGATCTAAGCATGAGGCAACGTCGCTGGGTTGAGTTGCTCACTGATTATGACTGCGAAATCAAATACCACCCAGGCAAGGAAAATGTCGTTGCCGATGCCCTCAGTCGAAAGGAACGACCGAAACCACTTCGAGTCCGAGCCCTCAGTATGACCATTCATATTGATCTCACCATTCAGATCACACCGCTCAACTCGAAGCTTTGAAACCCAAAAATGTCAAAAGCGAAGCCTTACGAGACATTGATAAACAATTCGAAATCAAACCTAATGGCGTTAGGTACTTCTCAAATCGAATCTGGTTGCCTAGTTTTGGGAACCTGCGAGGCTTGGTGATGGATGAAGCTCACAAGTCTAAATATTCTATCCATCCGGGATCCGACAAAATGTATCACGGCATCAAGGAATTCTATTGGTGGCTGAACATGAAAGCTGAAATCGCCACATATGTCAGCAAGTGTCTTACTTGCTCGAAAGTCAAAACCGAACATCAAAAACCTTCTGGTTTACTTCAACGGCCCAGCATTCCTGAATGGAAATGGGAACAAATCGCCATGGATTTCATAACCAAACTGCCCAAGTCATCGAGCGGTTGCGATACCGTTTGGGTGATCATTGATCGTCTCACCAAATCTGCTCATTTCCTGGCAATCAAGGAAACCGATAAAATGGAACGCCTCTCACAAATCTACATCAAAGAAATTGTTTCTCGACACGGTGTCCCAACCTCGATTATCTCTTACAGGGACGCTCGCTTCACATCTCACTTTTGGCAATCACTTCAAAAATCGTTAGGTACCCGGCTTGATATGAGTACCGCATACCATCCTCAAACCGATGGCCAAAGTGAACGAACTATTCAGACACTGGAAGACATGCTACGAGCTTGCGTAGTTAACTTCGGTGGAAACTGGGAAAGACACCTGCCATTGTGCGAGTTTTCCTACAATAACAACTATCACGCCAACATTAAGGCTGCACCATTCGAGGCACTATACGGTCGTAAGTGCCGATCACCGATCTGTTGGACCGAAGTAGGAGAAGCCAACTCACTGGTCCTGAACTCATACACGAAACCACTGAGAAAATCTTCAAAATCCAAAACCGACTCAAAGCCGCACGTGATCGTCAGAAAAGTTACGCTGACGTGAGACGCAAACCATTCGAATTCCAGGTTGGGGATCGAGTACTCCTGAAAGTATCGCCTTGGAAGGGCGTAATCCGATTCGGCAAACGCGGGAAGTTAAATCCCAGGTACATTGGACCTTTTGAGATCCTCGAAAGGATTGGCCGCGTAGCATATCGACTGTAGCTGCCAGCCGAACTCAGCAACATGCACCCTACTTTCCACATTTCTAACCTAAAGAAATGCCTGTCTGATGAGACACTCATCATCCCACTCGATGAGATTCGCGTTGATAACAAACTGCATTTTGTCGAAGAACCTGCTGAAATCGTAGACCGTGAAGTCAAACAACTCAAACAAAGTCGCATTACCATCATTAAGGTCAGGTGGAATTCTCAGCGCGGTTCAGAATTCACTTGGGAACGGGAAGACAAAATGCGACTCAAGTATCCTTAGATGTTCATTGACTCTACATCAAACGCGACATCGAGCTAAATTTCGGGACGAAATTCTCCTAACAGGGGGAGAATGTAACACCCGCGAAATTAGGACTAGAGATTTGTGTCTAATCCTTTGTTAATACATGTAATTAGTTCGGATTTAGGCTAATAAATGTATTGAAATATATATTGATGAATATATACGATTATGCGATTTGATTAAATCGTACGCAATCCAAATCTAATGTAATTCGAATCAAATAAATACGGACGTTGGTGAACAATTTTTATTAAATAAAAGGACTCTATTTTATCCAAAATATTATTTAAATAATATTTCGTACACAATTCGTATCGTACAAACAATGACTACGTGACCAAAATATTAAACGCGCAAACAAATCAAAGATTATATTCTAAACCCAATTATTAAATATTCGGTGAAATACTTTGAGAAAAATAGTGGATAAATATTTTCTTTTGAAACGTATATTAAAGTTGTAAAATAAATAATTAAACGTTTGTACGATCGGAAAACGAACACCGCACGGAGCGCAAACGCAGGGGCGAAAAAGGAGGAGGCTTCACCAAAACCCCCCCTCCCTTCCCTCCTTTTTCCTCATTTCCATCTTTCTCTCTCTCTCTCTCTTCCCCTCCTTTTCTCTCTTTTTCTCTAAACCACCTCCACACCACCATCACCAAAAACTGTCGATTTCTACCGCCAAACGTCATCAAAATTTAAGACTCATTTAGAAGAAAACGTTCACCTCAACACGATCTACATTTCCATCTTTTCGGATTTCTCCGGCGTTATGTTCGTAAGTTTCCGACAAAACTCGAAACTCTCCGATTTTACTCATTTTCACTTGTTTATGGGTTATTTAAGCTTAAAATGTCCAAATATGGGTTGGGTAAAAGAATCGGACCAAATGGTCGCCGGAAAACATGTTTTTGGCTCAAATTCCGGCCAACAGCTCTTTGTGTCGCAGAGGCTTCAGGACACCTGCGACACAAGCGCTTATGTCGCAAAACCCTTACTTATGTCGCATATAGCGACACAAGCGCTTATGTCGCAAAACCCTTACTTATGTCGCATATAGCGACACAAGTGATTATGTCGCAGAATTCATTCTCGTCGCACATAGCGACACGACACCTTATGTCGCATTAAATTGTGGATGTCGACTTAGCGACACAAAGACTTATGTCGCAGACATGATCTGCGACACAATAGACTATGGCACCTAGCGACACAAGCCTTATGTCGCACGTAGTGTCGCATGAAGCAGAACCAAGAAAACACAGATTTTACTAGTGTCGAGACCCAAAATTTTATCACTTGATTTCGCCCAAATTCAAGTTCAGATGCGTTTTTCACCAAAGCAATATAGTAGAAATAAAAAAATATTGAGCTGACTTGGCATCTCGACCCCAACCAGGGGCCAGCCCCTTGGACCCCGCCAGGGGTTGCCACGCCTGGAACCCCGCTTACCAGGGGCGCTGCCCCCGGACCCCCGTCACTTAGAGTTTGTAAATACATTTCACACAAAGTGTTAAACTTGTATAACATCAAACACGAATACGATACGACTTCTAAAACACATTGGAACATACCTTTTAAGTATAACACTTCTAAATCATAATAATAATAGTTGAGATTATTATTACAAACAATCACCAACGGGCCGTACATATTTTCAAAACTCAAGTTAATCAACCAAATCGTAGTCATTTGGACATTCTAGTTGGACGAGCAACTATAAAGGTAGTCTTTTAAGATACCTAATCAATTAATAACCATCGCATGTCGTGGACACCCTCAGGTTACGAGTCTTCGGGCAATCACTAATCGGCTAATCAAATCACGTTAATTGATTAAACGCATCAAGACTCAGGTGAGTCTCATGGCCCCTCTTTTACTGTTTTTACTCAGGGGTGTGATTCATTGCTTATTTTAACATGTGAACGCAAGTACAAACATTTTCATATACTACATGAGTTTTACACAACTAATCATTTCAAAGTCCTCCGTCAGCATAGTTTGGTAATACGTTGTAGCGTGAATATTAGTATATGATATCATATAGGATTGACCCTCCTCGTCCGGGTTAGCAAGCACTAACTGGGTAAACGGACGTACTAATATTTGTTCAGACGAGTGTTGATTAGGCACTCGTGGAGGCACCTCGCTCAGGCACTGATTGTGATCCTGACCCCTCGAGTTAAGCTCAAACTATGTGCTCATGGTTGTATACATTATCTTTAACTTTATTTGCTGGATGCAAATCAGTACTTAAATCTTGCGGTTCATACGATATTATTTGATACTCAAACCTGTGAGCTCACCAGCGTTAGCTGACCCATTTTAGCATGTATCACAGGTACTCAATATTAGATCTGGACTGCTCTCAGGATTACTATAGCTCAAGTCAACATGCAGAAAATAGAGATTTTCCTGCATTAATATATTTTGTACAAGTATTTATGTATTGAAATCTCTCATTAAATCGAACATTTTAATATTAATATATTTTGTTGAAACGACGCATATAGAGTCGTTTGCTATATATCTGTGTGCTTTGATTATTGATTACTAACACCCAAATTATGCTTCCGCCAAACAGTAAATTTGGGGGTGTTACACAAGTACTTTCCACCCTCTAAACAAACCAAACTCCAAAATGACATCATGAACTTCTGACAAGCATTGGATGAGTCATTATACACCGCATGGGAACGATTCAAAGGAGCCATGAAGAAATGCCCCAATCACCGACTCGACAAATCCGCACAATTGTGTACCTTCTATAATGGTTTAGACCCTAACCACCGAACCACCCTCAACGTTGTCGCACAAGGAAGATTTATGACGAAGACAAACGAAGAAGGATGGAACCTTATAGAAAACATGACTATGCATCACCATGATTGGAACTCTGGAGATCACTCAACATCTTCAGCATCTCTCAAAAATTTACATACCCGTAAAATAAATATGGAATTATGAACCCATCTAGTATTGATTTTCAACAAATAGAGAGATATGGGACAACAAGTGTTGCAAATTTTATCCGTCAGTCGGTGGAATATCATATAAAGAATTCAAAGAGCATTGTGATAGCACCGTATTGGTAGGGGTAAGGTGTTAACTTAATTTCCCATGTCTTTTTTAATTATTGTCCTATACTAACAATGTATAATAAAATTTCAATAGTAAACACTGGATATTGTTCATTATACACCTCGAAACAAATTAGGTTTACATACTCGACTCCATTACGCGCCCTACCAAATCTGATGTGACACAACATTACAGCATCGTGAAGTGTGTTAGCGAGTAAGGATTCTCTCTAATATATAAAGCTAGAAATATGCACATCTTATTATTAAAACTAACACTTTGCTTCATTATAATTCTCAGTGTATAGATGAAAATGTTTTCCATTTACCTGAGTACATGTGGGTGACTTGTGTAACCAACAAAAAGGAAGTTGGGAATGTGGATACTATATCATGTGTTGGATCTTTTACTTCGTGACTGTCCAACAATACGATTTTTCATCAAACGTAAGTATTATTTTTCGTCAAATAAATTTTATCTTTCATCATATAACATTATTCCTTTTAATTAATATGAATATATATATATATATATATATATATATATATATATATATAGGTTTCAGAACTGTGGTAAGATAAAACTCTATTATCGCAAAGAGACCTCGATAATGTTGTGGTAAGGTGGTGTGCATGGTTTCAGGAACAAATTCTTTTAATAGAATAGGTGATTACGTTATGCCATTTACTTAAATGATTTACATATTTTTTGAATGCTTAACTTCTTATGTGCTAAAATGTTAATTATATGCTTAGATATTTGAATATATATGTTGGTTATAAAAATATTCACGGTAGATTAGGGGTATTTGGGTTTGCTTATTTCTAAGCACTTGTATGGTTAGAAAAATAAGTAGGTGACCCCTTTCTTATTTTTAAGTGCTTATTCCTTATTAAGCAGCCGATAAGCAGATTTTATAAAGGTGTTTGGATCTGCTTATCTCCTGTCAAAATAAGCAAATAAGCAGATAAGTGCTTATTTAAGCAATCCCAAATACCCCTTTTGGTGGGGTGGTAGATCAACATAAACATGTGCTCGGACTATGATTCTTTCAAGATCAAAATAGTTGGCTTGATTAAACATAAATTTTCAATGATGAAATGTGCCCAATGATGAACTCTCTTATTAAATACTTATCGTGGTGACGGAATATATATATATACTTGTTGAGTTGGCAGTCTTTAAATCGATTACCACTTACAAGCTAAGTTTACGCAACACCATTTGATAATAGAGTACTACTGAGGGGTGAGGGCATCTCGACTACTATTTTTATATGATAAAATTATTTGAGTTAGAAATACTGCTTGAAACGGGTTTTGAAAGTAGTTTTGTAAAAAAAAAAGTCTATTAAATAAACTCACGGTCCATTAAGAGAACCGTGGTAGAGCCAAAAAAATTTTAATAAATAAATTAAGGAAGACCACAGTTCCCACAGGTAGAGCCGTGGTCCGAGCCCGCGCCATTGTTGTCCACGATTATGTATTACTAACCATGGTCCATGTGGTTATTAAACCATGAATTTAGGACCGTGGTCCTTTTGCTATGCAAATAGACTTCTCCCCCATTAACCCACCTCCCGTTTTCCTTGGTCCATATATGGTTTTAACCGTGTGCCATTTGTGTTTGTGTAGTAGTGAATAATACGTTTACGTCGAGTTTTATGAGAACTAAACATTTTTCAAAACATTTTTCAAAATAGTAGAAGCGGGCTTCATAACCCCGCTTTTACCTTCCAATTAATTTAAAACTGGTCTTCCTAAACCCGTCTTTGCTTTGGTGTCAGATAATAAGAGAGAGAAGTGGGGTTTGTAACCCCGCTTTTACTTTTGCATCAGAGAGGGAAGTGGGGTTTGTAACTCCGATTTTACTTTTGCATCAGAGAGAGAAGTGAGGTTTATAACCCCGATTCTACTTTAGGACATATGAATCCGCGAGTTCACTTGATTGTTTTAATTGTTTGAGTAGTTGTTTTAATTGTTTGAGCATATTATTACTAAGTTATTAGGTAAATCAAAATCAAATTTTTTATATAAACTTCACCTTAAACATATAGTGCATTAAATTAAATATAGACATAAATTTCAGAAACAATTTTTTAAAACATAGATAATACAACATTGATAAATTTAACGTCGATGATGTGTACCGCAACTTGGTCTTACAATTTTTCTTCTTCCTCTATCATGAGAAATATTTCTTTGCACAATCACTTCCGTGTCAGAATCCTCTTGCATTTCCTCCTCATCATTTTCACCATCGTGTCAGCATTTTCCACCTGGGTGTCAACATTTCCTAAATCTGGTGTCGCATTAATATCCCACCGAAATGGTACAAGACTAAAAGATGGTCCTCCATATGTGGACTAATATGATCAAAATGTGAGGACATTTGCATAGACCCTCTAAATATGTCACTTGGTTGGTTGAACAAGTTAAGTTGACTTTGTTCAACCATTTGTGGGGAGAGTGAGGTATAGTAATCTTGAATATGCATGTCCCCAAAAATATTTTTCCCAGTAAAAGGAACATATGATGAAGTCCCTATATTTGGGGTACTTGATGGAAACCCCATATATCATACATACTTGAAGGAGCAGGATCTGGTTTATCTTAAAGTTGTCTACCAGTACGTGCATTTAACCTTTTTCCTCGTGTAGGTACATATGGGTCCCTCACCAAAGGCTCGTCTGTGACATAGGAAGACCTGAAAGTTCATACGCTCATCCACATGTGTAAAATGCATATACTGCCTTGTTATGTTGTCAATGTTTTTGAAATGTCCCTCAATGCTAAAGTCATGACTAACTGATGACACGCAAAAACTCATGTTTTTGTGTACCATTATCTCACCATTTTGGCCCAATTATTAATGAAAACACTTAAAATATGAACTTAAACATCACATTTCATCATAAGGGCTAAAATATAGACGATGTTTCAAGAATCAGCAAAAACAACCTAAAAATGTGTAAAACAGAGCACAAACGATCATTGAATCTTCTGTTCACGTATTTTAGCACAATTTGAGCTATACTTGGAATGTTGACATCTAACTTATGTCATTTTCTTCGTTAGGAAAATACGAACGCGTGGACATAAACATCGCTCAAAACGGATAAACGACGAAGAAGTTACGCCCAAACGAAGAAACGAAGAACCGAAGAACCAGCATACGGCTGAACCAAGCTGTATACGGCTGGTCCAGACCATATACGGCTGGGACTGGACCGTATACGGCCTGCACAGACCATATACGGACTGTGTCGAGCCGTATATGGCCTAGTTCAGTCGTATTCACCCTGTGCTCAGCCGTATACGGTCCAGTTCAGCCGTATACGGTCCAGCTCAGCCGTATTGTGCGTTTGGGTGATAAAAATCTGATTTTTATTCGCCTTTGCGATACGGTTGTGCGTTTGAAGGTTTGGATACGGTCTACGGATACGGCTGTGCGATCTCTATAAATACAAGCCTCATTTCATCATCCAACAAGAACTACACTACACACACACACTTTCTCTCACTACTCTCTCTCTAGATTATGTTATAATTAGTAGTAGATTAGCAGCTAGTTAGTAGAGGGGCAATCTTGTAATATCGCTTGGTGCATACTAGGAGTTCTGCTCGTATAACGTTCAAGTTGTATTCAGCTACGTTCTTATTACGGTTATATCTATCCTTTATCTATTTCATTATGATGATTGTTATTACTGTTGTCATGCTAGATTTAGGATTGATTGCCATGATTAGCGAGTAGTGATATTGCGTGTTTGCTATGATGTAGTTAGTCGTAAATTGGTTGGAATGATGTTATAGTGCTTTGATTTACTTTCTATCTATGATTTTAAACCTATTAAACTAATCGCCTTTCAACCAGTAAACGTGATTACGACCTTAATGATGGGACATCACGAACCCCATCAAAGGTACTTAGTTATCTGTGTCAAACATGAACATGGTCTGATTTGTTAATCGTGTACACATCGCTTTCTAAATGAACGCTAAGTACACTGGAGCCGTGGAAATACTGCTTTCTACTTTGAACGCAAAGTACACTGTGCCCGTGGAAATATGATTTTCTAACTGAACGTGAATATTACACTGTTGACAAATTAGGGATTTATTGGGACTTAAAAGTAAGGGCTGGTTTATATCATAGATGGATAATATTATGCTTAAATACAAACTTAGTTAAGTAGTCTGGGTTAGCTTTTATGAAGCAATGTAAGGTACTGTAAGTCAGCTGATTACTCGGTATAGCGTTGACAACACCTCCGGTGTAGTTAACACGTGGAAGCCGAGGAAAAGCCGCAGTTACTAAGCCTTGTGGAATAACGACAACTCTATGATCAGCAGAGATGGTACTGACTAGGTCCTTGGTTCAGCAATGGAAACACCTCCGGTGGAGTACAGTGCAGTAATCACGGAAATAGTCGTTGTTATCGGTCTATGTGAATCACGAGTCATGACTCAACACCCAGACTCACAAAACCATCGATAGAAAGCAATCAAGCACACTCTATAAACTTGGTCTTAAATGTTTTATTTAGATTAGATATTATTGTGGGGTTAAGAAAGGTCGGATATCGAGTTGGTTTGTTGCCTTATTCATGCACCCAGGGTTTCATCCCAGATAAGGGTCACTATACCTTCACCGGTGAGTGTTGTGGGCTGGATAAACTACTCCGATCAGAATCAGGATAGCCTAGTCACCCAGTGACATACTGATCGAGAACTCTATCAGTAGGGGGCTAGTGCTTACTCCACAAATACCTGAAATAAATAAAATACAAACCTTTAGAACACGTTTTCATTCCAATCAATAAGGCTACCGAAATCATAGCAAACACCCTCTCTTGATTATCTGCTATTTACATTTATTTTCTTCCGCTTTAGTTTAAATTTTCTGCCTAAGTTTATAAAAAAAAAGGAAAACAACAAAAAAAAAAACCCCCAATCAAATCTTTTAAAAAAACCTGCTAGATTGATAAGTACTCCTGTTTCGTCCATGATCCACAATACACTGACTCAGAGAACGACCCTAGGTCATCCTTATTGCTATACACCAATAGTATCTAAGTATACTTAGGCCCCACAAATATAAATTTTAAAACCCCACTTATCCAGCCAAGCGGGAGGCTCGCAACGACAGGAAGCGATTCCTAAAGACCGACCGTTCGGCTGGCATCAAGTTTTTGGCGCCGTTTCTGGGGAATCAGCCGTAAGATCTGAAGACGTTCCAGACGAATTTTTCTTTCTAGTATCTCGTAGTTTAGTTTAGGTTTTTCCTTTTTCCTTGTTCCATTCGAAAATTCCTTCCCACAACACACAACGATATTTGACCCGATCATCCGGATTCGAATCTCTCACTTTAGTACCCGATCCTGAGACGATCATCCGAACGATCCGCAAGGAGAAACGCATCCACAACCGATAACCGATGGCTGCACGTGTCACGCTTGCCGACAGCACCAAACCATCAATTGAAGGTCGAGGTGGACCCATCAGCTATCCGGTCATCGACGGCACGTCCTTCGAGCTTAAACATCATATCATTCAGCTTATCAAGGAATTCTGCCAATTCCATGGTTTACCCCATGACGATCCTAATGCCCACATCAACCGATTCATTCAGACTACCAACTCGTACATGTAGAACGAGGTTGATCAAGATATAGTCCGTCTATACCTATTCCCCTATTCGCTTACTCACCACGCTTTGACTTGGTTTGAGGGATTAGAGACCGGCTCTATCACCTCCTGGACGGATATGGCTACAAAATTCCTTACTAAGTACTTTCCTCCGGCTAAGCAAACCAAGTACAAGAATGACATAATGAACTTCCACCAAGCTCATGACGAATCTATCTACACAGCATGGGAGAGATACAAGAGTCTGTTGAACAAATGCCCTAACCACCTTATAGAGAAAACCAGCCAGTTGTGTATGTTGTACAACGGTCTCGCTCCGAACCATCGCACTACCCTTGACGCCGCTGCTCAGGGCAATTTCATGCAACTCACCGATGAGGAAGCTTGGAACTTGATCGAGAATATGACGATGCACCATCACGACTGGAACTCTGGTGAGCATTCCTCATCATCAGCACCGATTGCTGCACCCAATCCATTCCAGACCGAAGTTATCAAGTCTCTGACAGAGAAGATCGAGCACCTGACGAAGCAGATCGGCGAAATGAAGAAACCATCCCAGCACGCCCATCAAATTCATGCATGCCAGAACTGTGCCAACCTCCCAACAGAAAGTTATTGGGTTGAGTACGAGGATCCTGCTGACGGAACGTTTTACTATGCTCAATTTCCAGCTCGCCAACAAAATCCACCTGGCTTCGCTCGAACCTCTCCGCCTAGGATAAGAGGCACCCAATACCCACCTAGGAACCAACCACCCTTTCAGCCCAACTACCAACCTAGGTAGGCGTCTTACCAACAACAACCCCAACTCACCTATAACCAACCGCTATCATTGACTGCACCCGACGCAGATCAATCGACTGAACCCTCTAAAACCATAGTGCCCATTACTAGTACGGATGATACCCTCACTAAGTTCATCCAAGGCCAGCACCAAATTAACCAAAAGACTAGCGCTAGGCAGGACCAAACCGACCTATTCATTAGGAACCAACTGGCCGTTCTCAAAAATCTTGAGACCCAGATAGGACAGCTAGCCCAACGTCTTGACTCTAGGCCCCAGGGTAATCTCCCTAGTAACACGGTACAGACAAGAAGGTGGCACCGAGCCAACCTCCCACTCCTTCTCCGATGAAGAAAGATACTCCTGTCCCGTCGACAGTTGAGTCCCCGTCTGTCCCTACACTACAAAGGGAAGTACGCATCCCGTTTCCCGGCCGTCTTAAGAAAGCCTATATGGTTAACGACTTCCGTCTCGATGGAAAGTTCTTGGACACCGTATCCCGAACCCCTTCCAATTCAAAATACATCCTAAAACTCTTGTCGACCAAGGATAAGGTACCCGAAGTACCCAATGTCCCACTGAACGCGGAATGTTCGGCTCTTATAAAGAACTCTATCCCTGAGAAATTAGGAGATACTGGACGCTTTACCCTTCCCTGTTCGATCTATCACTCGGGCATGATATACTCTCTAGCCGACCTAGGAGCCAGTATCAACCTGATGCCCTATTCGCTTTACACTAGATTGGAATTAGGACCCCTTAAACCGACCAAAATGAGTGTCCAGCTAGCTGACCAATCCATTAGATACCCTAAGGGAATAGCTGAGAACATCATGGTTCAAGTTGATAAGTTCCTATTTCCCATAGACTTTGTAGTGATGGACATTCAGGAAGATGTCCATATCCCTATCATCTTAGGTAGACCATTCTTGAACACCGCATGCACTATCATATATGTTGACTCTCAGATTATCAGTCTTAGATCTCATGGAGAGACTATCACCTTCAAAATCGATCAAGCTGATCAGTCTGTCACAGAGCATGCGGAGATATGTGCGATTTTGACAGGAAGAGTTACCACGGATGATGACTCTGAACCAGACACCCCTATGTCTGACGAGCCCATCACGATTACTTTCAACACTGAGGAAGAAGAGATAGAAGAGGAAACTGAGGAAGAATAAGAGGAGATAGAAGAAGAAGAAGAAGAAGAAGAAGAAGAAGAAGAAGAAGAAGAAGAAGAAGAAGAAGAAGAAGAAGAAGAAGAAGAAGAAGAAGAAGAGGAAGAGCCAGTGGAAGCTACACCGCCACACATTCCTAAGACACACCCTCCGACCGCAGAGATCATGCAGATAGACTATGTTTTAAACTTCATCCCTCTGCCGGAGAGCGACTCAGAGGAACCTTCGATTGACCACTCCCTGGATGATGAGTCTCTACTTAAGCCACATATACCTCCTCGAAGGATTCCACCCCTTGACTCATCCGAGCCTCGATCACATTTTGAGCTTGGAGGTACATCTGGATCAAGCGATGATTCTGATTCCCAGGACGAGAGGGATACCCCGATGGACTCTTCCCAGCCAGTATCACAGATCACCGACGAGTCTCAACCACTCACCAACGCTGTTGAGTTTCCAGACACTTCAGCAATTAGGAGTGATGAGGACGATATCGTTTTCATTGATGTTCCGATCGATACCCGCTCCATTCGCCTTCACCTCACTCCAATCATTCCCCCTCTAGTCATTATCCCTCCTCCTACTATAGGAAATACCGAAATCCCGATCGTGTCTGAACCAGAAGAAATGCTTAGTGCTATTGAAGAACACGGGGAGGATTTCCGAACTCTGATTGAGATTATACGAGATTCTACTATTGAATACACGCAACGTCAAATGGATATTATTGAGGACATTAAGACTGAATATGAGGTTTATCAAGCCAACTCCTACCTGAGTCCGCAACATCTAGTTAGTCGCATCAACGCCTTCGCCAACGACCTCGCAGGAGAATCATCAGACAATGATGAGCCTTTCCCCGATGAAGAGGAATTCTATGAAACACAGAAGACCACGTATGGCCGGGTGTATCAAGCATTTATCAGGTCCGCATTTCCATATTCGTGCCAACAGATGGAGTTTCTCCAAAATTTCAGATACAACATGGATTATGCTACTGGGAACCCTGAAAACGAAGTAGATGTTCAGCTAATGGCGGATCTCAAAGGACTTCTAGATTCTTTGGCCGATAATGATCACATTGACAAGTCCTCACCACACAGGTTTTTCATCAGCTGCACTATCGAGCATCACGCCCAGATAATCGTCGAAAAGTTAGAACACGTCAGTTCAGACGAGAGAGCACGTGCCATCCCTTCTTCTGTTCCAGAAGGCTTGACGGTTAACGTTGCAGATTTCATCTCTGAACGACTTAAGGACATTTTCGGTTCTATCCTATGGGAGCAGCCCAGACAGCTATTCCACAATGGGTTACGTGAGGTTTACAATAGGATGATTAACATCTTCCTGAAACCAGAGCTCACGTATACCGACCATCAGAAATGGCTGATCCAAGGCATATTCGGATCCATTGAAGAACTAGGGAAGGACATCAGCAATGCCACTCATGAGGACATCCACCTACGCTTCTTCAGATTTATGGACACCCTGCGGACAGATCGACCGGTGCGTGAGACGCTTGAACACGATGGAGCCACCCTTGTGGACACTAATGGACCAATCTCCAAGGCAGTCCAAGATGCTATAATGGATCTTCTATACTTGCAAAGGACTGCTGAGGAGCATTTCCATACCTCATGTGGCGAGAATCCCAAACATCACAGAAGTCGTCGCACGACATTTTATGAGATTTTACCCATCAAACCCCAGGACACTTCCATTCCGTATCCCAAGTCCTGGGAATTCCTCTTCTGGCTGATCCAAGAGGAAAAGTCGAGCCCTCGACTCTAAATAGAAGCGCTTCTCGGGAGGCAACCCGTGCAATAAGTATCCTTAGTATTAATATTAATAATATTAGTTTTTAAATTCCAAGAAGTGATATATCTCTGACTATCTTTCACACTTGGGTATCAAAATGCTTTCAAAACACCACTTTAGCTTTTACCACCTAATCCAGGAAAATAGGAATTAAATTTTAACAAGACATGTGTTTCGAGCATTTGAGGTACTTGTGTGCTACTTTCACGCATTATGCTCGAACTCGTTTAAAAACACATGACTTAAAACTTGTTTTGAATAAAAAAAAAAAAACATCTTTTCGCATTCTGGATTTAGGCACTTTCGGTAAAAAACTATAATAAGAAGTCGGTAAAAATATACCCAACGTGTTCACACTTACGAGATATCTTCACAAGAGAGTGAAAGAAGTGTAAAGATGGAGGACAGAGCTGTTATTTGTAAGCTGCGCACGCTAATGCCGAAAGATCTTCATGGAGCCACCGCTAAAGAAGAATTCCTGTCAAGATCTCCTCTTCAGCGCATCTTCCAGAATTCCATCCTTCCACCTTCGCATCGATAGGGGAGTTCTCTCGTTCTCACTCTCATTTTTTATATGATTGTTAGCTTTAAATTCTCATTAAAGCAGTCTATGCCATATCCCAAGCTTATCACTAAGTGTGGGATTCCAGCCCAAAAGAAACACTTGAGTAACATTTCCGATTTGTTCAAACTCTAAGTGTGAGATTTTTCTCAAATCCCAACTCAAGAGAACATTAGGGACAATGTTCCTCTAAGTGTGAGATAGCGGTATAGAATACCTTAGGTTTGCTTGTTAGATTCTTATTTCCAAAAGCAAACCCAGAAAATGTTTCTCAAAATCATAAGCTTAACTTCGACAGTGGAGATGCCACTCATTCAGTTGGCTTAATTTTCATAAAAACTCACTTTTGCTAAAAAAAATTCAAAATTTTTTGAGTTAAAATGTCTTAAGAAGGAGAATTTTCATATATGAGTAGGGTATTTTGGAAATTAAGAGTAAATAAGATAGGAATTTCTTAGGTCTAAAATGATAATCTAAGAGGGGCATCGCATGGCTAGGCACAAACAAACCCGAAAACTTGAAGTAAGGTATCTTGAGCCAATATAAGCATTCATCTTTAATGCTTCACTATTCGTTTGTTTGAGTGTGCCGATGCATGCATCCGGAATTAGAACTTGCTCCTGGTATGCACTTCGAGACCACATTGGTAGAGTACCGTACGCGGTATAGGTGCAGTTAAATGACCTTGACATTCCTTAGGATTTAACCCCCTTTTCATCATATCTCTTCAAGCCCAAAACCCTTCCAACACTCATCTTTAGTGTTGATGATCCACTTAGATAACCCTGTTGAGCCTTAGCCTGTTCATTTCTTTCAAAACCCTTTAAATCTTAAACCATTTATTCCACACCCACCAAAACTTATCTTAGAAATTTTAAACTTGTGGAAAATGTCATTTAAATGTCCTTTTTGTTGTCACTCCAAATCAAAAATACTGGTGTTTACTCAAAATCTCTCGCGTGCGTTCCCTTGATAAAAATCAAAAGTTGAGAGTTTACGGTGTGAAAAATTGACACCAAGTAAATGCAAAGTCATCCGAAGGATGAAAAAGATGAAAGAAAGAAAAGGATTTCAAAAAGGGCAAAAGAAATAAACAAAATAAAAAATCCCTAGAAAAGTCCAAAAATAGAAGCAAAAGAAAAAGAAAAGAAAATAGAATAAAGCTAAGTGCTTCGAATCTCTCGAAAAATTCCCGCTCTTATAAAAGACATAAATTCCCTCGTGTATTTTCAAAAGATAGAAGTCAAAATAGCTATCTTCTTCCTGTACTGTTATCTATTTCCGTTTTCATTAAAAAGGTTGTTTAAATAATGTTTTTCAAAAGTTTAGAAGTCCTAAGATAAGCAAAACCCTTTACAACAACTAAAAAAAAAATTCCCACTTATCCATACCCCGTAACCCTCACCTGCCATTACAACCCACTCTGAATGTCCTAGGATAGCTAGCACCGTCCTCACCTAAGTGGTGGAGATATGATTCTCGAGCAAGCCTATGACGATGGATGTTGCATGACTGGCTTATGATCGATTTCGTTTGATTAGATTGATAGGTAACCCGAAACACTTTTGAGTGAATTGAGTGACCACCTTGTGAGATCACCTAGTCATGTATATTCCAAGATCGCGAGATTGAAAGCATGCCTAAGAAAATCATTTTATGCCTCTGAAAGGAATACCTTACTTTCTCTTAATTTAAGGATATGTTACTTGTATATGAAGATGGTTGTTTTTGATATATTTTGATTCACCCCAAAAATAAACTCGTGTTTTCAAAATGTTTTTCCTAAAAGCAAGTGAGAATTTTGAGTTTTGCTTGAGGACAAGCAAAGTCTAAGTATGGGATATTTGATGACACGCAAAAAGTCATGTTTTTGTGTACCATTATCTCACCATTTTGGCCCAATTATTAATGAAAACACTTAAAATATGAACTTAAACATCACATTTCATCATAAGGAGTAAAATATAGACGATGTTTCAAGAATCAACAAAAACAACCTAAAAATGAGTAAAACAGAGCACAAACGATCATTGAATCTTCTGTTCACGTATTTTAGCACAATTTGAGCTATACTTGGAATGTTGACCTCTAACTTATGTCATTTTCTTCGTTAGGAAAATACGAATGCGTGGACATAAAGATCGCTCAAAACAGATAAACGACGAAGAAGTTACGCCCAAACGAAGAAACGAAGAACCGAAGAACCAGCATACGGCTGAACCAAGCCATATACGGCTGGTCCAGACCGTATACGGCTGGGACTGGACCATATACGGCCTGCACAGACCATATACGGCCTGTGTCCAGCCGTATATGGCCTAGTTCAACCGTATTCACCCTGTGCTCAGCCGTATACGGTCCAGCTCAGCCGTATTGTGCATTTGGGTGATAAAAATCTGATTTTTATTCGCCTTTGTGATACGGATGTGTGTTTGAAGGTTTGGATACGGTCTACGGATACGGCTGTGCGATCTCTATAGATACAAGCCTCATTTCATCATCCAACAAGAACTACACTACACACACACTTTCTCTCACTACTGCAGCGATGTAGGAAATGCTGACTCCATGATGGTATAGACTCGAGATGCAGTGCCATCCTCTGGGTCCTGAATCCAAGCATCTACTGCAGCGATCTCCTCCTCTAGTAGGTCCTTAATAGTGGGGTGGTCCTACGTAGTCAGGTTCCAAGGTGGGAATAGGTCCCACGATGGAATGTGCGGAGCGGGATCAGGTCCCATCTGAAAAGGGCACACAGGTGTGGAAGGAAGGCCCAGAGCAGTGTGGATCTTAGTGATGGCAGTGTTCTGGACCTCAAGGGCTCTCAGTATCGACCAAGTGACAGCAAGGTCCGCGGTAGTTACCCCATGATGAAAGGTGGGTACTCTGGAGGTCCCTGCGGTCTGTCCCTCGGATTGGTGAGATGAAGGTAACCTAGCATGGATGGAACGTAAAAGGAAAGTCTCCTGAACGTTCACCTCCACCAAGTCTGCCAAAGTCTCGTACAATCGAGGGGGCGGTGACCGTGATCCCCTGATGGTCCTCATGCTACTACCCGGTGATGAACTCTGGGAGTGATATATGGCACGTGAGCGTCTCTGATTGGGGCTCGTGCTCTAGCTAGCTGCGAACTCATCCTGCAAAATACAAAAGTTTAATGGTAAAAACATAATCATCAGCCTTTTATAAGGCGAGGTACTGCATAAGAATGGATTAGATCAAAAATAAAAGAAAAATTAATGCGGAAAAGATAAGATAGGCTTGGGATGCCTCCCAAGAGCGCTTTGTTTATCAAGTCTTGTAGCTTGAGTCATTCATATCTACTATTTTATTAGGGTGGTTCATAGTTATAGACTTCCTTGGTTGTGGGCTAGTCTTCTACGTAGTGTTTTAAACGGTGACCGTTTACTTTGAAATTCCCATCTGGGGCCTCGAGTTCGATGGCACCATAAGGAAATACCTTAGAGATTGTGAATGGACCACTCCACCGCATTTTGAATTTACCAGAAAACTTCTTAAACCATGAGTTAAAGAGTAGAACTTTATCACCAGGATTGAAGCGTGTGGGGCGAAGCTTTGAATCGTGGAGCAACTTGGTTCTTTCTTTGAATTTGTAGGAGCTTTCATAAGCTTGATCTCTTAACTCTGCTAGCTCGTTCAGTTGCATTTTTCGGTGCGTTCCCGTTATCGTCGGATCTAAGCTGCAGTTTTACAGTGCCTAGTAAGCTTTGTATTTGAGTCCAATCAGGAGATGACATGCTTTTCCATAAACGAGCCTATAGGGGGTTGTTTCTAATGGCGTTTTATAAGCTGTTCGGAATGCCCATAAACATCCTCTAGCTTAAATACCCATCTCTCCTTATGCTAACCAACTGTTCATTCCAAGATCCTTTTTAGTGCCCGGTTTGTAATGTCTGCTTGCCCATTTGTCTGTGGGTGGTAGGCCGTAGACATCTTGTGGGTAACACCGTATTGTTGCAATAGTTTCATAAATTGCGTATTGCAAAAGTGCGTTCCTCGATCACTAATGATCGCCCGATGGGTTCCAAACCGGCTGAATAGTTGTTTTAAGAACTTGGTTACGACCCTTGAGTCATCTAATGGAAAGACTTGAGCTTCGGCCCATCTGGATACGTAGTCGACAACTACTAGAATGTATTCTTTTCCGTATGATTTTGGAAATGGTCCCATGAAATCTAATCCCCATATGTCAAATATTTCACATGCTTGGATATTCGTTAATGGCATTTCATTACACGTTGTGATATTTCCAAACCTTTGGCAAATATCGCATCGTTTCACTAAGTCTTGTGCATCTCTGAAGATAGTAGGCCAATAGAATCCTGAGTCGTAAACCTTATTTGCTGTCAAATTGGCTGCGTGATGTCCTCCGGTAGGTCCGTGATGGCTTTGGTGGAGTATATGTTCGACTTCTTTCCCATTGACACATCTTCTCACAATTTGGTCGGGACAGACTTTGAACAAATATGGATCATCCCAAAAATAATGTTTGACGTCGCGGAAGAACTTTTGTCTTCACAATGATATCATCCCCTTTCTTGTGATCCCTCCAACTACGAAATTGGCAATGTCTGCAAACCAAGGATCGTCAGTGAATTGTGAACCTTGCATTTGTTCTCCTAAACTCGTTAGCTGCTCCTCTGGAAATTGATCTTTAATATTTCTTTCTGCAAGTTGTTCCATTGATGGGTTTTCTAGTCGACTTAAATGATATGCGGCGACATTTTCTGCTCCTTTCTTATCTTTTATTTCGATGTCGGATTCTTGTAAGAGTAGAATCCATCGTAACAATCTGGGCTTTGCGTCTTGCTTTTTGAAGAGGTATTTTAGAGCTGAGTGGTCCGTGTATACTATCATTTTGGCAGTATCAGGTAGGATCTGAATTTGTGTAGAGACAAAGGTTGATTAATACTTAATTTTGTCCAAGTATTTTAACTCCGTGAATGCCTTGTGCGTGAATGTCTTGTGCGTGAATGCCTTGTGCGTGAATGCTTTGTGTGTGAATGACTATCCGACAATGAAATTCGACAATAGTTGTGTCCGTGAATGACAAGTATTAGTGTCTTTGTATCCGTGAATAAGAATGGTTCGACAATATTCATCCGTGATTACAGAGGATTCACGGATAGTATAATTCCGTGAATAGCTATTCACGGAATACACTTAGAATTGTCGTAGGCTTAGCATTGTCGTAGGCTTGTCTATAAATAGATGTAAGTTGAAGTCATTTGTAACGCTTCTTGATGTAATTTTGAAATCACTTGTACATCTCTTGTATATGAAATATAATCAAGATTTCTTGGAGAATATTTTCATCTTTTCATCTTTACTATAACTCACCTTGTGTTTGTTTGTATTTGTATTCCGCACAAATATATACAAGTTCTAGTTTGCGTATCCTGATCCAGGACGCTAACAAGTGGTATCAGAGCCAAAGGATAAGAAATTAGAACGATTTTGTGATTTAGTTTGCAAAGATGAAGAGTTGAAGAAGTTATGTGATGTCTACGGTTACGGTTATTTGAGACAGTGTTAAGTATCATTCTGAGATCGTAAACAAGTGATTCCTGATAAAGAAGCTCTCCTGAATTCATTCATATCTTATATATGATGACGAATTGATCAAAAGTTCCACAAACAGTTTACGTTTCTACGTCTCTTTTATGCATGTTTGAAATTTTGACGATAAAAGCTCAAATTGATCGTTTCTGAGTGTCGGAAATCAAATTCCGAGCTCATTGCAACAAGTTTCATCAAAAACAAACTTGTTTTGAAGAATCTGTATAACTTTGAAAATTCTGGAAATCATCTTCCGTGAATACAGTCATCTTCCGTGAATTAATACTCTCCGTAAATTCAGATTTCCGTGAATATAAATACTCCGTGAATATTGCAATTGTCGCATAAACAGTATCCGTGAATGATACTATTGTCGCATAAATAGTGGTGTTACATTCACGGATTAACATTTTCAAAATTTTATTAACTGTTTTTTTAATATTCACGGATAAGTGTATTAACGTATACTTTTATTCACGGACATCAGTATTATTGGATATTGTTTTCACGAATAATTGTATTAACGTATACTTTTATTCACGGACATCAGTATTATCGGATATTAATATTCACGGATATTAATATTTTGGATTCACGGATCTTGTATTCACAAAGAGATTAAAGAATTTTTAGGGTGATTCACGGATTTTATCTTGGAAAGATGGCTCATGTTAATTGGCAAACAATGATGAAGAATGATCAAGAGACCGGAACAACTACAAAACCACCCAAGTTTCTTTGCCAGAATGATTACGATGACTGGAGATATCGTTTTGAATCATTCATTGCTTTGTATGATCCTGATTTGATGATTCCAATATTGGAACAATATATACATCCAAGAGCAGAAGGCATTTATCGAGATAATCCTCCACCTAAATCATTAAAGATGATGAATTCGGAAGAACGAAAAGAACATGATCGTGATAAGAAGGCTAAATCCATCATTTCAATGAGTCTTCCAAGTGATGTTTTAGCGGGGTGGAAAGATTTGTCTACTGCTTTTGAATTATACAAAGCAATGGAAAAGCGGTTTGCTGGTAATGATAAATTGAAAAAGAGCAAACGTGATTTACTAAAGAAACAATGGGATGTTTTCACCTGTATTCCCAATGAGTCTTTTAACGATTTGATCGTTCGGTACTCACAGCTTATCAGTGAGTTAAAAAGACATGGAATGATTCTTGAGCGTCTTGAAATCAATGAAAAATTGATTGAAGCTTTGCCTTCTCGATGGGACATCAAAGCAAATATCTTGATGGAAGATGAGTCATTAGGAGAATATGCTTTCGAGGATTTAATCAATAAGCTTCAAGTGTATGATGTATCTCTCCAGAAAAAGGAGACAGGAAAAATGATGCAGTTTACTCAATTTGGTACTACCAAATCTTCTGAAACAACGGCATTATATTCAGGATCTGAAACTTATCCTGGTGGAAATCCAAGTGGAACCACATCTGGTGGTTATTCAGGTTTTGGTTTTTATGGTTCTGGAAGTTCTTCAACTTCAAGTCATCAACAGAATTCTAATCCACAAGTTTCAAGAGTGACTGAAGATCATGCAAATGTTGTTACTGCATTCTTGTCTTCATATGAAGCTTTTATTTCTGGAAGAGTTGGAAATGTTGAGTTAGTTGAAGAGGATTATGATCAATTGCATCCAGATGACCTAGAAGAAATGGATTTGCAATGGAATATGGCTATGCTTACCAGGCGGGTTAAAAAATTTTTACAAAGAACTGGTAAAAATAAACTGGGAGGTAAACCAGGTTTTGACAAATCAAGAGTTCGCTGTTACAATTGTCAAAACCTTGGTCACTTTGCAAGAGAATGTGAGAAGAATAAAGCTCCTACCTCTGGTTATACCAAGCCATCAACTTCCAAGACATATTCTTCATCTGCTCAACCTCAAG
This sequence comes from Pseudognaphalium luteoalbum, assembly GCA_963422505.1. Taxonomy (NCBI): domain Eukaryota; kingdom Viridiplantae; phylum Streptophyta; class Magnoliopsida; order Asterales; family Asteraceae; genus Pseudognaphalium; species Pseudognaphalium luteoalbum. Next base: position 35,540,045 of record OY730193.1, read on the forward strand.
CAAAGGAAACATCTGCTACTCCCACATCTTCTGCACTCATTTCTACTTCTGATGAGTTTTATGATTGGAGCGCACACGTGGATGAGTATTCCCATAATCAAGCATTTATGGTGAATGTTTCTGAGGTTGATTCTTCCTTTGCTGATCTCATTTGCTCAAATTGCACTGATTTGAAAAATCAAATCAGCATGTTTCAAACTCAAAATGCTAAACTTTTAACTGACAATGAAAAGTTAAAAGTACAGAACAAGGAATTGGTTGAAAATAATAATCTTTTAAATAAACGTTTTGAGTCAACAAATGTTGAAACACATGATTTAAAAGCAAAAATTTTCAATCAGCAATCCATTATTAATAGTTATTTGGTTGAAATGGATTTATTAAAAAAAGAAAAATCTGATGCTGATTCTATGCTTTTAGATCTTGAAAGAAAATTGCTAAATGTTTCAACATCTGCTGTTGTTTTTGATGAGATAATCAATAACCAACGTTTAGATACTAAATCTAAATCTGGTATTGGATATCAAAATGATTCAAAAACAAAAGATTCAAAAGTTGAATATCATTTTGTTCCTCCACCAACTACCTATTCTGCATTGCCAGTTAAAAATGAAGCAAACGTTGAGTTTGCTTATGGAAAAGGAAAGCTTGATGTGAAAGACACACTTCAAAAGGTGTCTTCAAGTGAGACTTTAGAATCATCTTCTAAAGATGATTCCAAAGTTGATGATTCACCAACTGATGAATCCAAAGTTGATGCTATCAAAATGAAGAAGCATGATTGTGAGTGTAGTGACAAGATTAAAGATTGTGTTTTGAAAAATTTAAAAGAAAAATCGAAAGCTTGTGACACACCAACACAAGTTAAAAAGATTTTAAAACAATCTTCTTCACCACAAAAATCACAATCATCAACTTCTTCATCAAAAGCTAAACTTTCTTCTTCTCACTTTGTTTCTAAACGTGAAGTATCTACAAGTAGAAAATCACATTCTAAATGTGAGGCTTCTACAAGTAAGACTTCACTTCCTGTTTCTGATAAAAGAGTTACTTCTCGGAAACAATATGAAACAAGAAAATATTTCTATTGTAATGTTCGTGGACATCTTATCAATGAGTGCCACAAGCTTGCTAAAAAACGTTCAAGAGATAATTCGAAACAAGCTAAACATTCTGAAATCAAAGATGATTTAAAAATTGTCCACGAAAAATCATCAAAACCGAAAGTAACATCTTCTGTTTCTTCAAAGAAGAAAACAAAATCTCATGATGCGTCAATCAAAAGGAATTTCAAAAAGAACTTGAAACAAATTGACGTTTTCATCATGGATGTCATTACTGGACGACCCATAGCCTCAAAGGCTTGGGTCTCCATTAGCAACTAATCTGTTTTTGATCAAATGTCTTACAGCCTTCACGAGCTATTGATAACATATGGTACATCGATAGTGGCTGTTCAAGACATATGACAGGGAATCTCTCTCTGCTTGAGGATGTTAAGGTTAAAGACGGAGGTTTTGTTGCATTTGCCGGAGACAAGGGTGGCATGATTTCTGGTGAGGGAACCGTTACAAACGGGGAAATTAGCTTTGATAAAGTAAATTATGTTGAACAACTTCAACATAATCTACTCAGCGTTTCCCAAGTTTGTGACAAGAAACTTTCAACTTGGTTTAACGATGAAGAGTGCTTAATTCTTAAACCGGGATTTGTGGTACCTCAAGAGTGGATTCTTATGCGAGCTCCAAGGGTAAAGAATATGTATGTTTTAGACATGCGTACCATTACTCGATCTACAGAGCATACTTGCTTATTGTCAAAAGCTACAGAAAAGGAATCAATCTTGTGGCACAGAAGAATGGGTCACATTAATTTTAGGAAAATGAACTTCTTAGTTAAAAATGATTTAGTGATTGGGGTTCCCAAACAAACCTTTTCACTAAATGATCACTGTATTTCCTGTAAAAAGGGAAAACAAACTAAGAAGTCTCATAAACCTAAATTGATGAATTCGATTAACATTCCTTTGGAACTTCTCCATATGGATTTGTTTGGACCTGTAAGTGTTCGGAGTATTGGGGGTAAATCCTATTGTTTAGTAATCACTGATGATTATTCCAGATTTTCATGGGTTTACTTCCTTAGTACAAAAGATGAGGCTGCTGAGAAAATTAAGTATCTAATTCTGAGATTAGAGACTTTGTTTTCTCTCAAAGTGAAAATTTTGAGAAGTGATAATGGCACGGAATTCAAGAACTACTTAATGGAAATGTTTTGTCTTCAGCACGGAATTACTCAACAATTTAGTGCTCCTCGAACTCCACAACAAAATGGAGTTGCAGAAAGGAAGAACAGAACTTTGATTGAAGCTGCAAGAACAATGCTCTCAGATGCAAAATTGCCAACAACTTTTTGGGCAGAAGCAGTTAATACGGCTTGTTTCGTATTAAATAGAGTTCTTGTAGTCAAAGATAAGCAGAAAACGAGCTATGAATTATTGAATAATCGGAAACCGAATATTCAATTTTTGGAACCTTTTGGATGTCCGTGTTTGTTGTTGAAAACTAAGGATCGCATTCCTAAGTTTGCTGAAAAATCTGAATCTGGGTTTTTCTTGGGTTGCAAGTCCAGCAACTTGATTCAGGCATTTTCATACATCAAACAAAGTATGTTACTGAAATCTTAAAGAAATTTCTGATGACTGATGTCAAATCCATTTCTACACCCATTGATCTTGTTGAAAAGATTGGTCCTGCTCTTGATGATCAATCAACCGATGAAAAGGAATATCGGTCCATGACACATTCTTTAATTCTCTTGCTACTTTTCAGCATGATGTGTCTTCTTCTACTGCTACCGATTTGGATGACTTTGTTATTCCAGTTACATCTGTTCCTACTGAGCCAATTATTACTTCAGCTCCACCTGTTTCTACTTCTCATCTTACTCCACCACGATCTTCTGATAACTCAATTGCTCATGAGATCTTTTCACCTTTGACAACTGTTGAAGAAGAAACCACTTCCAATCCTGATGATACTGACGATTTTCAGGAACCTTCTACTGAACTAGAAGAACCAATTCTTGATGACTCTAGTGATGATGTAGTTAGTAATCCTGAAGATTCTAACTTAGGAAATAATTTGCACGTAGATTCGGTTCCTACATTGCGAATTAATTCTAAGTATCGACATCCTCTAAAGAATGTGATTGGAGATGTGTCAGAAGGCATTAAGACACGGCAGCAACTCAAGTCTGATTCTTCTTCTTGTTTTTTATCACAAATTGAACCAAAAAATGTTCAAATTGCTTTGACTGAATCCTCTTGGGTTCAAGCAATGCAAGAAGAATTACAACAGTTTGTGAAACTTGGGTGATTATGAAATCAAAATTTGAAATGAGTTCAATGGGTGAAATGGCATTTTTTCTTGGGTTGCAAGTCCAGCAACTTGATTCAGGCATTTTCATACATCAAACAAAGTATGTTACTGAAATCTTAAAGAAATTTCTGATGACTGATGTCAAATCCATTTCTACACCCATTGATCTTGTTGAAAAGATTGGTCCTGCTCTTGATGATCAATCAACCGATGAAAAGGAATATCGGTCCATGACACATTCTTTAATTCTCTTGCTACTTTTCAGCATGATGTGTCTTCTTCTACTGCTACCGATTTGGATGACTTTGTTATTCCAGTTACATCTGTTCCTACTGAGCCAATTATTACTTCAGCTCCACCTGTTTCTACTTCTCATCTTACTCCACCACGATCTTCTGATAACTCAATTGCTCATGAGATCTTTTCACCTTTGACAACTGTTGAAGAAGAAACCACTTCCAATCCTGATGATACTGACGATTTTCAGGAACCTTCTACTGAACTAGAAGAACCAATTCTTGATGACTCTAGTGATGATGTAGTTAGTAATCCTGAAGATTCTAACTTAGGAAATAATTTGCACGTAGATTCGGTTCCTACATTGCGAATTAATTCTAAGTATCGACATCCTCTAAAGAATGTGATTGGAGATGTGTCAGAAGGCATTAAGACACGGCAGCAACTCAAGTCTGATTCTTCTTCTTGTTTTTTATCACAAATTGAACCAAAAAATGTTCAAATTGCTTTGACTGAATCCTCTTGGGTTCAAGCAATGCAAGAAGAATTACAACAGTTTGTGAAACTTGGGTGATTATGAAATCAAAATTTGAAATGAGTTCAATGGGTGAAATGGCATTTTTTCTTGGGTTGCAAGTCCAGCAACTTGATTCAGGCATTTTCATACATCAAACAAAGTATGTTACTGAAATCTTAAAGAAATTTCTGATGACTGATGTCAAATCCATTTCTACACCCATTGATCTTGTTGAAAAGATTGGTCCTGCTCTTGATGATCAATCAACCGATGAAAAGGAATATCGGTCCATGATTGGGTCTCTTATGTATTTGACAGCTTCCCGTCCAGATATTATGTTTGCTGTTTCCATTTGTTCACGATATCAGGCAAATCCTAAAGTTTCTCATCTGAAGGCCGTTCAACGTATTTTTCGATACCTGAAAGGAAAGCCTAATTTAGGCATTTGGTATTCACATGATGATGACTTTTCTCTTTCTGCATATTCTGATTCAGACTATGGTGGATGTGGTATTGACTTCAAATCCACATCGGGTGGATGTCAATTTCTAGGAAAACGTCTTGTGACATGGCAGTGTAAGAAACAGGATACCGTCTCTACCTCTACTGCAGAGGCAGAATATATCTCTGCTGCAAGTTGTTGTTCCCAAATTCTTTGGATTCAACAACAACTCAGAGATTATGGGTTTCTTCTAAACCACACTCCTTTGCATATAGATAATACTGCTGCCATAAGTATCATACGTAATCCCGTCCAGCATTCTAAAACGAAACACATTGAAATTCGTTTTCATTTTATACGGGATTGCTATGAGAAACACTTGATTAACTTAGTCCATATTGATACTTTGAAACAACGCGCTGATCTGTTTACAAAAGCGTTTTCTAAACCTCGTTTTGAAGAATTAATCTTGATGCTCGGAATGAAGCATTTAGATCAAATTAAATAAACTTTGGATATTTTTGCATTTTCTTTTTTGTTTACGTTTTTTATTTTTTCTTTAAACAAAAATACAAAAACATATGAAAAATAAAAAATAGGGGGAGATTTTTGTGTAAAAGTTGGGAAATGATAGTACATTGGGAATTGTATTTACATATAAATCTGAAAAAGGAATGTTATGTACTATTTTTGATATGCTAATAGGTTTATATAGCATTTTTTAAATCAAATTTTCTATTAAATGTAATTTTAAATATGATTTATTGGTAGGCATTTATGGGTCTATCATATCCAGTCTAAGAAATGTCTAAATATTTTTGCATATTATTTTATATCTTCTAAAATATTAGTATATGACAATAAAATTATCAAAATGATAATAAAAGTCTTAAATTTTGAAGGATTAATATATTATGATTCATGATTTAGGGTCTTTATATTATGATATCTGGGAAAAATGTATTGACTATTTGTTGTACGGTGTACAGACCTTAGTTGGTATATTTTTTATAAACGGACATGCAAATATTGATAAAGATATAAATATCTATCATAATAAACTCTATCACTTTGTTATACGATGTATAGACCTGTGATACAGTTTATTAGTCCAACCCGAAGTATGACATATGTGACTAAAAGTCATTCCAACATATGTATGTACTTCTAAAGATATCATCATATTTTCACTCTCTATATGAAAATATTAATATATTATGAATTTGAAAGTATATTTTTATTTTGGTTATATAAAATGATATGCATATTAATAATAAAAGGAAAGGATATTTTAGATACCAAAATGTTTAAGTGTATAACACATACCAAAAATCATATATAAAATGATTTTTAGAAAGTATGCTTTATTAATGCTATGTAAATTTAAATTGGTCAAAAATATTAGCAATCAAAATAGACTTTCATTTCTGAAAATACAAATTAAATACATTCATTTATCCCAATATGATCCCAAGTCACGAAAATTACTCTAACAAAAAGATTTTATTTTTACATATTTTAGGTTATTAATTTTTCATTTTTCATTTTTATAGGTTACAAAATTTTATCCAAAAGTTTGTTTAAATTGATAAAAATGTTTTATTTAAAAATTGATGTTATTGTCGGATGAATATATACCTTTATTCACGGATAAAGATATATATATATTCACGGAATGCTTTCACGGACAAAAAGAAATAGTATAAGTCTTTTCAAAATTTGAAAAACTCACACTTTCCTTTTCCGTGATTATTACTCCGACAATCCTGATATTCCGACAATCACATTTTCTTTGATTTCTTCCTGATTACTTGGTTTTATTAAAAACCAATTCGACAGACTTACTCGTTTTTGAATTCCGAATCGACTGGTATAAATCTCTTTCATTTTTGTTAAAGATTTCTTGTTTAATCGATCAAATAACATTTGATACTGTTCAAAATAATCGTCCGACAATTCGAATTGTCGGACCATCCGACAATACAGTATTGTCGGATGAACAGTGTAATGGCTATCCGTGAATAATTGAATTCTCGGATAAACAGTACTCCGTGATTAATTCTTATGTTTGACTTTATTGACTTGTTTGACTATTTGACTACGACAATCATATTGTCGTATAAACAGTACTTATTCACGGATGAATAGTACTTCGACAATATTATTCACGGATGAATAGTGTTACGACAATATGAATCACGGAAAATATTTTTGAAAATTGATTTTAATTTTGAATTGTCGCATGAATTTTATTCACGGACAATATGATTCACGGATAAATATATGATTGTCGTATGAATAGTACATCACTAAGTCATATTGTCGCATAAAATTAATCATTATCGCATGAACAGTACTCATTTTGTTATTATCGGATACCTGAACATTTGAAAAAAATTTCTAAGTGTTGAAAAAATTTTTAATAAACTTTCTGTTGAGTTTGTGTGTCTAATAAAATCTTGGTGCAGTTTTTATTTTCAAATGGCAGATTTAGATCCAATCGCTGCTATTCAACCCGAAGTTCAACGTCGAGCAGTCGTGTTTGAAAAACGACATAATGCAACTGCATATCTTTTGGAGCAACCGGATAAACCCGAAAATAGGAAAATTTTCCCTATGATAAGGTTTCTTTTACGATCTCGCATATCACATGCCTTGACAGTATCTGTTCCTAATCTATATGAAAATCACATGATAGAGTTCTGGACTTCAGCTGAATATCAAACAGATGTCAATCCTCCATGTATTACATCTATGGTTGATGGAAAGCCATTGTTGCTGACTGAAGAGCTAATTCGTCATACTCTTCAATTTGGAGATACCTTGAATGCATCAAATGATATTCCTCGAAATGTCATTGATCAGTGTCTTCATCAAATGGGGTGTACTAAAGGACCTCATGATGTTCAAATCTTGAAGAATCACTTCTGTCCACACTTGAAGTTTTTAGCACATATGCTAATTGGATGCATCTCTCCAAGGAAAGCTGGTTTTGATTCGTTGAGTTATCAGCTTGCAGGAATTATGACAGCTCTTGTCTTAAATATTCCATTTAACTTCTCGAGATACATTTTTGAGAATCTGGCTGGCAATATTAATGATGATGGATTCTTCATGTATCCTAGGTTTCTTCAGCACATCTTTGATAATCATGTCAACGGAATTACGTATCATGGAAGCATTCTACACTACACTCCTATTCCAAAAAGAGTGTTTGCAGATTGTAATGGATATAGGGGCAAACCAGTGCCGCCTACTGTTGATTTATTTGGACATGTTATTGATGTTGATTTCCAACCGCCACAATTTGCGTTACCACAGATTGTACAACCTGCTGATTCTACTACTGATAGTGAATCATCTGAGGGGGAGCAGGAGATGCCTTTAATTGATCATGAAGAAGTAGAATCTTCTAGTTCTGAAGAGGATCAATCTTTTCGTCTACAATCTGTTGAAGAATCTTTAGTTCCTCAAAGACTTATTGCTGAAAATATAGAAAAGGAACGACAGGATTTGAGACGTCAACGTGAAGAGGCACAAGATCCTGAATATATACCTGATATTCAGCCATCTCAACGTCGCAGAATTTCTAAACCTAGTTCATCTGCTGATATCGCTTCTACTTCTATGCCGGTTGAGACACCACATGGTATTTCTGTCTCTATTCCAGCATCTTCTTCTATACCTGTTGCTGCTTCTGTTGCAGCTGGTACATCTTCTTCAATACCTGGACCAAGTGTTAGTATGGCTAACCTTGATGCATCATTACAACGTGCTGTCAGACCATTGATGACACTTGTTGAGAAACTTCAAATGGATTTACTCAATGCTGTACAAAGAATTAATACTCAAGACACTCTTCTCGAGGAACAACGCCAACAAATTCTATCTCAGAATGATCGAATAGAAGAATTGGAGCTGGACGTCTTCCTTCTAAAAGAAATGTTAGTTGATCAGGGGGAGAATAATGTTAATGATAATGATGATGATGATGATGGTGATGATAGTAATGATGATGGTGATGATGGTGATGATGATGGTGATGATGGTGATCATGGTGATGATGATGGTGATCATGGTAATGATGGTGATGATGGTGATCATAATGATGATATGACTGAAAATACTGATGATACTGGAAATGAAAGTGATCAACCAAATTTCTCACAAGCATTGGTTGTATTTCAAGCAACCGAACCATTAGAAGTTGATCCAATTAATGCAATTCATGAGTCTAGAGTGTTTGAGTTTGGAGAAACATCTCATACGTTTGAACAGGAGGAATTATTGGATAGCATTGAAGATGAAGAGGTGCTTTGTCCAACTCCTTTGAGTGTGATTATTGAAGACTTGATTCCATTTGTTGAACTTTGCAATGATGGCGATTACGATTTTGAAGATTTCGATCCAGAATATCCTCCGGGATTTGAACCTGATTTCGATTATGTTCACGTTGAAGACTGGGAAGATTCTGAAGATGAACTTCATCCGGAGAATATTCAGTCAGATATGTGTTCACAAGAAGGGTTATGGAAAGACTCTGACGATGATAAAGAGCCTGAGCAAAAAGTCTCTTGGTGGTTTCCCAAACAACCAAGTCCAGTGATTACAGTTCGTAAGTTCTTCAAGATACCAAGATATGAATGCGTTGGTAGAATTATCAGATGGAAATATGATAATGACAACAAAGTATTCATTATTAAGAGAACTGATGGACTTCAATATTTTGACTCAACATTCAAAGCCTTAGGAAAATTACCTAAGTGTGAAATCAACCATTTAGCTTCTGTGGATATAATTAATCGTTCAAGACATGGTTTGATAAATTGGATGGCTGATACGTTATCAAGAGAAAGTAATAATGGAAAATTCACATGGGTTAAGGAAACTTTCCCATTGAGGACCGTTGATTATTTTGATATCGATCCGATTTCTAATCAACCAAGAGTTACTTTGACATATCCTCGAGTTAAATGCATGACGAAGATTCCACTTGAGAAATTGCCTGTAAATTTTTTTTAAGTTCGTAAGTCATTGGAGATACAATGGATCAACCGGAGAAGCAGAAATTGCTTGTTATGACAGAGACTTGAATGGAGAAGTAATGTGGAATCGAGAGTCGATTGTATATGTATTTGATCCTCTGAGCTTAATTAATCTGTCAAAAGATGATCTTGAAGTCTTGCTTGTGAATCCAATTGTGTATGATGATGCGTATGATGACGAAAAGATGGCATTGAAATTTCAACGAGTTGTAGAAGTGTGCTGCTCTAAAGGTATTTTTGCTGGATGCAATCTTCCTGAATATGCTTGAAGATTTGAAGAAAAAGATCAAGTATTATCAAAGGGGGAGTTTGTAGAGACAAAGGTTGATTAATACTTAATTTTGTCCAAGTATTTTAACTCCGTGAATGCCTTGTGCGTGAATGTCTTGTGCGTGAATGCCTTGTGCGTGAATGCTTTGTGTGTGAATGACTATCCGACAATGAAATTCGATAATAGTTGTGTCCGTGAATGACAAGTATTAGTGTCTTTGTATCCGTGAATAAGAATGGTTCGACAATATTCATCCGTGATTACAGAGGATTCACGGATAGTATAATTCCGTGAATAGCTATTCACGGAATACACTTAGAATTGTCGTAGGCTTAGCATTGTCGTAGGCTTGTCTATAAATAGATGTAAGTTGAAGTCATTTGTAACGCTTCTTGATGTAATTTTGAAATCACTTGTACATCTCTTGTATATGAAATATAATCAAGATTTCTTGGAGAATATTTTCATCTTTTCATCTTTACTATAACTCACCTTGTGTTTGTTTGTATTTGTATTCCGCACAAATATATACAAGTTCTAGTTTGCGTATCCTGATCCAGGACGCTAACAATTTGTCAAAGGCGAATACTACGGCTAGCAGCTCCTTCTCGGTGGTTGTGTAGTTCTCTTGAGTGTCTATGAGTGTTTTGTTGGCATAGTAGATTGGTCGAAAGTGATTATCCTTCCTTTGCCCTAGAACAACTCCAACTGCGAAATCACGAGCGCCGCGCATGATTTCAAATGGTAGACTCCAATCTGGAGCGACCATGATTGGTGCATTAGTTAGCTCCTTTTTCTGGTAATTGAAAGCTTTCATGTAGTTCTCATCAAATATGAACTTGATGTCTTTTCCTAGCAGGTAGGTGATGGGTCACGATATCTTAGAGAAATCTTTGATAAAACGTAGGTAGAACCCAGCGTGTCCTAAAAAGCTTCGAATGGCCTTAACGTTGGTTGGTGGTGGTAGTTTGGCAATGGTTTCGACTTTTGCTTTGTCTACTTCGATTCCTGACCTTGATATTCGGTGTCCTAAAACTATTCCTTCCTTCACCATAAAGTGACATTTCTCCCAATTCAAGATGAGATTTGATTTTCACACTAGGCGAGCATTCTATCGAGGTTGGACAGACATGTTGCGAAAGAGTCTCCAAATACCGAAAAATCATCCATAAAGACCTCCATGCATTGTTCAATCATGTCGTGGAAAATTGCAACCATGCATCTCTGAAACGTCGCAAGTGCGTTGCATAATCCAAACGGCATTCGTCGGTACGCAAATGTTCCATACGGGCATGTGAACGTTGTCTTCTCCTGGTCCTTCGGATTGAGCGGGATTTGGAAATACCCGGAAAAACCGTAAAGGAAACAATAGAATTCGTTCCCTGATAGCCTTTCGAGCATTTGGTCAATAAATGGAAGCGGGAAGTGATCCTTATGAGTTGCTTCATTTAACTTCCAGTAATCGATGCAAACTCTCCAAACGATAATTGTATGTGTTGGTATAAGTTCATTTTCTTCGTTTGTAATAACCATCATTCCTCCCTTTTTCGGGACGACTTGAACAGGGCTAACCTAAGGTGAGTCGGATATTGGGTAAAATCAATCCAGCATCCAAGAGTTTAATAACCTCTTGCTTAACCACGTCCTGAATCTTAGGATTTACCCTCCTCTGCCTTTGTATGGATGGTTTGAAATCATTTTCCATGAGTATCTTGTGTGTGCAATAGTTGGGACTGATTACTTGTATATCAGAAATTTTCCATGCGATTGCCTTCTTGTGCGATTTCAAAACTTCGATGAGTTGAGCTTTCTCCTCAGGTTTTAACTCTTTTGATATTATTACCGGGAGTTGTGATGTTCCGTGGAGGTAAGCGTACTCAAGGTGGGGTGGTAATTCTTTTAATTTGAGGTTTGGCGGTTCTTCCATAGACGGCTTCATTCTAGCTATCTCGTCTCTATTCAGTTTCTCATATTCAGCTTGGAATGGTGTATCGTCTATCTCGGGTTCAGATGTGGAGATTGATGCAATTTCAACCCATTCAGTTTTATTTGAGAATTCTTCCGTCTTTAGCTCGTATTTGTTGACTGATGATGAGGAAACTTCATCATTTCTGGTGAGGATGATCCCTCCGTCATCGGTGAATTGGAATTCTTGAAATTGAGCGGATGAGGATTGGTTTATGTTGATTTCAGGGTTTGGAAATGGTAGTGGTTCGGGTTGGTTGGTTAATTGAGGCTCAATTGGCGGTGGTTCAACACTCATTCCCTTGAATGAATCTAGGATTTCTTCGATTGAAGGAAATGGGTTTGGTCCGTTGAATATGGGTTTATCTCTTTTTAGCCAAGGTATCGGTGTACCACATCCTAATGGAACAGCGATTGTTTTGCCATCGGTGCGAGGAGATTTCTTTTCAAACAGGGGAAAGAGTAGTTCGTCGGATGTTGTTGGCTAAGTGTGACACCCGTCGAATTAGGGCTAGTAATTAGTGCCTAATCAATTATTAATACATGTAATTAGTTCTGTGTTAGGCTAATTAATGTACCGATATATATATTATTGAATATATACAATTATGCGATTCGATTAAATCGTACAAGTTTCAAATCGAATGTATTTCGGTTCAATTAAATACGAACGTTGGTGAAACAATTTTATTAAATAATATAACATTATTTAATGACAATATCTTTCCCAAAATATTATCTTGATAATAATACTTTGTAATTAATTCGTATCGTACAAACAACGGTTACGTGATTTAAAATCCGTACAACGAACGAGCAAATCGAGATCCCTAAATTAACAAATCATCTATATAAATGTTTTTTTTTCCAAGTATTTAGAAAGAACACTTCAAGTGAAAGTATTGAAATTTAAATCGTTACTTAAAAACGCGTAATAAACGTTTAAACACCAAACCGAACAAGAAAACGAACACCGCATGAAGCACAAATCGAATAAACGAGAAAATGACCAAAATACCCTTGTGTGGGCCCCCTAGGCCGGCCCCCTCATCCCCCATGTGACCCCATGTGGTCACCACCCACATGAGCCACTAACACTTCATGCAAGTGTTGAGTTAGTGGAATACTACATCACTCTCCATTCACCTCATTTCATTCCACTCAAACACACCAACTAATTTCTCTCTATTCTCTCTCAAGTTCCAGAAAACTCAGCCCCTTTTCTCCACCCTCAAACCACCACAAGTCCACCACAAATCACCATAGCACCACCACCATCAAAGTCACTATTCTACAAAGAACACAAGCTCAACAACAACTCCCCTTTCTCCTCGTCTCATTTCCATCAAAATCTTTGTAAGGAAACTTTTTCTTACTTTCATATTGTTTATTTATATGTTATAAAACTCACCTAACAAGATTATGTCCAAATATAAACTTAAAATACGTTTTTATGAATTTTTCACAAAAGATACACAATCTGTCCAGAAAAACACAGATTACTAAAAATGTCATAACTTGAGTTGTAGGACGATTTAGAAGATGAATTTTTTTAAAAAATTTGCGTATTTAAAAGATCTACAACTTTCATGTTTTACGTTTTTACCAGATCCGAACGTATTTTTCTCTATTTAACAATTTGTGGGACTGACCTGATTAAAATCAGAAACTGGACTATGCATGACAAATTAAATTGTTTCTCTATGATCATGGGCTTAAAACTCTTGAAAAACATAAGTTAGACACTACACACCTAGAAGATCAGTTGATAAAAATTGTGAGACTTGACTTTGACCAGAAATTGCTAATATCACTTGGGGAATAAACCGACAAAAAGTCAAAAAGGTGAAATCTTAAACATTTGAAACTTTTATAAGAATCGACACTCTTGGTGAACTTGGACACAAACCGACAATTTATTTAGACTCTATAAACTGATATTTGGGTTGGGTGAAAGTTTCGGGTCAAACCGAGTAAGTTTGACCAAGTCAACAAAAGTGGCTAGTTTTCGAAAAACTTACTATATTTGGAAAGTGGTAACAAAAATGGGTTTAGTTGACCTAGTTAGTAACTTGGACCAAAAACTAATTTTGGAAAGTTTCCCGAATGAAAAACCGACACTTGGATACACTTGGGCTAAAAATGGAAATTTGACCAAACGCTAGTGTCGCATGGCCTGCGACACTACCTGCGACATTACCTTCGACACTACCATAGTGTCGCTAATAGTGTCGCTATTTATTAAAAATTTGATTGAACCTGCGACACTGACCCTAATGTCGCATAACCTTACTGCGACACTGACTTTTGTGCGACACTGACCCTAATGTCGCATAACCTCACTACGACATTAACCTTAATGCGACACTGACCCTAGTGTCGCATAAACTCACTGTGATATTGACCTTAGTGTCGCATGACCTGCAACACTCGCATACACTGCGACACTTACTCTAGTGTCGCATGACTTGCGACACTGACACTAGTGACACTACTAGTGTCGCTAAAAACAGAATTTATGGGACTTGTTTTCACCAAGTATTGAACATGGATAACAACTTATAAACACACATGATACATACTGTAACTATATATATGATGACACAAACTTAATAATAATGTCTTAAAGGATTATTATTACAAACTTTCACCAACGGGTTATACACGTTTTGATGAACAAAGTTGAACAATCAAACATTTGGACATAACTAATTGTTGGACAACAAACATAGATGGTCTGTTGAGACATCTACTCACTCATATAACGTTGCGCGTGTTGAACGCCCGACAGGTTACAAGTCTTCGGACATCAATACACAGCTAATCAATTCAAGTTTATTTTAATAAACACTCAAGGCTCAGGTGAGTCTCATGGCCCCTATTTTACTGCTTTTCAATCAGGGGTGTGATATTATTGCTCGTTTTGTTTTACAAGTAGAACGCAAGTACAATTCAATCAAATACTACATGAGTTGTTTTCAACTAATCAATAAAGCCCTCCATAGCATAGTCTGGTAATACATCTGTAGCGTGAATGTTAGTATATGATATCATATAGGATTGACAATCCTCGTCCGGGTTAGCACGCACTAACTGGTCAAACGGACGTATTAGCATTTGGGAAGACGAGTGTGGATTAGGCACTCGTAGGAGGCATTCAAGTTGGGTTTCCTTAATTGGACCTGACACTCAAGTTAAGCTCAGACTATGTGCTCATGGCTGTATAACTTTTATTTTGCTTAATTGCATTTTAAATTCAATTATAAAATCTTGCGGTTCATACAAATATATGTTGATATACAAACCTGTGAGCTCACCAGCGTTTCGCTGACCCATTTTAGCATGTATCACAGGTGACCAGCAGTAGGTTGGACTGCTTAATCAAGATCCATTAGCTCGAGTCAGCATGCAAACAATCAGAGATTTAGTTGCATTATTACATTTTGTATAGTTTAATTATGTACTTAAATCTCTCAATTTCAAAAGGATCTAATGTAAATGATACTTTGATGTAAACTTTTATTTTATCAAATTAAATTTAAAACGATGCATGTAGTGGTCGTTCATTATATCTTTTGTGCTGTGTATATTGATTAGTCGCGCCCCGACCCGATTCGCTTCCGCAACCCGAATTTGGGGGTGCGACACTAAGTGATTGCGGATTGTAGCCCAGGGTCCTCGTTATATAACTTCCGAACGGTGATGATGGTGTTGGGTATCGGATCCTGGCTAGATAGTGCTAGTACTTCGTGGAGATGTTCATCAAAAATATCCTGCATGGTATCACACAAACCAAGGTACTCTTCCAGTGATTGTTTCATTAATCGATCGACATTAAAGGTGACTTCCTCATTCCCAACTCTTAGTTTTAAAGATTTTTCATTAACGTCAATTACGGCTTTGGCAGTAATTAGGAATGGTCTGCCTAGGATGAGCGGGATATGGGTGTCTTCCTCTATATCCATGACAATAAAGTCTACTGGAAAACGAACTTATCGACTTTGACCATGACATCTTCAGCAATTCCTCGAGGGAGCTTAACTGATCTGTCAGCTAATTGTATGGTCATACGAGTAGGCAGTAGGTCATTTAGTCCTAATTTCTTATAGAGGGAATAAGGCATAAGATTAACACTAGCACCTAGGTCTGCTAAGGCGTTACTAATTTGAATTCCTTGGAGAAAATAGGGTATAGTAAAGAGTCCAGTATCGCCTAATTTAGGTGAGAGACCACGTTGAACAATTAAAGAACATTCAGCATTCAAGGGTAAACTAACTATTTGCCTAAGTTTTTCTTTGTTTGAAAGGAGTTTTTTAAAGAATTTGGCACACAAGGGCATTTCTACTAAAGCATCTAATAATATAACGTTTAAGTGTAGGCTTTTAAATATATTCAGATATTTACCGAATTGGGCTTCTTGCTTTTCCTTCTTTAGTCTATCAGGATAAGGTATTCTCGTGTGAGGTACATTATCTGGAGTTTTGGATGGGTCAGATGTTGTGACAGGGATGTCAATTGACACATTTTCACTAGGTGTAGATATTGGGAAAGAAGTGTTTTTGGGGGTGTTATCGGGTGCTGGCGGATCAACGTTGGTTACTTTTCTTCCCCTAGTCACGATTAACACATCATCACTTGGCGGATGGGTGGTGTCATTAGTGATTGCCGACGTACTTTCCTCAATAAAACTTAAGTTTTTCAAAATAGATTCCATGGTAGAGATTAATTTTTCTGAAATTTTTATCATAGCGTCAATGTTATCTTGAAATCCGGTTACTCTTTTGTTTATAGCATTTTGTTCGAACATAAAATCTGATAAAGATTGTTTTGAGGAAGGTAAGTGGTTTGTGGGTGAAGAAACAGCCAATAGTTGGGTTAAAGATTCATTTGGTGTGGGGATAGTTGAGTCAAAATAGGGTGTTGACATGATTGGTCAACAGTGGTTAAACTAAAACTAAACTAGATCTAAAGGTAAAAAGGGTAACTTTTGATCGATGTTGATCTTTCAAAAGGATCGCTAAACCCTAAAGTTGCTAAATTCCTAAAATCGGTTGCTGACGCTCCCCGACAGAGGCGCCAAAAACTTGTTGTGATGCACACCGGTCGTTGGAATTTCTAATGGTGATGCAAGACAACAGTGGGTTTTAAATTTATAAGGCTGGGGCATAGGGTTACTATTATGCTAATCAAAGGGCTAGCAAAGGACAAGTATAACCTAAGATCGTTCTTCAAAGCACGGCAAATTGAAGCTAGGAGATTTAGAAACTTTTATGTATTTAGCTAGGGAGAAAAGAGTTGGTTTTGGTTTTGGTTTTGGATTCTCTATTCTAAATTAAATTAAAACAAACTGAAAGGTGGAGGTTACTTCTGGCGTTCAGCAATTGAAGGGATTGTCTACTATGAAGTGGAAGTGGTTTAGGAGTTGTTTAATATGGAGAGTTCTAATGGAGATAAATTCGTAAGTTAATGTGAGCTATCATATCACTGCAATCCTTCTATCGGGCTAACGCGGAGGTGTCCACAATCAGGAAAATAAAATGTCACGTGGGTTGCAGCATATATTAAAGCATACACCGAAAGTTCTCTCAAATGTATACCCATATTATCCGACAGTTAATCTCGAATTCTATTCCCCAATCTCGGTCGTCAGAGATGTCCGAATCATGGCATAGTTTGTTGAATAAACAATCTTACGAATGAGGTTTACCCTCACCGGAATAGGTTGGACTAACTGGTCTAGGCGGCCGGATAATATGTCATCACTTATTCGTACGAATTATCAACATTACTCAGGTATGCAAGAATACAGGGATGGTTTGTACTACAAATGGAAACTTAAGTAACACGTTTGTTATTCTATTCATAATTTAACTACCTTCAGTCGTTCTCGACTTCCATACATTTGTACTCCGCCGTAGGAGTTTCCAGTACTATATCAGAGAACAGTCAAATAGGTTCCGTCATATTACTTCACGATATTTAATGCCATTTGTATTTCACTATTATGATGATCCTAAGGCAACAATCAAACAAGAACATGCAATAAGACGATCAAAGCAATAGTTCGATATAAGCATACAAAGGTATTACTTAAGTTGAGGATATTCCGAAAGTTGTCTTGAAAATATCGTCTATGTGAATTTAATCTTAATCTACCTCTATTCCCATATTCCGTGTCTCTTGGATCCTATTTTGGTCTAGAGAACCCCGGCCATGCCGAGCTCAATGATTCAATCTAACATAGTATAATTAAGTGACCTATATCCTATGAGTTAGCTACGTTCATTTTTGGATAAGGTTTTAGTCACAACATGAGTTGGGCAAATAAACGATAAAGATTTAATTCATACATCTATTTATAATATAAACCATCCGCAATCTCATAACATACAACACAATTACATATTTAAAATTCTCTAAACGACTATCATAGCAGACAATTGAGTTATCTAGTTAACCATGGCAATTCTAGCATGCAATCTTAAATTTATAAAATAAAGAACAAACATATTTAAATATGAAAGATAGATTAAGACCTGGAAAGGTATACAAGTAACTCGTAGCTACAATGCATCCCGGAGCACCTCCGTACAAATCTTCCTTAGTTAATTAATTAGCTATTCTAATTAATTAAACTAACCTAAAGAAAGAAATACTAATTTTTACAAGAAAGATATAAAATGTAGAAAGTGTATGGTGTGTGTTCAAATGAACCATGGAGCCTCCTATTTATAGGGGAAATTTGGTGCATTTTAGCAACATGGGGCACATGTTAGCAAAAGGTGGGAAAGTTGCTAGCACATGTACCCTTGATTGGACGTAAAAAGTCACATTTTTACGTACATAATTCCCACCTTTTTAGCCCTAAAATAGATGAAATCATTCAATATCAATAGTTTTTCACCATAATTCATTGTTAAGGCTAAAAATAAGGCATTGCTTCAAAAATCACTTAAAATGGCTAAATAACGTACAAAACAAAGCATAAACAATATGGTCACGTTCCACGAGCACTTTTTAGCATAATACTTTAAAATTATTCTTTGATTATCTCATTATGATCTTCAGGTTATTATCAGAACGTGGACATAAAGAACGCTGAAAACGGAGCTAGAATGAAGAAATTAGGGTCAAACGAATTACGATCCAGCACGCAAGACTTACAATCCAGTGCACAAGACCACGACCAGGGCTACACCACCCCTAAAAGGGCTGTATACCCCCCTTAGGGGCCGTATACGCCCTTAAAGGGGCCGTATACCCCCTCTTTGGGGTCGTATACCCCCTGTAGGGGTGGTATACCCCCTCTACGGTGCCGGATACGCCCCGTTTGCTACCGAAAACGCCCTATTTAGTGTTGAATACGCCCTCTTTGGTGTCGAATTACATAGCGCGGGGGTGTATTTCAGTGTTAAATTGGGAGCGAGGGTGTTGAGTGTAAAATTGTAACTTGTAAGCCTATAAATAGAGGCTCTCACCTCCTCATTTCAACAAGCAATCAATCCATCTATCCCTCACAACACACAACTCATTTCACACACACTGCACTCTCTGTCTAGAGTTTCTCTCTCTAGACTTACTCTTTCTAGGTTCTCTCTCTAGTCTCTCTCTAGTTTCTCTCTCTAGGGAACTAGTGGGAAAATTAGGAGAAAATCCTTTCTTCTTAGAATAGATATGTAATATAATTAGTAGAGGCTAGCGGTTGTAATATTTGGATATTATTCGAAGAAATACAAGTTGTTATTCTGCTCGCAATACGTATCGGTATTATCTATCCTTTCTATTATTAATTTGTTATAATGTTCTTGTTTGATGTTTGTGATTTATTAATGATAGAAATGTTTATTGGTATGCTTTGTGATTAGTTGCTTGAATGTTTGCCATGATTTAGATAGTTAAGTGTGATGTTACAGTAATTCTCTATCTGTATAAATGGGAGTTGTTTTACGCTGTTATCAGTCTAAGCTTTTCCTGAATAGACCTTATCATTCACCCTTTCCAGGCTTTCACGTGACTATTGCCCTTAGGATAGGACTTTGCAAACCCTAATACTACGTAGATATAGTTATCTATGTTTTTGTATGAAGCTGTGGACATGCCATAAAACGGCTCAGTACTTAGTATAGCGCTAGAAACACCTCTGGTTAAGTACAAATGCGTGGAAGCTACGGACCGGTCATAGGCATATGACACCGTAGATACCTGGAAGTTACCCTTCCAGAACATTGTCTAGGATATAAGTTGTGGAAATGCTAAACCTTTGTAGGATTATACACCGTGAGTATAGTTAGATTTATACGAGCTGTGGAAATAACTGAATGCATTATACACTGTAAGTATACCTAGGGATGAACGTCTGGTCGTAAAGGAGGGTCTATTTCATGACGGAAGGATTTGAGCTTAAAATAAGTAAAAAAGGAATTCTGAAAAGAAAGCGAAGACTCGTCAGTAGTCTAAGATGCTTAAACCCCTTAATTCCACTTAGCCGATAGTTTAGAATAACAAAGTAAACAACCAGTACACAATTAGGTAATAACATTTAGACATAGGTGTTAAGAACGGTCAGAATATCCTGTAATGGCGGTTTGCTACCTTATTCATGCACCCAGGAGATATCTCCAAGAAGGGTCACTTGTCCTTATCGAACAGTGTTGGGGGTTGAGCAACATGATCTGATCAGAATCATGATAGCCTAGGTACTCAGTGACATACTAATTTAGAACCGGAACTAAATACGTAGGGTCCTAGTGTTTACACCGAAGTTTATTTGTCTGTTAGCTGAATGTGTCCCCAATAATCATCATTCCAATAATACGCTATCCTAAATCATGGTGAACCACGTCTTTGTTATCCTTAAGTGTTACATATCTGCTAGCCTCCCTTTACTTTTATACTTTCTTAGTATTTTAAATAAATAAAAACCAAAAAACAATCACCCTTCAATCTATAAAAACCCCAGCTTAATTACTAAGTTATCAGAACTAACTCAGTTTCAGTTCTACCATCGTGAGGAACGACCCTGGATCATCCTTACCACATACTAATATTAGGTATTCGTACCTAGTAATAGTAAGTAGTTCGGAAGGTTTTGGCTCCCCCCGACTATTATAAATTTAAAACCACCCTCCGATCGTCGGTCTCGACTGGAAGGTCCGCAACGACAAGGAAGCGATTCCTTGACCGACCGTTGCCGGAGAAGGTAGTACGATTTAGAGCTTGTTTAGACAAATTTAGTTTTTAAGCGATCCTTTTGGATTAGGATTCACCATCCCTATCCGAAGTTACTTTCAGCACATAGATTAGTGTAGTTAGATTAGATTAGCATAGTTTAAATTCCCTTCTCACCCTAACTTAAATTCTAAAACCTTCTTCGTGTGCTGTCTTTACTGAGAACTTGGAGATGGCTACTCTACAACAATTAAGTGATCAGTTAGATAGTCTTGTTAAATCAATCCAAGATAGACGTAGGAGTGATGCCCACATAGATAACGAATGTCAAAGGTATAGTATGACTTATTCAGCTAACATAGGGTATTTAGGTTCTCAATACCAGTACGACCCTTATGTTGTCCAGCAACATCAATACCAAACTTACTATCCTGAACCATTCAATGTCTACTCACACTCATCTCACCGTGTACATAAACCACAACCATACGAGAGTTCTAACTTCAGAGATATGCCCATAGCTTATCTCAGTAGTAATGCTACTCTTTCCCCTTTTTGCAATCGACTTGAACAAGCACTTAAAGACCAAGAGGACATGCTTAGAAGATGTACTGAAAAGATGTCTAAAATAGAAGCACTAGTCGAAGCAAGAAGTAATGAAACTAGGGATCAAGTTACAACTGATTATAAGCTATAGAAAGATGAGAGGCACCCACACACCACATCTACACTTGAAACAGACTTTCATTCTCTTAAGTTTGGTTGCAAAATTCCTTCAAACCCTTCACCTACCCAATCTTCTAAATCCTCACTTCCACTCATTCTTAACCTATCTACATCCGAAACCAACGAGGAGTTCATTCTAGAAGAACTTTCCGAGTCATTGCAACTTGAAACTTCTGGCCGAAGTGACGAGTATGACTTGGTGGACGAAGAGATAGAATTAGAAAGCTCAAAGATGGAGATTTACACAGAAGACCCAGCTTCAGAAGGATCGGAGAAATACGCGCCAACTCTGGAGAAGTGATCTCATTCCTATTCAAACCAACATGGTTGACAACATCCCGCAACAGGTTGTGTTTAATGATGTCCCACATATCTTCTCGGATGAATCTCCCCTTGATCTGGTTGAACCCTTAATTGCCTTAGACCATCCAGTCCCCCAAGTAGTCGATGAGAATATTGCTACGAGATTGGAGACAATAACGGATAATGTCCCACCTCCATGCCCAGAGTACAACATTATCATTGACCAAAAGACCATAGGAAGCAAGGAAGGATCTGCGTCATGGTTTCCCTTCAAACTATCTCTCCACCATATAATGTCTTATACATCATTGAGAGGGAGGATTCCTTTAACCAACCCATTCTGTCAATCCAACCCAAGGAGGTATTAGAAGTCGAGAGATTTGTTATACCATCGGTAGAACTGTTTCCTCACTTTAAACCACCTCCTCACATTGGACATACCCGAGCCTTAACTTGCTTTAAACTCTTAGGTATGTACCAATACTATCACTTGTGTCTTCTAATGGATGCAAGGAAGTCACTAGGATTGCGTGATAAGTAGTGCTAGAGTCAAGCTAGTGACTCGAACAAAAACAAGCGCTTCTTGGGAGGCAACCCGTGTCTAACGTACTTTTAATAGTAGGATAAGCCGTAAGCTAACCTAAATAAGTAGAAAATGATCCCTAAAATGAATGTTCCAAAGTTTTCTTTATTTTTAAGAACAAAAAGGATGGTTTGCGAAATTACTTCATTAAAAGTTAAATTTTTGTCAAATCTTAAAACTTCCTACTCCCACTTGTTTGAACATTATTGCAAAATCCAACTTTTACCATTATCTAAGATCTCAAGTTCTCAGTATCCCTTTCACTCTCATGGAAACCTACTAGGAGTTAGGAGCATTAGTCATACCCACTGGCATGTTTCAAGCATTTGAGGTACTTACATATATTTATGTGAACATACATGAGATACTAATGATTAATCTGGTATCCTGATCTGTATGTCAATATGTGTATTATGCTTGAACTCGTTTAAAAATGTGTGCTTTGGATATCTCTATTCTTAGCTACCTGATTCAATTAATAATACTAGTATTTCCATATATGCTACGGTGAAGTTTTAGGCAACTAACACTTTTAGTGTGAGATTAGACTCCAAGTCATATACTGGTTTTATTTCATCTTCAAAGTACTCACTTTGATAGTTTTTTCGCAAACCAGTGAATCTCTGATTTGGAGGATAATCACTTGTTTGTTAGATCACATTTGCTTGTTCTACTTGTACAAATGCCTAACAAACAGGAATTTATGCCTATGGATGAAGAATCTTTGGGAATGATGGAAAAGCAACAAGGGGAGCTTACAGTTCATTAAATTTGGAAATCTTTGGAGCATTACTTTGCAGGGGAAGAGATGGTGCTTTTAGACACGTATAGAATTTCTAGTTGTCTATGACTAGTTCATCAAGGAGAGGCCTTCACTCTTCCAGTATCCAGAGGATGCCATCACTTCGCTTTATTTTCTACAATCTATCCAAGTTGAGCTCTCGACTATAACATCAGCGCTTTCAGGAGGCAACCCGTGCAATAAGATGTGTTGATAGTTGTAAGTGAAGAAAATCTCTGAATATCCTTCACACTTGGATATACCAAAAATTATTTTCAAAATATTTCAACTCAATTTTTGCAAAATCACTTGTCTCGGAAAAAAAGGAAAGTTTTTAAGAAAAATTAGTTCATGTGTTTCGAGCATTTGAGGTACTTGCATACTACTTTTATGCATTATGCTCGAACTCATTTAAAAATATATGTTCTATAGAAAGCTTTGTAGTAGAAAACATCTTTTCATTCTGAGACAGTGAATCCTTTCGATTGCAAAAATATGAAGTTGAATGGAAAGGTATATCCAACGTGTTCACACCTACGAGATTACTTCACAAGTGTCTTGGATGAAATGAAAGGTGAAGCCCATCTTTATAAGCAAACCCCTAGAGCTAATGGAGCTGCCACCTAACGAAGATTTCAAGAAATTCTTCTCGCGGCATAATTAGACCTTCAGCTTTAGCTACCTGGGGAGTTTCTTTATCCTTTCTCCGTTTTTATCATTTTTCTTTACTTAGTACTGTTAATTAATCAAAGTAATCTATACCATATCCTAAGCTTATCACTAAGTGTGGGATTCCAACCCAAAACAAACACTTGAGAAACATTTTCTTATATGTTTAAACTCTAAGCGTGGGATTTTACTTTCAGTATAATCTCCATTAAAGAGAACATTAGGGACAATGTTCCTCTAAGTGTGGGATAGCGGTATAGAATACCTTAGATAGATTTTTATGTCCAAATAGCAACTCGGAAAATGTTCCTCACTCTAAAATTGATTAAAAATTTTCAAATTTTTTTGCATAAAACAAAGAAAAGCATGAGCTTAACTTCGACAGTAGATAGCTACTCATTCAGTTAGCTCTTCTATTTTTGAATTTTAATGTTTCTAAGAGGAGCTATTTTAAATATGAGTAAGTTATTTTGGAAAATAGTGTAAATAAGGTAGGAATTTCTCAAATTAAGAAATGATAATCTTAGGGGCAGCGCATGACTAAGCATATACAACCCATATTAATTGCAGTGAGGTATCTTGAGCCTATATAAGCATTCATTTTAAATGCTTCACTATTCATTTGATTGTCTGTGCCGATGTATGCATTTCTGAATTAGAACTTGCTCCTGGTATGCATTTCGAGACCATATTGGTGAGTACTGTACGCGGTATAGGTGCAATTAGATGACCTTGACATTCCCTAGGAAATAAA
Organism: Pseudognaphalium luteoalbum; assembly: GCA_963422505.1. Lineage (NCBI taxonomy): Eukaryota > Viridiplantae > Streptophyta > Magnoliopsida > Asterales > Asteraceae > Pseudognaphalium > Pseudognaphalium luteoalbum. Next base: position 35,564,886 of record OY730193.1, read on the forward strand.
CCCATTTTCTCATATCTCTTCAAGCCTAACCATGTCGATACTCATCTTAAGTATCGATGATCCGCCTAGTAAACCCTGTTGAGCCTTAACCTTTTCGTTTCTTGAAAACCCAAGTTTTTAAACCCACTCACTTTCATACCCACCAAAACCTTATCTTGGAATTTTAAATTTATGAAAAATGCTATTTAGATATTCTTTTTGCTTTCACTCTAAAAATCACAAATTTCGTGTTTTACTCAAAACTTCTCGTGTGCGTTTACATAATCAAAATCTCAAAAGATCGAGAATTCTTAGGTGCAAAAAATTGGCACCAAGTGAAATTCGAAATATCAAAAGATTGAAAAATGAAAGCCAGAAAGGATCCCAAAAAAGGGAAGTAAGTAATAATAAATAGAAATTCCTTAGAAATTCCTTGGCAAAGAAATTCTAAGCCAAAAATATGTCATAGAAATAAAGCTAAGTGCTTCAAATCTCCCGAAAACTCCGATCTCTGAAAGATATAATCTTCCATGTGTTTTCAAAAACATAGAAGTCAAAATAGCTATATTTCTCCCTTTCCGTTATCCGTTTCCATTTTCATTAAAAAGCGTATCTAAGTAATTTTTTTCATGAGTTTAAAAGTCCTAAGATAAGCATAACCCTTTAAACCTAAAAACATCCCACTATCCATACCCTTTAACCCTCACCTCACTTAAAAACCTGATGAATGTCTTGGGATAATTAGCACCGTTGTCATCTAAGTGGTGGAGATTTGATTCTCGATCAAACCTATGACGATGAATGTTGCATGACTGGCTTTTGAGCGATTTCGTTTGTTTAGAATGATAGGAAACCCGGTACACTTTTGAGTGAATTGAGTGACCACCTGGTGAGATTGCCTAAGTCATGTGTATGCCAAAGATCACGAGAATCAGAAGCATGCCCAAAGATATTCATTTCTTATTTCTGGAACAAATATCTTATTTGTATCGATTTTCTGAAACAAGTTACTTGTATGAAGAATGATTGTTTTTAGAAATATTTTAATTCGCAAAAATCGGGCCTAAAAACATCTTGTTAAGTGAGGATAGTTGAAGTGTTGGTTGAGGACAAGCAACGTCTAAGTGTGGGATATTTGATTGGACGTAAAAAGTCACATTTTTGCGTACATAATTCCCACCTTTTTAGCCCCAAAATGGATGAAATCATGCAATATTAATACTTTTTCACCATAATTCATTGTTAAGGCAAAAAATAAGGCATTGCTTCAAAAATCACTTAAAATGGCTAAATAACGTACAAAACAAAGCATAAACGATACGGTCCCGTTCCACGAGAACTTTTTAGCATAATACCTTGAAATTATTCTTTGATTATCTCATTGAGATCTTGAGGATATTACGAGAATGTGGACATAAAGAACGCTGAAAACGAAGCTAGAATGAAGAAGTTAGGGCCAAACGAATTACGATCCAGCACGTAAGACTTACGATCCAGTGCACAAGACCACGACCAGGGCTACACCACCCCAAAAAGGGCTATATACCTGTGACACCCGACGATTTAGGGTTACTGATTAACCCTCTAGAAACCCTAATTACGTGTGTTTAGTTTTGTATTAGGCTAAATGCTTGTAATTACGTGAAACTATTTGTATATTTATGTGTGAATATACACTTCCGTAATTAATTTATATTACGCTACGTAATTCGTTGTAATTACGCTCACGTAATTTGGTAAAATTGTGCAAAACAACAGGACGGAGTCCGACAGAAAATACGACGTTGGTGAAAACTTTTCTATAAATAACTTAAATCTACTTTTAGAAGTTATTTATCATATATTATTATTTTAATATAATAATACCCGAAAAACCTAGACGTTTCGATTAAAAACGTCTCAAACGTAACGAAAACGCGCAGAACGCGCCCGACAAGCGATCGAAAGTCAAAATACATTTTTGACTCTAAAATATATTATTTAGAGTGAACCAATCAATTAATATATCATGTCTATAAACGATAACGAAAAACGTCCAAATAAAACGTCACGCGATTTAGAATCCGTACAACGAACGCGCAAACCGAGATCATTAAATTAACGAATTGTTTTTATAAATGTTTTTCAAGTATTTATAATGAATACTTCAAATGAAAATATTGAAACCAAAATCGTTACTTAAAAACGCATATTAAACATTTAACACCAAACCGAACGAGAAAACGAACACCGCGCGAAGCACAAATCGAATAAAACATAAAATGACCAAAATACCCTTAGTGGGCCCCCCCCCTTGGCCGGCCCCCCCTCTCCCCTCATGGCTGCCCATTCCCCTCCCCCACTCATATTCCATGCAAATATCAATCTCTACACTCCATCTCATTTCTCACCTCACACTCCAACCCTCCATCATTTCCTCTCCCACTTTCTCTCTCAAAAATCCACCAACAAACTCTCTCTATTTCCAGAAAAACACAGCCCTCAAACACCCTCATTATCATCACCATTAAATCATCATCATACTTGCAAGTTCAAGAGGAGGAAACAAGCTCAAGAACACCATCTTCTTCATCATCACTTGTTCTTCATCTTTTCTTTGTAAGGATTCTCAATAACTTCCACTTATTTTACTTTAATACTACTGATTTCAATGTTATAAAGCTCATCTAACAAGATTATGTCCAAATATAAGCTCAAAATACGTTTTTATGATTTATACACATGAACACATAATCTGTCTCAGAAAAGTCAGCTTAGTAAATCGACCATAACTTGAGTTCTACGAAGAATTAGAAGATGCATTTTTTTTTAAAAGTTGCATATTGAAAAGATCTACAAAAAGTTATTGTACGGATCTTTCCAGAAATCTACGGATTTTCACATAAATACGAATCTATGCGACTGGTCTGCATGTGCTTAAAAACTGAGTATGGTTCTACCCATAAATTTTATACCTATCAAGATGGACACTATAATTACTGGAAAAATTAAGTTAACCTCTAGACATATGGTAGAACAACTGGTAAAAATTATGGACTCTAACTCGGAATATAACTAGCTAAGAAAAATAGAGGAAGTGAACCGACAAAACCGAAAAACATAAATATGGACTGTTTTTTGACTTTTATACAAACCAAGACTTTTGGTGAACTCCGACATGAACCGACATCATATTTAGACCCTATAAACTGATATTTGGGTTGGGTGAAAGTTTCGGGTCAAACCGAGTAAGTTTGACCAAGTCAACAAAAGTGGCTCGTTTTCGAAAAACTTACTATATTTGGAAAGCGGTAACAAAAATGGGTTTGAATGACTTAATTAGTAACTTGGACCAAAAACTAATTTTAGAAAGTTTCCCGAACGAAAACCGACACTTAGAACACTTGAATTTAAAATTGAAATTTAGATCAGGCGTAAGTGCCGCCCTACCAGCGACACTTACCCAAGTGACGCCTATAGCGTCACTTACCTTTAGTGACGCCTGACCAAGTGCCACCTATAGCAACACTTACCCAAGTGATGCCTATAGCGTCACTTACCTTTAGTGACGCCTGACCAAGTGCCGCATATAGCGTCACTACCCCAAGTGACGCTGCCAACTTAAAAATCACATTTAACGTCACTTGACCTAGTGCCGCTAACCAACTAAGTGACGCCCCTAAGTGACTCTACAAGTGACTCTATAAGTGACTCTATAAGTGACTCATAGATTGACCAACTTTGACCTACGGTTTATGGCTTATACAAACTAAAATAATCTGTTTGCAACACACGATATGTACTAATGAATAGTATGCAATAAAACAAACTTAATAATAATGTCTAATGAATTATTATTACAAACTTTCACCAACGGGTCGTACACGTTTTCGATAAACGAACTTGAACTACTATTTGGACATACTAGTTGGTGAACTAGCTTTAGGTGGACATAAAACCCCCACCTACCCGATTGGCTTAAGTGGACATTAACCCCCACTTATACAATCGCTATAGATGGTCTTTTGAGACATCTACTTATACAACCTCATACGTTTAGGGCGTTAGGAGGTTGCACACGGGAACGAGAACACCCGCTATTTGCTAATATTTGATATTGCTTGCTACCTGCTCAACTCTGGTGAGTTTCATAGCCCCTTTTTACTGTTTTTCACTGGGGTGAGAATACATACAACTGTTTTATAAACTGCTTTATGATCACAAGTACTGGAAACAACTTTTTGTACGGATTGCATGAGACCTGAATAATCCACTAAAGTCCTCTACTTATCATAGTCATTAAAATTTGTGCGTGAGTATTATTGGGTGGTACCATCAGGGTTTGACAAACCTCGTCCGGGCTAGTCGCGCTAGCCAACCCACGGGCGCAGTATTACTTGTGATTTAGAAGTGTATCGGATTAGTACACTTACCGGAGGCAAAAAATGTTAAGCTTGACTATGAGACTCATGCAAATGGTATACTTATATTGCTGTATGCAATACTTTTACTTGTCGTTGGATAACGATACTTTTACTTATCATTGACGAATGATGCAAAACTTGGAAATCTTGTGGATCATTTTAGCAACTGATTACTTAACAAACCTATGAACTCACCAACTCTATGTTGACCTTTTAGTATGTATTTCTCAGGTAACCCGCCGCAGTAGGAAGCTTTTGGAAAGCTTAGCTCGAGTCGCATTGTTTTCAAAACATCAAGAGATTAGATTGCATGTAGCTGTATTTTGTAAATTCAGTAATGTATTAGAAATCTCTAAACATATTATGCGAACTCCAGATTTATTGTGTAAACATTTGATTTATGGTAATGTAATATTTTCAAACGTCTCATATAGAGGTCGTTTGCTTTAATCCTTGTGTTATGATTATTGATTTGGTCGGCGCCCCCGTGACACCTCCCACTTCCGCTGCCACGTGTTTTGGGGGTGCGACAATACCCCCCCCCCCTAGGTGCCGTATACGCCCTTAAAGGGGTCGTATACCCCCTTTGCGGCCGTATACCCCCTATAGAGGTGGTATACCCCCTCTACGGTGCCGGATACACCCCGTTTACTAGAGAATACGCCCTATTTGCTACCGAATACGCCCTATTAATTGTTGAATACGCCCTCTTACGTGTCGAATTTCATAGCTCGGGGGTGTATTTCAGTGTTAAATTGGGAGCGAGGGTGTTGAGTGTAAAATTGTAACTTATAAGCCTATAAATAGAGGCTCTCACCTCCTCATTTCAACAAGAAATCAATCCATCCATCCCTCACAACACACAACTCATTTCACACACACTACACTCTCTCTCTAGAGTTTCTCTCTAGACTTTCTCTCTCTAGGTTCTCTCTCTAGTCTCTCTCTAGTTTCTCTCTCTAGGGAACTAGTGGGAATCCTTTCTTCTTAGAATAGCTATGTAATTTAATTAGTAGAGGCTAGCGGTTGTAATATTTGGATATTATTCGAAGAAATACAAGCTGTTATTCTGCTCACAATACGTATCGGTATTATCTATCCTTTCTATTATTAATTTGTTATAATGTTCTTGTTTGATGTTTGTGATTTATTAATGATAGAAATGTTTATTGGTATGCTTTGTGATTAGTTGCTTGAATGTTTGCCATGATTTAGATAGTTAAGTGTGATGTTACAGTAATTCTCTATCTGTATAAATGGGAGTTGTTTTACGCTGTTATCAGTCTAAGCTTTTCCTGAATAGACCTTATCATTCACCCTTTCCAGGCTTTCACGTGACTATTGCCCTTAGGATAGGACTTTGCAAACCCTAATACTACGTAGATATAGTTATCTATGTTTTTGTATGAAGCTGTGGACATGCCATAAAACGGCTCAGTACTTAGTATAGCGCTAGAAACACCTCTGGTGAAGTACAAATGCGTGGAAGCTACGGACCGATCGTAGGCATATGACACCGTGGATACCTGGAAGTTACCCTTCCTGAACATGGTCTAGGATATAAGTTGTGGAAATGCTAAACCTTTGTAGTATTATACACCGTGAGTATACTTAGATTTATACGAGTTGTGGAAATAACTGAATGCATTATACACTGTAAGTATACCTAGGGATGAACGTCTGGTCGTAAAGGAGGGTCTATTTCATAACGGAAGGATTTGAGCTTAAAATAAGTAAAAAAGGAATTCTGAAAAGAAAGCGAAGACTCGTCAGTAGTCTAAGATGCTTAAACCCCTTAATTCCACTTAGCCGATAGTTTAGAATAACAAAGTAAACAACCAGTACAGAATTTGGTAATAACATTTATACATAGGTGTTAATACGCTATCCTAAATCACGGTGAACCACGTCTATGTTATCCTTAAGTGTTACATATCTGCTAGTCTCCCTTTACTTTTATGCTTTCTTAGTATTTTAAATAAATTAAAACCTAAAACCAATCACCCTTCAATCTATAAAAACCCCAGCTTAATTACTAAGTTATCAGAACTAGCTCTGTTTCAATTCTACCGTCATGAGGAACGACTCTGGATCATCCTTACCACATACTAATATCAGGTATTCGTACCTAGTAATAGTAAGTAGTTCGGAAGGTTTTGGCTCCCCCCGACTATTATAAATTTAAAACCACCCTCCGATCGCCGGTCTCGACTGGAAGGTCCGCAACGACAAGGAAGCGATTCCTTGACCGACCGTTGGAGCGCGATCAGGTTTTTGGCGCCGTTGCTGGGGAAGGTAGTACGATTTAGAGCTTGTGTAGACAAATTTAGTTTTTAAGCGATCCTTTTGGATTGGGATTCACCATCCCTATCCGAAGTTACTTTCAGCACGTAGATTAGTGTAGTTAGATTAGATTAGCATAGTTTAAATTCCCTTCTCACCCCAACTTAAATTCTAAAACCTTCTTCGTGTGCTGTCTTTACTGAGAACTTGGAGATGGCTACTCTACAACAATTAAGTGATCAGTTAGATAGTCTTGTTAAATCAATCCAAGATAGACGTAGGAGTGATGCCCACATAGATAACGAATGTCAAAGGTATAGTATGTCTTATTCAGCTAACATAGGGTATTTAGGTTCTCAATACTAGTACGACCCTTATGTTGTCCAGCAACATCAATACCAAACTTACTATCCTGAACCATTCAATGTCTACTCACACTCATCTCACCCTGTACATAAACCACAACCATACGAGAGTTCTAACTTCAGAGATATGCCCATAGCTTATCTCAGTAGTAATGCTACTCTTTCCCCTTTTTGTAATCGACTTGACCAAGCACTTAAAGACCAAGAGGACATGCTTAGAAGATGTACTGAAAAGATGTCTAAAATAGAAGCACTAGTCGAAGCAAGAAGTAATGAAACTAGGGATCAAGTTATAACTGATTATAAGCTACAGAAAGATGAGAGGCACCCACACACCACATCTACACTTGAAACAGACTTTCATTCTCTTAAGTTTGGTTGCAAAATTCCTTCAAACCCTTCACCTACCCAATCTTCTAAATCCTCACTTCCACCCATTCTTAACCTATCTACATCCGAAACCAACGAGGAGTTCATTCTAGAAGAACTTTCTGAGTCATTGCAACTTGAATGATGAATTATATGAACATTTAGTTACAAGCTAAGGTATTTTCAGGCTTACAACAACTGAGTTCTAGAGCTAAATAATACCACTTCCAGAATCACTATTCGATGTGTTCCAATGGTATATATGACCCCAACTTAAAAGCGGAAAACCAAATTTAAACAAAACCTGAACTGCTCAAAAATCAAAACACAAACAGCCTTCTTAGAGCTAAAAGACAATTGTTCTATATTGATCCACTCAGTTTTAGGCCAAAATCATTCTAATTATAAACATTTATTTCAATTTATGTTTATTTCAATTTTTTTATCTGTCCTTTCTAAAAGTATATTACTTGTTTAGGTAAACTTGATATATGGACAAAAGTTGGATCAATGCTCATATAAAAAGCGATGCTTTTAGAGATGGGGCTAAATGTTTTATTGACTTTGCTCGTGTTAGAGATATAATAGGATCAATTGTATGCCCATGCCTTAGATCTTGTAATGATAAATGGTTAAATGTAGATACTGTTCATGCCCACATATTGCGTTTTGGATTCTTACCGGGGTACACAACATGGACGTTTCATGGGGAGCATTCTATACATTCACCCCATATTGAATCTAGTAGTATTCAAGAAACTTCATTTGTTCAAGATGACATGATAGGTTAAGTTAGAGATGCCTTAGGCGTAAATTCTCCGCCTTCAAATAGTGAGATATTTAGGGAGTCAAGTCCCGAAGGAGATATGGATGAATATGCACCAAGTTTCGACCATGGGTTTGATGATAGTTCACATGGAGATATGGATGAATGTGCACCAAGTTCAACCCATGATGTTGATGATAGTTCATACAAAAACTTGTTAGAAGAATGTGACAAAGAGCTTTATCCGGGTTGCAAATACTCAAATTTGTCTTTTACCCTGCGCTTATATTACATTAAGTGTATTGGTAGCATATCTAACAAATCTTTTAGCATGTTGCTAGAACTATTAAGAGATGTGTTTCCTCACTTGACTTCATTACCATCGTCCACTAGTGAAGCTAAAAAATTAACCAAGGATTTAGGGCTTGGTTACGAAAAAATTCATGCATGCCCCAATGATTGCATGCTTTATTGGGGTGAGAGAGAAGGTCAAGAGTCATGTCATATTTGCAAAACTCCACGATATGTAAGTGATACACATGATGAAGTAGGTGAAAATTCAAAATCACGCAAGACAAAAAAGCCAGCAAAAGTTTTGCGTTATTTTCCTTTAATTCCTAGATTAAAAAGGCTATACATGTCTGAAAAAACATCAAAGGATATGAGGTGGCATGACATGGGTCGTACGAAAGATGGAAAGTTAAGGCACTCGGCTGATGGTCTTGCTTGGAAAGAATTTGATGCTCGACATCCGGACTTCGCCTCAGATTCTAGTCACGTACGGCTTGGTCTTGCTAGTGGTGGATTTAATCCGTTTCGTACTATGAGTACATCGCATAGTACTTGGCCAGTGTTATTGATCCCTTATAATTTACCCCCTTGGATTTGCATGAAACAACAATCTTTCATTCTTTCAGCAATTATTCCTAGGGAGAAAGCTCCTGGAAATGATATTGACATTTATCTTACACCGTTAATTGAAGAGTTAAAATTATTATGGAAGGGTGTAGAAGCTTCTGATGGTTTTTCTAAACAACGGTTCAAGTTGAGAGCTTCATTGTTGTGGACAGTGAACGATTTTCCTGCATATGCTAATTTATCTGGTTGGAGCACCAACGGTCGTGTGGCATGCCCAGTTTGTGCAAATTTGACAAGTTCAATGTGGTTAAAGTTTGGGAAAAAGTTTTGCTACATGGGACATTGTAGATGGCTGGAGCAAAATCATCCTTATCGTTTTCAAAAAGAACGATTTGATGGTACTATTGAGAGAAGGGGTCCTCCAACTGTGTTGTCGGGATCTGATATTTTGCAGAAATTGAGAGGTACAAATTTTACGTATGGAAAGTTTGAAAAATCCTCTAAGAAGCGGACAAGAGATGATGTTGGTTCTACTACTAGTTCTCTTCATATGATGGAAGCAGAGAATGACGAGTCAAGAGCATTTGAAGATGTAAATGATTTCATAGAAGAAAATTTTGATGGTGAGAACCAATTATGGAAAAAGAAGAGTGTTTTTTCTGATCTGCCATATTGGGAGTATAATCTACTCAGGCATAACTTGGATGTGATGCATATTGAAAAGAATGTTTGTGATAATGTACTCGGGACTTTATTAAGTTTGGATGGAAAAAACAAAGATAATGAAAACACTCGCAAGGATCTCAATGAAATGGGAAGAAGGCATGACCTTCACCTTGTAAATCGTCCCAATAGAAAGTCGTACCAACCCCAAGCATGTTACACTATGTCTAGTGCAGAGAAGACAAACTTCTTACAAGTTTTAAAAAATCTTAAGGTTCTTGATGGATATTCTTCAAATATTTCAAGGGGGTAAGCTTGAAAGATCGTAAGCTTTATAACCTTAAGAGTCATGATGGGCACATTTTAATGCAAGACATTTTACCTGTTGCTATAAGGGCTTCAATACTGTCAAGATCACAATATCGAGTAGTTAAAGTAGTGTCTGATTTTTGCTTCTTTTTTAAAGGGTTATGTGCTAAAGTTCTTGATCTTAGTGAGTTAGATAAAATGGAGTCTCAAATCGTGCAGACTTTATGCGAGTTAGAGCAACTATTCCCTCCTAGGTTTTTCACAATCATGGTCATTTGACGATCCACTTGGTTTCAGAGACTAAGCTTGGTGGACCAGTTCATTATATATGGATGTATCCAATCAAACGATACTTAATGCAATTGAAGTCATATGTTCGCAATAAGGCTCAACCTGAGGGTTCAATTGCAGAAGGTTATATTAAGGAGGAGTGTCTTACCTTTTGCTCAAGATATTTTGGAGGTGTAGAGACTCCATTTAATCGTCCTCCTAGGAATGATGAAGATACTATGAACAGTGGAATGTACATGCTTAATTTAGGGGGTCGTAAGTTAGGAAAGTTTGAAATTGTCGACCTTGATAAAAAGTCATTAGCTCAAGCACATCGCTATGTTTTACTAAATCATAGTAAGATTCAACCTTTTCGTGAGTAAGTAACTTATTCAAACATATTATTATTATTATTATTATTATTATTATTATTATTATTAGTATTAGTAGTAGTAGTGGTGGTAGTAGTAGTGGTGGTAGTGGTAGTGGTAGCGGTCGCGGCGGCGGTAGCGTAGTAGTATTCGTAGCGGTCGCGGCGGCGGTAGCGTAGGCGGCGGTCGCGGCGGCGGCGGTAGCGGCGGCGGCGATCGCGGGGCGGCGGTAGCGGCGGCGGCGGTCGCGGCGACGGTAGCGGCGGCGGCGGCAGCGGCGGCGACGGTAGCGGCGGCGGCGGTAGCGGCGGCAGCGGTAGCGGTGGCGGTAGCGTAGGCTGCGGTCGCGGCGGCGGCGGTAGCTGCGGCGGTCGCGACGGCGGTCGTGACGGCGGCGGTAGCGGCGGCGGCAGCTGCGGCGGCGGTAGCGGTAGCAGCGGTAGCGGTAGCAGCGGTAGCGGTAGCAGCGGTAGCGGTAGCGGTAGTAGCAGCGGTAGTAGTAGTAGCAGCGGTAGTAGTAGTAGTAGCGGTAGTAGTAGCGGCAGTAGTGGTTAGCGGTAGTAGCGGCAGCTGTCGCACCCCCACATTTACTGTGCGGAAGCGAATCGGGTCGGGGCGCGACTAATCAAATATCACAAGCACATAAGATAAAGTGAACGACTCTATATGCGTCGTTTACTGCTTACATTGATATAATAAAAGTTTACAATGTAATAATGTTTACAAAAGCTCGTAATTAATGTTTAGAGATTCTAAGGCATATCTAGTTTACAAAAATGTAGAAATGCAGGGGAATCTCCTGGTGTCTGTATGCGACTCGAGCTAATAATCCTGAGCAGATCTACTACTGCTGAGTACCTGAGAATACATACTAAAATGTCAGCTAAAAGCTGGTGAGCTCACAGGTTTGTATAGATAAACATGATGTGTGAACCATGAGATTTAATGTAATGATTTGCAACCAAGCAAATAAAATAGATGTATATCACTGCCATGAGCCCATAGTTTGAGCTTAACTGAGGTGTCAGGATGCGAGGGTGCCTCTCTGCGAGCGCCTAATCTACACTCGTATGAACAAATGCTAATGCGTCCGTTTGACCAGTTAGTGCGTGCTAACCCGGACGGGGATTGTCAATCCCATATGGTACCATACACTAACAATCGCGCTAAATCCATATAAACAAACTATGTAGTGGAGGGCTTTAAAATGATTAACAAAACAACTCATGCAGTATATATCGAGGTTTAGTACTCATGTTCACATGTAAAACAAAACGAGTATGTATTCCCACCCCTGGGTTAAAAACAGTAAAATGAGGGGCTATGAGACTCACCTGAGTCTGGTGTGTTGCTAACAAGCAAATATGATGTTGCACAAGGTGATGTTGTCCGAAGACTGTAACCTGCCGGGCGTTCAAAACGCGCAAGGTTATAAGTATATGTAGACGTCTCAAAAGACCGTCCATGCTAGTTGTTCATCCAACTAGTAATGTCCAAATAATTTGGTTGTTTGATTGATTTGTTTGAGTTTTTGAAAATATGTGTAGCCCGTTGGTGATGGTTTGTAATAATAACCCAAAAGTGTTATTATTATATGTTTTGCTGTGATGTTTACTTATCAATATATTTGTTGTTGATTGTCCAAGTATTGCATTAATGTATAAGAATTTTCGAAATTTCCATTCATGCGACAATAAGGTTTACGAAAAAGCTGTTTTATTCGACAATAGTTATGCGACAATAGGGCAATGCGTCAATAGGATTCTCGGACACTGTTCATGCGAGAATGGGAATTCACGGGCACTGTTCATGCGAGAATAGTAATTCACGGACTTGTTTATGTGTTAATGATATTCACGGGTTTTTGTTTATGCGTGAATGATATTCACGGATTTAGTTTATGCGTGAATGATTATTCACGGATTTTTGTTCATGAGACAATGGTATTCACGGATTTAAGATTTCATGTGATAATGAGGATTGACGGACTAGTTAATCCGACAATAGGGATTATCGGATTTTTGTGAAATGGCAAGAACAGTCCCTACACTTTGGTTTTCTAGATATTTACTCGACAAGTCTCTCGTTTAGATCAACTTCTAAACCGAATTAACCCTAAATAAAAATCATACATGTTCTCCTATATGTCTAGTGTAAAACTGCACTTTATGGTATTTTTATATATTCATTTACTATTTTTAATAAAAATAATCATGAAGGGTGTCGGTTTTGGTCCAAGAACAGCTACAGTCCAAGGATTGAGCTCTACACAAAAATATGTGTATTTATGGAAATGGCTAAAGAAGAAATTTTTAAAGTTAACAAATTATGTGAGGTTTTGGCACTGGTCTCATATATTTTAGTAGTCTAGAAATCAAGATATGGTCTCGAGAAGGAGGTAAATATTTCTGTCCGCCGGAACAGTAATGCGCACCTTAACGGAAATATTATTTTAAAATAGTAAACGAGATCGATATGTTACGAAATTGATGTCGTTGGAAAGCTAACATCACAGGCTACATTTTAGGCTTAAGAAACATTCATTTTAGTTAAGATATGAATTTTATAAAAATCATGGAAGTTGACCAACTTTCTGGACAGAAAGCAGTGTGAATATAAGTTCATGAAAAATGAGTTTTAGCTTATATTTTGGACATAACCTTGGTAAATGAGCAACTAGACATGTATACAAGTATATTTAAAGTAGAACTAGTAGAATATTAAGAGTTCTTACAAGAGGATCAAAGATCTAGAGTTGAAATGCAAAGGTTATATGATAACCGGGCCTTTCCTTCGATTTTCTTCAAGAACTTGATGGCGGATGATGATGGTCTTGTGGTGGTTGGATAGTGGTGATTTGAGGCTGTGGAGAGGGCAGAATTTTCGTGGGTGGAGGGAGTAGGGGAGAGGGGATTGAGTGGAATGAGAGAAATGGTATGGTGGGAGTTGAAAAATGAAGTATGGAGGTGTATGGTGATTTTCACAAGCAAAGGGGAAAGGAGGGCATGGGGCATGGCCTCATTTTCTGCAGAATTTTGTGGGCCCCCACTCCATGTGGGTGCCTAAATTGTTTCCTCAAAGTTGTACTCCGTGCGGTGATCGTTTACCCGTTCGTTTTGACGTTTATTTTAGGCGTTAAACGTTTGCCACTTGTGTTTATCTAACGGTTTAAATCTCGATACTTTAAATAAATACTTATCATCCGAAATGATATATTTTAATTTATAAAATATATTTTGACGTTTATTTGATTGTCGGGCGCATTTTACGCGTTTTTGGTCGTTTCTGAGCATTATGTACAATACGAAATGCTTATGAATTATTATCGCAATAATACTTGGAAATAAGTATGTTTATCAAATAATTTCATATTATTTAATAAATTGAGTTCACCAACGTCCGTATTAATGTATCGGGATCCGCCCGATATGAAAATGTACGATTGAACATAATCGCGTACGTGTATATATATTCCAATATATATATATTGATATATTGATACATACAATTAGCCTAACTTAGCACTAATTACATGTATTAGCAGATGATTAGAAACTAATGACTAGCCCTAATTTGTTGGGTGTCACAGCAGTAGTAGCAGTAGCGCAGTAGTAGTAGCGTAGTAGCAGTAGCAGCAGTAGCAGCAGTAGCAGTACTAGCAGCGCAGTAGTAGTAGCGCAGTAGTAGCAGCAGCAGCGGCAGCAGTGGCAGCAGTGGCGGCAGCAGCAGCAGGAGGAGGAGCAGGAGCAGCAGCAGGAGCAGCAGCAGCAGTAGCAGTAGTAGTAATATTAATGCTTTAGAAAGTATAAAAAAAGGTTCTATTTCATGTAGTCATTTTTTGGCTGAACAACAATCTGTTAAGAAGGGGCAGATTGGCTTAAAGACAATAGAAAAATTGTTTGTCGAGGAACTCCCGTGGTGGCTTCAACAACAGGTTATAAGATGTGTAGCTCTAGACAATGTTTGTTATATGTTCTAGATTCGTAGACTAACAATCAGTTAAAATGATGGTAGGTTCCATTCTTAGAAAAGAACAAATGTGATGAAGAGGTTTTATCTCTTATTATTGGTCCAAGCAACATTGCAAAACAATATAAAGGCTTTATTACTAATGGCTTTTGATTTCTTACAAAGAGACGTGAAGAGTTTAATAAGACCCAAAATTCAGGGGTAGTTGTAGAAGTTGAAGGAGGAAATTACTATGGAAAAATCACCAACATTATTGATCTTGAATATATTTATGGATATAGAGTCGTCCTTTTCAAGTGTGATTGGGTTGATATTCGACCATCAAAAGGGCTAAAGAAAGATAAGTATGGGTTTCCACTTGTAAACTTTTCTAGGCCGTTAGTACACACTGGTGAAGCTTTAAAGGATGACTCCTTCATAATATCCTCTCAAGCAAGACAAGTATTTTACATAGATGATTTAAAAGACGTTGGATGGTTACATGTAGTTTTGACTAAGCCAAGGGATATATACGACATGGGAACTAATGTAAATATAGATGATGATGATGATGATGATGATGATGATGATGATGATGATGATGATGATGATGATGATGATGATGATGATGATGATGATGATGATGACGACGACGACGACTCGTATACCCAATGCATGCCTTGTAATCTTCCAACACTGGATGATGTTAATGAAGCACCAAGGTGGCATAGGACTGACAATGAAATAGAAGAGGATCAGTAAAACTATCTCTATTATCTGGTAATTGTATACTAATTAAGATGTGTTATCAATTAGTACAACTCTATAACTACCTTAATAGCTAGATAAAGTGGTTTAAGTTTTGTTCAATATATTATGACGCTGACCTGTGTGACGTTCCATATATGTTAAAGACTTTATAAGCTTCCTTATTATCTCATGAACCTAACTGATAATGTTTTTGCAGATTGATCTGGAGATTTTTGTGTAGTTTAATACTTAGCCAGTGTTAATTTGCCTGTAAATTGAAGGAAGAAGTTAAAGGTATGACCTGATTAGATGGAATTTTTGTAGAACATGGGTTTTTATCTGTTTAGAGATCCATACATATTTTCTTGTAAATAAGGTAGAAGTAACATATTATTGTTTATTGTTTTCATGACAGTTAGTTTGAAGATGTTTAAATCTAGAGCAACCATGGAAAAACATAAAATAAAAAAAAGTTATTTCAAAAAATTTCACTCGTCTTGAATCACATATGCAATTGCCTGACTTTTCTGATTTTGCTTTCCCCAACACACCAGTTCAATCTCCTTTTCTTTCTGTTGTCCAACAAAGCTCTTCATCCTCGTCATCTACTCATTCTCAATCCTTAAGATCCCAACCAAGCACTTATAAGCCAATTCAACACCAACCATATTCACCTCGTTTAAGACAACTTTATCAGAACCAAACTTGCGTGCATCCACATCATTATCTTTTCGCGACACACCAGCTCGACCTCCTTTTGTTTCTGATATCCGCCAAAGCTCTTCATCATCATCATCTAGTACTCATTCTCAATCTCTAAGATCCCAACCAAACACTTATAAGCCAATTCTGCACCAGCAATCCTCCTTGTTACAACCAACTTCTTTTGAACCTAACTTGCATGCTTCCACATCATTTCATAAGCCAACATCATCTTATTCTATTCTAGACCAGACTACATCATCCACTCAACAAACACTACATGGGACCTCTACGCATCAGTCCTCATCTTCTCATTTAGTTGATGATGAAGACCAATCTGATGAAAACGAGACAGAGTCTTCAGTTAAAGTTGATATAACAGGTTGTTTTAAATGTATTGCCACTGGTCATTGCTGTGATACTTTTGTGAATTCAATGCTAACGATGATATAATAATCTTGTAGATGTCCATGGAAATATCATTAGGAAACAAAAGATGAGAGTAAAAGATGTTTATATGATAGCTTCAGGTGAAAGGATTCTGGTGCATGTTAACGAGTTATATCAGCCAATCGGAACTTCGGGTGGCTTATGCACTAGATTCATGTCAAGTCTACTAAAACGGCCCAATATGATTCCCCCAACGGCTACAAATTGGAAAGTAGTTAAAGTAGGATCTGGTGTTACACTGTTGAGAGAACTTCGGGTAACTCTTTTTTTAAAAACATTTAGTTTTTGCATTTATAATATAAATGGTAACTAATATTCATATTGTATGCGGTTTAAATATAATTTTCAGAGGTGAGATTTATGTTGCCTGAAATAGATGACGCTGACAAAGTCCTTTTAGATATTTTTGATGTAAGGTTTAGGGCTCTTAAGTACAGGTTTAAAATAAGTTTGTTTAAGTCAGCTGCCAAACGACTAAATACACATTATAACGTTGCGAATGGAGAGAGACAATACTCGGAAGATGAGTTGTTAGAAGCACTTGATTTGATTGAAATACCACCCAAGTTTCTTGATCACGAGTGGAATACTTACAAGGATTATCTTCAATCACCTGCTGCAAAGGTATTAGTTATAATTTTCCATACCCAGAAAACGTGTGGTCCTAATTGTGTTATACTTAAATTTAAATGTAGAAACTATCAGAATCTGGCAAGAAAGCAAGAGCTAATAAACTCCATACTCACACTACTGGGGGTAAGAGTTTTGCAAGGAAAAAGGATGAATTTGTGAATTCCTATTCCTTTAACATTTTTCTAAAGTGAATATGCAATGTTACTGTTTATCACTTTACCTATTATTTGTAATTTGTAATGAATTTGTGAGTCAGTATTTTGAAGTTGTTCTTGATGTTTCCTGTATAACTTACAGAGGTGGAAACACAAAAGAGACCCCAATGAGATTGAGTTTTTTGACATCACTTATGTTACTAAAAAAGGTTCATATGTAGGAGATGCCACGAGAGAGTTCATGGTAATAAATATTACTTATATATATATATATATATATATATATATATATATATATATATATATATATATAGGGTAGTGATCGAGAGGGAAGTGCCTTTTTGGGGGAAGGGGGAAGCGTTAGTATGCATCAAGAAGCATATTACAATTATCAATCAAAACGTCAACAAAAAAAATATTTTTATCGGTAAATAGTAATCAAAACTGATGCTATAAAGAATATTTTAACGAATGAATTTCATTTTTAAGTCATAACATTAATTGATGAATATTTATTTAATAAATTGTTAAAATGCAGTGTGATGCATATTAACTAATATGCATCGCGATGCATATTAAAAACTTCATATTATTTGAAAAATATTTTGAGTGTTAATATGCATCACAATGCATATTAACTAATATGCACCGCGATGCATATTAACAGATTTGGATCTAATATTCATAAATCGATGCTATAACTTGAAGAAATAATTCATCAAGGAAGCTTAACATTCATAGCATCGATTCTTATTAACATTTACTAAATTTCAGTTTACTTTTTTCGAGATTTGTATGGGTGAAGGTAATATGCTTCCTGATGCATACTAACGCTTCCCCCCTTCCCTCAAAAAATGCGCTTCCCTCTGGATCATGCCAATATATATATATACACACACGCCAAGGAAGACATTTAAATTTATATCAGCAACTTTATGTTATGAACTTAAATACTTATTTTATATTTTAGGATCAAGCACGACAAGACGTCTCTAAAAAAGTTTTAGATATCAGCAAGACTCAACCAATTGAACCTGAAATACGATCAAAAGTTGAAAAAGATGTTATGATTGAACTCATGGGGCTTGATAAAACTGGAAGAGGTCATGGAGCTGGTGTTACCAAATCTCAGGTGAGTGCATTTAGTTGTGATATAAGAAGATCGAGAAGTACAACTTTGACAATTCAAAACCGTGAGCTCATGGAAAAGGTGGAATCTCAAAGTAAGAAAATAATAGCTCAAAGTGAGCAATTGGAAGCACAAAATAAGCTTATTGAATCCCAAAATAAACAATTGGAGATTATGAATCAAAGACTTGATGGGATTAATGGAGAGCTTCAACTTTTTAAAACAGTGTTTCAAAACTTCTATGGTACTCCTACATCTAGGGATCCTTTTCTTGCATCACCTCCGCACGTAGCAGATGCATCCTTTGAAGGTCACTAAATACGCTAGGTAAGTTTTTTGGAAACTGCATTGATGTATCAGTTAGAATCATTCTAAGTTTCTTTTGGTTTTATGGATGCAGGATGGATGGGAAACTGGAACATATTGTTGATGAAAACAAAGTTGATGGAAATTACATGCTAAACCTAGCCCAAAATTAATAAATGAAAACTAATGTTGGTTATCACATTTTGCTTGGTAGTTGATAAAACATTTTAAGTAGTTAGAAGACAATTGACTGGTAGTTGTTGATTTTCATATTTTGTTTGCTATTTGGGAATTTGTAGAATGAATGTTGTTTTTACAAGCTTTATCAATATATATGTTGGTTGCCATTTTTATGTTTCCCATCAACATTTATATTGGTGTAATACTCAGCAAAAATGGGGCATCTTGAAGTGGAATTGCAATTCGAATCGTGAACATTTGCAGACACTTAATAGTTTATTTGTACACACTTAAAAGTGTGGACAATATTATGTTGTTCACATGTATATGCGTGGAGAAGTATATGATATCTCCACAGCTAAAAACGTGAAGTACTGCTATCATTTGGTGACGCCAATATTGTACACGGAAGAATAGGCGTGGACATTAAATTACTCCACACTTATAAACGTGGACAGTTGGAGAAATAACCGTGTCTAATTAAAGTATTTTTTTTAGTGTAACCCAGTAACCGACCGAAGTAACCTATGTTTGCAAACCATAAGCCGAAGAGTGCAAATTTTAATTAAAACTGACTCTTTCAACCCAATACATATTTGGTTCAGGTGGGTTATTCATGTTCAGAAATATGACACTCATTAGATGGTATCTGTAACCTTGTAACAAAGTACGATTATTTGAGTCGTTAAGCTAATTTTCAATGAACGACTATCAACGTGTAAGTTTTTTAAATTTTTAAAACTTCGATTGTATTTAAAATAAACATGGATCTCCTTGGACTGAATACATACATGCACTTCAGTCGATATTATTTAATTATGTGATGTTGACTATTAAAAAAACAAACTAAATCTTTATATCTTATAGTTTTTACCGTTCACTTTATCATTTTATCATCATCAATTATTTTATAGATGGTATAATTACCACATTCTTCTATTATGTAGTAGATATTTAGAAGAATGTCTCGTTCGTACAAGTCTTTTGCTTATAATAAATCGAAATAATACAAAAGAAAAATACTTGATAAAAATAATAAACGGGGTTTTTAATTTTTAAAAATCAATTATTTGTGATTGTGATCAATTTTCATTGATTTGTAGAGTAATATACAGGTACAGATAATATGTTCATGTGAATAGCATATAAGTCTTTCGTGTGACAGAATATATGTTTATAGTTGGGGCGGAGTTATGTTGGTGCAGAGGGTTGCACTTGCTACATATGAAATTTGTGGACTATGTGTAAATTGTTTGTAAGAAAGCTGATGGTTTAAAAATGTTGAAGTCTGGTTAAATTTGTTGGAATACCAAAAACAAAAAAAAACATCACCCGTAATCCCAGCATGCTAGATTGTTGTGCTAAAATCGAGGGGTCCAACCTTCAAAAAAAATAGTTGAAAACCATACCATGGAAAGATCTCCAACATAGTCTTTGCTGTCAACAACATTAAGTAAATTCAACAGAAAGAAAACCCCTTCAAATGTCATCTAAAGGATTAGAAAGTCTTTCAAAGTACTTAACCAGAAACCAGAAGTTGGTATTTGCAGCATTCTTATTACAGAAAGCTCCATCCTTCAAGCTCACGTTGTGGCTCGTCGCTGCCTATCTCGCTATTTATCTCCCCAACAACCGCAAGAAAGTCTCAGGTCAATGTCTCACCACCGGATTGTTGGAAATCCATGCTGCTAACAGTGTCTTCTGGCTGATGCTGTTCTTCAGGTTTTAAAACTCTCCACTTTTCAATATTTCCCCCATTACAGCCATCCTTTTGTTCAGCATTTCTATTAATTAAAGAAGACCCAACACCACTGTTGACAAAAGGGTTGAAGATATCAATCATGTTGCTGTCATGTCCATTGCTATGATCAGAATTTCCGAAGTGTCCATTGCCAAAGAGAAATATTCCCTTTTCAAACATAGAACCATCAATAGGACCACTAAGGGAAGAGCTTGCATGTGCCCGTGCAAAGTTAGTAGCACCGTTAGTGCTAGATGTTGAGCCAACTAAAGCAGCCTTTTGAAGTAATGAAGTTGCAGCAATTGGTGCCGTTGAACCTGTTTGTGATACAGAACCAATTAGACGACCACCTTTTCTATAGTTTGCGCTATTTCCCATGAATGTAAAATTGTAAAGTTCCCTGTTTTTACGCTGGGTAGTAGAGTTTCTCATCAGACTGGTGGTTAACTTCCCATCAAAACTGGCCTTATATTTGTGTGTGTTTGATTGATTGATCAAAAAGCTATTCTGATGACTTGTTTGGCCCAACTGCAACACACTTTGTGAGAGTGCTTGGGTAGAGACCACCTGAGAACCCAACTAAATCAAACTTTGGCTCATCTGGATGGGCTGATCATCGTTGTTGCCGGTGTTTAATAATGAGTTGATCAATCCCATGGAAGTCTCAGTTGGTGGATCCGCTTCAGCTAGTGAGTCACAGAAAGCCCTGTGTGAGACGAAGCTGTTACGCCTGCAAAATAATATGTTAAATCAAATGTTACGAATATTCTTAAATGACTCAATCTCAGCATTACTAGAAGTCTAGTATATACATACACATTTTTTATTAGAATATATATATAGATATATACATAATACATACATAGATATAGGCGTATCAGTAGAAAACTTAAGGATCGAACTCCGTATTATAAATGCAAGTGAAGATTCATATCTTCATATAAGGCTACATTTGAAGAATGAAACATAATAAGTCACCAGACTTGTAAAACTCACTACTACATTTGAAGAATGAAACATAAAAGCTAGCTTGAAGGAGGAGGGAACAAAACTCACTACTACATTTGAAGAATGAAACATAAAAGCTAGCTTGAAGGAGGAGGGAACACTTAGAGTTATAAGTTGGTCATGGTTGGCACCCTCTTTTCGGGTCCACGCCACCACTCCATAGGCCACCACTCCGAGGTGTTGGACCTCTAAAGATGGGTTGGCTCTGATACCAATTGATATGAACCTAGCCCATACTAGGCACATTTCAAGCCATAAACCCAAATGTAGAACTCACTCTCAAAAGCTAGCTTGAAGGAGGAAGGAACACTTAGACTTATAAGCTATCAACCATTCCCATACATAGTCAATGTGGGATCATAACATAATATAAAGGTTATGTAAAATCAGATGACGGACTCGATGTAAACCACATGATAAAACTTAATACATACTTCATTGTAATGAAACATCAACATTTCTTGTGAAAATGAACAACATTAATTAAATTTTAAGAATCTAATATTTCATACTTATAAATTTACCGTCATTGAAAGATATAATTAACATCAGACCTTCTAACACAACTTTAAATGCATCTACTCAATTAATATTCACCAGGAAAAAAGTGTTAATGTTCTCTGTCGGTTTAAAAGGCAAAATAAGCACAACCTGCAGGGCTTTAGCATGATTATTTTTGTAACAACCTATTCTGTATGATCATAACCAACATGTGTGTATCCAATCCACTATTAATTTTTAACCTTGGCACATTTATATATATAAGAAGATAATGCCCCTCAAATCTCAGTGCAGAAAATTCAGTTAGGATACCAAGTTCAGTAACAAGACAGAAATAACACAGGTAATTACGAAATCAAAAGCAAATAGATTCGTTATGAGTGATTACTGACTGGTTATAACATATCTAGATCCAGATAGCATACCAGAGAATTTAAACCATAGACAATAATGATATCCATCATTATATTTGCAGCATTTGATTTGTTGATTCTTAATGTGATTTAAGAGCAACAATTTGGCTCTATTGGCACATGACAAACTATACAAGTTATTGATACTTCTCCAGATTAAACAATAATTTTCCTTTCTACTGCTTATTGTCTAATTTGGACTTATAAGTAGCTCGTAGTCGTTCATACCAAATAATATATAAGGTACGTACGACTACGTAGTCAGAAATATATATCAAAAGTATTTGAGGCACTACATAGGCAGAAAAATCAAACCATTAGACTCACACCCAACCAGGTTAAATATCCTTCATTTTTTCATAATATGTACAGTAATGATGGCATTAATATAGAAAAGATGTAATATAAGTGATCTCTTTAATTAGTTTTTTCTTTAAAAAAAAAAAAGCAGTTGTGAAATCACTGACGGACCATTGGTCCACCCGTTCACCTTCCACAAGCGATAACTCCCCGATATGAGAACCGCTTCATAGTTCAAAATCTCGGCGACGCTCTAAAAGGGTTGCTCTCCTATGTCTTAGATGGGTATCGCGCCGCGAAGTCTCCCCTCCCCAGGCGAAATGCCATGGGCAAGATTCGAACTCATCACCTCCAGGAAGAAACCATAATAATAGAAAACTCCCTGATCATTGGTCCAAGACCCAATGGAATTTAATTTGTCCTCCATGTGAGTCGAACTCACAACCTCACGGTATACAACCATGAACTCACCCACTTGAGCTATAGATGGAAAACTCTTTAATTAGTTTTTAGGCCCTCTCCAATTATCATAACTCTGTTTCTATTGCTAATATACAGAGAAAATTTATAAATATATACGGCATATTCCTGGTTAAAAAACCCTTTTCCAACTATCTACCATAAAAACATAAAGTTTTGCAAAATGGTAACGACTGCACTAAAAATTGGCAATGATAATTTAGAATACGTATTAATACTTGTACTAATACAATAATAAACTCTCTACTAAATTTTAGTTTACCCCATAAATATCACATTAACTACAACCAAATTATGCACCTTAGTGATATTACTAAAGGTTGTCAATAAAAACACCAATACATTTGTTATACTACTTAATTCATCTTTCAATAATTTATTAAGAGTTAGTTTAACTCTAACTTAATTTAAGTTAATTGAATTATGTAACCTATACTTGTTTGTAATTATTATAGTATAATGTCATAATGTATATATTTATCTATGTATTGATAAAAAAATTCATTAATTTTATTTTTATTAATTACTAATGTTAATCAATAAGCAATAATCGTTACTATTAATAATTTAATTAATAATATTCAAAGCCGTATTATATTAGCAATAACACTAAAAATGATTGATAAGATTTTTAAACTTGACTTCCTCCAAAAATTTCTCTAAATATATAGTAAATGTTAAAGTGTGTTTCATCTTCCATATCTTTTTAACCTCTTCGATGAGGTATTTTAGAGCACCATTGTAGATAGCATTTGACTGCTAGCTGTATGTGGTGGCTCAAAAAACTCATCAATATATATTGTGGATTAAAGTTAATACTCAATAATGGAGCATATATATTTATTTGAATATTCGGAATAAATATATTTAAGAGCTAATGAGATCCTATAAGATAAATATTCTAAACAAATCAAGAAACTCAATAGATCCTATTCGACATAATAAGGAATAGCACTTTGACATCGTTATATTTCTATGGCAAGGATAAGAGGAAAGGTGACAACTCGAAAAATTGATGTCATATTAGCATTCAGCAGCATACTAACAAATAAGTTAAGCCTAAAATAACATGTAGTGGCCGGTCACATTGCAAAGTTAGACCCACCTAATTTTTGGTATTTACTTTCACTTAATAACAAATCGTAAAAACTACAATATAAACAACATTGGATTACGTGTTGAAAATTATAGCGTTAAAAAGTAAAAACTATAAGAAGTTGATTTAAAAGAATAACATTATATATATATATATATATATATATATATATATATATATATATGTGTGTGTGTGTGTGTGTGTATGTATGTGTGTGTGTGGAATGATCCAGAGGGAAGTGCATTTTTTGGGGGAAGCGTTATTATTCATCAAGAAACATATTACCTTCACCAATACAAATCTCGAAAAAGCAAACTAAAATTTAGTAAATATTAATCAGAATCGATGCTATGAATGTTAAACTTCATTGATAAATTCTTTCTGCAAGTTATAACATCGATTTATGAATATTATATCCAAATCCGTTAATATGCATCGCGGTGAATATTAGTTAATATGCATTGTGATGAATATTAACAATAAAAATATTTTTCAAATAATGTGAAGTTTTAATCAGTTAATATTTATCATAGTGAATATTAACAATTTATTAAATAAATATTCATCAGCTAATGTTATGACTTAAAAATGAAATTCATTCGTTAAAATATTCTTTTATAGCATCGATTTTGATTACTATTTACCAGTAAAGATATTTTTTTGTTGACGTTTTGATTGAAACTGTAATATGCTTCTTGATGAATACTAACGCTCCCCCCTCCCAAAGGCACTTCCCTCTTGATCACTACCATATATATATATATATATATATATATATATATATATATATATATATATAAGAAAGTTAAAAAAGAATAGTAAAAAAAAGGAGAATGGAGGAACCAATAGGATTGCTCCATTTCAAATACCAATTTTCACTTTTTTCAAATTTAAATATCTCACAAATCGTATGTCTACAAATTATAAAAATTACATATTCAGAATCAGCGTCCTTTTCTCTTCGATTCTAGATCTATCAAGATATACTTTCGATGAAGTTTTTTTTTCTATTTTTGGGGTTTTAGAAACTTTTAATGTGAAATCACATGTGATTTACCACTAAAAAATAATCGCACCCGCTTATATTTCCGATTAAACTTTAAATTCAAATCATTGATGATGTAAAGAGATTAAGATATGAAAAACTAAGGTGTAATCACATGCGATTGAACATCAAAGTATCAATCACATGTGATTAAAGAGTAATCAAATACGAATTTGCAAATCATTGACTAAGAATTATACAGTCAAGTAAAAATTAAGTTGAAATCATAGATGAATTATAATATATCAGTAAATTGCTAATCAAATATCAATTTTTAAATGAAATTCATATGTGATTATATACACAATCATATGTGATTATATAACAAATCACATGTGATTAAATGTACAACTAGCAATAACATTTGAATTTTAATGAAAACCAATGCAATTTTTAATTTTTTCTTTATAACTATTAATGTGGATGAATATTAAGTTGTAATCACGTGTTAAATAACATATACCATGAATAAATAATCGTGAAATTTTTTTTAATTTATTTATCAAAATTCACATGTGATTATATTGTAAAATCCGGTAAAAAACGAAGAAAAAAAATTCATCGAAAGTATAGCTTATGACATCTCTAATCAAAGAGAAAAAGACGCTGATTCCGAATATGTAATTTTTATAATTTATGGATTTACAGTTTGTGCGATAATTAACCATAGGGTAAAATTAAATTGGATTTTGTAGAGAAATGGAGCAATCATATTGGTTCTCTCATTCTCTATTTTTTTACATTTTTAAAAGAACTCATATATATATATATATATATATATATATATATATGGATGAATTCTGGTGAAAACAAGGAGATAAAAAAAATAGTGAAAACATATCTCCACCCTCTATCTAATCTAACATATATATATATATATATATATATATATATATGTGTGTGTGTGTGTGTGTGTGTGTGTGTGGATAAATGACAAAAATCGGCAAC
Organism: Pseudognaphalium luteoalbum; assembly: GCA_963422505.1. NCBI lineage: Eukaryota > Viridiplantae > Streptophyta > Magnoliopsida > Asterales > Asteraceae > Pseudognaphalium > Pseudognaphalium luteoalbum. The sequence continues at coordinate 35,591,307 of OY730193.1, forward strand.
GTACTGCCAAGAATTGTTTCAAGTATGCAATCTACCCATTTTATTGTCTAGTATGTTACAAACCGGAAGATATTGTATCGATGTAAGTAATATGGTAACTTGTTACCTAATCAGCCGGTAACATTATTTTCGTAAGCAATTTACATTCTTGAAAAAAGTGATGTGGCTTTTCTTTCTTACGTGGCATAAAATAGAATACACCTGTTTTAATTGATCAATCACAAACACTTCCCTGACATCTCTTCATCTTCAGCCATCATCACTCATCGTCTTCCACAATTGAATTTGAACCACCCCATTTGATAACACCAAAATTGACTCCAGATCTAGAATTTGAAGCTAAACCCAAATAAAACATTGATCCAACTAATAAATATGAAACCGACCTCCAGATATTAGCGTCACTGCCGTCGTTACAGACGTTGCACGCAATGGCGGAGTTCCGATCTTAACCGAATTTTAACATAACCACCACCCTACCAACTTAAGTGTTCGGTTCTATGAAGAAGTAGTGGTGTAAACGGAAGAGGCGTACCAGATCCGTGAGACGGAGACCAATCGCTACCACCGCTGCACCATCTCCGTCTTCTGTAATTAGCTGTGTAGATTTAGAGCTTTTGTTAAGATTTAGGTTTCGTAAGTTCTTAAACTGTTTTGATTTTGTGGGTGGGTGTTTATGTGTTACAAACCCATTTTTTAATGCTTCATGAACTGATCGAGAGCTTTGGTGATTTTCTAGAAAGAAGGTTTAATTAGTGTGTTCTGGTGTGAGTGTAGATAGGCTGGAACAAAATAGTGATTGGCTAATATGGTTGGTGACTCAAATTTTGTATTACTAGCTTTAATTTGTAAAGCTGTTTGTGTCATTTGATTTTGTATTACTATTTTTGATCTGTAAATAATGTTTGCTTTGGTGACGATTTCAAAATTTCATTGTGGCTTTTACTTCAGATTGTTTGAGTTTAGATTTGTAATGTGTAAATTAATAATGATCCAGTGAAATTAGGATGGTTCATAATCATATGTTACTGAGGAAGAAGACACAATGGTTTTTATGATTAAATGACGTGGATGCCATGTACAGTGGAAAAAAATCTAGTTGGCACATTACATGGTCTATCTAGTCAGCATCTTAAAATCCTATCCTAACAGGTAAAATCATAGTTTACAATGATCTAAGCACAAAATCTTCCGGTTTGTTGCATACCTAAATAATAAAATGGGTAGATTGCATACTTGGAATAATTTATGGCAGTACGTTATCGATTTTTGTCATTTATCCTATATATATATATATATATAAAAGGGTGAGGATAAAAAAAACGGTGAAAACACTTTTTGATTCACAATTTTTTTAAGTTGTGAACTTCCATTTTTTTTGTTTCACATTATTTTGTGAACCCTTGTATTTTCTTTATTCACATAAAATTTTCGTCATAAATTTTTATTTTTTTTTGGCTTCACACAAAGCTTTTAACTTTTTTAATTGTGAACCTTATTTTTTTCACATAATTTTTTTTGTAAATTTTTTCACAAATTTTTTCTAAGTTTTTTTTATTGTAAACTTATATTTTTTTTGGGTTCACGAAAAGTTGTTAAAATTTTCAACTGTGAACCTTAATTTTTTTTAGTTCACGAAAAGTTTTTAACTTTTTCAATTGTTAACCTTTTTTTCAATTGTGAACCTTAATTTTTTTTTTTGGTTCACGAAAAGTTTTAAAAAATTTCAATTGTGAAACTTTATATTTTCAACTATGAACCTTAAATTTTTTTGAGTTCACAGAAAGATTTTTACTTTTTCAATTGTGAACCTTAATTTTTTTTTGTTCACGGAAAATTTTTAACTTTTTTAATTGTGAACTTTTTTTTCAACTGTGAACCTTAATTTTTTTGGGGGTTCACAGTAAGTTTTTAACTTTTTCAATTGTGAATCTTATTTTTTTGTTTTGGTTTCACAAAAGTTTTTAAGTTTTTCAATTGTGAACCTTATTTTTTTTTGTTTCGGATTTGACTTTATTTTATTTTTTTAAAAAAAAAAAAATCACACAAAAAATATTCTTTTGTGTGAACTTTAATTTTTTATGATTTACTTGGAAAAAAAAAAGTTCACACCTTAAAAAAATTGTAAAACAAAAAGTGTTTTCATCGTTTTTTTATCCCCACCTCTTTTATATATATATATATATATATATATATATATATATATATATAAGTTAGATTAGATGAAGGGTGGAGATGTGTTTTCACTGTTTTTTTTATCTCCTTGTTTTCATATGATCCCATTCCTCTCTCTATATATATTATATATATATATATATATTCTTTGAACTATCGAAGAATTTAACGGAGGAAAAAAGGAAAAAGTAGTCGCTCATCGATGGCCCATCCCAGGCCAAGGCCACGCACCACGATGGGAGGATAGTGATCGCAAAGTTGTATCCTATTTTTGTTACTTTTTTAGGCACAAGCGGTAATATTATCATTACACGGCTACTTATGAAAACATAAATATTTTCAAACTACTGAAATAAAAAACTCAACCATGACCAGGTCGGCATCAAGGACCACAATGATGGTGGCAAAGTGACAACTATTACAGGTTTAAAAATCCCCCTATCAGGAAATAAGGGCTACTATAGTAGATAAATATATGGTTAGAAATAATCAAAATAAAAAATATTCTATAAAAACTAATGTTCAGTTATTCAAAAACTAAAATAAAACAATAAGATTAAATCAATCAATTTTTAGATATGTAAGAATATATTGATATGAATAGAAATTATTAATTAGATTTTATACCTTGAGAATAGAGTGCCACGATGGCAATAATACTCTTTTTTACCACAATTCTTTGAATGTGCCTTCAAGTCGGATTCAATGGCATACATCTTCGGGCAACTTAGACACTTGTACTTCTTCTCTCCATACTTTCGAAAATAGTGTTTCTTGATGCCCGTAAGGTCTCCTAGAGCATGAGAAGCATCATGATGAACACAAGTGGGCTCGGGGCACAAATACACCTTTTTTCTCATCACATTCTTGGGATCCCTTTGCTTAAGCTTCCAAGGTAAATTATGACCTCTTTTATGAAGTTCAAGGTTTTGCTCTCCAGGGAACCCTTTGCAACAAACCTGGCAAACAAACTAGTTCTTTTCCATTAAGGAGGTTGGAGATAATGCTATGACTTCTGCATCCGCATCTATCAACATTTATAGAAAAATTCCAATTAAGAAAATATTAATTAATATTTTTATTACAATGAAAATCAGATTTATCATCATATTTTTCTTAGAAGTTAAAGATCTATGTGATATTTAGTTTTTACACACACACGAAAAATATGAATCGAAATAAGAAAATATTTATTAATTTAATTCTGATAATAAGTTAAAGTGTAATAAGATAAAGGTTTTTGAAAATCTTACTTAAAGAAAGACCCATGTACTTTTTAGTATTTTTCTAAAAAAAATATTATAAATTTATTGTCTTCTTTCTTTTTCAAGAAATATATGACAAAGAACAAGAAGAGTGAAAAATCATATTACCTTGTTTATTATTTTATTGTTATCTAAGAAAAAGAAGTAGTATACGAAAGCAAAGTAAATTAAAAAACTAAAAATGAAGAAAACTTGTATAGCATTCCAGAAAGGTTACTTGTCTTCTTGGGAGGCACGGCTACATAATCATTTTCTTTTTTATTCAGTTGATTGCATTCATGTTCATTCCTTTTGATAGAGAGCAACAATGATGATCCCGAAGCCATCGTGATCTATCTTCATTTCACAACATAAGTAATTGATCGAAGATCAAAGAAGCAGCGGGTCAGATTTAACATACTTAGCTGTAATTTAATCATGAAGAATTCAACTTGGGTGGTGTAAAAAAGGTTTTGTGTTTTAACAAATAGCACCAAAATTACCTTAAAATATTCTCTAACACATACACAAATTAAGGGCTTTCTATTCTACTTTATTTATTTACTAAGTGTTATGTTTATTGTTTAATCTTAAAAGCTGACATTTTAACTTGAGAAATTTAGAAGCTTGCATATGAGAATGAGAGAGAGCACTGAGCCCCAACCTATCATCGCATAAAAACAATTTTGTTATAATCTAAATTAAGAAGAGATCCACACCATTCAATCCTTTTCTTTCCATCTCTCTTTATATATATATATATATATATATATATATATATATATATATATATATATATATATATATATATATATTGTTTGTACAATATTAATTAGAAGTGTGATGCAATATGTTTACCTTCTTCCTCCCAAATTTAAGTACTTTTTGACTTTGAAGATTCCAATATAATATTTTTAATTTAAACTTTACAATAGGCAATTGCTATCTGAAAATTATATGTATATTGTAAAAAGTGGCACCACAAGATTTATAACGTAGTTATGAAAGGAAAAAAAAAAGTAAAAAGATAAAAGGGTCAACTAGCATAAATGAAAATATCTTTTTTAAAATAGACGTATATATAGTTAAGGGTATGTTTCGCGATAATCCCAACTTTGTGGCCAAAGATGGTGATTAGGGATTCTGTTGAGAAGCTAGTCATAAAAGAAAATTTAAGAGATTGTAGGGTATTCTCTTTCGAATAATCTTCACATACATTTTGTTGCCAAAGAAAGCTTTTAATTTATAAAAGATGAAGATTATCAGAAACAAAATCTCAATCTATCATACTTTCATGAATTCCCAAAAGTCTCAGCTACCAAACACGTCCTAAGAACAAAAACTGAAGTTTTAATCACACACAACTTGTTTGCAACACTTTTGTTTTTATGTGGTCTTCATATAAACTATTAAAAGTAAAATGCAAGTTTGACAATTGTTATAAAGAATTATTATTTGTTCGTATGTGGAAACGGTAATTTTTAGCGTAAATGTTGTTATGATGGTATGATATTATCTACATCTTCATTGTTTGAATTTTTTTTAAGAATGGTGTTTTTTTTAATAATTGTTGTAGTAATGATGCGTTTTTGGAAGTTGTTGTAGAAATGGGTCTTACGCGATTAGATAATGCGACCCATGGCTGTGTCAGTATGGTCCCAAACTTTGAAATGCGTACGATGGATTCATTCACATTTGAGTCAAACATTTCAGATATATGAGTCAACATTTCAGATGTTCCAAATTTCAAAATGCGTTTGCATGGTCCCAAATACCAAAATGTTATCCATGTATGGTCCCAAAGTGTAAAATGCAAATCATGGAATGAAAAGACCAAAAGATGCTATCCATGTATGGTCCCAAAGTGTAAAATGCAAATCATAGAATGAAAAGAGCACCATCCAAAAGAAAGCTGGTGAATGCATGCTACAATTTTCACAAGCATGCATGTGTTTTCAGACATTGCTCTTCACAAGAATATATTACTCTTCACAAGAGTACAGGTTTTGGAACTTAGTGATAATATTATTACATGCTTTGACTATTTAATAAAAGAAAGCTGGTGAATGCATGCTACAATTTTCACAAGCATGCATGTGTTTTCAGACATTGCTCTTCACAAGAATATATTACTCATCACAAGAGTACAGGTTTTGGAACTTAGTGATAATATTATTGCATGCTTTGACTATTTAATAAGCTTCCGTAGCAAGGGTTTTTCATATCATCATTTCACATTACATTCATCTCAAATTTTATCAATTACTCTGACTATTTAGGCTAGTTTTCAACATGAATTCAAAAAATCATCTCCAACCAGGTCCACTTAATTCCGAATTATTGTTTTTGCATGAAGAACATAGATCACTTCATCTATTTCATGGAACACTTGAAGAAGATCAACAACTAGTAGCAAGACGGTGTGATGGGTATTTTTGGAAGCTTGTTCCTCATATTCCTGACAAGGTGATGTTACATATAAAAATGCAGGATTTGGTGATGTCATTCGTATTGGTCATATTCAACTCGATCATGCTTTAATCACTGCCCTCGTCGAAAGATGGCGATCAGAAACGCATACGTTTCATCTCCCAATAGGAGAAGCTACTGTTACACTTCAGGATGTACAAGTTTTGTTTGGCCTAAATGTGGATGGTGATGAAGTGTCTGGCACCAATACAGCTAGAAAACCACAACAATGGCAAACTTTTTGTCAAGATATGATGGGTTTTACACCGGAGCTAGCTGCAATTAAAAAGGCTCATATTTATTTAAGTTATTTACTTAAAGAGTTGTGTAGAGACTTTCCTGATGATGCTTCAGAAGAAGAATGTAAGCAGAGGGCAAGGGTATATATAATGCACTTGATAGGTGGATTTCTATTACCCAACTCATCAAGTAGTAGTGTTTATATGTATCATCTCTTTAATTTATAAAATTTGGAGAGGTGCGGGGAACTTAGTTGGGGAAGTGCTGTTTTAGCATGCCTTTATAAAAGGTTATGCAAAGCATCACACTATTCTGCAAAAGAGATTAGTGGACCACTAGTATTACTACAGGTAAACATCTATTAATTATATTTAAAGATAAAAAATAAAAGAAGGTGTTTGAATAATGTTTTTGTATGTAGTTATGGGCATGGGAAAGATTACCTATTTTTTGTCCAGTTCGACGTAACGAAGTCAATGATTTGCCAGTTCCATATGGTGCAAGGTTAGATAATGTCAACTTATTTTTTGTTGCCTCATATATTTTTCGTACTAGTTTATTTTCCTAACAATAACTTATTTTAATGAAGGAGGAGTTGTAACCATAGTTTTCGCAAAGTGACTAAAAATACTCTTGTGGCATATCGTGACCAACTTGCTTTTTTAAGAGAAGACGGGATATATTTATTGAAACTAAACCATTTATAAGAACTTGATATATTTCTTAATATAATAGTGATGTTCTTGATTTTTATTATTGCAGTTTATTTGGACCCCTTACTCTGATTTGTTTCGTGCACTTCCTGCACATTTCAATCGTTGTGCAATTTGGAGAGCAGTGACATATTTAATATGTTGGGAGATAGTTGAACCTCATTTGCCTAACATAGTATTGAGACCATTTGGGATGCATCAACCAATACCTCAAAATCGTTTGTTGAATAAGCACAAAGAACTTCATAAGCTAACTCGTTCTGGTCATCGAGATTGTGATTGGATTAGCACACATGGTGAGTATGTGCATCATTGGCATAATCGAAATAGTTTTCTTGAAGATGGGGAATTTTCAAATACAACATCTCCTACTCTAGAATACATGCAATGGTATATTCGTCGTACAGTTAAATATATTAAGAATCCCGAACGTGCTCAACAAAATGTAGAAGGGTATCAACCGATGGGTCACACAGCTACATATCTAGTACGTTATTTTGTTACATTATATTTTAGTAATTGATATTTTTAAATTTTTATCTAATATATTGTTGTTATACAGATGGAAGGTATGAGTCAAATTCACAACCATTCCAGAAACATGGCAGGAAATGATTGGGAATATGGACAACAGTTTGGTGATATTTCAAGTTATTATATGCAAAGCTTAAATGAAAGTGAACGATGTATATAGGGTCGTCACATGTTACCACAGGCCAATCCAGTTATAATGCACCTCAAATGGTTCAAAGGGTACCTAGACAAAGTAGTAGGCAAGGTGGTCGGAGACGAGTTGTTGATCTAAATTTTGATGATGTGGGTCCTAGTAGTATTCCATAATCTTATCCTGATTCTTTCGGTTTTACACAATATTTCGAAGATGCGAGCCCTAGTAATAATGAAGAGTGTTATACACCAGACATGACCCGTCTTAATGAAGATAATTATTCACCACTAATACCCCAAAGCTTTGGACCTCAAACCTTTGAAACCCAAAACTTTGAAGAATTTACTCCATCCCAAATGAACCACGAGACTTTGACTCCAGTGCCTTTTGATATTAATCTACTTCCAAGTAATGAACCTCTGGCTAATCGTAGAACAAGAAGGCATACAAGACCACCTCCTCGTGGCACACATGGACGACTTGGTCATTAGTGTTCCTTTTTCATATTATTATTATTGTACTTTTATCGTAGTTTTATGTGTCTTTTTTATTGTATTGTAATGCAATGTTCGTGCAAGTTTTCCAATAAAAGTGGCTTTTAATCATATATTAAAGCTTTGTCAATACAATAATAGTACACTCTAGACAATACAATAGAAAGACAACTATGACATTATAAATATTACAACTTTCGTACAATAATAAGACACTCTAAACAATAAAATAGAAAGGTAACCAAAACATTATAAATATTACATAATAAGGCACTCCAAACAATAAAAACACTACATAAATACAAACTACAGTTGATTGAATCTTGGTTGCGAATTTGGACATCTTGACCTATTATGACCTGGTTGTCTGCATATACCACAAACATGAGGTCGATTGGGATCTGGGTTGTCCATCTCATTACGTATACGTCTTGCACGTCTCCTACCTCGAGCCGAGGAGAGTCTTGTCATGTCTGCTTGAATCTTCCAACCTGGGTCCCTCCAATAATCAACATGAGGCAATGGTGTGAAATCACAATTATATTGCCTTCTATAAGTAATAGTCGTGAACACCTCATTCACAATGGTATAAGGATTTTCTCCTCTATGACGACAAACAGCAATCGCATGTGAGCATGGAAATCTTTGCATTTGCCACTTACCACATGTGCATGTACGATCAAAAAATCGAACACGATAATCATTGCCACCTGTATTATTTATGTGAAGCCTTGACACTACTCTATAATCACCATTGATATAAATGAACTCACTTATGTTGTGCTCTTGTGCATGTTTCTCACGAACATTGTAGAGGCTCCACATTCACGAAGGTAACGGTGTATTGCAGTTCATTGCAGCTTCACTATACTTTCGAAATAGTTGGACTATTCTATTGAACGTAAGATCGATGCAAGCCTTAATCGGATGATGCCTCGCTCCTCGAAGCACATTATTAAAACTCTCCGCGATATTCGTTGTTAGACAATCCCATCGACGATTGTTATCATCCAAAAGACACCACTTGCTTTTACCAATTGTCTTAAGATACTGCTAAGCTTCTGGATTTATGTCTTTAATCTCTTACACAACTTTTATATTTCCTTTGTTGTGTGGTGCTCCCAACAGACCAACAAAGCTTCTTCAGACGAGCATTTTTGAATTTTTGCATGAAATTACTCCTGATGTGTCGTAGATAAAAACGATGGCATGCAAATGGCTCCTTCCATCCAGCTAGATGCTCCATTGCATGGATGACTCCTTTGTGTCTATCTGAAATAACACACAACCTCTTATCAAAGGCAACAAACTCCCTAAATTGTTCAAAAAACCAACACCAACTATGCACCATCTCCTCATCAACTATGGCATAAGCAACTGGCAATATGTGATTATTAGCATCCTTTGTAACAGCGATTAGCATTTTACCCTTATATGAACCCTTCAAAAAAGTACCATCGACACATATAATAGGCTGACATTCATGAAAAGCATAAATGGACGGCCCAAATGCCCAAAAAATGTATTTGAACGTAGTTGTTGTTGATGAGCCCGTTTGATTATGGTACCACCTCACAACGGTATGTGGGTTAGAACTTTCTAATGCTGCAATATAAGTAGGCAACTCAGCAAAGTTACTCTCCCATGTACCGTAAAGACTCGCTATGGCTTTTTTCCTACCTTGCCACGCTTTAGGGTATGAAATATCGACATTCAACTTTTTTTTATATCTGCCTGAATATGTTTAATCGGATACGCAACATCTTGTTGAATTGAGTGAATGATGTTGGAAGCGATAATTTTGGAGTTTAGATTTCTATTATTGTTGCTAACAACTGAATCAAAGCAGTTGTGTGCATCCACCCATCGAGTTATTTGCCACAAATGATGGCTTTTCTTTTTCCTTGCACGAATGTACCATGTACAAGGTTCTGCGTGTTGGGAATCAGCGTACTTTTCACTTTGAGTAAAATATTTCGCCACCCAATAGTTTTTCTTAGATTCTATAACTATGAATTCCCTATTTTGTTGAATCGACCAAAGTCTTATAGCTTTAACAACTTGATCTCTACTATCGAATAACATCCCTAACCGAATTATGTTTTCTAACTCACTCCATATATCCATATGAACATCATCTTCAAAATCTGGGAGTCCATGATCGTCAATATCTCCAACATTTCTAAAATAGTTCATTACACCTTCTCTGTAAGGTTGAAAATTAGTTGCATTATGTTGGACTGGAATTTCTGGCGCATCATCCGACTCATCCTCAACATTTGGGGCCATCTCACTTTCTTCTTCACTATGTTGCGATCCATTATCATCAGAGTTATCAAAGCCACCGTTGCCATTATCACGCTCATATCTATTATTATTTGGAATATGAAATGGTATATTTGAGGGGTTGGCGGTGAACAATGTGGATTGATTATTTGGAAAAAAGCTTTGAGATTGAACTGAGGGGCTTGGTATCGACTCTGAAACTACATAATCAGGGTTAACACTCGCATTTTGTTGTGATAATTTTGGCAGACTTTCAACATAAATTTGACCCCAATAACTTTCATTTAAACTGGCTAAATAATACATTGAATCTAAACTTTCATCACTCCACAAGATTATAACATTACTTATCCCTTGAAATTCGTAATATAATGAGATTTTTAACTTGAAATCTGATTTTTCAGCCCCAACATAAGCATATATTAAATCAACAAACTCTGCATATCTCATTTTATGCCTAATTACAATTAAAGTAGTCATCGTTGATTGATTAGGCTTGATAAAACCATTTTGATATTCGATATTACCTCCCAATATAAGTTGACCATAAATGGACGTTCCAGAGTCATGATTTATAAAAGTAGATGGAGAAACGTACCTTTTAAATATTACATGGGTTTCATTTCTTCAAAACTCCGAAAGGCGGTGAAGTTTGGTAAGAGATAGAATAGAGTATAAATAAAAATTGATTTAGACACACATATTTATAGATCAAATAAGTAGTTCAAAGCAATAAAATATGTTATCATAAATTTCGTTGGGACTTGACTTTACATACTTTTTTTATCCACCGTTCAACTTACCTCTAATGGAAACAAACTAGACACTGTTTACTTCTTTTTTTTCCCACCATTTACTTTCTTTAATTTTCTTTTTTTCAACCAGTAACCCTAATGGAACAAACCCTAGTGGTTGTCTCGGTGAGTTGACATCACTTGTATGGGTGCGGAAATTGAAGTTGGGACCATAAATGGTCCGTATTTTACAATTTGGGACCAAGGGTGGTTCGCATTTCACATGTTGGGATCATCGACTTTTTCTGACAGAAGAGCAGCTGTCTTGACAGAAGGGCAGGATTCTTTGGAAAGTTATGGGTTCGCATTTGAGAGTTTGGGACCATAGCTTATAGGTCGCATTATCTAATCGCGTAAGACCCATTTCTACAACGACTTCCAATAACACACCATTACTACAACAATTATTAAAAAAAAAAACACCATTCTTAAAAAAAATTCTCATTGTTTTAATTATTTTCACGTATGGGATAACATATATATCATAGAATTCCAATGTTAAATTGAAAAAATATATTGATGGAATCCCAATAATAAAATGTACACTGTTAATATTGTTTGGTATATTATAAAATCACATTATTAAATGGGATTAGCGTATGAAAATGCATCAAATTTGAACACGATTTCAATTTTGTGTACATAACTATTTTTCCGAATTGTATGTACCAAACTTTCAAGAGATCTATTTTAATGTAAGTGGGACCTTAAAAAGATGACACATAAACAACATACATAAAAGATATAGTTTGGTACACAAAATCGACATCATGTCCAACTTTGATGCATTTTTAAACATTAATCCGTTGTATAATCTATTATATAGAGATTGTATGCTATATCTTTTAAATGTAATTTTAGTGAAAAATTGTTATGTATATGATCTAATTATGAGAAATATAATAGAAAGGTTGTCGGTAATAAGTACATATATATAGCCATATGTAAATATATATAGCGAGACTTATGAAGATGTAGTTATGACGTTCAAGAAGAGTCTTATTTTCATAATGAAGTGTTATATTTTTTATATGCTATGTGTCAAACTTTGAAAGTTGATAATCATATTTGATGTTAAGTATTCAAGTTTGAGATGTTTAATAAGTTAGGTCACCTAAGGAATTAAAGGGTTGTCTTTATTCGTAATAATGAATATTAATATTTGAGAGGAAGGTTATTTCAATTTTAAATTCAACATATGTACACGTTTTGCAAAAAAAATTATACCAAAATTATTAAAATTTAATCTTCTTTAATATTAGATTAATTAAAAAATAAATAAAAATGATACACAAATTAAAGTTGTGTATCACAACCTTTTATGTGTGATACTATGATACACAAAAAAAAATGATGTGTATCATATTTTTTTTTTAAAAAAAAATCATAGAAAAGAGCACACAATTCTAAGAATTTTGATATAAATTTTTCATAAAAAACATTATTTAATCTTAAAGTTAAAACTAAAAATGTGCGTTCCTATCGTTCCCACCATAATAAGTGTTCTTACTTGAACCTTACCCTAAAATTTGATTGTAAAGTTGTTAATCCTTATAACATGTTAGGTGTAAGATTGTTAGACGATTATGAATAAAAGTACAAATTTATATGGGTTTTGTTAACAAGAGCCCTAAGGACTTTGGTTAAGCTATTTAGACATTCATAAAATAATTGTACTTTAATTAAATTTAAAGAGACAAATTGAAAATTCAGGAGACAAATTTTGAATGTGCAAATTCTTATGTATGTTAAAAGAAGCCCTTAAAGCTCTTTTTATCAATTTCCAATTTATATATATATATATATATATATAGTTTGGATCAAATGAGAACACTTCATAAATAAGAACGATGAGAACACCTCATAAATGCACAACTAATCAACAAAAATTATTAGATTCACAGTCATACATCTCAAATATGCAAAAAAACAAATGCACACTTTTAAAAATGCACAAAAATCGAAAAAAATGACTGATGCACAATTATCTCTATAATTGTGCATCAATCGTTTTTTCAATTTTTATGTATTTTTGAAAGTTCGCATCTACTCTAATCAATTTTTCTACACATATTTGAGATGTATGAGTGTGAATCTAATGATTTTGTTGGCTAATTATGCATTTATGAAGTGTTCTTACCGTTCTTATTTTTGAAGTGTTCTCATTGGAACCTTACCATATATATATATATATATATATATATATATATATATATATATATATATTTACGTATTTTTGAAAGTTCGCATCTACTCTAATCAATTTTTCTACACATATTTGAAATGTATGAGTGTGAATCTAATGATTTTGTTGGCTAATTATGCATTTATAAAGTGTTCTTACCGTTCTTATTTTTGAAGTGTTCTCATTGGAACCTTACCATATATATATATATAGGGTAGTGATCGAGAGGGAAGTGCCTTTTTGGGGGGGAAGGGGGGAAGCGTTAGTATGCATCAAGAAGCATATTACAATTATCAATCAAAACGTCAACAAAAAAATATTTTTGTCGGTAAATAGTAATCAAAACTGATGCTATAAAGAATATTTTAACGAATGAATTTTATTTTTAAGTCATAACATTAACTGATGAATATTTATTTAATAAATTGTTAAAATGCAGTGTGATGCATATTAACTAATATGCATCGCGATGCATATTAAAAACTTCACATTATTTGAAAAATATTTTGAGTGTTAATATGCATCACAATGCATATTAACTAATATGCACTGCGATGCATATTAACGGATTTGGATATAATATTCATAAATCGATGCATTAACTTGAAGAAATAATTTATCAAGGAAGCTTAACATTCATAGCATCGATTCTGATTAACATTTACTAAATTTCAGTTTGCTTTTTTCGAGATTTGTATGGGTGAAGGTAATATGCTTCCTGATGCATACTAACGCTTCCCCCCTTCTCTCAAAAAATGCGCTTCCCTCTGGATCATGCCAATATATATATATATATATATATATATATATATATATATATATATATATATATATATATATATATATAGTTTTTTGTTAATTAATAGAAGGACATGTATCACCTTAAGAAAGAGATAGGAGTTTGCCTTATATACATACTACTATATAAGATGTGGGGAAATTCAAATGGTTTCGTAATTGTTCGTTTCTAGCTAGACATATATTTTTTTTTTCTTTTGTACCTTTTAAAGTTTTAAAGTTATATATCTTTCTATAATCAATGTAAATTAAGTTATTCTATAATTACAAGAGAAAATTCCATAAATGATACATGTGGTTTACACACATTTTTACATATCATACCCGTACTTTTTTTTTCATGTTTTCGGTACAATAAGTTTTCAGTTTGCTCGTAAATGGTACCTCCGTCCAACTTCGTCTATTTTTGTCGTTAAGTTTAACCAATTCCGTCTATTTTCATTACAATAAGTTTCAAGTTTGCTCGTAAATGGTACTCATAAGTTTCAAAATTGCTCGTAAATGATACCTGTGGTTTATACACATAACGGTGAAAATTAACGGATTGTGACGGAGGTACCATCTACAAGCAAACTTGAAACTTATTGTATCAAAAACCTGAATATAAAAGTTCGAGTATGATTTATGAAAATCTGTGTAAACCACATGTATGATTTTTGGAATTTTCTCTGATTACAAATACCTTAATACATATTGAAACCAAGTCATTATTATAACAGCTTATATGATGATAATGAAACCAACCAAATATTTTGCATGGTGGAAAAGATACATTTAGTACGTACTAAACAGAGGTCGAACTTGAAGAAAAGTTGGGGGATAAGTTGATAAATAATATATATTCTGTAATTATAAGAAATAACATTCATTCAGTTATGATATAAAGCTAGATAACTCTAAAGTATCGACATAACCAATTATATATTAGTATCTTATCAAATGTCATTATCATAATGAAAAATATTATGCTTGTTATATTTGTAGATAACACTCTAATTCTTTTTTACTATCTAACATCTAAGAATATACATATATGTGTTTTTTGGTTATTATACTTATTCCAAGTTGTTTGCATTTTAACTGGCGAAAAAGATACATTTAGTACCAGGCCAGTGATTTAGACAATACACTAGTAAACTATGAAGAATTAGTGTTTGTTGAAAATTAGGTTATGTTTTAAAATCTTACAGGGTATTATTATTATTATATGATGATTATCTTTTAAAAAGTAAAAAGTATTCTTGATGATTCGAGTTTCTTTACTTTTTTTTTGTTTTTTTTTACATTCTAAAATTAATAAAATTACATACTATGTAATTTGTACATAAAATATAAAAAATTTCATTTTATGTTTTTGATTTTTGTTGTTAATCTCTTTTGCTATTATGTATGTTCGATGGTAGTTGGTTAAGTGTGAATGAGTCTAGCAGACATTAACTAGCTACATAAGACTATAAAAGTTAATAAATTGTTCATCTCATGAATTTTCATTTTTTAGGATGACATGCTTGTAGAGATGGAATCCAGTAGTGGATATACTCACAATTAACACCAACCATGACATCATCTTATTTAGAGATTAAAAAAATATGTCTTTGGAAATTAAGGTGGTGTTCGGAATGGAGTTTTTAGGTTGGGTTTTGAAAATGACGAATGATAAATGAAGTTGGATTTATGGTATTGAGTTCTAAGTATTGGCATAAAACCTTAAAATAAGAACAGTTCCAGAACCCAGCTAATTTAAATGGTTTACCAACATTTTTTAGTTTTCATTGCTCATTTCCTGAACAAGTACTCTCTTTCTATATCACATTTTTCTATTTCTCTCTCCTTTTATTTTATTCTCTTTCTTACTTTACAATACTATTTTTCATATTTTACTCTTAAAGATTATAAGAATAATTAATATTTCCGTTATCATTAAATATAAATTTATTATAAAAAAATTCTATATCAATAAAAATCCACTCTAAAACTAGGGGGTTCAAAATCGGATATCCGAAAATTCGGATAGTGGATTATGGTATCCGAAAATTCGGATATCCGAAGTTCGGATATCCAAATTTTCGGATACGAATATCGGATAATCCGAGATATCCGAAATAAGATCAAGAAATACGCAGTTTAGACTCATGAGAAGAATGAGGAATTTATAACTTGAATAGAACAAATACATCAACAACACTAGCAAATAATTTCTACAAATTTAATCGACATGTATACCCATTTTTAAGAAGGGTATGTCTGTACAAAAATTAGTGTGATCTTCACGAAGATCAAGTAGGAATACTTAATTGGAGACTTTGAATCAATTATCCAACACTTACCCACATCTTGTAACATAAATAGAAATAAGATACTTGCATCATATTATACATTTTGCAATAATCCACCAAAAGCATCATTGTAATCGATGAGAAAGGAATAGAGATGAATAGATGATAACTCATTTTTGGTTTATTTTACAAGCATCGACTCAGATCTGAGTTTGAAGGAAACGGATCGTGATTTCCAATAAGGAGACTCATTTGTGTTTACTTATGTTAAAATGAAGGGTAAATGTGGGGTTGTAAAAGAATGTAGGGCCAATACTTGGACATTTAGTAATAAAAAAATCAAAATATATAAAATTTACATTTTTCGGATATTTCGGATATCAGAAATATCCGAAATTTCTTGAAATTGGTATCCGAATCTGAATTCGAATTTTCGGATATCCGAAATTCGGATATCCGAATTTTCAGGTATCCGAATTTTCGGATAATTTCGGATCGGATTTTCGGATTTCGGTTTCGGATACGGATATTTTTGAACACCCCTATCTAAAACTCATTCCAATCTCTTATACAAAACAAACGCCACCTAAGAATTTTATCCTTTTATCCTTACATGATAAAGTTATAATGCATTTGATACTTGTAATAACATACATACAATTGAGTAATGAATCTAATGTCTACAATACATAAAAAAAATGAAAAATTGAGTAATCTATGAAGAATCGGTGTTTTTTGAAAAGTAAGTTATTATTGATAAATGTAGATTACTTTTTGAAAAAAATAAAAAGTAGTCTTGTTAATTCAAGTTTTTTCCTTTTCTTTTCTTTTATTTTTTGTGTTTTTAAATATATTACATAAATAAGATAACATTTTATGCATATGGTACATATATTATTATACTTTTCTTCATTTAATGTTTTTGATTATTGTTGTTAAATCTCTTTTGGTATTATATATGTTTGATAGTGGTTGGGTAGGTGTAAATAAGTCCTTGAGAAATTAAGGTATCAGTTACATAGCACTCCAAGAGTTAGTAAGTTGTCCATCTCATCAATTTCATTTTTGATAGTCAACTAGTTGCAGAGACAGATTTAGTAGAGGTTACACTCATAATTGTTAACTCGTGACTCGACTCGTTAACTCGTGACTCGACTCGTGATTTGGAGTATTGATTTTTAACTCGTAATTCGTGACTCGACTCGACTCGTAAGAGTCATAAATTTACAATAAATACGTATATTTGTATCTATATGTATATAATTGTTTAGATTTCTATCATTGATTGAAGTAAAACATGATGAAAGTCATTAAATAACACAAATGTTTAATTTATAATGGATTATTAGTCATTTCCTATCATATTTTGTCATTTTATATTTTTTATTAGATACATTAAAAGTGTGTCCAGTTTCTGACTCGTAAGAGTCGCCCAAGACTCGTAAGAGTCGCTCACGACTCGGAAGAGTCAATAAATGACTCGTAAGAGTCAAAGCCACTTACGAGTCGGGGTCCGAGTCGCCTCGTTTTTTGAATTTTGAGCCGACTCATAAGAGTCGACTCATAAATCGTAAGAGTTTAACAACTATGCTTATACTTATAATTACCACTAACCATCACGCCATCTTAATTGGATTACTAAAAAACACACACACACACACACACACACACATATATATATATATATATATATATATATATATATATATATATATATATATATATATATATATATATATCATCAGAAATATAAAATTTTATCCTCTTGACATCACATATTTAGACTATAATGCATTTGATACTTGTACTATTCTATTGAGTAGTGAATGTAATGTCTACAAATGAGTGTATAGAATAGAACTTCATCTTCCTCAACTATACATGTCATAGTAACCAGGTCAAGTAGTTATAAAATCTTATTTATCGACATATATATGTATTTTGATTTAATAATACAAATTTTCTATCTTAAGTCATCATACATAACTATTTTCACTAAAATGACTACAAAAATCCGTCAATGCATATGGATATGATAAAAGGAAAATGATATCTAAAAATTAATATAAATAATTGTAGGATAATTATTATATTCTTATATGTCACTTTTTATATTATGATGCATCCTTTTTATCTGGAAACTGGTGATTTTAAGTTTTAGACCTCACATTCCAGTATTTAAAAAAAATTGACATGTCAATATTAGCATCATACTCCTCCGAACTTTAGTGTTCACTTGATCGTATTCAAATATATATATATATATATATATATAAGCTCTAATTAGGGATGACAATGGTCATTAGTTTATTGAATATCCACCTGATCCATCCACCGGTGGTGGATAGGGATGGCAATGGTCACCCCATCTTGTGGATATCCACTTGATCCATCTATTAGTGGTGGATATCGATGATCTAAATGGATGAGTAGTGGATACAGATATGGATGTGGATGATTAATGGATCGGATATGGATGACAACTTATCATCCATGGATTTATCCATTATCATCCGAAATACACGTACGTGTGCGCACACGCGCGCGCGCGCGCGCACACACACACACACACACACACACACACATATATATATATATATGTGTGTGTGTGTGTGTGTGTGTGTGTGTGTGTGGTATATGCATAAACACACACATACATAAATTTACATATCGACATAAACCATGAACTATTAAGGTGTTATTGAATACTATTTATGTTGATAAGTCGTAAATTTAATATATATATATATTGTATATTAGAGTTTTGTATTGTTGATTGATATAGCAAATCAAAAAGCATAAATCTATCGCGCCGAGACAACTTTTGCTTTCAACCATATATTGAAGTCATAATCCGCGATATATGTGAATCGAAACATGTGAGCTTAACCGACAAACATCGAGATCACACATTTACATTTGTCAAGATATATGTTACTTGTAATTGTAACAAATTATGCTTCATTGATGATAATATTTACACGTTCTTGTGACTAAATTTTTTTATGTTTCCTTATATATATATATATATATTTTTTATGATATTTGTTGGTTGCATTTCATTTTAGTTTTTTTTTCTAACATTTATTGAATATCAAACAGACATCCATGAACCCGTTTAATCCATTAGATATGGATATGGATTGATAGATGAATTGAAATTAAATGAATATGGAAATGGATATTGATGAAAATATTTAAATGGATATGGATGTGGATATCGCATCATCCTGAAACCCCAAACCCTAAACCCTAACCCCTAAACCCTAAACGTTTTACAAAACTCTAAACCCTAAATCTTACTAAATCCTAAACCCTACTAAACCCTACTAAACCCTAAACAATAAATCCTACTAAATCCTAAACCCTACTAAACCCTAAACCCTAAACCTTATATCTAAATTTAATGTTCAACCAAATATTACCACATGTGTTAGTAAAATGTGAAACCCACCAAAAAATGAAAAGAAAAAAAACTCGTCGAAAGTATGCCTTGAGGGACGGCAAATCGAAGAGGATAACACGCTGATCTAATGTTGCAATTTTCATAATTTTTCAATTTGTCGTTTGTGAGATATTTAAGTTTGGAGGTAAATGGGTTTTCTACATGTGGAACATTCTCTTTGTACACATGACACAATTTCATTGGTACTTTCATTATTTCAATAATTCTTGTACTCTAATGAACTTATATATATATATATATATATATATGTATGTGTGTGTATATATATATGTATACATTTACATATTCACATACATATATACTTTAATTCTCTTAAAGTGTTATCGGATATATAGGTTTTAGAAGATACAATTTCATAAATATTATTAATATATTCCATTTATATAATGTATATTTGTGTTTTTTTTACTTTCTATAATTGACTTATAGAAAATCAAAATGTGTATATTCATCACAGCAAGCAAAATTGGGCATCCTAATATACAGTGAACTCAAAAAATCAACTATACAATAATCAAAGGTAGTTCAAAACATGTTTGGTTAACCACTAAATGTAGAGGTTACACATTTACCTTTATCAAAATATATGTATACCGACTGCTATAACAAATTAAGCTCAATTGATGACAATGGTTATACATTCTTGTGATTAAATTTTATTATGTTACGTTATATTTTTATTATTATAAATACTTTAGTGGTTTCATTTCATAATACGAAATATCGTAAAAAAATATCTAAATATTAAATGGATATGCATCTCGCTTAATTAAACGGATATGGATATGGATGGATGGACTAAAATTAAATGGATATGGATGAGGACATGGATGGAAAAATTCAAATGGATATGGATATGGATATAATAACATCACCCGATTCATATCCGATCCATTACCATCCGTAGTTCTAACTAGTTTATAAAAAGTTTACAAAGTGTTAAAGAGTTCAAAGATTAACACAAGTGAATAAAAAAAGTAATAAGATAATTTATTAAAAGTCATAAAATGCCAACTAATCATAACAATCTAATTAGGGTTCATAATGTGGAACAACAAGTTCTCTAAATGTTTAAACCTATTCATTGTTTCATATTTGTATCTATATTACCTTATTAACAAAAAAAATTCAGAAAAACCTGTCAATATCTAAAATATTTGAAAACATGCATCATTATTTTATAATAACATACAAGGAAGAAAAATTAATAAATTGGTAATAATCAAGCTAGAAACTATCATCGTTTTATTGACATTTACCAAGTTTTGTAGTGTCTAACAAAACTAGTTAAAGTTTTTACACATAAAAATGATGCATCATTAATCAGGAAGCTTTTGTTTGGTTTCAACGATCTTTCATATTCCTAATCCTGCAATAAGATCGAAACTTTTAGTACAAATCTATTGATATATATATATATATATATATATATATATATATATATATGATATCTATCAACAAAACATTTATAATGGTGATTGTGAAATTTATCCCATATAAGAAACAAAAACTTAATGAAATTAATAACAAATAATTAAGTTGAATTAACCCAATTCCTATTTTTTCATCACCAAACACGATCTAGGTCTGACTTAGTATTGACTTAAAAATACAAAAGTATATGCACTACTGTTATTGCTACCTCTGCTATCGCTCTAGGATAATCCTTCGACGAATTAGCAATAAAGTTAGGGCTTTTTTCAATAATGTGAACGATTTTATAATACTAAATCAATGTTCTAGATAATTTTTTTTAGAGTATAGATCAATGGCTTGGATTGGGGGTTGTAAAATATATAATTACAGTATCACTATAATATGATATAATATCCTATTAAATAAAATGTAGATGATAATTATTGTAGATTGTCATTGTATTTTTTGAGCCCGTCTGATAAATAAGCTAGAGGGCTTCTTATATCGAGCTCGAACAGACTCGCAAGCCAGAACCTATCATTTATATGCATTTATATTTTTATATACAACAATATAATATATAGTTACTAATAATAATAATAATAATAATTATTCTTTCTTATTATTATTATTATCATCATCATCATCATCATCATCATCATCATCATCATATCATACAGATTATAATATATAGTTAAAAATTACAAAAATAAATATATGATTGAATTTTATATCTAAATATAATAAATACTATACTATTATGTAACGAGTCGAACGCCATGCTTGAATTTCTAAAATATCAAATGAGTTAGAGCTCAAGATCATTAAATCTAGACGAGACAAGATATAGCCTATTTGAGTTCGGGTTCAACTCCGTTCGTTTACACCCTTACGTGTCAACTCCTTGCTTATTATGATTTACTTAGAATGCATGTAACGTTTTCTAAAGAACATGGAAGATATGGTTCCTAAAGATTAACCGATCGTATTCCAAGCACGTATGAGCTATACACCTCCAATTTACCTGACTTTGGTACCATTATAAGTATAACAGAATTATGAGATCATTGGTGAAAGAATCAAGTTAATCAGGCTACTAACGAAGAAGATACAACCAAAACAAGTAACGAATGAATCGAGCAACAAAAGTAATTGCCCCCAGGCCGTATACAGTTCAAAGGGTACCGTATACGGGGTCATAGGGTGTATGCGGCCCCTTTGGGTGCCATATAAGGGGTCATAGGGCCGTATGAGGCCCCTTTGGGTGCTGTATACGGGGTCATAGGGCCGTATACGGTCCTTTTTGTGTCGTATACGAGGTCAATTTGCCTCTAAGGTGCCAATTGCTAGGTACCAATTCGTTTCAGGTGCCAATTTCTAGCTTTGGACTTGTATATTGTGCTTTGAGACTTGTACATTGACCTCTTAAACTCTCCTATAATTAGAGGACTCTTCTCATTCATTTCACTTCTCATTTCTTTCTTTCTTTATTTCTCTCTCTATAGAAATAGAGAGATGTAAGTGGTGGTTAGAGTCTAAAGGAAGATTTTAGCTTGATAATCATGTTATAACGAGCTTTCAAGTTCAGACTATTTGTAATCCTCAATATTAAACTGCTTAATCTCTGGTGAAATCTATCTCTTTCTTACTTTCTTACTGTTATGATGTTTGTTATGCATGTTATTTCATGCTTTGATTATTACCATGATTGTTACGTAGTTTAATATGTGATTGTTGAAATGTAGATATTAGGAGTAGGGATGATGTTTAATTACTATTTATTATATATAATTGGAAATTGTCATGCTATGTATCTGGTTAAGCTTATCCTGAATATAGACTTAATTTCTCATTAACCTTTCTAGTCTTTACGTGACTATTTCCTTAGTATAGGATATTATCAACCCTTGCTACGAATACATAGTTATATCTGTAATAGTATGAAGCTGTGAGATCTCCATAAAATGGTATTGTACTTGGTATAGTATTGGAAATACCACTAGTATAATACAATTACGTGAAAGCCAAGGAAATGTCGAAGGACTATCTTATCGTGGATTACCTAGAAGTCATCATTCTAGAACATGGGCCTAGAAACCATTAGGTCGTGGAAATGCTACAATTATACACTGTGAGTCTACCTCTGGTTGTAAAGTTGTGGAAATACCTAAAGTATTATAAACCACGAATATACCTAGGGTTAGAGAGCTGTGGCAATACTTATATGCATTGTACACTGTAAACAAACCTAGGGATGACCGAATGATGACAAAGGAGGGTCTAATATATGACAAAAGTTATGATCTTACAGTCTTTGAATATAGAGTTCTGAAAAGAAAACAAAGACTCGGTTGAAGTCTAGGATGCTTAAAACCCTTAATTCTACATAACCGATAGCTTAACATACATAGTATTCAATTAGTATTTACTCTGATAAAATCAAATAGATATGGGTGTTAAGAAAGGTCAGTATATAAATTGCGGATTGTTACCTCATTCCTACACCCCCCGGAGATGGTCACTTTGATGGTGATGGGGTTTTAAAATAGTCTGACCTGATTAGACATCATGATAACCTAGGATTCAGTGACATACTCTTTTAGCATATAGACTATAAACGTAGGGTCCTAGTGTTTACAACTGCTTAATTGATATTTATTTAGGAAAGTCTCCCGTTAACTCTATAATGAATATCATCGCGAAACCATAAATCATCAAAGTTTTAGCAATCACTCTCTACCTGCCTGCTTATTATCATTTTTTAATTTTAGTTAATTATTTATTAATTTAGAAACCACAAAACTAAACGTACCTATCTTTAAAACCCATCCTATAAGAGGACTTATTTTAGGTAGTTCAATTTGTTTCGATTTTAAGAAAGACACTCGAGTTATATTTACTGGATTACTCAAAAGGTAGGTTGTACATATAAGTTGAGCCCCAACTTTTATAAATTTAAAACCAGACGCTCACACTACTACACAATCCACTATAGCCCACCCCTAATAGACCTTGGAAATGGTGAAAATCATGTAAAACCCGTGATCCGTTTGCAAAAACTCGCGCGTTTTCACTTTCCTTTCCATTGTCCACGGTTCTAAGATTTAGCGGGACACGGATCTATTTACAAAGCCGTGGTCCACTTCTTGGTAAACACAAACCACTATTACATTTGACGAGGGGTGGTCTATGTTTTTTTACAGGGATCACCGTTCCTAACTACAAACCGTAGTTAATTTAATCGGACTATGGTTTTTTTTAACAAACCGCGGTTCTTTGAAAATATGATCAGTAAATAAAAAGTAAAACCAAACAAATTAATGTCCAATTATTTCATTACCATCTGGGCCGTGGGGTGTGGTGTGTGGGTTGTGGGTTTTGGGCCAAGATGTAAGTTGTTTAGATCACTCCATATTGTACTGTATTGAATTAATTTTGCACCCACATAAAAAATACATGAGAGAGTTTTTATTAAGTCACATAGTAGCTTCAAGTCATCAAGTTTTATATCGTCATCATCTTCCAAAACAAAATTTAAACAAATAAATTACTTATCATCCCAATAACAAACAAATTTATTAAATAGGGAAATATCGATTGTTAAGTAATTGATACGGGATACTTCTTTTGTCAAACTTACTTTAAGTGGAGGAAGTGATCGATCAACTACTTCATTTTTTTACCCCCTTTTTTTACTATTTGGGTTCATGTTTTGTCCCAAAGCTACATGACTAAGTCTTTACATGACTAAGTTTGGTTTATCTTGGTTTATCCACTCCGAGCAGGTGCTAACACTGAACCACTTAGCCTCCACTCCCGGTAGCAGGGAAGCCATGAGTATTTGGGACTCTTAGCCTCCCTACATTAGGACAGAACACAAGGGCCTCTTTTTTGGATTGGGTGTGTTTTTTGTCGCATCCAAACAAAGGGCTACTTGGATGGATTGCCCAATTATGGTAGTATCCTACTCCGTCCCCTAGAAAAATTGTCTACAGATGATAGAGTATTTAAACGGAGAAATCACGGCCAGAAAGGAGACCCTAATTAATATGAACATTAAATAGATATGAAATCGATATGATGATGCCACTGCTTCATATCGATCGTAATTGTAAAAGTAATATAAGTAGTTAGTGTAAGTTTATATGTTTGTTGCAAGCACCGAAAAAATATATAGCCCATATGTCTTTATTATAAGTATATATAATAGCAAGAGTATGCGTTTACTACAAACTACCCCACTGATGATATAATTATATATAAACCTTGATAGTAGTGTGACACGTTCAACCGTGGCTCGTAGAATAACTGTGGTTTAAATAAGTGAAATTTCTTTTTGCCGAAGTCACTTATAAATTAAGGGTCATAAATTAAATCTTCAACTTTAATTTCATGACCAGAATAATGTGTATGACTATATATATTTGGGGATCCATATACGGTTCTCAACTTCTCATGAGTCATGAAAAAGCACGTACTTCCCTTTCTTTTTTTATCATAGTAAAATTTTAATATTATACTTGCATATTTATTTGGATATTTTTTATTTTTTTAAGACACTCTTGTGAGTCCCTAATCACTATTATGTTAGTGATTATGAATCGTTAACAGTGAGTTAATTGTAGAAGGGGGGGTTGAATACAATTAAAAACTTTTCTGTTTTAATGTGTTAACTTGTTTAGCAAGTTTTTAACCGTATTAAGGTGACAGCAATATGAACACAAATATATAAGTAAGATAAGCAGTTCAGTTGCTGATGCAGTTCTAGCTGAAAGATAAATTCTTTTATTGATAAAATTTATCTATTGTTGATTGCGGAATAGATTATCCAAAGCTAATCTAAATCAAACAATACAGCTCTTACAAAAGGAGATGAGCAGTAGTGGACAAACACGCTAACTTGCTTACTCGCTGAGATAAACTAATAGTGGACAAACACTCTACTAGTTCACTCGCTGGTGTTGTTTGTATCTTAGACAAACTGGTTACTAACAAACAAGTAACAATACAAACAATCGACACAAATGGAGTACAACATACTACGCTATTTATAGACGCTGAAATCCTTAATTTCCGGATCTGGAAGGACACGTGTCGCTGCTTGATTGGTGAGGTAGTTGAGATGTGATACATCATGGTTCGACATTCTGTCTTGGGAAATATCACCTTGTACTATGAACCAATCAAATGCTTCCACGTTACTCTTTTCAAGTTACGAGGAACACGTGCTGCGCCGTAATAACGCCGAATGTCAACTTCTTATTTAATGCGGCATTTAATGTTGCAGTCACTGATAGAAACATCAATCCTCCTCATTCTCGATGCGAGCTAACATGCTCTAAAAAATGACTTGAACAGCTAATCTTCAGTGACTTCTTTTATTCAGCAGAAGAGAGAACTCAAGAAGACTTGGAGACTCTCGCTGATAGATGAGTATCAGCGACACATATAGTTGAGTCTTTGATCTTTATAAATTCTTCATCTACCGGTTGAAGAGATAGGATCAGCAATCATAAACTTCAGCAACAGGAGCTTGACTTGAATCATTTTCTTCATGGAACATTATTGAGAAGATCAGAGACTGTGAACATATAGCATGATCAGTGACTTCACTTATCAGTGATTAATGACTCCCCCTTAATCTTTGTGATCAGTGACCATCTTGAGTTCAGCGATCAGTGACTCAACAATCTCCCCCTAAATGGTTTAAGTCAAAGCTCCCTTAGACAAACTAGTTGCAGGAAAGTTTTAGTCTCTGATGATAAGTTGGTTGCTCAAAGACTTGTACTTGTAAATTTTTGTTGCTGAAAGGTTTTTAGTCTCTGACGGTAGGTTGGTCGCCCAGAGACTTATACTTGTAGATTTTCAGTGTCAAGCCTCATTTATATCATTTAAATAAATATTTACAAGAGACTAACTATTACAAAAGATCTAATTTATTTATCTCTCCACATCTCCTCCTCTTTCACTATGCCAAGCTCAGCTACAAGTTCATACTTGTCTTTGGAGGGCAGGTATCTGAATTTTCTTGCCAAGGCTTCATCGAGAATAGCTTTTCTGATTTTTGAATTTGTAGGAAGCATGCTAGCTGACCTGATTAGGTGTATGAGTTGTTCTTGATCAACCTTCTCAAGTTCAGCTTCTCTCTGAAACCTAAGGGCACCATTCAAGTCTCTGTATACCAGACCCTTCTCCCCCTCAATGACTTCATGTCCTTCAAGCTTTGGCACACCAGCAGGGATAGACAGATTTAACCTTGAAGTGTTGGGGATTCGATAGATGCTGCTAGTACCTGACCTATACCTCGGGCTTGGTGGCTGAACAATCTCTTCACCATATGTGACAGTATCTTCTGGTCTGAGAAGTTGCAGCGACACCATTTTTTGATATAGCCTATCAATCTCTTTCAGGACATCAGCTTTAGCTGCACTTGTAGAGTGGCTGATAGCAAGCCTGATTTCATTCCATTCTTCTCTGTGCAGCTTGCATACTTGATCAAGTAGCATGGCTTGAGTCTCTGAACCTCTTTGAATGAGTAGCTGAGGTTGAGATTGATTCTTAGACTTCTTCAATTTTACCTTGGTAATGGGTGCAGGGTTTGATCTCCCTGTCATTCGGGCAGCAAACCTTTTTCTATCTATCTCATCCCACTTTCTATCCACTGCTGTTTTGACAGCTCCCCCTTTCTTTTTAGAGCTCTTGCTAGCTGATGTTTTCAGTTTCTGTTGCTCTAGCTCACTCTTTTCTATTTCAGCAAGTACCCTGGCAATTGCAGCATCAGACTCTTCTTGATCTTGCTTTTGTTTAAGCAGTCTGGCCCTTTCATTAGCATCTTTAGAGCTCAATTCCAGTAGGTACGCTCTATCAGCATCTGATTGCTCTTTCAGCAACCTTTTCCTTTCTTGTTCCTCTCTTAACTCAGCCTGAAAGGTTATTTTCATTATCATCTCCTGCTCCCTGTCCTGTCTTGCCTTTATTTTTCTGGCAATTCGCTGTTCTTTAGTTTCATCAGGACAGAGGCTTTCTGAGGCTGAGTCAGAGGAAAGGCATGCTGTAAGGGAAGTGTCTGATGTGGTAGTGTTAGAGAGAGTTGCTGTGGAGATTGGTGTTATTGTTGCTGGGGTTGGTGTGGTTATTTTGGTTGTTTGGGTAGTTGTAGTTGTAGTTGCTGTGGATGAGGGTAGGTTTTGGGTTGCTGGTGTAGATGAAGGTGCAGTTACCTCAGATATGACAATATGTGATTGAGGGTCACTGGCCTGTTGTTTCTTTGATGGAAGAGTAGATGCAGGAGAGGTGTCACTGGTCCTTTTCCTTTTAATGACAGATGATATGGGTTGCTGATCCTCCATATTTACATCATCTTCATCTTCACTTTCTGAACCCTGACCATTTCCATGACCACCTCCCTGACTATCATCATTGTTGTCATCATCATTATCATCAGCATCATGCATGATGGTATCATCTTCCTCATCATTAGATGCATCATCTACCACCTCCCTGTTAATCCATTCCCAGCAAGCCAATTCATAGCTCACTGAGGTACCTTCTACCCTAGCAGCCTCATCCACTGCCCATTGCTGTACCAGCCCATTATAATTCCTGAGCTCTTCAGCACTGAACTCAGGGAAGCATTCAGCGACATCCACCATGTCAGTAGCCAACTCCATATCAACCCAATGCAGTTCAGCAACTGCAAGGGCTTCCCCCGGTTGCTCAGCGATTGGACGTAGTGCATAAGTGTTGAGCACAATGTCCCTGTGAGCTTTGTTTGACAGCGGATCAGTCATTTGAAGGGGCATCTCAGGATCAGACACTGAGACAGAAATGTCATCTTCTTCTTCACTCTCCCCCTGACTGGTTCGCTCAAACTGATCTACTGCCCTAAGAATCTGTTCAGTGAAGTTAGCATTTTCCTCTCGCAGGGCAGCGACCTCAGCTCTAGTCTGTGTAAGCTGTGAAACAACCTGTGGAAGCACCTTGATAACTTTGTCAGTGTTGAAAAGATAGTTGGATACAGAGATAGCCAAGTCATTTTGGTTGGTGGTGAGTTGGGCAATGGCAGTGGCATGAGTGATAAAGTTTGTGGTGGAGGTGGAGGCTAGCTCAGTGACTGCATGGTTTATTGCAGCACTAGCATCAGCTACAGTTTGTACCCTTTCACTGATAGATGTGCTCCATGGTTCAATGGAGTTTTATACATCAGTGAGAGCAGTAACGGCTTTCTATAAGACAGAGACATTGCCAATAAGTGCCTTACGGTCTTCAGTGAGCATCTTAAACTGGGTTTGGGATTGGGCAATGTACTCCATCAGTAGCTGATCTGATGTGGAGTAGGTGGAGGTGTTTGTGGGAGTAGTTTGGGTAATAATAATGGGGGTAGGTGTAGACTGGGCTACATGATCAGGGGGTGTGTTCTGACCAGCAGCAGTGACTTGGATGTTGTCACTGGAGAAGGAGGTGGGGGTAAGCTCTCTGATAGGAGAGTTAGATGTGGGTAGAGGAATGGGTTGGGTGTCCTCTGAGGTGTCCATGGGCATGATTTCCTCATCATCAGCTTGTGATTTAGCTGGTGGTTCATTGGAAATAGAGGTAGCGACCTGTATCTCACCATGGGTCAGTGGTGAGACATTGATAGCCGGTGTAGTGATAGATGAGAGATGGCCCGGGTCTGTAGCCAGTGGTGTGACATCAGCAATGAGTGTGTTATCACCCACTGATGTCACTAGCCCTTTGAGTGAAATGTCACCCTTTTGTGAGGATGACAAGTGGCTGGGTTGACTCAATCTGAGGGTGTGGGATGCACCTGAATCACTGCTAACAGTGGTTTGATCCACTGCAGCTGTCTGTAATATTCCCTTTTTAGAGTCACTAGACTTTCGGGAGTCCAGTGAAGCAGGTAAAGTTGAGGGTTTAGCAGTGGTGCCCTCAGCAACTGAACGTACAGTCACTGATTCACCACTGGCATCCGTAGATGTCTTCTTTTTGCTATGTCCCTGATCCTTTAATGTCAGGGACCCTAATTTGGATTTTTTCTTGGGAGCAGTTGGTGGTTTCTTGAGTGGTGGTTGACCAACAGTAGTCACTGGGGGTGTGGTCAGTGACGTGGTCGATGGGGGGGCAGCAACGGACATATGTACAGAAGTTACAGGCTGGGGTGCAAGGATCCCCGGGTGTTTCATAAAAGCAGGTAACACCGCAGTCGCTGGTTTGGCAAAGATTTGAGATCCTACCAGGGTCGGCTCAAAACCTTGAAAAGATACCCTATCATAGGCATCAAACTGATCCCTGAAGATCAGTGAGAGAAACCTAGGGGTAGGGTACATATTTGGCCCTGGCAGGCTCAGCGACTTTGGTGATCAGTTCATTGAAGATCACACTTGCATAGTCAACTCGTAGAGAGTTGACCAGTGACCAACTGATCTGGGCCTCCAGGGAGCTGAATTGATCATAGCTCCCTGATTTTGTACCCAAAGATTGAATGAAATTGGTGAAAATGGCATTCCAAACACTTTCCATTTTAGTTTTGTGGACCGTAGAGTACTTACGGTTGCCACTGCCATCGACTGAGTATTTACACTCAATCTCAGTAAGATCGACGAGGCCTTGTTTGGCTACGTCGCTCTCTGGCAGCGACTCGTACGACTCATAGGTCGGGAGTTGTAAAATGGACCGGATGGTGTTGGCAGTTATGGTGATGGGATGGGTACCATTGTCTATAAAACCCTGGAGTTGTGAAACACCAGAGACGACAGAGTGAGTGCAGGTATACCAGAACTCACTGAGCCATTCTGGGTTCATTTCCCCAGGAGACAAGGTAAGAGCAGGGAGGATAAAGTGATTTTTAAGAAAGTTTATCACCTCCGCATACTCTGGTTTAGGGCAGGTTACATTTCCCAAATAGTTAGATTTGGGAACTGTAACAACAAGCGTCTCACTGACCGCAGAGGCTCGAAGAGCTTTAATCTCTGGGGTCGGTGTGTAAGCATTGTTGAAAAACTTAGTTCTAGCCATTTTTTAATAAATGAAAGAAGAAGATTTAGAATTTTAGAATTTTTGCAGAGAAAATGAAAAAGATGAAGTTTTGAAAATAAGAATGCGTAAAAGTGAAAGTGAAAAAGTTTCGCTGCTTATATACGGTTGCTGAGATACAAAACATGTGGTCAAAAAGCGTATGTACGTGGTCAAAAGGTGGTGGTTGATGGTAGGGGAGTAGGATGATGATGGTGGTGAGTGGTAACATTAAATGGTGATGGGAGTGGTACGCTAGAAAGGTATACGAGGTGTCAGAAAAAGTGTACCTTTTCGAAGTCCCATGAGATATTTAATAAAGCATTTATTAGGAATATAAATCGTTAAACAATAAATACAAAATGTATTAAATGTAAAGGAATATATGTCGAAATAAATGCCATATTAAATAAGAACAAACTTCGCTGATACATTATGTCTCAGCGAGATGAAAATAAGTTATATCTTAAAATAAAATAAATATTATGTCTCATATTTGATTTCGCTGATCAGATTACGACTTAGAATACTAATCTAATCAACTAGCCAAATTGTGAAGCATAAAACATATCTTATTTATGTGATATAAAGAGTTTTCATGTGTAGTTACAAAGTATATAATTCATTGATCATAACTATGCTAACTTATTGTTCTTGCTGATTATATCAGTGAGAATAATAGGACAGCGAGTTAGACTATAAGCCATATATTCTGTAAATACCTTTTATTAAACAATCAGGTTTAATCATTTAAGTTCAACATTCCCAACTTGCTGATGAGAAAGGTGAATCTTTTCTCATCTAAAGGTTTTGTAAATATGTCAGCGAGTTGGTAATCAGTTGGAATGAAATGCAATTCAATGTCACCTTTCATGACGTGGTCCCTGATGAAGTGATATCTGACATCAATGTGCTTTGTCCTTGAGTGCATCACAGGATTATTTGCTATGGCAATAGCACTTTGACTGTCACAATAAATTGGAACATTGCCAAAGTCAAAACCATAGTCAGCGAGCTGATTTCTCATCCACAGAATTTGAGCAGTGCAAGCTCCAGCAGCGACATATTCAGCCTCAGCAGTAGAAGTTGAGATGGAATTTTGTTTCTTGCTTGACCAGCTTACAAGCTTTTCTCCAAGAAACTGACAGCTACCAGAGGTACTCTTTCTGTCCATTTTGCATCTAGCATGATCAGAATCTGAATATCCTTTCAGTGAGAAATCTGAACCATATGGGTACCAGAGACCAAGATTTGGTGTATCCTTCAGATATCTGAATATTCTTTTGACAGCGAGCAAATGGGATTACTTTGGATCAGCTTGATATCTAGCACATAACCAAGTAGCAAACATAATGTCTAGTCTACTAGCAGTTAAATACAGCAGTGACCCGATCATTCCTCTGTTATCAATGATGTTTACAGATTTACCATCAGGGTCAGCATGTAATTTTACTGCAGATGACATTGGTGTAGCAAGGGATGAGCAGTTGGTGAATTCAAATTTCTTTAATAAATCTTTTACATATTTTTCTTGATTTATAAAAATACCAGTCTTGGTTTGCTTTATTTGCAGACCAAGGAAAAATGTTAGTTCACCCATCATGCTCATTTCATAACTTTTAGTCATGAGGTCAGAGAATTTCTTGCACAAGTCATTGTTAGTAGACCCAAATATAATATCATCAACATAAATTTGGACCAATATAACATCTCTCTTATCCTTTTTGATAAATAGGGTGCTGTCAATTTTACCTCTGACATACCCACATTTAGTTAAGAAAGTAGAGAGAGTGTCATACCAAGCTCTGGGAGCTTGTTTTAGTCCATATAAAGCTTTTTCCAGCTTATAACCTGGATGCTTGGGATCAGTGAATCCAGGTGGTTGCTTCACATACACTTCTTCCTGCAGCTTTCCATTCAAGAAGGCACTTTTCACATCCATTTGATGTACCTTCAACTTCTTGTGAGCTGCGTATGCTAAGAACAACCTGATTGCTTCAAGCCTAGCAACTGGTGCAAAGGTTTCATCGTAATCAATTCCTTCTTGCTGACAGTAACCTTGTGCAACCAGTCTGGCCTTATTCCTTATCACAACACCATCAGCATCCATCTTGTTTCTGAACACCCATCTTGTTCCAATCACAGATTTCCCAGATACTTGAGGCACTAACTTCCAGACTTTGTTTCTTTCAAATTGAGATAGCTCATCTTGCATGGCAGCTATCCAGTGATGATCAGTGAGTGCCTCATCAATCTTTTTGGGTTCCATCAGTGACACAAAGCTTACAAACAAACAAAAGTTAGTAGTTGCTGATCTAGTCTGGACTTTGGATTTTGGATCACCAATAATCAATTGATTATCAATATGTCTAGTCCATTTAGTCACTCGCTGAGGTTCAGCAGTGACTTGATTATCCAGAGATGATCCACTAGACACATCAGCATTAGAAGCATGATTAATGTTTAAGCTTTGATTTGGACAGTGAGTGTTATCATTTTGATGCAGATGATGAGATGATGATGATGGCATGTCAATAGGCAAAGATGAAGTTCCTGAATCATTCTTAGCTAAAGTAGAGCCAGAAGTGCCTTCAGGGACATCATCTTCCCTTTCAGAATCTGATGGATGAATCTCATGCTTGTCATCACTGATTGTATTAAAAATAAGATTTTCATAGTCTTTTGGATCAGTGAGTGATTTATCATAAGATTCATCAAAGGTAACATCCATTGATTCTTCAATACATTCCCTTCTTTTATTATAAACTCTGAAAGCTTTTGAAATGATTGAGTAATCAACAAATATACCTTCATCAGCTTTAAGATCAAACTTTCCTAAGTGATCTCTTTTGTTTAAGACATAGCAGGTACTGCCAAAAACATGAAGAAAATTTATGTCAGGTTTTCTTCCCCTTAACACCTCATAGGCTGTCTTATCATGTCTCTTGACAATCAGAGACCTATTCTGAGTGTAGCAGGCAGTGTTGACTGCTTCAGCCCAGAAATGGGTCTTAAGACCAGCATCTATGAGCATTGACCTTGCCGATTCAATCAAGGTTCTATTTCCCCTCTCTGCAACACCATTTTGTTGAGGTGTTCTTGGTGCAGAGAAGTTTTGAGAAATACCTTTTGAATCACAAAAACTTTCAAGGTCAACATTTCTAAATTCAGTGCCATTATCACTTCTTAAATGTTTAACTGAACAATCATTTAAGTTTTCCATCTTTTTGATAAAGGATATGATTTCCTGTGTTGCATCACTTTTGGTTTTGAGAAAGAATACCCAAGTATATCTGGAATATTCATCCACAATTACCAAGCAATACCTTTTACCACCAAGACTGGGAGAACTAACTGGACCAAACAGATCCATATGCATCAGTTGAAAATATTCTGTCACTTAAGATGTTTGTTTGCTTTTGAATGAAGAGCTGTGATGTTTTTCCTTCTCACATGCTGAACATAGCTTGTCTTTGTCATAAGCTAGCTTTGGAAGATCATTTACCAAGTCATTCTTGCTGAGCTTGCTGATGGCCTTGAAGTTCAGATGAGAGAGACGCTTATGCCATAACCATTTTTCTTCTAAAACAGTTCTGTAATAAAAGCATGTTCCTGATTGTGCTGAGTCCATATTGACTACATATGTATTGCCTTTTCTTTGAGCAGCCAGGACAACGCTTCCATTCTTGTTGTAAACAACTCCAGCTTCATGATCAAACAACACTTTATTTTTGGCATCACAGAACTGACTAATGCTTAATAAATTATGCTTTAGTCCTTCAACATATGCCACCTTCTTAAACATAACATTACCATTGGTCAAGACCCCATACCCTCTGGTCTTACCAATGTTGTTATCACCAAACACTACATCAGGACCTCTTTCATCCTGGTAGTCACGGAGCAAGGACTTACATCCGGTCATATGTCTGGAACAACCACTATCCAGATACCAAATTGTCTCTCTGAGAATGCCCTGTATCACACACAAACAATTAGTTCAATTGATGAACCCATCCTGAGATGGGTTCATGGTGGTCAGCCTTTGGTTCAGGCTTCCACAGGCTTGCATCAATAGTATCTGAATGCTCACTGATTATTTGTGATTTTGAAGATGATGTAGCTGAACATTCAGATACCATATGCTGACATATTAATGATGGTTGACTGAGTGAAACTTGTGATGATGAACAATCTGATGACACATGCTGTCTACTTCCACATTTGTAACATTTTTTATTTGTGGACTTAGATTTCTTTGACTTATTGTTCATACTGGATGAAGACTTAGAAGTTCTCAGATTTACTACTTCATTTTGCTTCTTTGACTTCAAGTCACTGATGATGAGGTCATCAGTGACTGGAGTGTCAGAAGTGAAGTCGCTGATAGATTCTTGATCATCAGTGATAGTTTTGACAAGAGCAGTGCAAGTAGTTGATTCATAAATTTCTAGTTTCTTTAGTTCATCAATACTTGCAGCAATATCATAACTATTAGTAACCTGTGAACTTCTCACAAAGTAATTTGGTTTAGGCTCACTGAAAGTTGACATTGGTTCAAAGACAAACTCTGAGAATGTTTCATCAGGATTGAATATTTGATCAACTTTGGTTGCATCAGCGAGAGCAGCAGCAGTTTCATAATCACCTCCCAGAATAGCCTT
Organism: Pseudognaphalium luteoalbum; assembly: GCA_963422505.1. Classification (NCBI taxonomy): domain Eukaryota; kingdom Viridiplantae; phylum Streptophyta; class Magnoliopsida; order Asterales; family Asteraceae; genus Pseudognaphalium; species Pseudognaphalium luteoalbum. The sequence continues at coordinate 35,627,205 of OY730193.1, forward strand.
AACTTGTTTTGGGATTTGATTACTTATGCATTGATTCACTTTTAATGCAGATCTACACCATGACTTCATCACTTCATTGAGTTGTGAAAATTTAGTTTCAAATTTTACTTTTTCTTGAATGCATTTTTGATTTGCATGTATTTGTGCATCAAGATCAAGTGTAAGATTCTTTATTTTTAACAAATTTTCTTTTTGAAGTTGAAGTTTAGATGTCAAGTCACTGATCATACATTCTTGTCTTTTCTGAATGTCATGAGCATTTGATAAGTCAACTATCAAAGTTTCAAAGATTAACTCTTTTTCAGTAGCTGATGCTGACTTAAAACAATGTACCTTGTAGAGAGTCTCTGGATCCCAGCCAGATGCTGAACATTTCTGTGCTACTTCTTTGATGTCTTCATGAAAAGCAACATCGTCAGCCATCAGGCAGTAATCCCTGTCCATACAGATCATAGCTTCTTCTTCATCAGATGATGAAGTTGAGTCAGAGTCGCTGATGGATCCTTCTTCAACAATAAATCCTTTATTCTTTTTCTTTGACTTGGACAATTCTTTTAGCTTCTTGTACTTTGCTTTGTACTTGTTGTACTTGTCATTTCTGAAGCTGGGTTTTTGATCAGTGAAAGAGTTGACAGCTTTCGACCTGCATTCAGCTGCAAAATGGCCAGGTTTGCCACATTTGTAGCATTCACCTTTTGGTTTAGAAACCTCATTTGATGAAGCACTAGCAGATCTGTTGAATCTGCTGTTCTTTCTGAAGTTTGCAACCATCATGGCCATATCTCTCTCTAACTTCTCAAGTCCTTCGTCATAGCTGACTTCAGACTGATCATCAGCGACACTGCCTTCTTCTTCTGCGATCAGCGACTTAGAGCTCATCTTGGTGAGCTTTGCTTTCTGCTTTTGGTCAACTTCATCAAGCTCAGCTACAAGGGCATTAGAAATCTTTTGTCCTCCTAGTGCAGCACGAATGTGCTCACCTTGATCAGCTAGCTTCTCAGATTGTTCCCAATTAAGTAAAATTCCATAAACTTGAGTTAGATTGAGAAAGTTATAATCATTTCTTTGTCTTATGCATGTTGCAATGGTTCCCCAGATTTTCCTAGGAAGTAATTCTAGAAACTTTTCGACAACAAATCTCTGGTCCTTTCCTATATTTGCTTTTTCCATTTTATTAATTAAAGCTTGATATCTAGTATAGGTAGATGCCAGTGATTCATTGGGTTCCATAGCAAACAATTCATATTGACGAGTTAGATTAACTTCTCTACAGCGAATTATATCAGGAGTTCCAATATATATGTTTCTAAGAGTATCCCACATATTTTTCGCTGTATTGCACAATCTAATGGACTCAAACACTTCATCAAGGAGTGCCATGCTTATGTAAATTTTAGCTTGTTTATCTAGCCTTACCATACGTTTATCCTCATCTGACCACTGTTCCTCCCTTTTGGGCATAACCATTTCAGGTATAGCAGGAGTAGTTGCAGTAGCTGCAACTGCAGGAACAATAGTAGTTGGGGTGTATGGACCATCAGTAATTATAGCACAAAGACGATCATCAGCAAGATCTAAGAACATCATCATCCTGGACATCCAGGTTTCAATTCTAGATGGATCAAAAGCCGGTGGTTTGGTAGTGGAGCCATTTCCCTTCTGGTACTCAGAATCAACACAGCTGTATTTAACCGATTCCATTGCAGATCTGATTTAATTATATTTAAACCAACTCCGCTCTGATACCAATTGTGAGTCCCTAATCACTATTATGTTAGTGATTATGAATCGTTAACAGTGAGTTAATTGTAGAAGGGGGGGTTGAATACAATTAAAAACTTTTCTGTTTTAATGTGTTAACTTGTTTAGCAAGTTTTTAACCGTATTAAGGTGACAGCAATATGAACACAAATATATAAGTAAGATAAGCAGTTCAGTTGCTGATGCAGTTCTAGCTGAAAGATAAATTCTTTTATTGATAAAATTTATCTATTGTTGATTGCGGAATAGATTAGCCAAAGCTAATCTAAATCAAACAATACAGCTCTTACAAAAGGAGATGAGCAGTAGTGGACAAACACGCTAACTTGCTCACTCGCTGAGGTAAACTAATAGTGGACAAACACTCTACTAGTTCACTCGCTGGTGTTGTTTGTATCTTAGACAAACTGGTTACTGTCAAACAAGTAACAATACAAACAATCGAAACAAATGGAGTACAACATACTACGCTAATTATAGACGCTGAAATCCTTAATTTCCGGATCTGGAAGGACACGTGTCGCTGCTTGATTGGTGAGGTAGTTGAGATGTGATACATCATGGTTCGACATTCTGTCTTGGGAAATATCACCTTGTACTATGAACCAATCAGATGCTTCCACGTTACTCTTTTCAAGTTACGAGGAACACGTGCTGCGCCGTAATAACGCCGAATGTCAACTTCTTATTTAATGCGGCATTTAATGCTGTAGTCACTGATAGAAACATCAATCCTCCTCATTCTCGATGCGAGCTAACATGCTCTAAAAAATGACTTGAACGGGTAATCTTCAGTGACTTCTTTTATTTAGCAGAAGAGAGAACTCAAGAAGACTTGGAGACTCTCGCTGATAGATGAGTATCAGCGACACACATAGTTGAGTCTTTGATCTTTATAAATTCTTCATCTACTGGTTGAAGAGATAGGATCAGCGATCATAAACTTTAGCAACGGGAGCTTGACTTGAATCATTTTCTTCATGGAACATTATTGAGAAGATCAGAGACTGTGAACATATAGCATGATCAGTGACTTCACTTATCAGCGATTAATGACTCCCCCTTAATCTTTGTGATCAGTGACCATCTTGAGTTCAACGATCAGTGACTCAACAACTCTCATAGAAAATATTATTACCGAAAAAAGTCAATACAACATGAAAAAAACTACACCCCCAATCTATAAGAATTAAGAAGTAAAAAACTGAAAGAGGGGATAAACTCATAATTAAATAATTTCATCATATTACAAAAGCCACCATAACAATAAATGCCCACGGATTGTTAGTGACAAAATACACGTTAGCATACTGATTCCAATAATATCATTAAACAGTTTAACATTCATTCGCGAAGGAGATTTATGTGATTTCTTCCTTACAATATACAATATAATACATTCTTGCTATAATTTAATTCTACTTTTTTATCAAAAGAATACATATATATGTAACAACAAAAGCCACCATAAAAACAAATGACCACGGATTGTGGGTGACAAGATATACCGTACGTTAGCATAATTTGATTCCAATAATATCATTAACATCATTAGGCCTGGTCATCAAGCTAGAGTCGAGTATCTAGAGATTATCAAGGTGTTGACACTCTTGGTATAATTTAATTCTGTGATGAGTCATACCCATACATGTCCTGACTTTGAACCCTTCCCCTACAAAATCTTCAATTCGCTTGAGAGGTGATATCTTGTAGCGATTTAATTAGGTACCGAGCAACGAACGTATATTTTGTGGCGAGTTACGTACCGCGCAACCAAAACTAAAATAACAATTCTACTTTTTGTGCCAAAGATGACACATTAAACAACAAAAGCAAACCTAATCCATCGGAGGAACGAACGCTGATTCAACTCGAGAAGCCAGTTCAATCGGAGGAATTGGATGACCTACTGATAACAGAACAGTGAGCAAGCTCCACGATCTAATCTGTGTGGTTAACGGTTATAATAATAAAAGATGATCATAAACAGAGAAATCCTGGTTGGGAAGGAACCATCATGGGAATTAAGAAAGACATGATCATAGAAAAGGGAGTCTCATGTTGTTACTTTGTTGGTTTATGTGCAAAAAGGTCATGGCTAATTTGTGTATTTATAGATGGAAAAATTTCACGGATCGTCCCTGTGGTTTGTCTCAAATTGCACTCGTCGTCCCTCGCATTTTTTCCTTGCACTCGTCATTCCCGTGATTGCTAAATCTTTCACCGGTAGTCCCTTACGCTAACGTCCGTTAGTTTTTCAGTTAAGTCTAAGGGTACAATGGTCATTAAGTGATGGATCGGGTGACCATTGTCATCCCTGCTCGATGGGCAATTGGGCATTTCTGATCGTGTACAGCGTGTACATCGTTTTGTCTTCCTTTGAGAATCCATCTCTTCATTATCTTTAAATATAAGAGATAATGTATCTGTATCGGATTATACACCATACAAAAACTTTTTCACGAAGATACAATTTTTGGACATGTGCGTCAACTAGATCTATCTTGTTCACGCGTGGAGAAGAGTTTAAACAGAGAAATAGCGGGTGAGAAAGATAATTGTAAGTTCTGTTGGAAAAAGGGAATTTGATGATCACATTGAGAACTTGATGATCATTTTGTTTTGTAGGGTTGAGATATATATTATAATTATATAAAATAAAAAAGAAAGATCATATGGGTTTGTTACTTTGTTATAAACTTGTATAGTTAATTGTATGTATGCCTTTATAATATTACTCCATATAATATAGCCATATAGTAGGAGTATATATAACGAATGAAATGAATGGCGCCAACACAGAACTACTTTAAAGAGTTAACTTCCCTTTTATTCCAACATCCAATTTGAAAAATCCACCAAACGTATGCATTAACAGGTTGTACAGTACAGCCTGTTAATGCATACTTTTGTTGGATTTATCAAATTGAAAGTTTAAAATATCAACTCATAATGGTTGACACTTGACAGTTGACACACAATGGTATGAATAAAGTAATTAAGCTTTTTTTACAAAATCTTAAAAAAGTAATGACCACGGTTCAAAAGTAGAACCGTGGTCTATTTTTTTTATTTTGAAAGTACATATATCAATACACTGTTCTGAATGTAAACACCCATTAGCTTTGGCAGTCACTTTTGTAATACACTATTCTAGATTCTTCTGCCTTCAAAAAATAAAAATTAATTATTAGTAATTTATTCAATACACATATATTTATATCAACCGCTGTTTATTTTTTTAAATTGAGAATAGAGATAATAAAGAAAATTACAAAAAACGTTCTTATGGTTTGACCAAAATTGCTCATTCAGTCCATTAAGTAATTTAAATACATAGATGGTCCTTTCTTTTGAAACTTATTATGTAAATAGTCCTTTACAGTAACGATTGTTATTTCTCCATTAAAAGGGACCACGTGTGTAGGTTTTTTATTCTTTTAAATTTTATAATTTTTGAGTGGATATAAATTATAAAATTTAATATATATATATATATATATATATATATATATATATATATATATATATATATATTAGCTTTCACATGTTAGGAGGAGATCGACCTACAACGGCGCCAGTTAGGAGCATATATACCTACAACGGCGCCAGTCAGGAGATCGAGTTGAAACTCTCAATGTCGATGGATCGAGGAGAAGGTGTTCGTAGACCTAGACGTAAATGGGAGGATAGACCAAAGCTCGACATGAACGAGCTTCTTTTGAACCGAGGACATGATCCCTGATAGGAATTTGTGGAGTATTAAGATTAGAACATATGGGTAGTGGGTGTCTAGAGTTTGATAGGAAATATTTTTGTAATCTGTCTAGTTTTAAATAGATATTTAGAGGGATCTAGGTAAAATCGATATAGAAGTTTAAGATGTTGTAGTTTTTAATAGATATGTTTTTATATAATGCGGTTTGCAGGCTTCGGTTTGCGGTTCCAATGCCGATATGATGCCGATGCTGGTATTACATTATTACTTCGTTTTTGCTTTTATCTCATTCTTCTTATCTCGAATTGACTCGGTTCGTCAACAATCCTAGTTATAGAGGAGAATATGATTTAATTTGATAATGAACAAAATGAGTGAAATGAAAACAATGTTATGTGCATCATATAAAGAATTATATGTTTTACAAGCATGGTCATTTTACAAATATTTAACAATCGTTAGTGTAAAGGACTATTTACGTAAAAAGTTTCAAAAGAAAGGATCATCTATGTAATTAAATTAATTAAAGGACTGAATGTGCAATTCAGGTCAAACCATAAAGACGATTTTTGTAATTCTCTCTTGAGAATATGTATCGCCAAAGACCCAAAGAGTCCAAGACCTCGATCAATGAATGAATTTAGGGCATACGGCATACCCAATTATAAATACTCACTTTTGCTTACAAACATCCGGCACAATCACCTAAATTGGTAACAATAGCATCATCCAGACAACAAAATGAAGCAGTTCCATATGAAGTTCTCATGTTTTGGTGATCTTCTTTCAGAATAATTTTCATTAACGACCGCAATTTCTCTGTTTAACTCTTCTGTTAATCATGGCCGAATCAAATCTCCACAAACGGAATTAAATATTCCTTAAGGTCACTGTTATTCTTTTCTCAAAACGTATTCACATTTTCTATTACTCTGGAAAAAAGCCTAGCAATTTTGCCGATTCCTTCAAAAACATATTTTTTTCAAACAAGTGAAATGTGCTAGCATCACAATTGTCCTTGCAAGGTATATCTTGCTATTCGTTCGAGTTCTTCAATTGGAGATCAAAATAGATCGAGTATGTAACAATACGTGGTTATAATTATAAGCTAGCTAGGTTAAATATTACTCAATCATACAGTATTATATTGTACGTACTATACGTACGTTGTTATGTAATTTTATGGTGTCATTGTGGGGTGTTATAGTATATTAAATCAAATTGTTACATGGGAATTATATATAAAGATGAAGCAAAACAAAAAACGAATTTGGAACATGGGAATTTTATATATAGATGAGATCTATATATTGAATTATAAAATTGTGATTGATTGATTTGAATTTGAATTTGAATTTGATTTACACTTGAAACAAAGATATTGTGAACTACTCCGTATTAGATTTAATATTACTCCATATCTTCATAATTACTTTGGAACTATCCACAGTCGTACGTCAATTCAATTTACTTCTTTAACATTGACCATGGTTCCCAATAAACTAACCGTGGTCATATATATAGGCGCCAATTTATTTCCGTCAATCTATCTATAATTATATAAATATACAAGTTACTGTGTAGTTTAAATGGAAGAGATTCATCTGTCTTTAAAATGATAAAAATGAAAAATCTAAAATGATTACACCTGGACTCCTGGAGATATTGTACGTATAAAATCTAATATTACTCCATATCTTCATACGTCAACTCAATTTACTGCTTTAACAGTGAACACGGTTCCCCATAAACTAACCGCGGTCATAAAGTAATCGTGGTCATATATATAGGCGCCAAATCGCCTATTTATTTCCGTCTAGTCTATATAGTCTTATTAATACTACAAAGTTATACTGCATGCACTAGTGACCACGCTTCCCAATAACATAAACCATGGTCAATAAGTAACCGTGGTCATATAATGTCTTATAAAGTTATACTTACGGAGTATAATACAAGTTATATTGCATGCAATACTGACCAAGCTTCCCAATAACAACACAAACCATGGTCAATAAGTAACCGTAGTCATATATAGGCTCTAATTTCCGTTGTCTATTCAAGTAAATAGTAACTGCTCCATTATTAATTTAATAATACCCAAAAAAACAATATCAATCATAAAATTAATAGTTGACATCTAAAGTTGCTTTCAAAATTCCAATTATATATTTATGGAATATACTACATATTGTTTAATATAAAATATTGCTTTAAATATTAGATTCTTTTCAAATTTAAGGATGGGTAGTTTTGTCGTTCATATTATTGGTATGCAAGGGTAATCTCGTCATTTCCGATCTTTAAAAGTCTCCAAAGAAAATCTCTAAACACTTAAGGGTTAATGATAATGATAATGATGCAAATGATAATGATAATGATAATGATAATGATAAAGTTACCTTCCAAATTTGAATTAAGTATTAATGGAAGACATTGGATTCAAATGTCTTTAAAAGATTACATGCACCTAGCGTATACTGTATTAAAAATAATATTACTCCATATCTTCTAATTACTTTTAAACTATCCACAACTATAAAGTAACCACAGTCCACAGAAGACTAAAACAATCTAACGTCAATTCAATTCACAGCTTTAACAATGACCACGGTTGCCCATAAACTAACCGTGGTCATAAAGTAACCATGGTCATATATAGGCGCCAATCTATTTCCCTCTAGGCGTCTAGTATAAAGTCTGTACAAGTTAGAGCACCAGGTGCGGGCTTACGTGGCGTCAATGTTCTTGGATGAGAACACTGAGCCTTGGTGTTCTCCCACCCCGTGCCGGTGTTCTCACCGGTGTTCTCCCAAAATTTTGAAGTCGCCGTCCATATACAAACGTTGGTACTCATCGACGTTCTTTCTCTTTTTTTGATTTCTTCTCCACTTTTCAAATAAAACAAATAATCATATGCACCAGAACACTATGAATAATTTTTTACCACACCACAAAATCCTCAGTTTCAACATTCTACAGAACACTGTCCAGAACACCATTCCCCACACCCTGTGCTCTTACTGACCACGCTTCCCTATAAAACAAACCATGGTCAATAAGTAACCATGGTCAACTATTTGTAAATATATCAAAGAGTCTGGTTGAGTTTCAAACTTTCAATCGTCCACATGTAGCTCTCTATTTTACCCATATAATTTAAAACAATATATGTTATTATAGGTTAACACATATATAATAGCTCGAATTTACAATTATCATCGAATTCGGTAAAGACTTGAATATATGCCTTTCTTCAAATATTGTTCATCGTGTTGATGGTATGTCAAAAGAATTTATGAATGAATTATTATAATATAATTATTTTTGTTTTGCGTTTAAATATCAATGATAATAATAATATACCATAGTAATTTATCAATGATAAGAGATTAAACGTCGAGTGTGTAGATACGCGTTTAAATGATAGCCCATCATCAAAGTATTAATATTTTTATATTAAGAATATAATAACTAAAATTCTATAATGAATTTTTTTTATTATATACAACATATAATTCGTTAGTTATAATTAAAACATTTACCATATACAAGATCTAGCATGCTCTTTTGATCTTTCATTATTTAGTGTTTTCATACAAAATGTGATAATTTCTATTAATTATCTGTGTAACTAAGAAAATGAAATATGCATTTGATGGCCCGTGTGTTTACACGGGTGTAAATGCTAGTTTAGTACTAAAATGAATTGAAGTAATGGAAGTGAAATAGACATTTTTAAAATTTTTTAAAATGTGATAATTTTTATATTACAGTCATATTCAATTGAATATTTATAACAATTTCAATTTAGTCGCGGGTCTTGAAGCTATATATACATATATATATGAACTATAACAGTTTACATTTAAGTATTTAACAACTAACATATATACTAATTTATTTTATGCAAATTAAAATAAAAATAAACTTGGAGTACGTACATGCATTAATTCAATATCATCACACATTTTTTATTTTTTATTTTTTAAACACATTTATTTGTTCTTTTCCAAAATACCCATGTACTACGAAGTACATAATTTATATGGAAAATTCAATTTTTAATTACTTTAACCTAATTACTACTCTTGCGCTTTTTCAATTTCCGCACAACCTGCATCTTCAACTACCCGCTCTCTTTTGCCTTGCAATTAAGTGAATCATGCCATAGGCATGTTTCTTCTCGGGTGTGTTGCTATATATTTCGTAAAATCAAAGCTACTTTCTCAATCGACTAAACTTATAAATGTCCAAGTATGTTCTGATTTTTCCAATCAATTCAACTCTTGCCCTCTAATAAACCCTAACAAAAGTTTAGTAGGGTTTTAGAGTTAATTGCATGGATGGTCCCTGTGGTTTAAATACAGTAACACACTTTGTCCCTATACTTTAGTTTTTGCAAGGGCAATCCAAAAACCTAAAAGTTGTTGCGCATTTAGTACGTCCCTCATCCGTTAAAGTTTAATATTTAAGTGTTAAATACAACCCAGGTCAATTCATTCATAGCGCCGAAACAGCAACAAACGGAGATAACTCCTCGGTGTCACCACTAACGATGTTACTCGAAGGTGAAGAAACTCTAGCCAATGTTACCATCCGGCCATCATGCCGGCGCCGTTTGGGGCCAATATTTTCGGCTTGTTTAGAACGATGATGTCGTTATTATTAACTAAAAAGAGAATAAACGTACTACTCGTATAATTAAATTTAAAAGTAGGGTATTTTATTTTTACGTTTATTAATTCTTCTCACTTAACTAAGATGTTAATGCATGCATGGTTAAGTTGGTTATGATATTGTATGCATTATTAGGGTTTGACACTAGTACAAATACGAGTATAAAGAGCGCAACGTTAAATTATAGCGGTTTTAAGTGAAAACCTCTATATTAAACATAAAATTAATTAACTTCCCATATATATATATGGTCAAACTTATTGTATATATATATATATATATATATATATATATACACACACACTTGTACGTGAATGCTATCAGAAACCCATTATATTTTCCAATGGATCAACACCGAGCCTAGCTAGGTTTCTGAAAGAGGTTCCAGATTAAATTACATGGTTTTTTAGGTTGATGGAAGAATATTATAATGATGTGCAATTAATGTATCAGGCTCCCTAGTGGGTAAAATGTGTTCTGAGAATTTGATTAACCTTTAGAGTGATCGAAGATCCTCAGCTCCTTGTGCAGGAACCTAGCTAGCCTTCAGGGTTTCGGCCCAAGATAAATATTTTATTCAATCATTTCCTTGTGATGGTGCAAGATTATCAGTCAGTTGGTAAGATCAAGAATGTAATAATAATTGATAATGTAATTGAGTTTTGTAATATAATGAAAATATTTATACTTTTAGAAAGTTATGTAAAAAAAACTCTGAATTTTTTTTAGCAACGAACACTTAGCAAGTATCGCAATTGCAACACTAAGTCAAATGTCGCAATGGGACAGTGGACTAGCTAGCTAGTGTCAGGGTCAGAAAGAGTTTAGAATAAATAGAGCATATATTAGGGTTACAATTCGAAGGTGACGAAACCCTAAAGTTTGATAGTCGATCGATAGAATATTTATGTGAATCTTATACGTGCGTATTCAATCAATATACAGAAAAATTATTCAATGCTCATTTAAAAATAATTTTGTTATTTAAAGATACAATTGTAATGCCTTTTTATAATTATTTTTTACACGATTATATAAAAATGGTAAATTCCTTTATTTTATAAAATATCAATGTTTTTTTTGAAAGACATAAAATATCGAATTGATAAAAAATATTTAAATAAACAGTTTTATGGGCACAAGAATTAAGGGGGGAAATATTTATATGGGTCTTTGCCTTTTTGGGGGTTAAAAACCAGTACTAACAGTACATTTGACACAAATATCAATACTAATTTACTTTTTGGCATTTACTTTTGCATACAAACATCCGGCACAATCACCTAAATTAGTAACAATAGCATCATCCAAACAACAAAATGAAGCAGTCCCGTATGAAGTTCTCACGTTTTGGTGATCTTCTTTCAGAACAATATTCATTCACGACCGCAATTTCTCTGTTTAAATCTTTCGTGTCAATCGTTCCCAGTCATATCCTTTGAAGCTCGATCATGAAGTTTTGAAACGAACGTCGGCCCTTGCCATATATATACATTATATTGTTGATGATGGTTTTAGGTGTCATTTAACCCTTTAAAATACACGTGATATATTAATCCCTTTATTTTCTTAATCTTCCCAACCTACCATCCATCTCTATCGACGGAAACCACCTCTCAACGGGTTTAAACCGTCTTCGTTGTCGGAATATAAACACCGAGATGTGTTTCATTTTCTTCGAGATTCCATCCTGGGTAAGAACAAAATCTAGCTAGTATCCAGAGAGTATCAAGTTTTTGACACTCGTTGAAGTGATATCGAAACACTCATAACTAATTAAGAGCTAGCTTGATATAGCTTCAAGGAGTCCGGAAGATTTAAACAGAGAAATAGAGGTAGCAACTAGCAAGGGAGTATCGTTACTAATTTTGATGTGAAAAATGTGATCACGAAAAGGAAATTTGATGATCATATATTTCATATTGGGTAAGTTGATGATCATATTTAGGGTTTAGAACTTTAGATGAAATAAAGCCATAAAGGTGAAGTACGTGGTGAATTGAACCTCATGTGTCATGTTTATTTATAGTAGCAGAAGTAATATAGTTTGGAAACGTGGTCCCTTGTTTTTATTTTTGATTCATATACGATTACTAATTTGCAATAAGTTTAAAATATAATTAGAATAATGCAGTATTACAGTATGTATTATGTTCAACATAATTATAATATATATATATATATATATATATATATATATATATATATATATATATATATAAGTTATAAAAATAATGTTATAGTACCACGGAGTAAATAAACTAACAAAACATCCATGTTATTAATTATATGTGTAAGATAAGATGTTTACATTTATAGTATAAATTATTATATATATATTCTTATAAAAATGCAATTTTTTCTCTCTTTAAAATGCATTTCTAAAATTATATTATTGATAAGCATCAAATATATACTATATTTTATACTATTTATCCCTATATTTATATACATTTTAATGCATTTATATGATTTTAGATACTTATTTTGTTAATATTTGCAGAAATGTATTTTAATTAAAGATTGGAGAAAAAGGAACAAGAACGAATCCAAAACTGAAGAAAACTGAAGAAAATGAAGAAAAAGGAACTTAAACCTTAAAGAATTGAAGACCTAAAATGATAATATTGAAGAAATGGGCCAAATTGAAGATTAAGATCCGTTAAAGAGAAGAAGAAGAAGCCCAAAAGTGAAGCCCAACCCGAAGTTGGAAGATTCTGGAACTGAGGCCCAACCGACGGTTGGATTACCCAACCGGCGGTTGGGGTATAAAAGGTTTAAGGCGGTTTCAAACGTGGAGTTGGACCAGGGCTCAAATTGATCCAACCGGCGGTTGGACTGGCGGTTTTGAAAACTATAAATAGACGCTTTAGTTTAGGTTTGAGATATACGATTCTAAGAATAAAAAGTCGAAAGTAAGGGTTTTAGGTCGACTATAGGTACGAATTTGGAGGCTAAGGAGCTAGGGTTTAAAGGTTTTTAACCCTAGGAAAAGCTAGTTCGTCAATTGGTTCGGTTTCTTTATCCTTATAACTTTATTATTCTTTTGGGTTATTTTGGATATTGTTTATTTGAATTAATTGCTTGTTAGATTTTCATTATGAATGTTTAAATGTATGTTTATTTAGTTTATTATATGAATTATATGTTTATGTTGGAACTATATTATTGAATATTATTATACAAGAATTGTTTGTGTTATATTATATTAATAATGGTTCTTGATTTAGTTAACTGATTTATATAAACTAGAATGACCATAAAAGTTTCTGTAGATTAGGTAATTATGTTCACACCATGATATCATCTATTAATGTTAAGTAATCTTATAATTCAACCGGTTCAGGAATTGTATTAATAATATGTTGATAGATCTTAATAAATAGTGATACTTTACATATCCTTTGACTGTATTGCTATATGAAAATTATCTTATTCTTTGTGGTTTTCTACATGAGTAAATCACAATAATAATAGCCAACACGCAAATAGACATAAGTTAATATAATAAGTTTAATAAATACTAGTTTAAATAGTCATAATCTTCTATCCAATTGAGTATTCTTAAGTTGTTCCTTAAAACTTATCTATTAAGAATCGGTATCAATTATAAATATGTTCGATCGGAACTAAAACGTCCCCCTATCTTGTATATTATTGTAAAATTGTATATTAATTGTAATAATTGTAATTAGAATAAATAAATAGTTAGTTATAGATTAAATCACGTTCCCTGTGTTCGAATCTGGACTTACTTATAAAGCTATATTCTATGATCAGGATAACACTTGCCTGAATTGTGTGATAGTATTATTTAGTATTTCCTTATTTAAAACTTGTGATTATAATTGTTTATACTTAGCACACAATAAGTTTTTGGCGCCGCTGCCGGGGAGCGGTGTATTTTAATTAAAACTAACTATTTTCCCTGTAAAATAATTATTTTTTTTCTAATGCATTGCAAAATCAATACGAAATATCGGCTCACCCATTGAGAATACTGACAAAAACAAAGGTATAAGGAGAGTTCAGACCTACCTCATTGATTTATCATATAAGGGGTAAGGTGCTTCTCGAAAGAGATAGGTTTTTAATAAGCTTCATGCTGACCTGTTTCTCCGCTTTTGTGTACTATCAATGGAGCTACCGAGATCTTTTGATTAGCAATGTATAAGATATTAATATAATTATTCAATATGTATAATAAGTTAATTTAGGAAAAATAGGATTAGATAAGTAATCTAAACTATGTGCTATTTTATGTGTACAGAAAAATTTAACTGTTATTAAGAATGGAGTCGATGCAAGTAGACTTTGGAAGTGATAATAAGGATTTTAAAGATATAGAGATAGATGACCATTCTTTTGAGCCAAACAAGAAAATCAAGCTAACAACTGAAGATGAATATTTTGAACATCCTCCCGTGATTTCAACCAAGGAAGACATGTTTGAATACTTAGAACACCATGAGGATGATCTTAGATTTGTTATGGAACTCATACATAAGTCTACCTTAGAATATACTGATTATCAAAAAGAGTTGATTAAGAAAATGGAAGAACAATTCAATGCTTGGGTTATATCTAATGAAACCAGAGATACAGATGATTTTATCAACTATGTGAATGAGCTGAAGTATGATATTGTGAGTGAGCATGAAATGGTAGATCCAACTTTTTGTGAGGAACAGCTGTTGAAGTATGCTTATGTTCATAAAATATTTGAGACATCTTTGTTTCCTTATTCTTATAAACAAAGAGAAATGTTAGAAGAGCTTAAGGAAATAATAGAGTATGCAACTGGAAACTTGAGTAACATGGCTGACATCTGTTTACTAAAAAACTTTCAAGACTTCTTCATTTCAATAAAGGCTAGAGAGCATATTGGTTCTGGAAGATTTTTCATAGATTGTACGGTTGATTTCTACATTCAAGATATTGTTGATGAATTTTACTATGGAGAATGGGATGAAGTAACACGTACAATTCCTGAGTACTTTTCTGATGAACCAATGGCGAACTTGGTTACTTATGCTAAAAAGGAGTTGCAACTGGCTTACAATGGAACTCACTACAATCAAAGAAATAACCTTTTTCATATAGGGCTATCAGAGGTTTATTATCATTTAGTAGATACTTTTAGGTATTCTGGGTTAACAACAGATCATCAAGAAGGATACTATAAGAGAATCTTAAAAGACATAGGAACAGCAGTGAGAACCCACAACACATATGATTACCATGATATACATTTAGGTTTCTATGGGTTATTAGATTCGTTAAGGCAAAATCATGTAGAACACGAAACGAAAATTGAAGATAACTATTTGAGTACGGACGAAGATGGTAAAATAGCTAAAAAGGTAAGAAGAATAGTTGCCTTACTCATAGAAATTGAAAACGCTGAAAGAGTTCATCATGAGAGTTTCTCTGAATTTGCTTCGCCAATACCCGAGTTTTGAAAAACCTATCTATGGGAATTAGGCTTGAAGATCAACAAATCACTTCTGAAGATCATTTGCAACCTTTTCGTTTTTAATAGCTAGTCACAATTTTTCTGTTTTCTATTTAATTAAGGATTTGAATGTTATTTGGATATTTGAAGTTTATTGTTAATTTCATGTTTGATTAATATAAAGTTTACTGTTTTCAAATTTATATGATTATCTCATCTCTATTTGTATTAGCTACACAAATGTTAGAAATTTAAGTATTCAGAATTGATTTTTACACGAGTTGCAATAGTGATAAGAGTTTGATTCAAATTACTTAAAGAGATTAAATAATAAATTTTGAAATTATGCTTAACATTATTTACAAGATTGCAGATATATTAAATATAATATTTTTGGTGACAAAAAGATTGAAACAATAGTTGGAATTCGATAAAGTCGACAATTGAATTTCCAAACAGTGAATGAGTCGACGCAATCACTGATTGATAAATCTATGTATACCAAAGTAGGTTTATTTATATCTATTACTTGTAACAACTAACAGCGATGCAAGTATTTATATTAAATGGAGGAACGAACTTCTTAAAACGATAAGTCTCTTTTTCCATGTATTTACTTTCCTAAAACAATTTAAGATACATATAGTATATAGTTTATAAATATTATGTAATAATATTGTATATTGCATTTGTAGAAATTTTGCATTAAAAAATATGTTAAAATAAATAAATTATGGATAAATTAAGTTATTATGTATTACTACGCAAATTTTATAAACCAAAAGAAGTTAAAAAACATAAATTTTATTTAAATTGACAAAAGCCAATGAATAATTTAAAATTAAAAAAATGGGCCGAAAAAGGCCTGAGCCCAAATTTTAAACCAACCGGCGGTTGGAAAGCCCAACCGGTGGTTGGATACTTTTTCAATCAAAACCCAACAGACCCCATTTCTGTTCGGGTCACACACCAAAAACACACACTACAATCGTCACACTCGGAGAATCATATTATCATCATCATTTCATTGCGTTTTTGTGATATTCATTACCAAAGGTATAATTTCTAACTTGTGTTTATTATTTTTCGCAATTTAATTCCGAATTATATAACTTGATTATGTTGTTGCGATTTTTGGATTGATTACACGTATTTTGTTAGTTTAAATGATTAGGAATGCTTAGAAACTAGTTTAGGTTAGCTAGGTCATGATTTTATGACTCGAGGATTGATTGCGAAATGTTGCGGATTGAGTTAAATAGGATTAATGCTCGGTTTTACATATTCTTAGAAGAACGACAATTTCTAAAATTTTTGACTTAATAAAATTATGAAACAAAATTATAAAAATTTATAGAATTGATAAGATACAAAATTTATAAAAAAAAAACAAAAAAACATTTTTAGACTCGAAATATTTTTCGAAATACATATAAAAAGGATATAGATTTATGCAAAATAAGAACGAAATTATGTTTATAAAAATGACTATCTTTTGAATACTAATAATTCTTTGAAACTAATTATTTTGAAAGAATAATACGTGTCATTATAAAACTCGACATTTAAACATTTATTGTTACAATTTACAAACCATTTTTTGAATCAATATTTATTGTGACATATTCATTATTTGATTCGATATTATATTTCGAAATAAAGACATATATTATACTTAGTTTATTGGATCTAACATTTGAAAATAAACAGGTGGCTATCAAATATTAAGCAGAAATGCTGCCCAAATTTCTAATTTTTAATATTTATTAAAAGGTTATTAAGTTTTATGTCTACAGATATGGCGACTAGACGTCAGAGAGGACGTGCACTCTTAGATAGGGAGGATTTCTAGCTACATCCATAT
Organism: Pseudognaphalium luteoalbum; assembly: GCA_963422505.1. Taxonomy (NCBI): domain Eukaryota; kingdom Viridiplantae; phylum Streptophyta; class Magnoliopsida; order Asterales; family Asteraceae; genus Pseudognaphalium; species Pseudognaphalium luteoalbum. Next base: position 35,644,683 of record OY730193.1, read on the forward strand.
CTACGTTTTGAGTATGAGACTATTACAGCAGAGCGGAGAGCAGAGTTTGTTGATGGATTACTGGAGTATATTGCTCAGCCGGTAGAGACACCGGATGTGTTAGATTGGTCGGTTATGGAGAGAGTTATAGATCCTCGCCATGATGGGGAGACTGGGGATGTTACTTTGAGGAGACTGATGATGCAGAGTTATATTTTACAGTCAGGTGATGTTGGCTTTGTTTCTCTGGCTTGGTTTCAATTATTTCAGATACATGAGATTATTTATAGGGAGTTGGTTATCGAGTTTTATTCTACTCTTAGATTTGATTCCACTTCTAGGCAGTTTGACCAGCCTTCAATTTCTTTTTATTTAGGAGGTCAGCCTAAGTCTATGAGTTTGATTGAGTTTGGAGTAGCTGTGGGGCTCTATACACTAGATGAGCTCCACAACCATTCTTTTGTAGAGCATTTGACTGCAGGTATGGTAGAGCAGTATTCGTCTGTTGAGATAGCTGAGTATTGGAGACAGCTGGCTATTGTTGATTATGGGGAGAGAGCACCTTCTGAAATACATATGAGGAGTCCAGTTCATAGACTTTTGCATAGACTGTTAGCATATTCTATTTGTGGTAGGCATACGGGACCTGAGAAGGTCTACCAGCCTGATTTCTTTTATTTACACACTATGATTCAGGGGACACTGATCAATGTTCCCTGGAAATTAGTACATTGGATGACTACCAGAGCGACTGGGTATAGGCTTACCAGTAGTTTATGTGGAGGGCAGTATGTTACTAGGATAGCTAGGCATTATGGTATGACAGCTGCTGATTTCTTGACATGCACACCAGTTACACCAGGGATGTCCTTGCTAGGCGAGGACAAGTTGATTGAGTTAGGGATTCTACAGGTAGGTGTACAGGAGGGGGTATTATTATGGACACTTGAGGTTGCACCAGGACAGCAGCCGGTACATAGAGCTAGATTGAGAGGACCACCTGTTCCACTACCGCTAGTTCCTGAGATTCCAGTACCAGAGGTTGATCTACCAGCAGGTAGAGGCAGGGGCCGTGGCAGGGGAGATATGTTGGATGATATTCAGCAGAGATTGGAGAGGATCGAGATTGCTCATGGTAGGAGGTTTGACACGATTGATCAGAGGTTTACCAGGTTTGAGCAGAGGTTTGATAGATTTGAGAGAGAGAGCTTTCATAGATCTGATTATCAGCATGGATTACTGCAGAGGTTGTTGGCTGAGAGATCTATTGAGTTTCAGCCATATGTTCCATTGGTATTTGATGATGGAGCTGGACCTTCGAGACGTCCAGGGTAGGAGGATTCTGATGATGATTAGATTGTTCTTATTTATGATTGATACATTTGATTTGACTATACTTATTATTACTCTTATTACTTTTTATCTTTATTATGCTAATTTGGTTGTTTATTTTTGATAGAGTTAGACAGGCAGTAAGTTCAACACTTTATTTAATACAATCTATCTGATTTATGAACTTTGTGGGTATGTTCCCTGGAAACCCTCACGAGACTATAACTCGTCAACTCGGGATACCGAGGGGTTTAAAGGCTTATTGCATAGGCTAAATGCAATCGTGATTAACTACGAAAGTGTGGATGTTGTATATTATTTTTCAAGAGATCAAGGAATCAACCAAGCAAAATTTTTCTTAGCCGATGATGAATTTTTAAATTTCAGTCAGGGGAGTTTTTCTGTTCCATTTTTCTTTTCCTTACTCACTATTGTTTATCATTTTTATACAATGAGGGCATTGTATAATTTAAGTGTGGGGATAGGGTTCGTAAGAAAAAGAATTTCTTTAATTATTTAAGTTTCTATTGTTCTTAATTTTTACCAAAATTTTAAAAGTGTATAACTGAGTATTTATTAGTTAGAATACTTTTGTTAAAAGTTTTATTTTGTATTTAAAAGTTTAGACTTTAATGTGGATTAACTGTTTTGTATATATAACGTAAGCTACTTAATAAATGAGTGATATAAAGTTACATGATATGATGTACTAATAGGCAATCTATAGGAAAATTTCTGAATTTTAAGAAATTAATAAAATAACTTGTTTATTATTTTATGGTACATAATATGATGTATGACATAAAAGTCTTAATTCTTAGATTTATCATGCGATATTTTTATATATCTTTATACTTATGTGAAGACATTTGGGAGTTTACTAATTGTTTCCTCTGTTGTACGTAAGTACAGACCTAGTTTCTAATTAGTATTCTTAAATAAAGTAGAAGAAAGAAGAAATTCTTTCAAAGAAAAAAATGAATAAAAATAAAAATCAAACTATGTCGCTTTGTTGTACGATTGTACAGACCTGTCACCGCTGGTTTGATTTAAAAATTACTTTACCTGAATCAAGTTATGTCGCTTTGATGCATGTAAATGCAGATCTGTCACCAATGTCTTGATTCTTAAAAATGGATTTTATATATTTATTTGGAATATAAAAGTAAATTGCATGATTAAGTTTAAGAGTATATCATATATGGAAATCATAAGTAATATACATACTAATAATAAAGATGTATTCAGAAGTATAAATATAGATTGTTTAAAGTGGACAAATATATTAGTAATCATTCATGAACTATATATTGCACGAATAATAATAATTTTTATTTGTACATTATAGTTATCAATGTTAATTAAATTGTTTAAATTTTTAATTTATGAAACAGGTTTTTAGTTTTGGTATTCTGATTTTTAAATATTAAGTTTGATGCTTATTTTAAATTTTATTCAGTATTCTACTTGAGGACAAGCAGAACTTAAGTGTGGGGATATTTTATAAGCATCAAATAGATACTATATTTTATACTATTTATCCCTATATTTATATACATTTTAATGCATTTATATGATTTTAGATACTTATTTTGTTAATATTTGCAGAAATGTATTTTAATTAAAGATTGGAGAAAAAGGAACAAGGACGAATCCAAAACTGAAGAAAACTGAAGAAAATGAAGAAAAAGGAACTTAAACCTTAAATAATTGAAGACCTAAAATGATAATATTGAAGAAATGGGCCAAATTGAAGATTAAGATCCGTTAAAGAGAAGAAGAAGAAGCCCAAAAGTGAAGCCCAACCCGAAGTTGGAAGATTCTGGAATTGAGGCCCAACCGGCGGTTGGGGTATAAAAGGTTTAAGGCGGTTTCAGACGCGGAGTTGGACCAGGACTCAAATTGATCCAACCGACGGTTGGGAATTCCAACCGGCGGTTGGACTGACGGTTTTGAAAACTATAAATAGACGCTTAAGTTTAGGTTTGAGATATACAATTCTAAGAAAAAAAAGTCGAAAGTAAGGGTTTTAGGTCGACTATAGGTACGAATTTGGAGGCTAAGAAGCTAGGGTTTAAAGGTTTTTAACCCTAGGAAAAGCTAGTTCGTCAATTGGTTCGGTTTCTTTATCCTTATAACTTTATTATTCTTTTGGGTTATTTTGGATATTGTTTATTTGAATTAATTTCTTGTTAGATTTTTATTATGAATGTTTAAATGTATGTTTATTTAGTTTATTATATGAATTATATGTTTATGTTGGAACTATATGAAACGCCCTGATTTCGTAACCATTTTTTTTTTTTACTACACTACCTTGAATGTATACATATATATATTACTAATAAGATTGTAAATGAAACACAAAATAAAAAAAAAAAACTGATTTGAACCTGTTGTGGACCAAAGCCGATCTGCTATGCCATAGCCGATCTGCTTCTTCAGTTAATTTCAAGCTTTTTCAACCAAAACGAGTTCTGTCGTGTTTTTACACTAACTTAGCCGATCTGCTAAGCATAGCAGATCTGCTATCATACTAAAGCCGATCGGCTCAGTAACCAAAGCCGATCTGCTCAGCTTCTGAACCAATACTATGTGCAGTTTTTCGATTTTCAAACGGGCATATCTACTAAACCGTAAAGAGTTAGACTCTGAAATTTTGCAGGCACTTTCATCTAACCAATATGAAACTTTCCCTTTTTACACTTTTTCAATTTACATATTTTTCGAGAAAACGAAGGTGCGATTCATTTTAAGCCATTTTTGACCATTTTGGTTGACACGCCATAATCCAAATGGCTTGGTTTTTGACTCTAACCTTTTAACCACAAGTTTATACATATAACCATGACGTGTGTCCATATTCGTCACCCCCACATACCCATTCTATCATGTTTTAACTCATTGACCCGTTTAGGGGTCCAATTGGTCACTTTTATCAAATTCAACTAGTTTAACTACTTTAACACTTTCAATTACTACTATTATGCATCATATATATTCAAACAATAATCTACATAAGTGTTTACATCAGTTGACTTACGAGGTCAACTTATACCAAAAACCACATTTTCATGATTTACCATGGTTAACTTACAAAACATGTTTTAAGGGCGACTTATACAAGTTTGATACACAACGATAATTACAAAGAGAAGCTTGCTACTTACAAACTTGCAAGCTATCATCCACGCTAATTGTATAAACCGTCCTTCCAATCAATTTCTCACTTACCACCTACAACAAGTAAACACTTAAACAATAAGCACAATGCTTAGTGAGCTCATGAGCAATTAATTAAGTAATCCATCATAACACATTATCAAGTAGAAGTAGATTACTTCATTCACATAGTTATCAACAAACAACTACTGAGTACTAAGTAGAGGTCAAATCTCTATGCGGATCCGCGGCCAACATCCCTTAGTACCAAATCACGTCGAAATGGATACTAAGTCAACAACACTCTATGCTAACATCGTTAGCAACCTCTACTAAGATGCTCAATACACGAAATCAACAATTATCATTAACTAAACAACAATAATCAATGATAATTAACAACAATCACTACTCGATCATGTGAACCTCTTGCTCGTAAGCAATCCGGAACCCATGACCATTACCCAATTAATCCCCACAACACTCACCTTGATGTTTAGATGAAGATTACAACAAATTGATTACAAGTGCTCCAAGTCTTTAATCACCTAAACATATATCACATAATAATATAACAAGTAATTAGAACTTTCTAATTATCAACTATTAACTAGAAACCAACACTATACTCCCCCACTTAGGGTTTAACTAAGTTTGATTCCAACCAAACCAATAAACCCAATTACTTCCATATTCAAAATCAACATAAGTTCTTGGTTTCTAATTAATTTCTTATTCAAACATCATAATCACACTCTAATATCATTTCTAACATCATTCTAGGCCAATTAATCTTAACCTAGATGAATTCACACAAAACCACTAATTAGCTCAAGAACATAGTTAGTGATTTTAACTAATACAAGTGATATTATGATTACAAATCATCACAATAACACTTAATAACACTATTTAAATCATTATTAAGGTTTAATTTCGGATTAAACCTATCAATTCATCAAACCCTTAGTTAAAACCCAAAATACCCATTTCTAGGTTTAAAACTAAGATGAGAAACACTTACAATCAAGAAAAGAAGAAGATGATGATGATTATCTTGAAGATTGAAGCTTGAATTCGAATTTAAAGATGAAGATTTGATGAGGTCTAGGGTTCTTGCGATTTTGGTTCCTCTGCTTTTGAGGTTCTGGAGTTTTTAGAATATGATAGAATGTTCCACGTACTGATTTTACTTCACTTAATTGATTCCCACAGTCTGGAACTGGAAAACCATTTACGATTTCTATTATTTTAATTGTACTTCAAGTTATAATAATTTAAAACAATTATTATTTTATATTCCAGAATAATACCTCAAAATTTGGGGTGTTACACTATATTATTGAATATTATTATACAAGAATTGTTTGTGTTATATTATATTAATAATGGTTCTTGATTTAGTTAACTGATTTATATAAACTAGAATGACCATAAAAGTTTCTATAGATTAGGTAATTATGTTCACATCTTGATATCATCTATTAATGTTAAGTAATCTTATAATTCAACCGATTCAGAAATTGTATTAATAATATGTTGATAGATCTTAATAAATAGTGATACTTTACATATCCTTTGACTGTATTGCTATATGAAAATTATCTTATTCTTTGTGGTTTTCTACATGAGTAAATCACAATAATAATAGCCAACACGCAAATAGACATAAGTTAATATAATAAGTTTAATAAATACTAGTTTAAATAGTCATAATCTTCTATCCAATTGAGTATTCTTAAGTTGTTCCTTAAAACTTATCTATTAAGAATCGGTATCAATTATAAATATGTTCGATCGGAACTAAAACGTCCCCCTATCTTGTATATTATTGTAAAATTGTATATTAATTGTAATAATTGTAATTAGAATAAATAAATAGTTAGTTATAGATTAAATCACGTTCCCTGTGTTCGAATCTGGACTTACTTATAAAGCTATATTCTATGATCAGGATAACACTTGCCTGAATTGTGTGATAGTATTATTTAGTATTTTCTTATTTAAAACTTGTGATTATAATTGTTTATACTTAGCACACAACAAGTTTTTGGCGCCGCTGCCGGGGAGCGGTGTATTTTAATTAAAACTAACTATTTTCCCTGTAAAATAATTATTTTTTTCTTTCTAATGCATTACAAAATCAATACGAAATATCGGCTCACCCATTGAGAATACTAACAACAACAAAGGTAAAAGGAGAGTTCAGACCTACCTCATTGATTTATCATATAAGGGGTAAGGTGCTTCTCGAAAGAGATAGGTTTTTAATAAGCTTCACGCTGACCTGTTTCTCCGCTTTTGTGTACTATCAATGGAGCTACCGAGATCTTTTGATTAGCAATGTATAAGATATTAATATAATTATTCAATATGTATAATAAGTTAATTTAGGAAAAATAGGATTAGATAAGTAATCTAAACTATGTGCTATTTTATGTGCACAGAAAAATTTAACTGTTATTAAGAATGGAGTCGATGCAAGTGGACTTTGGAAGTGATAATAAGGATTTTAAAGATATAGAGAAAGATGATCATTCTTTTGAGCCAAACAAGAAAATCAAGCTAACAACTGAAGATGAATATTTTGAACATCCTCCCGTGATTTCAACCAAGGAAGACATGTTTGAATACTTAGAACACCATGAGGATGATCTTAGATTTGTTATGGAACTCATACATAAGTCTACCTTAGAATATACTGATTATCAAAAAGAGTTGATTAAGAAAATGGAAGAACAATTCAATGCTTGGGTTATATCTAATGAAACCAGAGATACAGATGATTTTATCAACTATGTGAATGAGCTGAAGTATGATATTGTGAGTGAGCATGAAATGGTAGATCCAACTTTTTGTGAGGAACAGCTGTTGAAGTATGCTTATGTTCATAAAACATTTGAGAAATCTTTGTTTCCTTATTCTGATAAACAAAGAGAAATGTTAGGAGAGCTTAAGGAAATAATAGAGTATGCAACTGGAAACTTGAGTAACATGGCTGACATCTGTTTACTAAAAAACTTTCAAGACTTCTTCAATTCAATAAAGGCTAGAGAGCATATTGGTTCTGGAAGATTTTTCATAGATTGTATGGTTGATTTCTACATTCAGGATATTGTTGATGAATTTTACTATGGAGAATGGGATGAAGTAACACGTACAATTCCTGAGTACTTTTCTGATGAACCAATGGCGAACTTGGTTACTTATGCTAAAAAGGAGTTACAACTGGCTTACAATGGAACTCACTACAATCAAAGAAATAACCTTTTTCATATAGGACAATCAGAGGTTTATTATCATTTAGTAGATACTTTTAGGTATTCTGGGTTAACAACAGATCATCAAGAAGGATACTATAAGAGAATCTTAAAAGACATAGGAACAGCAGTGAGAACCCACAACACATATGATTACCATGATATACATTTAGGTTTCTATGGGTTATTAGATTCGTTAAGGCAAAATCATGTAGAACACTAAACGAAAATTGAAGATAACTATTTGAGTATGGACGAAGATGGTAAAATAGCTAAAAAGGTAAGAAGAATAGCTGCCTTACTCATAGAAATTGAAAACACTGAAAGAGTTCATCATGAGAGTTTCTCTGAATTTGCTTCGCCAATACCCGAGTTTTGGAAAACCTATCTATGGGAATTAGGCTTGAAGATCAACAAATCACTTCTGAAGATCATTTGCAACCTTTTCGTTTTTAATAGCTAGTCACAATTTTTCTGTTTTCTATTTAATTAAGGATTTGAATGTTATTTGGATATTTGAAGTTTATTGTTAATTTCATGTTTGATTAATATAAAGTTTACTGTTTTCAAATTTATATGATTATCTCATCTCTATTTGTATTAGCTACACAAATGTTAGAAATTTAAGTATTCAGAATTTTTTATACACGAGTTGCAATAGTGATAAGAGTTTGATTCAAATTACTTAAAGAGATTAAATAATAAATTTTGAAATTATGCTTAACATTATTTACAAGATTGCAGATATATTAAATATAATATTTTTGGTGACAAAAAGATTGAAACAATAGTTGGAATTCGATAAAGTCGACAGTTGAATTTCCAAACAGTGAATGAGTCGACGCAATCACTGATTGATAAATCTATGTATACCAAAGTAGGTTTATTTATATCTATTACTTGTAACAACTAACAGCGATGCAGGTATTTATATTAAATGGAGGAACGAACTTCTTAAAACGATAAGTCTCTTTTTCCATGTATTTACTTTCCTAAAACAATTTAAGATACATATAGTATATAGTTTATAAATATTATGTAATAATATTGTATATTGCATTTGTAAGAAATTTTGCATTAAAAAATACGTTAAAATAAATAAATTCTGAATAAATTAAGTTATTATGTATTACTATCCAAAATTTTATAAACCAAAAGAAGTTAAAAAACACAAATTTTATTTAAATTGACAAAAGCCAATGAATAATTTAAAATTAAAAAAATGAGCCGAAAAAGGCCTGAGCCCAAATTTTAAACCAATTCCCATCGGGAAATGCAATAACAAGTATTTATAGTTTTATACCATCAATTGTGTCAATAAGTTTTCATCAACGTACTCACAACCAAGTCGCGAAACATATATAACTGCATCAAAGAAACAAACAAAGCCATATATTATATCATATATATGGCCTCATCTTCTATTTTCGCTTATTGTTAAACATGTTATTGCGCTGGCATGCGGAAACTCTTTCAGCTCCTTAATCTTAGCTTTCACGTTCATAACTATGTACGTGAAAGTGTTTGACTTGGTTGTAAATTTAGTAAGGACTATCATGGAAGAAGAACAGCCATTGTTATTTTGGTACCAAGCAAGCCTGCCAAAAGAGGTACTCTTGAAAAAGGTGAATTTAATATCTACAGAGTAAACTTCTTCAACAAGGTGACTTAAACAGAGAAATCTCGGTTGAGAGAGAGGAAGTATTGTAACTTTTGTTGAGTAAAAATTGATAACGAAAATGAAATACTATGACCATATAGGAGAAGAAATCGCTTGACGATCATGATATTAGGGGGTTGAAGATCATATTGATTTGATGAAAAAGAAGATAGAGACATAGTCAGAAGCTAGTGATTCATCTCGACTTTTCTTTTTAATTTGTTCCCTTTGTTATCATATCTGCATATATTTTATCATGGAATGATTTAAACAGAGAAATTGCGATTGTATATTGAAGGTTGTTGTTACTTAGCTGCATCAAAGAAAGACATGGGGCATCGATAAGTTAATTTGAATCTTCCAGATTTGGTACCCATGTTCAACAGATCGACTTCCTTGACCATCACCTTATGATGAGGACTTGAATCTTCCAGATTTGATCCATGGTTCAAGATGTGTTAGAGACAATGTTTTAAACCGGATTTGTGCCCGTTTCCAAGCGAACCGGTTAAACCGGAGCGAATCCGAGCCTCGATCTAGCATTTAGCAATGCCTTCCTGCTTGATCATGGCTTTTATGTCTCAAATTGTGTGTGAGTGTTTGACGACCAAAAAGATCAACCTGGAGGAAGAGGATGATCAATTCCGAATGCAAAGAGAAACTCCACAATCAAGGTTAAACAGAGAAATTGCAGTCGTGAAGGAGTACGTACGTATTGTTACTTTTGCTGTGGAAAATGTGATGACGAAAAGGGAATTTGATGATCATGTTTAATTGTTTAGGGCCGGGTTTGGATGTAAACTGTGAACATTATATATGTTCCATATATACTCCATATATTTATAGTGAAAGAGAGAGAATATATATATATATATATATATATATATATATATATATATATATATATGTATATATATATATATATTCTCCGTGGTTATGTTTCTTGGTAACCATGGGCCACGAGCCCACGACATTTTGTTGACATGATTTAACTCTAACTTATACTGTACATAGTTAAATTACCCCCTTTTTCTTAATTCTTAATATGACCAAATATAATATTCACTTGACTATACAACGATTAATCACAATATATACTAAACCCGTTGTCTAAGTGTCTAACAAAATATATCGAAAAAAGAAAATGATTGAAAATTGAAACAAGAGAGAAGGTTTGAAAAAATGACCTTGACTTCATTCGAAATTAATTACAAGTTTTTAATTGAATTCAAAAATTTTAAATATAACCTAAAGTGATTAAGTCTAAAGGAAAAACACAGGGCCACGGCCCCATTGAAAAGAACCGTGGTCCTTTCTACATTTTAACACGGTTCTGTTTATTAAACACGTGACCTAAAGTGATTAAGGCTAAAGGGAAAACATCGGGCCATGGTCCCTTATAAAAGAAGCGTGGTCCTTTCTAACACGGTTGTTAAACCCGTGGTCTAATAGCCAAAAAATTCAAGCAACCCGCCATAACTTATAACGCATCCCCCTTTTCATCAAAAATCCAAAATTTTCATATATATTTCATCCATTCGGGCATAACCTAGCTAAGCTACCACCGAAAACCATCTCCAATCACTAATACCACCTCCAATATCTATCATCGTTGTCCATAATCTTCTACCAAGTTAGTCAGGTTTCGCCCTTTTCATTAAAAATCTAAAATTATTATATGTATTTCATCCATTCGGGCATAACCTAGCTAAGCTACCACTGAAAACCATCTGCAATCGCTAATACCACCTCCAATATCCATCATCGTTGTCCATAATCTTCTACCAAGTTAATCAGGTTGTGTTCATTTGTTCCCTGATTACAAGTTAGTAGGCCGTTAGGGTTTATATCCAACTACAGCTATAATGATGAAGTATCTATTTCTCTTCTTCTTGATGTTACATATTTAGTTTTTGAGTTATTATATACTTATATGGCTGGTTTGTATGAACCAAATGAATGTTATACATGTTTTAATTTGGTGTTTATGCTTCAAATACGTACCGTAATTGTAGTTGAGCTAATTAATCGAGAGTTTGTATATTGTTTTAATTATGCATGCATTTAATTAGTTGATGATTGTTTGTATCGTAACCAAACAGTGAACATTATCCCGCAATATATTATCAACTCTTTGAACCGTTCATAAAGTTTTATTTTTGAGTGTGTTTAGTATCTTCGATCTGTGATATATATGCACCATTTGTTATGTTCATGTGTCTAGACTCTAGAGGTGTACGTGTTGTTTGTTGAGTATCTCCATTATTTAACCAAAAAGTGAATATTTGTCGTTTGCTGTTTAATATACAAATTAAAGAAGTGTCATTTTTGTCGTTTGATGTGGGGAATATAATATTAATACTAGTATGCGGGGACCAATTATTTTACAACTTTTTATATGATATCTATGATTAGTTGATTACCTTGTGGGGACCAATCTGATGATGTTTGGAAGGCAAGTTTATTTATCTATATATTGTAGGTGTAATGTACCTATTAATTATTATTGTATGTTAGATTGCGTTTGATCTTATTTATTATTTTTTAATAACTTATTCATATTCATTTGTAGGATAATCAAGATAAGGATCTCCTTTGTCATTCGGAAGATGATTATATTGAAAAAGATGTTACGAGTGATCATCAACAATCTGATCTTCATGCAAAAGATTAGATGTCAGATATTCTAGAGCAGGAAGAAGACAATCATGTTGGAGAACTAGTTAATCAAGAGTGTAGTACAAGTGTTCCACGGAAAAGGAGAAAGAGCAGGGTTACTTCATATAAGGAGAAGGATGAAAATGCCAATGAGCATCGCGATAGAGAAGTTGACTTCAATGTGTTTGGACTCAACATTGGACCGGGACAGGTGTCATTTAGTAAAATGGTAGGTCTTGTGGCTAGATGTCGGGTTAGTATTCTAATTGATTCGTGGGATAAGGTTGATGAAACACTAAAAGGGTCTCTATGGGAAGAGGTTAAGGTAAATTCTGAAGCGTTAAAATAGTTTTGTAGCAACTATATCCCTTTCTTAAAGATGCTATATATACAGAAGGCTACTAATATATACTTATGTATTTCAGAAAGCATTCCCTGATATTGAGGGTGAGGAGACCAAGAAGGCTGGTACTGCGCAATGTAACCAGGCCTGGAAAGAATTCAAGAGAAATCTGAGGGAGAATTTTGTGAAAACTGGGAAAAGCCCAATTTTCAAATACCCGTATCTTAACAAGGAAGAAGGACCGTGGAAGAAATTCTGTGAGAAGGTCGACAGTGAAGACTTTCAGGTATACTTCTTCTTTTATTAATTATTATTATTATTATTATTGTCTTTTTTTTAAATGAAGTCGAACACAAATTTTCAATGACGAGATGCGCAATGATGCATTCTCATAATAATACTTAGCGTGGTGACGGCAATAAATTTTGTTGAGTTGGTAGTATTTAGTCCATTACTATACCACTCACAATTTTATGCAACACTTATTGATAAAAGAGTACTACTGGGGCCAAGGGCATCTCGACTACTGTTTTTCATTCCCGTTTTTCTGTTCAAACTTGTTTTTGTTATGTGAAGAGATTAAGTCAGAGAGGTAGACAGCTAGCTAGTTTGAATAAGAATCCGCCTAAGCTAGGACCTAAAGGGTATCGTGAATACAAAGAAGAGTGGATGAAGGAGAAAGAAGAAGCTATCAGAGTCTTGGATACCACATCTCTTGCTGGTCGTGTATACATGGTTCACAGTAAGCGGGTGTTTATGTACATCAGGGCTCGCTGTGGACGCAATCAAGGACGGTTGATTGTACCTGAGGCTATTGTTCCAACTGTGGAGGAATTAGAATGATCACCTATGTTTATTTTGAAATTTTATTACTTATTTATATCTCTGGTAAAATTAGAACATTATCTTTGTTATAGGTTCAAACAGATCAAGAAGGACAAGAAGTTGCATGAGTTTTCGGATCCCCGAGGAAAAGATGCCATATGGGAAGTCGTGGGAAAAGAGCACCCCGGAAGGACAAGGGCGGTGGGGCACGCTATCGGCTTCACAAAGGCAATTGATGGTTACGGGAAGCAACAGCGACGCAACAAAAGGAAAGAACAAATTGAGATGTTAGAAAGAATGGTGGCTGAGTTAGAGAGGATGGATCGGGGAAGGATGGAGGTTGAAGATAGGGAAGTAGGACCGGGAGAGGAGTCATCTAGGGAGGTTGAAGATATGAGGTGGAGTAGTGTTGGGTTAGAGTTTCATCCTTTTGAAGATTTATTGGTAATCAAATAATTTAACTACTATGATATGTTTTTACCACAAATATATCATTTTACATCACCTAATATATATTCGATCCATTTCATTATAGGAACCTACCGCATGCAGGTTGTTCGCGGAATTCGGGTTTCAAAGGAAGCTTGTTGCGGAAGGAAATGCTCATCCTCGGGGGGACGGGTAGGTACAGGGGGTGTCTATGCCACCAGATCACCTACGGGTACAAATTGGGAAAATTAAGGATGGATTCGGGATGATGAGACTTCTTAAGCCAGCTGCTGGAATGACTTTCTTACAGGAAGCCAGTAACAGTTTCGTTCAGTGGCCACGTTCTTTTATTGAATTTTCTGAGGTACATACATATTGATTATCTTTAAGTATCGTATGTTAAATATTTCTATGACTGTCGTAACAATAAACACTTTCAATTTAATTTGTTACTAGTATGGGAGAGAATCGTCCCCGGAGCCTGTTGTCCCGAGTACTAAAAGGCGCAGTCCAAACCCTGTACGGGATAAGGTGCCTAGTGAGGAAACTGTTGTGCCCACCAAACAAGCTCCCCTCGCGGTGCTAGAATGTGTTGCGACACCCTAACAAGCACCCCACTCGGTGCCAGAAACTGTTTTGGCAGTCAAACAAGCACCACCACCATGCCCATCCGCACGTACTGACCATGTTTTAACAGCTTCTCAAACGAAAATTTTAAAGTCGAAGCCGACAGTTGTGAAAAATGTTTGGGCTAAAGCAACCATGTATCCAAACATGAATGTATATATCGATCCCGGAGTTTTTGTGGATAAAGTTATCGAGTTGGACATTGATGTTGCTGATCTTAAGGAGTTTGTGACGAATGGGGAAGCCGACATCACGATCCTTTTGTTTTTCCTCCACTAAGTATTCTTTTCTTAATAAGGGATAAGATAAGATAAGATTAAGATAACAATGATCATATCACATGTTTTCTAACTCTTTTAATATGTGTTTTAGTGCGCTTCACTTCTATAGACAAAATTCTGCATACCCGAACAACAAATGTGGATTTTTGAACCCCTCCGGTATTCAATTTCAACAAATAGAGAGAGCAGGGGCAGTAAGTGTTGCAAACTTTATCCGTCAGTCGGTGGAATATCATACAAGGAAACAAAAGAGCATTGTGTTAGCACCGTATACTAACGATGTATAATTAAATTTCAATAGTAAACACTGGACATTGTTCATTTTACACCTTGAGACAAATCAGGTTTACATACTCGACTCCATTGCGTGCCCTTCCAAATCTGATGTGACAAAACATTACGGAATCGTGAAGTGTCTTAACGAGTAAGGATTCTCTCTAACATATAAAGCTAGAAATATGCACATCTTATTATTAAAACGAACACTTTGCTTTATTATAATTCTCAGTGCATGGATGCAGATGTTTTCCGTGTTACCCGACTAGACCTGGGTTGATTCGTGTAATCAACAAAAAGGAGGATGAGAATGTGGATACTATGTCATGTATTGGATTTTTTACTTCGTGATTGACCAGCAGTACGATTTTCCAGCAAATGTAAGTATTATTTATGTACATTCAGTTTCTTTAAATAAATTTTATCTTTCATCATATAACATTTTTCCTTTTAATTAATATGAATATATATAGGTTTCAGAACTGTGAAAAAGCAAAGCTCCATTATCGCAAAGAGACCTCGATCATGTAGTGCAGAGGTGGTGTGCATGGTTTCAGGAACAAATTCTTTTATTAGAATAGGTGAATATGTTATGCCTTTTACTTGAATGATTTACATATTTTTTGAATTCTTAACTTCTTAATTATGTGCTAAAATACTAATTATATGCTTAGATGCTTGAATATATATGATGGTTATAAAAATATTCACGGTGGGTTAGGGGTGTTTGGGTTTGCTTATTTCTAAGCACTTGTATGCTTAAAAAATAAGTAGGTAACCCCTTACTTATTTTTAAGTGCTTATTCCTTAGGTAGTAAGTAGATAAGTAGTTTTCATAGAGGTGTTTGGATCTGTTTATCTTCTGTCAAATTAAGCAAATAAGCGCTTATTTAAGCAATCCCAAACACCCCTTGGTGGGGTGGTAGAACAACATAAACATGTGCACGGCCTATGAATCTTTCAAGATCAAAATAGCTTGCTTGATTAAACATAAATTTTCAATGATGAGATCTGCCCAATAATGAAATCTCTTATTAAATAGTACTTATCGTGGTGACGGCATGCATATATACATACACTTGTTGAGTTGGCAGTCTTTAAATCGATTACAACTTACAAGCTAATTTTACGCAACACCATTTGATAAAAGAGTACTATCGAGGGGTCAGGGCATCTCGACTACTGTTTTAATATGATGAAATTATTTGAGTTAGAAATACTGCTTGAAACGAGTTTAGAAACTAGTTTAGTAAAAAAAATCTTGTAAATAAACTCACGGTCCATTATGAGAACTGTTGTGGAGCCAAATTTTTTTTAATAAATAAATTAAAGCGGACCACGGTTCCCACACGCAGAGCCGTGGTCCGACAGTTTGGCCGCACCATTGTTGTCCGCGGTTATGTAAGAATAACCAGGGTCCATATGGTTATTAGACCACGAATTTCAGGCCGTGGTCCTTTTGCTGTGCAATAGACTTCTCCCCCCTTAGTCACCCCCCATTTTCCGTGGTCCATATATGATTTTAACCGTGTGCCATTTGGGATTTTGTAGTAGTGTCACCTCTATCGTTCGACCACTCCTCTAACGACAAGGATGGTTCCCTCATAATGTGAACTCCAATCGACTCATCAGGTGTGACCGTATCAGTTATCTTGAACACATTCGAAACTTTTATTTATAATTAAATAGGTAAATTGTTAGATTTAATATTTGCAATCTTGAATGTACTATAGTTTATGAAATTTTAGTTTCGTTTTTTTCTTCTTTTTTTTTTTTTTTTTTTTGTGTTTCAAATATTTACCTTATTTTCAACCTCAAAGACTTTTTTGTTTGGCTAAATTTACATTCATACAAAATCCCGAGAATCAACCCGAAAATTTAACGGATAATACTAATTGCGTACGTAGTGGGTATTGAGCCAGGTATAGGTATAAATATTTTTAACGGGTATTGGTACATATACACCAAAATACTCCCGAACCCGACCCATTGTCAGCCCTAAATTCGAATGAGATGTCAAACTTTTCAAGGGCATCCTTAATCATATAAGAGTAGCCCTACTTTATCACAAGTTGAATTAAAAATTGAATAAGTTTATTAGTAGTAGTGTCTAGTCGTCTGTAATGTTCCTTTGATCTAACATTATTAAAGATCTAGATAAAATAATGTTTGCGAAAATCAGGTACGCAATCAAAAGGATTACACTTTTCATTACTATCAAAGTGGTTTAAAGATTATTACATAATACAATCAAAGTCATTGCACTTAGGTTGATTAGGGGTGGAGATATATTTGCATGCGGGAGGGTTAATTATGTTAGTTTCTTAATTCTATTTCTTGATTTATCATGCATGCTTAGTTTAAAGTTGATTGTTGCTATATGTGTTCCTATGTTCTACTACACCACAACCTTTACGATGATACTTTAAATGCACTCGCGAACTAGGGGCCCTTAATGTACATGTTGAAGTGGATGAAAGATGGAAGATAAAAGAGAATAAGGCTTAAAGATATCTTCAATGAATCCCGAGAGGGTTTCTTATGGACTTACTGTGAGGTGCTTACGCAATAGTCAGGCATATAATATTCTAAACACATTCACATTGCTATCGTTGATACATGTGATCGTAAAGCGACAAATATATACTTCCCGTAGTATCTTCTCCCGAAGTGAGGAGTGCTCGTTCTCCAAATGACACTTGTGGATTGTATTACTACACGTTCCACTACGTTTGTATTAGTAAGTTTCCCCCAAATGGTTCCCTGAGGCTCATGGATTCACATAGTGCTTGGTTGACTAGTTGACTAACCATACATGAGTTGACGGATAAAAGTTGAAGATGAAAGCTGAGAGATAAATAGTAGATAGGAGTTGGACATTAGTTCTTGACATGCTAATTGTTATTGTTGCGTTGTAATTTATAGTTGTTGATATCATCTATGCCATGCTTATTGTTATCATTATGCTATGTTGATTACGGTGGTTGTTGCTATGTTGATTGTAGTTGTGGTTGTTGGGTTGATATATAGTGTATTTGATTTGTTGCTTATTGTTATTATTGAATTAATTACTATCATTATTATTGTTATGTTGTACAATGTGGCATATTTTAGTTAAACAATTAAGATGAAAGATAATTATTAATAAAAAATTTGATTGATTATTTTTACAAATAACCCATATTGTTTTATATGCCGACATTTGTTTTTTCTTTGCCCAGTTGGTACATTGTGCAAGAAAGGAAGCAAAAGATTATGATTATAAGTGATTAAGTAAGTTGGGTAGAAGATTCAGGAGCTCTAGATTGATGTCTTAGCTCCTTTTGTAGATTATTATGTAGTTAAAGACTTGTATATCCGTTGGATTTTCTTATACTGTGTAATAATATAAATTATGTAACACCGAGTTAAAATTTAACCAGCTTTATTGGTTAACTTTTATTAAAGACCGGGATGTTTTTCGAATATATTTATTTAATGAAAAATTTTGAGCACCCGTATTTTAAAAATCCGGGTATTAAATGTTGCCTTCATATTTCCATGTCTTATCACAAGATTTTTAAACGTAGAAATTTACATACTCAGTATTTATATAATATATATTTATTTAAAGTTCATTAGAATCTCATACAATCATCAGGAGAATGAATGAAAATCTACTATTTCATAGTAGCTAGATTATTTTATATTCTTTTATTTTAGAATAACAATTTTAATATTCAATCTTTTTTATAGTGTATCTCTTCTAGAAATAATAAACATAAATAAACATAGTACACTTTATCTTTTGTATGTTGGAGTATTTTTTATGTGTTATCTTATATAAACCTTTAAAACACTCAATTAATCATTGTGTTGTCTTTCAAATAATCATTTAACTCAATTAGACAAAAAAGTTCAATTAAGATTTATATTATTTGATTTTAACTTTCATTAATGTTTGATAATTATTTATAGTCCTTTAATAGAATGACAATCATGTATGTTGATCCAAAAATTATTATTATTAATAACTTACTAAAGGATTCACTAGGTCACAATTGTATCTAAAAGGTGTACCTATATAATAATTAGTTCGACAACCATATCGATTTTATAAACGATAATTCAAATGTCATTGGACAAAGTAACGGGTTTTTTTTTTAATATTGAAATTTCCATATAAGCATGTACATATTGAACGTGACTAACATACATAATTTTGATAGATTCTAATCGGATACTTTAAGTGAATTGACATATGTGTAATGTAAGAGCATCCCCAATGACAAACTTTTGATAGCTTTTTCAAAGCGTTTTTGCTAAAATGTGTAAGAGCTTGATAAACAAAAGCTTTACAAAAAGCTTTACCACAAAATTTATTAAAAACAAATAAAACAATGAAGAAAGAGTGCAGAAGCTTTATAAATCTCAAGTTTTTACAATATCTCTCTACTATAATTTAATCATTTTTAATAAATGTTGTGTAAGTAAAGCTTTTAATGGTTGGAGGTAAAGCTTTTAGAAAAAAGCTTTTAAAAAAGCTATTAAAAAATTATCATTGAGGATGCTGTAAATATGGAAAAGTCTACAACATGTACACATAATTTGACAATGAGATACATGATGTAGAGCATGAGATTTTACAATATATAACTTCATATTTGAGGAATTAGTTTAAATTTTGCTATTGAATAATTAATAAATGAACAACCACCTTTTTTTGTTTTGTTTTATTTTGTTTTTTTAATATAACTCACTCTAATATACCAGTGTTCTAATAGTGTATAATATTATATGTATATAATGATAGTAAAAAGCTATTCATAATCAATAAAAAGTTGCATAAAATGAGTTGATTATGAGTATGTAGGCGTGTGTGGGTGTCAAGGATGAATAGGAGAAACATGAGTATGCGTAAAAATTGTTAAAATTATTTCAATTCCTTCTATTTTTAAGTAATTTTGTAATCAATAAATAAAAGTTATATACATCTAATTTTAACGCAAAGGCTGTAACATTTTATTTACTTATATTGTCTTTCCAAATAAAAAATTGACCAATGAACATAAAGTTTACGTCCTTAAGTAGCTCCTTAAACCGCACAAATATTCGAATTTGACTACATACAGAACACTCACTTTTAAGTTGTGCACATACTAAATTATTTCATAAGTTAATATAAGTATTTTTGTTCCGCCGCAACGTGCGGGGTAAAAATTGCTTGTTAAACAACATTTTCAGAAAGTTATCATTATTATAAGTCATAACATTACGGTCAAAATAAGCTAAAAATTAGTTTTTAGAAAAATATTAATATATTATATACTTGGGACCCAAATAACAACAATAGGCCGGAAATTATACACCAATCAAGGTAGTCTAGTGTTGGATCTATGCAAAGTTCGATTACATGAGGTAAATTTTTTGGGGTTGGTCAAGAAAAGTGTGAAAGTATCTAGATCTATGATAAGTTCGAATTAAGATATGTGTATATTTTGGGGTTGGTCAGGAGAATTGTCAAAAATTGTTGCAGGGAACCTCATTAGACTCGATGATGATGATGATGATGATGATGATGATGATGATGATGATGATGATGATGATGATGATGATGATGATGATGATGATGATGATGATGATGATGATGATGATGAAAACAATCAATTTTTATGTAAAAAACAACTTATTAATAATATTTTTTTAAAAAACTTTATTGATATATATATCTTTTTCCACTCGGACTCTGATGCACCAAAAAGACTATAACACACCCTTGGGTCATACAAGCATAGCGTTTCAGATCTACTCATAATTTCTTATATCTCCCTTTTGTATTGTTCATGCTTATATACTTCAAAAAGAGTGGATGCATTTTTTATGAAACCTTCATATAGTTGGTGACCAGAGTTGTCAAAGAAACAAATGGGACCATGCAAGGACCAACCAGGAAGATATATCTTCGAGAAAGAAAGTACCAGTAAGTCATAATCATTGTCGATTAAAGTTATTACAAATGTTAATCCTGATTCTGCTTTTCAGTAACGTGTTTCTTTCGCCATCACTTTCCCTTGCCCAGTTCCACATTTGCAACCATCAAAAAACAATGCACCTTATAAGTGTGAACTAATCCAGGTCGAATTACCAACATGAATCAATTAGTGATCAACTGAATTACAACAAAGTTTTGTGAATGATGCACGATTGCACAAATTCATTAAGTTTTTACATGTTCAATGATGCCATTCTTGGATCATCAGAACAAAAGAAACCGAGAGTAAACCTTCATTAATATAATTATATTTTTACCCCAATAACAAAGTTGAGAGTATTTCTCCCATGGTCTTATCCGCTGATTCACCTTCTTTTTCCACTTCAATACCGGACTCGAGTACAGCAGCATCAAGTACCAGTTTCCTCTTCGCAATCTCGTATACATTCTCATCAACTGTATCCTTCGTTACCAACCTAGAATGATGCAATGACATAAAAGCTTTACAACATAACATACGAAAATACTCAAATAGAGATGGTAATTTTGACAAGGCAAAGTGGGCTAAGTTACATGATTTATAGTAAAACAAGACAACAAACATCCAGCATTGCTTCATACCCACACTACAACAAATATATCATTTATGCACACTTTTTTTCCACACTTTTTAAAAATGTGTGGAATTATGTTAAATTATTCACACTTATAATTGTGGAGAAATTTGTTACATCAATAAGTGTGGAAATCACCACAATCTCCGCATATACAAGTGTGAGATAAAAAGGTTTCCACTTAAAAGTGCGGAGAAATTACAACTTGTCAACACTTAAAAGTGTGGGAAAAAAAAATAATTTATCCACACTTTCTCTTGTGTGGGAAAATCATGTGTTACAATTTTTTTTCCCACACTTTTAAGTGTTGAAAATTTGCAATTTCTCCACACTAACAAGTGTGAGCTTTTCTTTCTTACATATATAAGTGTGGAAAATCTGATCTCTTTCAAAAAAAGTTTAAACTTTTAAAAGCATGGAAAAAAGAGTGTAGTTAAATTGAATTTTTTTTGTAGTGCTAGTATCGATTATTTTGTAACAACATATATTCAACACAAACAACTTCAATCGCACTTAAGATAGTAGGTTTTTGTGGGTCCGCCCAGTTTTGACCTGTTATCTAAAATCTGCCAGACCCATCCAATTTACCACCTCTATACATATAGCACTAGAGAAATACACACACAGGAGTGTACCTGTATATAGTAACAGGTTTGGTTTGACCAATGCGATGACAACGGTCTTCGGCTTGACGATCAATCTGGGGGTTGAAATCCATATCATGTATGATGACAGTATCAGCTCCGGTCAAATTTAGTCCCTGTCCTCCAGCCCTTGTTGACAGCAAGCACGCATTTATAGAAGTATCGTTATTGAATGTGTCCACAATTGTTTGTCTTTCGGTTACCTGAGTACTGCATAGAAGTAACATAAATTAACAGAAAAACTACATTGTTACAACAATAAGGATACTTTTTGAATACAGCAATCTATGATAATGCATTAACAATATGATAACTTCACTCATTGGACCTGTCCGACCCTTTATTTTTGGGTAAAGGGTTTTACCTGAGTAAAATCTATAAACAATGTATCAATTTATAAATAATTAAAAAAAATTAAAAAGCACACAATAAACGCATTATTATTTGACCCATCTGGATTATAAAATTACCCGAATTAAGCAATTTAGTGTTTACATGCAAGTGGGTTGAGATGACCAAATTTAATCTAAAAAAGTTAACAAAAAGCAGTAACAGAAATCAATTAGTTTAAAGTACTTGCTAATCAAAAGCTTTGTAAATAGTTATTTTCTGAAGTAGACAAAAGTAGTAGCCACTGGCAGATTAAACAACAGTTAAGTTGTACCTGCCATCTAGACGTCTGTAAGTAACTCCGATTACATCTAGAGCCCACTCTAAGATATCAAGCATCGAAGTCCACTGACTAAATATAAGAACCCGATGCCCACCATGCACAAGGGTAGGAAGAAGTCCAGCCAAGGCCTGCAAACATATACTGCCAGATTTAGCAAACATATGTAATTTAAAAAAAGAAAAAGACATTTTGCATCAGTATCTCATCATATACCCGGCACTTTGCAGATGTGATAACATGATCATCTGAAAGATTTTCTGAAGTACCATCACCATAGTAAAGTAAAAGCTGTAGCATCCGAACAAAAAAACTGATTAGTGTCACACAAAAAAAGGACTGCCATAAAAATTTTCCCAGCCCGTTTTTAAGCGGTAGTGTGATATTAGATAACCAAAAGCAGTCACTTGGAATAAAATAGGCTATAATAGATACAGTTTGGATTTGCTGCTGCTGCCTCAAATTATAAAAATCAGATAATCAGATGCTGAGTCTTCATAATATTTAGTTATTTAATAATCTAATATATAGCATGACGACAAAATAAATTTCCAAATGAGAGAGGGGGGGGAAATGAAAGCACAAGTATTAAGTTTAGAAGAAAGGGTATTTAGGTCATTTCAGTTTCTCTTCGGATGATCAGTTGTGTTGCAGCTGATACGAGGCTCATTATTCAAAAATGGTTATTTGACTCCTTAACTATTCAAATAACTAAACACAGAATCTGCTTATCAAAACATTACAAACTGTTGAGCATCAGTAGTTGATAACGGATGATCAAATTGTGATAATACAGATTATAAGTGGAAAAATGAATGGGTCGGATAGGGTCACGGGTCTATATGGGTTTGGGTCTAAATGGGTCCAGGTCTAGATGGGTCATTTAGAAGGATGGGTCTAAACGGGTCCGGGTCTAAACGGGTCCGGGTCAAATGGGTCTCGGGTCAGGTCATCGGGTTTTCACCAAACTTTTTTTTATTTGAGTTAAAAATGAAAAAAATGAAATGAGGTGAGAAAAAAAAATTACCCGCTAGACCCGTTGGTTAATTGTTACACAATTGGAGGTTATTGAAAAACCCATTTAGACTCATCCAAAAAATGGGGAGGAGACCCAACAAACTCATCCCCTCCTAAATATTAACCAAATTGACCCATAATTAACCAATGGGTTTAAAATTGCCACCACTAATAGAGATCCAAACACACTCTTAGGTTCGCTGAATAGCCTAGCCCGCTAACTTTGTGATACTTATTGAATGATGAGGTCAGCATCTACATTAGTACTCATATATATGTGGCCGAGATGACAGAAGTATTTGTCGATCTTGATAATGACAATTTCTGAGGTGCAAAATATGGAATGAATCGTCCATCCATTGCCAGACAAATTCAATAAAACAAAATCACAGTCTTTTCAGATGGATTATATAAAGGGTTTAGTGCGCGAAAATGTATCAAACTATAGTCTGACATTCATTGTATGTAGCGAACTACTCGAGTTTCCATTGTATGTAACGAACTTGTAATTTCGTTACATTGTATGTAATATATGGTACTAATTCCGTGTGTCAACCATAAAAGCTTCCGTGTGGCGTCCCTTACAACCGTTAATTTGACCAAAAAACATACAATGCAAAGAAATCACAAGTTCGCTACATAAAATGGAAGTCCAAATAGTTCACTACAGAAAATCAATGTCACACTATAGTTTGATCATTGCTCGCACTTAACCCCTTATATAAATATTACTAAACAATATCATATGCTTTTGCTGCAAATCATGTAGGTTCACTCAATAGATACTACATTGCAAATTTGCAATTCCTAGGATATCACTCCTATGGCAAGATGATAATAGTAATAGTAATAAAAATTGAATAAATTAATAAATGCTGCATATTCTGAGTGTAGAAGATTGAAAAAACTCAGAAAAGCTAAGTGTGCGTTTAGTTGCAAAAAACAAGAACGTTTCTAGAAAACTTTTCTAAGAAAAGGAAAATTCTTGTTTTCCTTTTTATAACTACAAAATTGAAAACTACTTTTAATGGTTTTCTAAGTTTCCATCTCTACTTTTCCTTGGAAAAGGAAAACTTCATCCCTTACAACTAAACACGTTTTCTAGTTTTTCCATGCTTTTCTAGAGATGTGAAACACTTCTCATTCTCTAGAGAAATTGAAAAAGAAAGTTGGAGAAATTTTCTGTAACTAAACGCGCCCTAAGAAATGTATTATGCGGTAAAGAAAGAAGCCACACCAAATGAGCTGAAAATAAAGAATCAAAACATAGGACATAAGAAATAAGCAACTCAGATATACCCTGTGAATTGAGAAATCGTTGTAACTCTTGAGCTCCTCGATCACTCTGTCCAAGGTACACTCAACACCAAATACACCTTTGGGGTGCAACATTTTAGCAAATCGAACAACATCCCTATCTGTGTAAATGCGTCTCACCAGTAACGGATGATTTGCAATCTGGTAGTAGAAGTGGTATAAAAACATGTTATTGATGTACTAGTTTAATAGATATTTAGGCTGAGAATATGTACAAAAGAAACATGAAACCATTTTGTAATTTGGGTATATAAGCAGGGAATAAAATTTGCAGATAAGTTTTAATAAATGAAATAGATAGGCATGAAAAGAAATCATCACTAAAACCTTTCTAAATTGAACAAAATAGTTGGAAATCTGACGACGTGGAAGATGAGAATTATTAACTTCTCCAGACTTTGCAATACGCGCATGCGCAGCAGCACGATATTGCTCAATGGCTTCTTGATAAGCTTTGCTTTGTTCCTTTTCCATGTGAACATATTCAACCTGCACAAACATTTCATGCATAATACTATCTCAAACCACCAAAAAAAGGGCATGTCAAAATAAAAGAAACTTCTGAATAGTACTATAGCTAATAATCTAACACAATGTCTTTTAGAGGTGGAAATTTCAACCCACTTACGCATCAATCAGTTTGGTTTGGCTTATGTATTATTTCTAATGGGTAGAATTGTTATATAAACCTAAAATACACAACAGCAACAACACCACCCAATCCTGCTGAGGGGTATGGGGGAGGTACAACGTAGACAGTCATACCCCTACCCTAAGGTAAAGAACTGCTTTCTAAAAATAAAACAAATATATATAATAACTAGGTTATTCAAACGAGTTGAAAGTTGCCCGAAGTCTACTTTTGTAATCATAGTTAGCACATTCTTTATACATAATTTTCAAGAAATGGGCAAAATTTTGTTTTCACTGACCAATATTAGAAAATTGCCCATTTAGAGCAGTTAACCCGCTCATTCCACCTCGAATGTTATTATATCATAATAATTCTTTTGGTCCAGACATCAGATGGATTGTCTATTCTAGTTGTGGTTACATGTTTATACATTATTTCTTATAAGCATCTTAAAAATACCTAAATAACATACCCTTTGAACCTTTGGAACTAATTGCTGCATTACGTCAGATTTTAAGCGTCTAAGTATAAAGGGTCCCAAGATTGACTTCATTCGAGCAATCAAATCTGTATCTTCCGCATTTAACAGCTTTTTAAGGTCAACATCTTCTGTTTCAAATAAATCGGGCATCATAAACTCCAACAATGACCATAGTTCCTGCAATCGAGCACATCTATATATTAACAGACTAGTAGTAGTTGATAGTGAAGAAAACACACGTAGAAGCAAAATATGATACGCAAAAAATTAAAATAGACACAAAAAAAAGGAGACAAGATGAGAAAGATAGAATACATGAGCTTAAACTAACTAAAGCACATGTGAGACCTTCTAAGAACACTGGCATCCTTTCTTAAAGGGAACATATCCACAAAAGACAAACTTTGAGACTCATGAAAATGCTTGGTTCCATCTCAACGAGAATCAAGGATAAAACATATGATGCATCTTCTAATTTACGAGGCATATCAGCTAGTGAAGTTGGGGCATGCAAACTGTATACAGAGTGCCACCTCTCATTGCACAAGGTGACATTGACCATAGCTTGTATATAGATGGCTTGGGACTCACGAAAATCAGTCTCTAATGTACAGGTGAACAGTGTCTGCTTATAATCGATTACCATGATCATATCCATACCAGCCACAACACGACTGATTATCTTTGTGTAAAATAATTTTTCCTACCCCTTCCTTTAACCCAATATGAGAAACTTTCCAACTCATTACACAAGTGTCTGCCCATTTTGATAAAAATGCCCTTTTGGTCATTTTATCTATTAAGTCTTTAGATAATTAGATCTTTTCAGACACCCAAGCATTGATTATTAAAAAGACAATAAGCACATCCAAATACAGTCTCCAAGTCTTCTACTACCCATTTCGTTACAAATGATTATCTGATGTTGATTACTCAATATAATATCACCACTTTCATAGCGCAGATCCAGACACGCCACAGTTAGAGGAACACATATATACAGCAATTTATACCAACTGTATGTTTTAGACACTGAGACTGGAGGGTTCTATGTGATTACTTACTAGTTCGCTTAATCCACACATTGGGCTATAAGTCAGCCACCTAAATCAGCCTATAACTTTTCATAACACCATTTTCCTTTTGCATGATATACATCCACATTAATCACAAAATATAGCCTAACTCATTTAAATCTTCATTGATCAAGATAATTTCCTAAATGTATCAAAATGGTAACTTAGCTCAAATTCAGTGATCCTTCCCTTATAACTCCTGTTACAGAGACCAAAATTATTTGTCATTGTATATGAGATGCATACATGTAGATCATTTTGCAGAGGAGTCCCTGTAAGCATTAATCGCTGGTTAGCATTTCTTGCAACGGACATCAAGTTTTTCCATCTATAGCTGTTCTTATCCTTTAAAGCATGAGCCTCATCCATCAGCACACAACTCCATTTCCAACGTTTCAGAAGTTTACGGTCATCTTTCTGTTGTGCACTGTAAACAGAATCTTAAACACAAGAACGCAAGTCGTAACCAGAGGTGCCATATTAGATGGGTTGAGTCCCAAAGAGTTATCTTCGTACAGGTCAATCCAAAATACTTATTGTCTAAGAATTGATTTTTTCATGAAAACTAATGTGCTAAAAGGTTATTATTTTGATGATAACAATTTAACTTCTTAAAAAATATGAAGCATGAAATTACGCACTACAATTACAATTTTGCAACTTCGATACATTTTACTCGTTTCCTTATATGATAATGAATTTTAATTTACCCATGAACCCTTAAAAATATAGCACAACCCCCAATTGACCCATTCATAAGTAAATGGCTTGAAATTGGCACCTCTAGCATCAGCTGACAAATAAAAGATAGACAGATATGTAAGGAGCTAACCTGTGTCGCTCAAAAAGTGAGTAACATACAAGAATGACATTAAATGGGGGTGGCATTTTACTTTTGGACAGAGAATACAACTGTTTAGAATGCGCTGATCTTCCAGCTCCATGATATTGAAGCACTGTAAATGATGGACACCATTTTTTCAGTTCTCTCTCCCAATTTTCCAAAACGGAAGCAGGACAAACAATCAGATGAGGCCCAGGGTCATTTTCGAAGTGGTTGAGCAGGGTAAGATATGTTATCGCCTAGTTAGAGATAAACATGACACTAAATGTAAATGAACTATCATCAATTTATGCTAAAGTTACGAAAAAATGATTAGCTCCAAACAAACACACCTGAATAGTCTTACCAAGACCCATCTCATCTGCTAATATTGCTGCACAATAGAATCACAAAAGAGAAGTGACGCATTCACCTCAAAAACAATAGTTTGATATAACAGTTAAAATATTCACATGCACAGAATGACATGCCATCAAATACCATGATAACACCTAGATCCAAGTAACTGTGAACATCATGTGGAAAAGGATGACATTCGAAGAGGATGTGTTACATGTGCATACAAATTTAATAAGTAAAATGAACAGAAATTGTGTGCAATTATTACTGCTTCCATCCCGAATAAAATAAAATTTTTAAATGCAACATACAGCACTATCTACTATCTATGTTGGGTTGTCCAAAACAGAAGAACGTTTCCTTTTCTTTATTGTTCTCTTTTTAAATTTACAAGCTATTCCTTAGCAGTAACAATGAGATTACTATAATTGCTTGTGGTTCAGAATTTTTCTCAATTTACCTTTATCTGGAAAGATACGTACATTTCCCAGTTCTCTTGAGTTGGCAGATCCCTAAGAAAGGGATCCACCTCTTTTAAAAACTACTATAAAAAGCAAACGATATTGTGTAATTGGAGAAGGAGTTGCATGATTGGTAGAAGTGGCTTAAAACTTTGCGGAAACAGCAATGGAGAAATGAAATAGATGCTGAAGGGATGTATTAAAAATCTATCTTTGATTGATATTGCACTCACACATGAGCCAGTGATTGCCCGAACCTACATGTGAGGATACACCAGTTTATGAGATAGGGTTTCAAAACAAACATACAAACAATTATCTTCCACTTACCCGCATAGACATTTCGGATTATGGGGCATTCACGGATATGAAAAATGGTCCCCATAATAAGATTAACTATTAGCAGTGATGAAAAGAAGTGATACCCTTTTAATATGTTTGACCAAGTATTAGAAGAGAAGCTTTCTAGTTTCTACAATCTTCTCTTAATTCATATATTCATTTCCCTTTTTAGATGAGAACTGTCAGTTGGATGAACATTTATGTCACCAGAAATATCATCAGATGTATGTCACTCTGTATTATGTTTTTCTCCCTTCACTCTCACTCATCAATCTTCACAACATTGCTACTAGGCACTAGCACCACAAACCAGGTAAAATATAGCACCACAATTTAGGCAACATATTGCACCAAATATCATGGAGCTTTCATTGGATAGAAGTCCATATACCAACCTACAACATGATTTAGGGCCCATCATTCCACACAACCAATGAGAAACTGATCGTAATCCCGTTGTGGCTCATTCGTACTAAGATCACCTAACACATCAGCTCTTGTACTAGACACTTTGTAAAGTGGCATTTTCCAGTGTTAAGAAGTAACTAGAAGTACAATTGGATCATGTTCATTGTTTATAAATCAAATGGGTATGCGAGATAACATAAGAAGGGTATAAAGTTTGCCAGAACTTAGATAATATCATCAAAATCCTTATGAGAGCAATACAAAGCATCTTCTCTTGCTCCTAATTCTACTCCTCAACCTAGTGTACAACCCGCATAATAATAAAAATTAAAATATAGCTAGCAATTCTATCTGTAATAGAAATTGTGATCCTCTGTCACCAGCCTAAACTTTAAGGCCAAGCCATTGAAAACTTAAATTAACTAAATCCTAACTACTTGTCGAATAAAAAACTTGTGACTTATAAACATTCTTGTCTAAATGTTATTAGTAAGAATAAATGTGAAATAAATCTTGTTTGATGTATATGGTATCATATTTTACAGTAAACAGAAAAGCTGTGAAAATAAATATAATACCTCCAGCAACTCTTTTCCTATACAAAAGCATGAGAAAATTGACACCAACAAGCTGGTATGGTTTTAGAAGAAGTTGAAAACCGTTTCCAGTCGATCCGCATGCTTCAGACACATCATCCTACATATAAATTGAACAAATAATATCATAAGACGAATAATGTTTTAATCTTTTTAATTATAGTAATAAATAAGTGGAAATGCAGATACAAATATACTCACATGAGTGACGATTCTAACAGAAGATGAAACATCATCAACTTGAGCAAACCGATCAGTACAAACGGTAGAAGAACCGTACAAATCGCTTCGAAGTTGAGCAGAAATATTGGCACATTTCTGCAGTGCTTTTCCAACAACATCAACTTCATCTTCTAATTCTTCTTCACTTTCAGTTTCATCATCAAACCCTAAATCTTCAATTGCGTCGTCGTCGTCGTCATCAATAACAAACCTCCGTCCACGTGTCGCAACCGTAGTTGACGGAGCTTCTTCAAAATCATGATCCTCCAAATTAGAATCATGATTCAACGAGTGTGGCGCTGGTTGTTCTTTGATGAATTCAACGCAATCTGAAGAAGAAGACGATGAGGAGGGTTTTGAAGCCGGTGGTTTAAAAGCAAAAGATTCGATTGCAGGTGGTGGTGACTGTGAGGGTTTGGAATTTGAGGGTTTATTGTTGAGTGGTAGAATTCGTGAGGAATCGAAATCGTGATTTGACCATTCGTCGTCTGAAATTTCTATGGAATCCAATCCTCTTTTCATTGTGTGATTTGTAAGGATGAAGTGATGAAGGTTTTAGGGGACTGATGATGTTACAGACCCCCGAGTTCTTCACGGAGGGAAAAAGAAAAGGAAAAAGGGATTTTATATGGTATCCCAATACAATGAATTCGTGAAAAAATTTTAAAAAAAATAATTCAAAATTGTACGTAGTAGAATAAACGTAGGGTGACGGTGACGTTTAAATGAGAATTGAAAATATGGTGTAAATAGAAGAACTAATAAGAATGTGATAAGTTTCATAAAACCTATTTTCCCTATTTCTTAAAAATATAATATAATATTTTATAAATTCACGATAAAAGCCAACAATTTTTTCTTTTTAATTTGTCATATCACAAAATATATTTTTGATGACTTTTATCGGGGGTTTTACAAAAGTTAGTAACACATGTGTTACTAGCTAGTATCACGTGTATTACCCATTGTTATCACATGTGTTACTCGATGATAACACATGTTATACTCGTTGGTACGTGTTAATTGTTTTCAAAACCCATTGAAAAACAAAAAAAATAAGTTCGTCGAAAGTATACCTTGTCATATCTTTAATCGAAGAGAATAAAACACTAATTTTTATGGTGCAAGTTTTGAGATTTTTGACGTACCATTTGAGAGATATTTAATTTTTAAATGGGGAAAGAGAGTTTAGTTACATGTAACGCACTCTTATTTGTTCCCTTATTATCACAAAAAGATTTTATATTCATTTGAACATTACTCAATAAACGTATTCTACAATGATGAAACATTGATGGGAAATGACAGTCGATCCAAACTTGTAGGTTTAAATTTAGACTTAAATGAAGTTGATATTATTATCCCACAAATTAATATTTATATGGTATATGGTATATGTTATTATTATCCCACAAATTAATATTTAGACTTTAGTTAGTATTAATATTTATATGGTATATGTATATGTTATTATTATCCCACAAATTAAATGAAGTTGATATTAATATTTAAAATATTAATATTAATAATAACTTATATTTTCATTATTAGTATAGTATTCAAGTATTAAATATATTATATCTTATCATCATGAATCAATCAAAGTGATGTACCATGCATTGTTTAACAAACTTTGAGACTATATATGTATATTGAATTCTAAATCGTAAATAACTAGGAAATTATAATTTGATAGTTAGTTAATTTCAATTCCAAATCCATTGTATATATTAACAGAATAATTATACATATTTATAATTCAAATTTACAACATTTATTCATTAATATTAAATATGAAAAAAATGATGATTAATGATCTCTCTCTCTCTCTATATATATATATATATATATATATATATTGGAATGATCCAGAGGGAAGTGCATTTTTTGAGGGAAGGGGGAAGCGTTAGTATTCATCAAGAAGCATATTACCTTCACCCATACAGATCTCGAAAAAGTAAACTGAAATTTAGTAATGTTAATCAGAATCGATGCTATGAATGTTAAGTTTCCTTGACAAATTATTTCTACAAGTTATAACATCGATTTATGAATATTAGATCCAAATTCGTTAATATTCATCGCAGTAAATATTAGTCAATATGCATTGTGATGAATATTAACAATAAAAATATTTTTCAAATAATGTGAAATATTAATATGCATTGTGATGCATATTAGTTAATATTAATCACAATGAATATTAACAATTTATTACATAGATATTCATCAACTAATGTTATGATTTAAAAATGAAATTCATTCTTTAAAATATTCTTTATAGCATCGATTTTGATTACTATTTACCGGTAAAAATAATTTTTTGTTGACGTTTTGATTGATAATTGTAATATGCTTCTTGATGAATACTAACGCTTCTCCCTTCCCTCAAAAAGGCACTTCTCTCTTGATCACTACCCTATATATATATATATATAAATAATATTATTGATAAATAATTATTCTACCATACTAATGATCATTAACTCATCAAGGGTCAAGATTAGATTTTCTTAAAGCAATGAAAGTCAAGATTACTTAGAAATTAACATGTTTTCAATTCGTATAGCTTTTGTCTATTTCATCTAGTATTAATATTTATATGGTATATGGTAGTACCTGCGTCCCAAATTAAGTGTCCTAATTTGACTTTTTGAGGATATTTTTTTCAACTTTGACCTTTAATTTTTTTGTTTCTGATATATAATACTTGATGCAAAATATATGAATGAATTGAGTTTTATGTGTATTTTTGTTAATATAATTTTTATAAAGTAATATATAACACAAACAAAAATATTTAAGGTCAAAGTTGAAAAATATTGACTTCCAAATCTGATTTAGGGCATTTAATTTGGGACGAAGAGAGTATATGTTATTATTATCCCACAAATTAAATGAATTTGATATTAATATTTATTATACTAATATTAATACTAACTTATGTTTTCTTTATTAATATAGTATTTGAGTATTATATATATGTTATCAGAAACACTAGTACAAATTTGGGCTTTCGTCACACATGGTCTATTTGAAACGGTCACACATTCCAATATTTATGTGACCAAAGGGCCAAAAAAAAACTGGACGTTATTCTTTAGCAACACATGAACTCCAATCGTGTGACCATTCTGAAACGTATTTGCCACACCTTCGAACATTTATGTGGCTAAAGGGAACTGCAATTTTTTTGCATTTCATTTAGTCACACATGAAGTTGGAACGCGTGACAAATCTTGTCACACACTTGAACACTGTGACCAAACGCCACTATATGGTCACATGGAGTAATTGTTTATGTGACTAAAGCATAGAGTCGATTTTGTCACACATGATTAAAGTGTAGCCAAAGCCAGGTACATATGGTCATATAAGTTATTATGTGACCATATGTTTAGTGTCTGTTAGAATGGCAAAAGGTAATGTGTTTAGTCACACTAATTTCTAGCCCGATCATGTGACTATATCGCATTAGAATAGCCACACCATATCACAAATGTGTATCGAAACGATGTTTATGGCCACATGTTAGGTGATTATATGTGACCAATATATTCACAACAGTCACATTTTTAGATATTCATGTGACTATTTTTTAAAGCGAAAATGAGCAAAGACGATTATCATTAAATTTGATATTAGTCACATTGAGTGCTGTTTGTGTGACTATATCATGAGACCTTATTGGTCACATGGAGTAATGGTTTGTGTGACTATAGCATAGAGTCGATTTTGTCACACATGATTTAAGTGTAGCCGAAGCCAGGTACATATGGTCACATAAGTTATTATGTGTGTCTAAAGTTTAGTGTGTGTTAGAAACTTAGAATGGCAAAACGTAATGTGTATAGTCACCCTAATTTCTAGCCCGATCATGTGACTATATGGCATGGTAATAGCCACACCATATTACAAATGTGTATCCAAAAGGATGTTTATGGCCACATTTTGGGTGATTATATGTGACCAATGTATTCACAACAGTCACGTTGTTAAATATTCTTGTGACTATTTTTTAAAGCAAAAATGGCAAAAACGATTATCATTAAACATTATATTAGTCACATTCAGTGTTGTTTGTGTGGCTAAATCATGAGACCCTATTGGTCACATGGAGGAATTGTTTATGTGACTAAAGTATAGAGTCGATTTTGTCACACATGATTTAAGTGTAGCCAAAGTCAGGTACATATGGTCACACAAGTTATTATGTGTGTCTAAAGTTTAGTGTGTGTTAGAAACTCAGAATGGCAAAACGTAATGTGTATAGTCACCCTAATTTCTTGCCCGATCATGTGACTATATGGCATGGTAATAGCCACACCATATCACAAATGTGTATCCAATAGAATGTTTATGGCCACATTTTGGGTGATTATATGTGACCAATGTATTCACAACAGTCACGTTGTTTATTCTTGTGACTATTTTTTAAAGCTAAAATGGGCAAAAACGATTATCATTAAATTTGATATTAGTCACATTCAATGTTGTTTGTGTGGCTAAATCTAACGTATATTGTTATATTAAAAAGCATTGGAATTCTAACAGATATAACATTTAGCTGCATTGGTTAACATGTTTCTTTGTAGGTGTATTGGCTGGGACCCAAGTTCGAACCCCACTCTCAGAATGTTTTTTAATATAAATGTCATTTTGACCAAAAGGTTTAATGTATGCAAGCAGACTTAGTGGTATGGTCAAATTAAATGGTTATTGTAATATGCCCGTGATTAGTTATTGGTTACGATGTTATATATGACATTTATCCGTAAGTATTTATGTTGTAATTTACAAAGTTAATGCATGTACTAAAAAAAATGGAAGTCATAGAAATTAAGATACAAGTAATCATTCCATAAAATATTCAAAAGGTAATTTACAAGGTTACTGTACTAAAATTAATATAGCTAGTGTTCCAGCATTACATATATGTTGATCACTTGGACTTTGGTATAACAATACCCAAACTCTAGTTGGTTCGAAAGTAATCATCTCGTGATTCATTACCCAAGTCACGTTTATCCACACGTGGCAATATGTTATCATTGTGCGGGTGAATGACCGTGCTAAATTCCTCATCGATTTCATCATATGTATCTCTGTAATTCTTGGGAGGTGCTTTCAGGACAATAGATAAATTCCTAGTTAGCTGGTCTTTCACATAAAACACTTGTCGTGCTTGTGAGGCTAACACGAATGGATCAACCTTGTGGCCTACATTATTCAGGTCAACCAATGTATAACCAAGATTAGTATCGCGTTGGACCGTGCCATCTTTACGGTTAACCCAATCACATTTGAAAAGAGGAAGTTGCCTGAAGCGGTAATCCAGTACCCATATCTCTTGCAAAACCCCATAATAAAATGTGCGTCTAGTGGTTGCAACTTCTTTGGATATGTGAATATCTTCTGTCTCAACACTAACCCCACTGTTTTGGTAAACTCTGCCATCACTACATTTTGTACGAAATGTATAACCATTGATGTTATATGCAGTGTATTTCACTACGCTGGCTCGTGGTCCATATGAGATCCACCTTACGGTTTCGGATACACTGTCTTTGGAGATCGCTAACTCTCTCTCAACCTGCAGAATCTCATTACAAGTATATATATATATATATATATATATATATATATATATATGAGCTTGAAATTGAACGAATTAACAAAACACAAATAGTGATAGAAAAAAACAATTGTCCAGCTTTTAGTTTGACTTTATTCTTCAACTCTGACAGTACATACTAACAGGCTTAATAGTAGTAACTTTGGTTAATGAAACTACAGTTAATTAAGTCGATCTCCAATTGGTAAAAACTGGACAATTGTAAGGAGTAAATAATATACGATTAAATAACAATTACCTCTTCGCGTAACCACTTATCAAAAGATTTAACGTGCTCATTCTGCAGCCATGCTTTTCGTTTACCCGGGTTTTGTGTTACCAAAACCTCCTTGTGTCGCCTGAAACAAGGTATTTTGTTATTATATTTGATAGAACATTAACTAAAGTATTGAAATAGCTAGACATGTGTTAGTAATTAATACTTACTCGATATACGGTACAATCTCATCTGTATTCAGTATTACATACAAATGTGCTTTCTGAAAAAGTTCTGCAGAAACTTCACTTGATTTGCGAGCAGACAGTGGCTTTCCGTCCTCGTTTTCATCAGTTTCATGTGTATCATTTGGGATACCAATAGTTTTCATGGATTTTTGATATTCTCCGAAAAACTCTATTGTTTCTTCTGCAATAGTCTCCTCAGCAATGCATCCCTCTGGTCTATTTCTGTTTCGCACATGTCCCTTAATAACCTTCATACATCGTTCGAAGGGATACATCCACCGAAAGCATACAGGACCACATAATTTTACCTCCCTAATTAGGTGTACAGTCAAATGGACCATAATATCAAAAAAAGAGGGGGGAAAGAACTTTTCGAGTAGGCACAGTGTGACACAAAGTTCTTCTTGCATCTTATCTAGTTCCTCTAATATGATCTCTTTGCTACATATAGATTTAAAGAAAAAGCAAAACCTGATAATAGCCTTGTGTGTGGGTTCGTCCATTATCGAACGTATTGCAATGGGCAAAAACTCCTGCATTAGCATGTGATAGTCATGTGATTTAAGGCCGATGAGCTTCCTATCTGTGAGGCTGACTAAACTAGAGAAATTAGACAATATCCTTGCGGTACCCTCATGTTGTATAATGTCTGACAAAAGATGTCCTTTTTGGCATTCGTTAGCGTGTAACCTGCTGGTGGTATTACTGTTATTTCTCGGTCGTCTTTCCTAACAAACAACTCTGGTTTGTCTATTCCCAACTCTTTAAGATCCAGTCGAGCATTCTCTCCATCTTTCATCTTTCCCGGCACATTTAGCAAAGTCCCGACTAGACTCTCACCAACATTCTTTTCTATATGCATGAAATCGATACAATGTTGAACTTCATTGTGCCTCCAATACTTTAGCTTTCGATACCAAATGTTAAATTTCTTCCAATACGCACCATTCTGTTCATTTGATTTGCTTGAAGTACCATCTTCTTTTCCTGATCTTTTCCTCTTCTCCTTTTGGATCTTCCCACCTCTGCCTCTGGCATCTTCTTGGTTTGCTTGTTTTACGCGTCCCCACTTATTTTCAATATGTTTTACCTCGTTGTATATTTGTTCACCGGTCATTGGAATTGGAGCCGTGCCAAATTCTTGATTTCCATTAAACGCCTTCTTTTGCTTTCTGAACGCATGGTTATATGGTAGATATCTTCTGTGACCTACATAGCTCTGCTTGGATGACGCAGGAAGTCTAATACAATATGTATCTTTCCCACATACCACACAACCTTTGTATCCACTGGTTGGGCAGCCACATAAAGTACCAAGTGCAGGGTAATCATTTATTGTCCATAACACCACCGCACGTAGATTAAATATTTGCTTTGTGGAAGCATCATATGTATCGACCCCTGTCTCGAATAAGAGTTGCAGATCATCAACCAACGGTTCTAAAAAACATCGATATCATTTCCTGGGTATCCCGATATCAGTACAGATAGCATGATAAACTTTCTTTTCATACACAACCATGGAGGAAGGTTGTAGATGACAGATAAAACTGGCCACACACTGTGATGCCTATTTCCTCTGTTGACATCAACACCATCAGCAGATATTTCTAGCCTTAGATTCCTTGGATCATTTGCAATTTCGGGGAATTCGTTATCTATGGTTCGCCATGCCTGTGAATCTGCCGGGTGACGTAACACACCATCTGTTTTCCTCCTTGTCGCGTGCCATCTTAATTCTTCTGAAATACTTGTTATCTTAAAGAGACGTTGCAGCCTTGGTATTATTGGAAAGTACCACATTACGTTTGCTGGAGTCTTCTCATACACTTTTTTTGTCTTCTCATCCACCTTCCATCTTGATGTCCCACAGGTACGACAAACGGTCAATTCCTTGTCCTCTTTCCAGGAAAGAAGGCAATTGTTGATACATACATCTATCTTTTTGTATCCTGATCCCAGCAATTTCAAAATTTTCTTTGCATGATAAGTGTTTTCCGGCAATTCGTTACTATCAGGTAGCTTCTTTTTTAACAATCCTAGCAGTTCAGTAAAGAATTGATCTGAACAGCCATACTTACTCTTTAAGTTGAGTAGGTGAACTATGGCTGACAACTTTGTGAAGTCAGGACACCCACTGTAAAGTGGCTTCTCTGCATCTGATAGCAGTTCTAGAAGCTTGGCATGGTCATCCGGATCCTCATCATCAAAATTATCTTTTGTAGCATTAACCATTTCCATTGTTTCACTCGCATGTGTTGGGAGTTCTGCATCAAAATCCATATGGTTGTCACCATATTCTGTTGTAACAATTGGCTCATCCTTCTCTCCATGATAAGTCCATTATGTGTAGTTTTGATCAATGCCATTGCTGAATAAATGGAAATGCACTTCCTCTGTTTTACGAACTACATGGTTTAAACATTTGGTACATGGACATGGGATTAGAAGATGTGGATTATTACCCTGTGGGTCGATGTTACTCATCTTCTTCAAGTTGTTTACCGCATAATCAATAAATGCTTCTACTCCGTCTCTATAAATTCTGCCCAGCCTGTTTGTTCCCATCCAAGACTTGTCCATTACTTAGGGTTTGAAAAATCCAATTAGGTGTGTCGGCGTGTTATGTACTGTAATTGATTAGGGTATGAAATATTTTAGGAAGTGCCTTGATTAATTCAATTAGGGGAATTAATTCGGATCTCATAAATGCAATTAGGGAATCTGAGTTGAGGAATGCCACTGTTAGGTATTTTACATACCTTCCCACTGTTAGTTATTCTTGACAGTGCCACTGTTAGTTCTATTTTCTAGGGATTGGCACTGCTAACAGTATATAACCTTAAAACACTTCAATTTTTCATTACGCTCTCATCTAACCACTGCAACTACAATTCAAAATACAACCGCCTCTTCTTCTACAATTAATTTGACGATCATGGCTTCTTCTTCTTCATCTGATTTGACCCTTAGTGTTCATGAAGAACACAATATGATCGCTT
Source organism: Pseudognaphalium luteoalbum (assembly GCA_963422505.1). Classification (NCBI taxonomy): domain Eukaryota; kingdom Viridiplantae; phylum Streptophyta; class Magnoliopsida; order Asterales; family Asteraceae; genus Pseudognaphalium; species Pseudognaphalium luteoalbum. The sequence goes on from OY730193.1 coordinate 35,684,232, forward strand.
TTCTAATGAAACCCCCATCTGCACAGAATTTCACTCAAATAGTTGATTTTCTTCGTGCTAGTTATGTTTATCACGCGCTTACAGTATCTCCGAGGGTGTCAAGGGGTCATCTGAATGAATTCTGGAAGAATGCACGGTTAGAAGTGGTTGCTGGTGTAAATCAAGTGGTTTCAAAGGTTCAAGAAACCAAAGTGGTGGTTACTGAGGAAATTTTACGCGATGTTCTTTTACTTGATGATGCCACAGGTATAACTTCCTTAGATGACACAGAATTGTTTGATAATTTAAGATTAATGGGGTATGAGGGTGATTATACACGTTTTACATTTTTTAAATCACTCTTTAGCCCACAATGGAAATTTTTAATTCATACAATTCTTCATTGCTTGTCATCTAAGAGAACTTCTTACAATGAATTTGGAACACAATTAGCCTATTTTCTTGTGTGTTTGGCTAAGGGTCAGAAATATAATTTTTCCAAATACATACTTGATGGCATGATCAGAAACATCACAAAGGGTAAAAAGGATCTTTTTATAATGTATCCAAGATTTGTGCAACTTGTTTTAAACAAACAAATTACTGATTTGGTTGCACAAAAAGTTGTCATTGGTGTTGGTACTCTCTCTGCTAGAACATTCAAAGAGATGAGTAAAAATACCAATAAGAAGTTCTCAGGGAAGGAAACAGCATTGTTTCCAACAATGCTTCCTGCTCCTTCCACCACATATGTAGTACCACCAACTACATCTGAACCACTCGGTGACAGGCTAGCAGAACCAGTTGTGCCTGAACACACACCAAGTGGGGGTAAAAAGAGAAAACAAGGGACCAAACAGCCTACCACATCTAAGCCTAAGAAAAAGAAAGTTAAACAGGCAAGTGAGGCTCCTACTGCTCATTTGTCTCAGTCAAATGTACCACCACAGCAGGTGTCTCAGTCAAATGTACCTACCATTGAATTGGCGAATGTACAACTGACAGAAGCTGTGAATAAAATTTGGGAGAAATTAAAGAAAGAGAAACAGATCAATCGGGCTCAAGATGAGAAAATAGCAGAGCAGGCTGCTAAGATTGATGAGCAACAAAAAGTGATTGAGGATCTCAAAGACAGGCTTGCTGCACTTGAAGCTTTGCTGGTTAAGACCACTTTCAACAAAGGGGAGAATAATGATGATGATGAAGGCTGAAATGATGCAAGCAATGATGAAAAAGTGGTGCAGAATGATGATATGGCTGAGGAGACTGCAAAGGCACCTGAGGTCAATATGGATGATGTGCAGCCTAAGGATGTTGAAAGTGTTGAAAATGTTGATCAACCAAAGAATGTAGATGAAGGTAGTGTTGAAACTGAGAAGGTTAGAACAGAGCCTAAGATGACAATGGGAAGAAAGAAATCAATACCATATGCAAGTGCAAAAGCTAGTAGAATTGAAGAACTTAAAAGGGCTAGGAGTAAACCTACCACTGTTATACCAACTGAACCTACCACTGCTACAACACCCACTACCACTGTTCCAACAGAACCTCAAGCCCCTGCTACCAAAGAACCAGAACTTCAACCGACTGTTATAAATCAACCCACTGTTGATATACCACAACCACCCACTACTACAAAATCAACCACTGTCAGGAAACCTGAAGGACCATTTAAAATCAATGAACCTAGTAGTGTGCCTAAACCTGATTCCAAGCCACCTATTCAGAGGTCAGTACCTATACAGAAATCTGCATCTGAATCTGATGCAGTAGATGTTTTGCTACCATCTGGAAGAATTGTGAAGATGAGTAGAGAAGCTAGCAGAGTGTATGCAGAAATGAAGTCAAAGGGTTTGAAAGTAGAGGATGACATTTTGTATGATGCTTATGTTGAAAAGACCAAGGGTAACCCTCTGCAAGTTGCAATTGATAGGATCAGAAAGAAGGATGCTGAAGAGAAAGAAGCTAAGAGGAAAGCTAAGAAACCAACAAGAGGTGAATTGAAAAATCAATTGGTTTGCAAGTTAAGAGGAGTTAGATATTCTACAATGGAGTTGAGGAGAATGACATTAGAGGAATTGCAGGAATTGTGAGATAACAATCCAATTGTTAATCCTGAGGCAAGAGAAAGAATTGAAAAGAAAAGGAGAGAGGATGAAGAGATACAGAGAAGGCTGAAATTAAGGTATCAACAGATTGAGGAGGAGCTTGAACAAAAGAAAATCAAAGCCCAAAAGGCTGAAGAGTTGAGATTAAAAGTTGCAAGTCATAGAAGGTCATTTCAAATGATTCAAGACTCTGATGATCAGATATATGATTTGGATAGAGATGAAGAAATCTTAGAAGAGATGATGGTTGAAAAGAGAGATAGGAATGAAAATACAAATCTTAATGATGAAGATCTCTCAGATATTGTTGAATGGCAAGGAATGTTCATAGAGTCAAACACTGTGTCTTATGAACTCAGAATTAAAAGAAGAAATGGAGATGTGAGTTTTCATAAGTCTATGGGTGATATTTTGAGAAAAGTAAAGAAAATGGATGTGTATGATATGTATAGAGTTGGAATGGAAAAGGATATGAAGCTTGTGAATATTCATATTGAAAGACACGTATGGGAATGGTTAAGAATGATGTTTGAACCAGAACAGTATGGTGAACTATTTTTGGGTATTGAAGCTGTTACTGATTGGAGACATTTTGCTAGAGCAGGAGTTCATTGCATACGACTGAGGAATGGTTAATACATCTATATGTTGGAAGAAAGAGATTATGTTCTGAGCCAATCACTGTTGAAACAGCTAATTGAAAGAAAGTTACTTGTAGCTATCAAAACTGATAAAGGAAAGGATATAATCTATAAAATCATGAATCAGTACAACCAGAGGGTAGAATCAAGCAAGAAAGGGTCCAAATCTTCTAAAGAATCTGAGGCTGAATGAAGAAACTTAATATAATTAATGATATATGATTACCACTGTTAGTGTGGAAGTGCTTACCACTGTTAGTATATTGTGCTAATAGCCACTGTTAGTGGAAAGCATGGTGTAGCCACTGTTAATGTAATTAATGATATATGATTATATGGCACTAAACGGAAAACGAATTCGATTAACCATAAGGATTCATCATTTTGAACACTTTTATAAACTTTAGTTATCATTAAACACATTTTATAAACTTTGGTAATTCTTGAACACATTGCGTACAGTTATGGTTGATTTACGTACAATTTTTTATCCGAGTTTAAATTGGTAGCATTGAATTGATTATTAATATTTTATTTGATTTTATTATTCAACCTAAAATAAGATTTAGGCGATTTGAGTTATATATATATTTTTTCGTAAGTTGTTTAGTAAATAATTATGAACTTTAAAGGAATATATCTTTAGACATTTGTCACATATTGTTTAATTATATTGTTCTAATAACAGAAAACTATGCCTCCGAAATCTCTATCCGGATCTGAAAAGCGAAAAAGGATTTACGTCTTCGATAAAAAGTTTTATCGTTTCATTTTTTACGTCTTTAACAGATTCGTCGTAATAAACCAAATGAATTTGATTGAACAGATTCTACGTCTTTAACAGATTTACGTCTTTATGTGACTTTAGCCTAAGTTTAATAGTGAAATGTATGATATATGGCACTACCGGTATCACACATGAGTGTATTTAGGTAATTTTCTTTCCTACCCACCTTTTAAATCCCCTTTCTCCCCCATTCCTTTACATCGTACAGTTGATATTTCCCCCCATTACCATCCCCATTTTATTCCCGCTCATTTTTCTCCCTGTAACATGGCGTCATCATCATCTTCTCAAAATCAAGTTTTGGAACCACAATTTTATTACTGTCATTGCGGAGCCAAGATGTATGTTCGTACATCATGGACTGAGATCAACCTGGCACGCAGATTCGTAAAATGCCCAGATGTTAGTTTTAACCTTATTTTTTAATTGTTGTTGGTATCTGCAATTGATGATGCTATTAGGTTAAATATTGACTCAAAAATGCTTTAATTTTGTTATTTTGTTGTGATTTAGGTTAAAATCAGTTTTTGCACAAGATATCGCTTTCTTGATTCGGAGCTTCCAGAGTATTACAGGAAGATTATGTATCAATTAAGAATGGAATGCAAAAACAAGTCCATCAGGAATGAAACAGAAGAAGATTCAGACTCAAAGATGGTGTTGATGAAGATGGTTGAAGAGTTGACTCTCATGAAGTCAAAATTGAAGATGTTTGACCAAGTGGTTGCACTTTTAATTGGTGTTGTAGTGATGTTGTGTGTAGTTATACTTGTTCTTGTTATGAACTAAGTTTCATTTAATGGTGTGATTAAATTTAGGGGTGTTCGTGGACGGTTAACCGGAGACTCGGTTAACCGGAGTCTCGGTTTGTAATATTTTTGAACCTAAACCGAAACCGAAAAAATTGGTTAACCGTAAATCGGTTAACCGTTTTTTCGGTTCGGATAATCGGTTAACCAAATGAACCGTTAATTAATTAATACTTACTTAAAAGGTAATTAATAACACACATATAAATATTTATTTTTCAATGTTCACTATATTTAAAATACTTTGATAATAGAAGTATCAAACGATAACCATTTTACTCTTTATAATTGTGTATTTATGTTATACGTACGTAAATCATTTCAATATAATTAGAAACTTAGTAGAAGTAATTACCATATTAGGCCAAAATTTAACTAGTAAATTACATTACAATGAGTGAAAAAGAAATAAAAATAATTTTATCAAAATAAAAGTGTAAATATTTATATATAAATATAATATGTACACTATATATACAAATATTTAAAACTATATATAAAGTTTTCGGTTTTTTCGGTTAACCGTTTATAACGTCCATCTCAAAATCATGAACCGAAATCGAAAAACCGAAAAAAACTCGGTTCGGTTAAATAAATTATTATATAAATGTAACCTCAACTAATAATAAATAAATTAATCAAAGCAGAATGAACAAAAAACCATTTGTGAAATATTATATGCAAATTATATGTAATTCGTCATTTCGGCATATGTATGTGACATTGCCCTAAGGTTAATAGTCAAATGTACGATATACGGCAGTTGCGATATCACACACGTCACTATTGAACTTAGGGTGTTATGTAATTCGTCATTTCGGCATATGTATGTGACATTGCCCTAAGGTTAATAGTCAAATGTACGATATACGGCGGTTACGGTATCACACACGCCACTATTGAACTTAGGGTGTTATGTAATTTGTCATTTCGGCATATGTATGTGACATTGCCCTAAGGTTAATAGTCAAATGTACGATATACGGCAGTTGTGGTATCACACACGCCACTATTGAACTTAGGGTGTTATGTAATTCGTCATTTCGGCATATGTATGTGACATTGTCCTAAGGTTAATAGTCAAATGTACGATATACGGCAGTTGCGGTATCACACACGCCACTATTGAACTTACGGCCGGGTGTTATGTAATTCGTCATTTCGGCATATGTATGTGACATTGCCCTAAGGTTAATAGTCAAATGTACGATATACGGCAGTTGCGATATCACACACGCCACTATTGAACTTAGGGTGTTATGTAATTCATCATTTCGGCATATGTATGTGACATTGCCCTAAGGTTAGTAGTCAAATGTACGATATACGGCAGTTGTGGTATCACACACGCCACTATTGAACTTAGGGTGTTATGTAATTCATCATTTCGGCATATGTATGTGACATTGCCCTAAGGTTAATAGTCAAATGTACGATATACGGCAGTTGCGGTATCACAAACGCCACTATTGAACTTAGGGTGTTATGTAATTCGTCATTTCGGCATATGTATGTGACATTGTCCTAAGGTTAATAGTCAACTGTACGATATACGATAGTTACGGTATCACACACGCCACTATTGAACTTACGGCCGGGTGTTCTGTAATTCGTCATTTCGGCATATGTATGTGACATTGCCCCAAGGTTAATAGTCAAATGTACTATATACGGCAGTAATTGCGGTATCACACACGCCACTATTGAACTTAGGGTGTTATGTAATTCGTCATTTCAGCATATATATGTATGTGACATTGTCCTAAGGTTAATAGTCAAATGTACGATATACGGCATAATTCTACTTATTATAAGTATAAGATTTTCATACTTTTGTTTTTGTGTGTATAAATAAAAATAGGTTATTGTTAAATTGTGTACCGATTAAAAATATAATTTATCTTCTTACCATATTTGTTTATATAAATACGTTTTTATAACATTTTTATAATACTGTATATAAATATGTTATTGTGAAATTGTGTATATCAAGAGTAAAAATAGTTTATCTTTTTACCACATTTAGTAATTACGTCTACTAATACTAACCCTTAAAGGTTGAATGACATAAATACCCTTAATAATCAATTACCAATACAATAAGAAGGATTTTAATAGTAAGGGCATTTAGGTAATTTACTTAAAGACTTGGAAGTAGGCGCGTGAGCCGTAAACTTTACGAGTAAAATTCAGACATCAGTCAACACCTTCCAATTCCCGGCGTACCAACTTCGAGAGAAACTCAAAACAGAGCATCAACAAATCATCTAAACAAGATATAAACCATGGATTCCCAAAGCTCTAAACGACAGAAACATGCTATGGAAGATGATTGAACTCTTGCTGACCTTCCGGACGGCGTCGTTAGTCAAGTACTGGCCCGTGTCGGGGCTTGCAACGCCAAGCAAGTTTTTAAAATGAGGACTCTGTAAGTCTCCATACCCTAGTTTCTAGTTTGGATTCTCATTTCAACCTAAGGTTATATTGACGTTTTGTCAGTATAAGCCTTGTATTTTCTGTAATTTTTAAAAAATGTAGCGCAATTATTAATTAGGGCTTGATTTAGGAATATTTAAATTATATTGTGCATGTACAGTATTTAAGAAATCACCTTTTAAGATCAAGGGACTTACATTGTGTTTATGACGTCGTTTATATATATGCATTACAGGTGCAAGACCTTCAGACGTGCAGTTGATTCAGATGAGGTTTATCGCCAGCTGGATGATGATTCCCTCTATCCTCTATTTTCTACGAACTTGCACAAAAATGATGTGCTATCAAAAATGAGGGAGAATCGAAACCCTAATATGCTGTTTAGGGATGGCATGGTAATGTTTATTTTACATTTTATTGAAGTTTTTACTTGTACTCTGTCACATACTAATTTACTTTTCTTAAATGTCTTGATCAGAACAAGTTCTTCTCATTTGGTGATGAGGCTGCTGGAAAGGAGATGATGCAACAGGCATCTAATTTGGGACAACGTGATGCAACGTTTGTGCTTGGGATGCTGGTGATGGGGGAAAGTCAAGAGAGATAGGCAGAGGCCAAGCAACTGTTGACCTCTACCAGAACAAGGTTAGCAGGTCTGTGGGATGTGGCCCGGACAGCTAACAAGGTACGTCGATTGTTGGTTGATCCCCGGATCTTATGGCGAGCAAAAAGGGAATACACTAACTGCATTCTTTGTTGTCCTAAGCACAAGGTATTGCACGGGCAGACGTTACGCGATGCCTTGTTTCACAGACGGGCTTGGCTGTTCGATTGTAATGTATGCTTGTGGGATGCTTGCTACATTAACTTTGTATCTACTTTTGGTATTTTTTACTTTTGATTAACTATATATAGTTAGTTATAGACAGATGTATGTCGGATACTTATAAATATGTACTTAGTTTTTGTAGTTAAGTTAATGATGTGTTATATATATGTGCATTATATGCTTTTGTTAATGGAAGGTCAGGAAAGGAAACAAGATGCTAGGAACCTGTGGGTCATTTCACTTTAGGGTTTAGGGATAGCGTTTAGGGTTTGACAACATAATATTATATATTTATCGTGGGAAAAGTAAATCAATTATATTCATAGCTGAGTTGGTCATTTCGTTGAGGAGCTAACCTAGCAATCCCGGGTTCGAGTCCGCTAACCTACATTTTGTTTTTTTAGCTCAATATTGTTTGATTTGCTGTTTTCCCCTCCTACAATCAGAATTCACTAGTATAAAAACCCGCGCAATGCAGCGGAAATCAATAATAAAGTTATGTGATTCGATAATGTTTTTTTTTCGGAAAAAACATAGTGAAATCGTTTTGAACGCTTTTTTTATTAGCATCCTAGGTCATTATATGTCAATGTATTAGAAAGATATAAATATATAATTGGTAAAAGTACATTATATAGAAAGTAATTTGAAATATATTATGGTATGTATTAATGTACATTAGTGTTATAATTGACAAATTAAAAGTATGGGCATTTAAGTAATGATATCCTTTAATTTAATATTGATTATTCTTTGATTTAAGATTAAATACAGGGGCAATATTGGTATTTCCCATATGATTTAAGGTCAACATACTGAAATGCTTAATAAGGGGTATAGATAATTAACCTTATTCATAATTTTAACTCTAAATATTATTTCATTCATTTTGGAGCCAAATTTTTCACCAAAAAATTTAAACTGATCAATTAGAGCCAGGCAGAAAAATTTGAATTTCAAGTGACCTATTTACATTCCAAAACATCTTAATAAAGAATTTACAACTCTCAATTAATCTCCAACCAAAATATCAAAGAATTTACAACTCTCAATTAATCTCAATTAAAGTATATATCATGGATAACGAAGCCGATCATCCTCTAAATAATTATAATGATGACGACCACGATTTAGGATATGAATCGGAGGGTTACGATCATGTACAAGATGATGAAGCCGATGAAAACGACAATAATGCAAATCCCAAAATAGTTCCGCCGAGGGGCATAACAAGATTATTTGCGTTTCGCAACAAGTATGGCAGACCCAGTTCACAAAAGCTCAAAGTAACCTTCGATCAAATGGATCGGCTAATAGGGGACAATAGAGCCTTGTTTTCGAGTTTTTTGGGAGACATTGTTCGTGAGCATATTGGTTTGAAGATTCTATCCTGGAAGAAGGTCGATAAAGAAGAAAGAGATAAACTGTGGGATGAAATCATGGTATTTGTAACCCACTCCATGCTCCCTTGATTAATTTCCTTTATTAAGTAAAATTGTTTACAATACATTATATATGCAACTGGATGTATATATATATATATAGATAGATAGATAGATAGATAGATTTAACTTGTTAATATTGATCTTGCAGCGATATTTTGATGTTGATGAGACACACAAAAAGCTAGTAATGAATCATCTTGGTGCCCATCTTAGGAATTTCAGAAGGAAATTGAGGGAATCCTACATACTGCCCAACCTAAACACACCAGCAGTAAATGAAGTCCCAATGAAATATAGTGCATTTGTCCATGCCCCGGAATGGAACTCTTTTGTAGAGTATACGAGCACGGAGGATTACCAGGTTTAGTCATTTATATTAGAGTGCATATATATATATAATTTCAGATTATTGTGTTTGCACATTAATACCATCTAATAATGATTTTGTTCTCTAATTAGAAAAAGTCAGATGCATCAAAAGAGGCGCGCTCCAAGTCAGTTTATCCGCATACCATGGGACAAGGTGGCTACGTACATGTGAAAAATAAATTGGTAATTACATTTACATATATAATGTATGTTTCTATTTTGTACATTTTATGTATCAATTATATATAAGATCAAAGTAAAATACACAGAAAGCTAGTGTACTTTGTTTCTGTTGTCAATTTTATATGCTTACATGTTAATTGGTAATTTGACTAATTTACATGTGTGTTGATTTGATGATTACAAGATCGAAGAAAAAGTAATTGAAGCATATGAAGAACCCCCACGTGGTATATTGTGGTTGAGAGGAAGGCAAAACAAAGCCGGGTTATTTCTAGACGAAATGACTAAAGATAAGGGACAACAACTAGTAAGCATTAATTTGACATGCAAATTTTCCGTTTAAATAGTTCATGTAGTTTACTTTCCATTAATCAATTAACTACTGGCTGTTGGAATCTATAATGCAGATAGACACTCATGAGAAGATCAAAACCGGAACCTTACAGCTTGCTCATGGCAACGATGCAATGACAGAGGTATTTGGAAAGGAAAAGGGAGGGTATGCCAGAGGAGTAGGAAATGGAGTGACAATCAACAAGTATTTTCATCTTCCAGCAGCTCGAAGCAGAAAAGCAGCAGATGCCGAACAGATGAAATTACTTCAAGCAGAACTTGCAGCTGAGAGACGTGCCCGTGAAGACAAAGACAAAGTTATAGAAATGTTGTCCAACCAGGTGTCAGAAGTGATGGCCAAGTTTAATGCACAAGAGGCGAAAATTAATTCAATGTCAACTCAAAACCTGCCATCGGAGGAAATACATTTAATTATTGTATTAATTAAGTAATTATGCTAACATATTATTCATTAATTTATATTGTAGCTAACGGATATATGTATTTCTTTATATATATTGCAGGTGTCTCCATCAGTGGACGTTAATCCTAAAGCAACCATTGAAACTGCAGATCAGGAGTGCCAAATAAGGACATCAAGTGTGGTTGGAAGTGGGCAGGAAGCTAGTTTTGACAGGCCTAAAGGACTTGCAACTAGCATGATCAACCAAAAAGACAAAATGGTAATTAAGTAATAAAACATTAGAATTACATTGATTTTGCAGTGGCATTGAAGAACTTAAAAGGGCCAAGTCATCTACTCCCACTACTAGTTCAAGAGTCACTCCCACTGCTACTGCAAAATCAAGCTAGTTTTGCCACTGCTAGTTGTATTCAAAGTACAGCTAGTAATTCAAAGCACTACTAGTTCAAGAGTCACTCCCACTGCTACTGCAAAATCAAGCTAGTTTTGCCACTGCTAGTTGTATTCAAAGTACAGCTAGTAATTCAAAGCACTGCTAGTTCAAGAGTCACTCCCATTTACAATAATTACTTGTTTGCCTTGTTTTATATAGGAGACTGTTGAAAAAGCAGTTAACAAGTCAGCAAACAGGATGCCTGATTCACGAGAGAACACGGTTGAACCTAACCGGTCGTCCCAATCACAAAATAAACGGTCTCCAACACCACCAATGCTGCAGGTATATATATGTATTTCAGCATGTTGAAACATTATTCAATTAAGTTTCATCTAATTCTGATATTGCATACATATATATATATATATATATATATATATATATATATATATATATACATACATGATATGATGCTGCTGGAAAATATTGAAATCGGTAAATATGAAGTACGTGCTATTAATTATTTGTTGAAATATTGGTTTATACAATTCTGAATTTAATTAGAATGCAATTACAGGGTATTTATTGTGAGTTGTACTCTGTGCATATCTGAAATCTTCACCGTTTAAGACAGAGGCTTATGCTTTACTTATAATTAGTATATATATTTATATTAATCGTCATCATTTCATTTTGTTTAGGTATTCAAGTGTAAACTATGGAACCTAAAGAAGTCAAACACTATTGCTTTGGGTACCGTACACGTGTCGAGTGGAAAACAGATGCTTCATAGCAAAGTAATCCCAAAGGATTGCTACAAAGTGTCTGTTGGTACATCGTTGGTGGATGCATCTTTTTTACCGGATGTTGGAGACAATGGTGTCAAAACTGCTTTGCAGGCAGTAGGTGGTTTTTATGCATGGCCCAAGGAGCAAGTGGTATTTGAGGAGGAGGTACATACAGTACGTATACATTTTTAACAACCTATATCTAGCTACGTATACATATATAATTCTTCATATATTAATATTGATGTTTGATACATATATATGCGGCTTTTGTCTTTTACAGGTAACACCACCTACTTCAGGTCAATTGGCGTATGTGGAAAACAAAACTGCACCAGAAGTATCAAAGAAAAGGCGCAACAAATCGGTTTTTGTAACTAGTGATACCGTGCAAAAGCAAGCGAGGATGAAACTCAAGAGTCAAAAGACCTTGCAACTGTGATCATGTATAATTACTTTATCATTTTGATACATTTATTCGGTTATTATTATCATGTAAAACAATATTCCAATATTAGTTTTGGTACATGTATGGAGTTAATTATGTACATATATATTATTCCAATTTTAATTTGTCGTGTTATAATATATATATATATATATATATATAATTCCAATTGTCACACGAAATATTGATTTGTTATATGTGACTAAATGATGCGCTAACATAATACGGTCACACTTTGATTGACTCGTTGTGTGACTAAATGATACCAAATGTCACACAAAAAAAAAAATCATGTGGCCATTGGATGAACAATAGTCACACAAAAAACATGTTCACGTGACTTTAAAGATCATATGGTCACACATATTAACACCTACGGCCACATTTGGTTTAATTATATATATCTGATCAAATCCAAAAATAAAACACTTGTGTGTGTGACTAAATGATATCAAACGTCACGCAAACATAAAATTCGAGTGGCCATTGGATTAACAATAGTCACACAAAATACAGGTTTTACGTGACTTTAAAGATCATATGGTCACACATATTAACACCTATGGCCACATTTGGTTTAATTCTATATATGTGACCAAATCCAAAAATAAAACACTCGTTGTGTGACTAAATGATACCAAACGTCACGCAAACATAAAATTCGAGTGGCCATTAGATGAACAAGTCACACAAAATATATGTTTACGTGACTTTAAAGATCATATGGTCACACATATTAACACCTATGGCCACATTTGGTTTAATTCTATATATGTGACCAAATCCAAAAATAAAACACTCGTTGTGTGACTAAATGATACCAAACGTCACGCAAACATAAAATTCGAGTGGCCATTGGATTAACAATAGTCACACAAAATACAGGTTTACGTGACTTTAAAGATCATATGGTCACACATATTAACACCTATGGCCACATTTGGTTTAATTCTATATATGTGACCAAATCCAAAAATAAAACACTCGTTGTGTGACTAAATGATACCAAACGTCACGCAAACATAAAATTCGAGTGGCCATTGGATTAACAATAGTCACACAAAATACAGGTTTACGTGACTTTAAAGATCATATGGTCACACATATTAACAACTATGGCCACATTTGGTTTAATTCTATATATGTGGCCAAATCCAAAAATAAAACACTCGTTGTGTGACTAAATGATACCAAACGTCACGCAAACATAAAATTCGAGTGGCCATTGGATTAATAATAGTCACACAAAATACAGGTTTATGTGACTTTAAAGATCATATGGTCACACATATTAACAACTATGGCCACATTTGGTTTAATTCTATATATGTGACCAAATCCAAAAATAAAACACTCGTTGTGTGACTAAATGATACCAAACGTCACGCAAACATAAAATTCGAGTGGCCATTGGATTAATAATAGTCACACAAAATACAGGTTTACGTGACTTTAAAGATCATATGGTCACACATATTAACACCTATGGCCACTTTTGGCTTAATTTTGTGTGACCAAATCCCAAAGAAAAGCACTCGTTGTGTGACTAAATGTTACATAACGCCACACAAAGATAGAGTTCACGTGGCCATTGGAGGCACAATAGCCACACAAAATCCACGTTTACTTGGCTTTAAGGAGCATTTGGTCATGCTTATTAACACCTATGGCCACTTTTGGCTTCATTTTATGTGACCATATCTCCAAATTAAAACACTCGTTCTGTGACAACATGTTACATAACGCCACACAAACATAGAATTCAAGTGGCCATTGGATGAATAATAGTCACATATAATACACCTTTACTTGATTTAAAAGAGCATATGGTCACACCTTTTATGGTTTTGGTCACTCTTTTTAAATGGATACCGCCACTAACGATTTAATGTGGCCGTATGCACCCTATGGTCACGGGACCTTTAGTCACACACACGTTGAAAAACAAGCGTGACCGTAAGCATATCGTCACGCTTTTCTGGTGTGACCAAAGCCCAAATCTGTACTAGTGAAATCGATAAGAAAAGTTGATGTACCATACATTTTTTAACAAACATTGAGACTATATGTGTATATGAAATTCTAACTCGTAATTAACCAAGAAAATGTAATTTAATAGTTAGTTAATCTCAATTTCAAAGCCATTGTATATATTAAGGGAATAATTATGTATATTTATAATTATAATTTACTATTTGTCTTCATTAATATTTAATATAAATAATTCAATGATGATTAATGATCTACACACACACACACATATATATATATATATATATATGTGTGTGTGTGTGTGTGTGTGTTATTAGATAAATAGTATTATTGGTTAAATTTGAAACTGGTTAAATTTGAAACGTATAATATATATATATATATATATATATATATATATATATATATATGTTTGTGTGTGTGTGTGAGTGTATGTGTGTGTGTGTGTGTGTGTGTGTGTTAGTCCCGAAATCACTATTGTTTAGTGATATGGAATTGCAATAAGTAAAGTTTAATTGTAGAGGGGGTTGAATACAATTAAAAACTTTTTATGATCTAATCTAAGTAATTTATTAAGTTTTAATTGTTCGAACATAAACAGAGTATAACAATAATAGAACAAAGGTAACCATAGATGCAATAGTAGCAGAACGATAAATTTTATTAATTTAGAAACTCACTGAGTATTGATTGCGGAATGGAATAGGCAATAGCATAAGCTAATCCGAATCAATAACTCAAGCTAATCTATTACAAACTGAGATGAATAGTAGTGGACAAAAACGCTAACTATTAACTCGCTGCTCGCTATACTGTGCTTAGACAAACTACTCACTGACTAACAAGTGATTAACAGGTACAAACGACAAGTTTCTAAGTGCAAAGTACTGCTCTATTTATAGTGCAAATGTCTCGTAAATATTTTCTTCAAATCATGATCTTGGAATGACACATGTCGTTGTTTGATTGGCTTAATCTCTGAGGCTGATTATTCTGTGGTCCCAATTTTGTTACCTCGAATATCGCATCTTCCTTAACACCAATTACTTGCTGCCACGTAATCCCCCAGATATTTATAAAGATATGGGAGACACTTGCTGACGTAACACTGAAGAACAACTTACACTTGAATAGAAACTTTATTAGTGTAGTCACTAAAATGAGATAATCCTCCTCACTCACTGTGAGCTATCGTGCTCTTGTAGAGTGACTTGAATTGAATATCTTCAGCAACTGGCTTTTATTCGGGCAGTGACTTTTGCCTTTATCTAGATAAGTTTGTCATCGTGTTCATCGACGACATCTTGATATACTCTCGCAGCGAAACGGAACATGGCCAACATCTAAAAACCATTCTGGAATTACTCAGACACGAGGAGTTATACGCCAAGTTCTCCAAGTGCGAGTTCTGGATGCAAACAGTACAATTCTTAGGGCATGTCGTTGACAGTCAAGGGATACGTGATGATCCGGCCAAGATTGAGGCCATTAAGGGCTGGGAAGCACCAACCACACCAACTGAGGTACGACAATTCTTAGGTCTCGCCGGATATTATCGACGATTCATTGAGAATTTCTTCAAAATAGCCTTACCTTTAACCTCACTGACTCAGAAAGACAAGAAATTTGACTGGACCGATAAGTAGGAGTCCGTCTTCCAACTTCTGAAACAGAATCTCTGCAGTGCACCAATCCTGTCCTTACCCGAAGGCACCGATGATTTCGTAGTTTACTGCGATGCCTCACGCCAGGGACTAGGTTGTGTGTTAATGCAACGTGATAAAGTCATTGCCTACGCCTCTCGACAGCTCAAAATCCACAAAAAGAATTATACCACTCATGACCTTGAACTCGGAGCTGTCGTCTTTGCTCTCAAAATCTGGAGACATTACCTTTATGACACTAAGTGCACCCTCTTTACCGATCACAAAAGTCTCCAACACATATTTGATCAAAAGGATCTCAACATGAGGCAACGTCGATGGGTCGAGTTGCTTACCGATTATGACTGCGAAATCAAATACCATCCTGACAAAGCAAACGTTGTTGCTGATGCCCTCAGCCGGAAGGAACGTTCAAAACCCCTTCGTGTTCGAGCCCTTGGTTTAACCATTCACAATGATCTCACCACTCAAATCCACACCGCTCAACTCGAAGCGCTCAAAAACGAAAACATTAAAAATGAAGCCTTGCGAGGCATGGATAAACAATTCGAAATCAAACCCGACGGAACCCGATACTTCTCCAACCGAATTTGGTTACCAAACTATGGAAACCTACGAAATTTGGTGATGGATGAAGCTCACAAATCTCGATACTCTATACATCCTGGTTCCGACAAGATGTATCACGACATTAAACAACAGTATTGGTGGCCCAACATGAAAGTTGTCATAGCCACTTATGTTAGCAAATGTTTAACCTGCGCCAAGGTTAAGGCCGAATACCAGAAACCCTCCGGGTTGCTACAACAACCCGAGATACCTCAATGGAAATGGGAAAATATAACCATGGACTTCATCATAAACTACCGAAAACACTGAGCGGTTGCGATACCATTTGGGTAATCGTTGATCGTCTCACGAAATCTGTCCATTTTCTAGCTATCAAAGAAAATGACAAGATGGAGCGTCTGGCTCGCATCTACATCAAAGAGGTTGTGGCACGACATGGTATTCCCATTTCAATCATCTCAGATAGAGATAGCCGCTTCACCTCTCGATTCTGGCAAACACTTCAACGAGCCCTCAGTACTCGCCTCGATTTGAGTACTGCTTATCATCCGCAAACCGATGGTCAGAGTGAACGGACCATTCAAACATTAGAAGACATGCTACGAGCTTGCGTAGTTGACTTCGGAAACACATGGGAAAACCACTTACCACTGTGTGAGTTCTCCTACAACAACAGTTACCACACCAGCATTGATGCTGCACCATTCGAGGCACTTTATGGGAGAAAGTGCTGATCACCCATTTGTTGGACCGAAATCGGCGAAAGCCAACTCACTGGTCCTGAAATCATCCATGAAACAACCGAGAAAATCGTGACCATACAAAACCGGCTGAAAGCCGCACGTGATCGTCAGAAAAGCTATGCTTACGTGAGACGCAAACCACTCGAGTTCCAGGTTGGGGATCAAGTACTCTTAAAAGTGTCACCTTGGAAAGGTGTTATTCGTTTTGGCAAACGCGGCAAACTAAACCCCAGGTATATCGGACCCTTTGAGATTCTTGAAAGAATTGGTCCGGTGGCATATCGACTGCAGCTACCACCATAACTAAGTAGCATGCACAACACATTCCACATTTCAAATCTGAAGAAATGTCTGTCTGAGGAGACACTTGTAATCCCGCTCGACGAAATCCACATTGATGACAAACTCCATTTCGTCTAGGAACCTATTGAAATCATGGACCGTGAGGTCAAACGCTTAAAACAGAGTCGTATTCCCATCGTTAAAGTCCGGTGGAATTCTAGGCGCGGTCCTGAATTCACTTGGGAACGGGAAGGCCAAATGCGACTGAAACATCCACATCTATTCTTAAATACCTCACAGACCACAACAGCAAGCTAATTTCGGGACAAAATTCTCATAACAGGGGGAGAATGTGACACCCGACGATTTAGGGTTACTGAATAACCTACTCGAAACCCTAATTACGTGTGTTTAGTTTAATATTAGGCTAAATACTTGTGATTACTTGTAACTATTTGTATATTTTTATGTGAATATACACCCCCATAATTGATTTATAATACGCTACGTAATTAGTGGTAATTACGCTTACGCAATTTGGTGAAATTGTGCAAAACAACCGGATGGAGTCCGACACTGTATAAAGTATGACGTTGGTGAAAACATTTCTATAAATAACTTAAATCTATTTTTAGAACTTATTTATCATATATTATTATTTTAATATAATAATGCCCGAAAAACCTAGACGTTTCGATTAAAACGTCTCAAACGCAACAAAAACGCGCAGAACACGCCCGACAATCGAACGAAAGTCAAAATACATTTTTGAATATAAAATATATTATTTAGTGTAAAACTATCAATTAATATATCGTGTCTTTAAACGATAACGAAAAACATCCAAATATAACGTCACGCGATTTAGAATCCGTACAACGAACGCGCAAATTGAGATCACTAAATTAACGAATCATTTTTATAAATGTTTTTCAAGTATTTAGAATGAATACTTCAAGTGAAAATATTGAAAATTAAATCGATACTTAAAAACGCGTATTAAACGTTTAACACCAAACCGAACGAGAAAACGAACACCGCTTGAAGCACAAATCGGATAAATGAGAAAATGACCAAAATACCCTTGAGTGGGCCCCCCTTGGCCAGCCCCCTCTCCCCCCCCCCCATGGCTGCCCATTCCACTTCCCCAAAAACCCACCATTTCCCTTTTCTTTCACTCTTTCACACAACCTACATGCAAACACTTACACCTTCACATTTTCACTCAATCTCTTCTCTCTCAACATCTCCACTCTCTAAAACACTCTCCAAAAACTGAGAAAAACTCAGCCAATTCCACCACCAAAAACCACCACAACCACCACCATAAGCCACCATTAATTGCAAGAACCAAGAAGGAAAGGAACACAAGATCTTCATCATCTCCATCTATACTTGTTTTCTTCATCATTTCTTTGTAAGAAAACCCACTTACTCTTCACTAAATCTACTTGAATGCTACTGATTTTAATGTTTATAAGTTTATCTAACTTGAATATGTCCAAAATCTTGGTCAAAATACGTTTTTACAAATTATTCATAAAAGTGATAAATCTGTCCAGAAAATCATAGCACACTAAAAACGTCATATCTTGAGTTCTAGGAAGATTTAGAAGATGTATTTTTTTTAAATTTGCGTATTGAAAAGATCTACAACTTTTGTGTTTTACACGTTTTCCTGAAACGTACACGTTTTTCTCTACTGGTCGATTTGTGAGACTGGTCTGGGTGAAAACAGAATCTGGGCTATGCATGGCCATTTATTTTGTTTCTCTATGAAGATGGGACTTATAATTCTTAGAAAACATATGTTAGACACTAAACACCTAGAAGACTAGTTGGTAAAATTTGTGAGGTTTGATTTGGACCAGAAGTAGGTAAAATCTAGCGGCGAACCAAACCGACACAGTCGTAAATATGAAACTTTGAAGTTTTTGAATGAGTATTAAAAACCGACACTTCGTAACGACTCCGTCACAAACTGATAAATTATTTGGACACTATTAACTGAAATTTGGCTTGTGTAAAAATTTCGGGTCAAACCGAGCCCGTTTGACCATGTTACCAAGACAAAAACACAACTGTTGACTTTGCGAGTTGAGTTTGATTTGCGAAATGAAGACTTGCGAGTTGAGTTTGACTTGCGAACTGAAAGTCTTGCGAGTTGAGTTTGACTTGAGAACTGAAAGTCTTGCGAGTTAAGTTTGAATTGCGATTTGAAAGTCTTGCGAGTTGAGTTTGACTTGCGAACTGAAAGACTTGCGAGTTGAGTTTGACTTGCGAACTGAAAGACTTGTGAGTTGAGTTTGACTTGCGAACTGAAGACTTGTGAGTTGAGTTTGACTTGCGAACTGAAGACTTGCGAGTTGACTTCACGAGTTGACTTTTTGACTTCGCGAGTTGACTTTTCAAGTTGAATTTTTGACCTTGAGAGTTGACTTTTTGACCCCTAATTAATTTTCAGAAAAATCACATTTTAGACTCTAAATTCCGAGCCTTAACACGTCGGACATATATATAATCATATATATATAAGTAATAAACACCTACAAAGATCAAACCTTTATGATGTAAAATCATATATGAAACTCATATGCTTCGAGAAGTATACAACACGATGAACATAATAATAATACTTTGAATTATTATTACATAGCCACACCAACGGGCCGTACCTGTTTTCCAAAACTCAAACAAAACAATCAACTTATTTGGACATACTAGTTGATGAACTAGCTTTAGGTGGACATAAAACCCCCACCTACCCGATTGGCTTAAGTGGATATTAACCCCCACTTATACAATCGCTATAGATGGTCTTTTGAGACATCTACTTATACAACCTCATACGTTTAGGGCGTTAGGAGGTTGCACACGGGAACGAGAACACCCACTACTTGCTAATATTTGATATTGCTTGCTACCTGCTCAACTCTGGTGAGTTTCATAGCCCCTTTTTACTGTTTTTCACTGGGGTGAGAATACATACAACTGTTTTATAAACTGCTTTATGATCACAAGTACTGGTAACAAATTTTTGTATGGATTGCATGAGACCTGAATAATCCACTAAAGTCCTCTACTTATCATAGTCATTAAAGTTTGTGCGTGAGTATTATTGGATGATCTATCAGGGTTTGACAAACCTCGTCCGGGCTAGTCGCGCTAACCAACCCACGGGCGCAGTATTACTTGTGATTTAGAAGTGTATCGGATTAGTACACTTACCGGAGGCAAAAAACGTTAAGATTGACTATGAGACTCATGCAAATGGTATACTTATATTGCTGTATGCAATACTTTTACTTGTCGTTGGCTAACGATACTTTTACTTATCATTGACAAATGATGCAAAACTTGTGAAATCTTGTGGATCATTTTAGCAACTGATTACTTATCAAACCTATGAACTCACCAAATTTATGTTGACCTTTTAGTATGTATTTCTCAGGTAACCCACCGCAGTAGGAAGCTTTTGGAAAGCTTAGATCGAGTCGCATTATTTTCAAATAACAAGAGATTAGATTGCATGTAGCTGTATTTTTGTAGATTCAGTAATGTATTAGAAATCTCTAAACGGTTTATGTGAACTCCAGATTTATTTTGTAAACATTTGAATTAATGTAATGTAACTATTTTTCAAAACGTCTCATATAGAGGTCGTTTACTTTAATCTTGTGTTGTGATATTTAATTTGGTCTACGCCCCCATGACACCTCCTACTTCCGCTGCCACGTGTTTTGGGGGTGCGACATTACAATTCAAAACCAATTTACAAACTTGATTCCAATAATCTCTAGTACTATTACAAGCTAGATCTGTTGTCACAATAACATGTCCCAACACCAAGTATTGCTCCAGAATGAGAGAGATATCCTTGGTAAAAACATGACTTTTTACGCGATATCAAGTATCCCACACTTAGAGTTTTGCTTGTCCTCAAGCAAATTTTCAGAAAAACTGCTTCGAAAGTGTGGACGGGTGTCTTCGTATCCTGGAGAACTTTGGTTCCTGCAGGCTGGGTGAAAAGATTTCAAAGGGGGTTTTAACCCTTGATGTTTCCCCAAACTAATAGTTCTAACAAGCTCTCTTTTCAATCTTCATGATGTAAGATATACATGACTGGGACCCTCACAGGTGGTCACTCAATTCACTTAAGTGTGTCGGGTTTCCTACTACTAATTCACTCAGGGGCCAGTCATGTAGCTCTTTTGTCATCATAAGCTTGTTTGAGAATTAAATCTGCAATACTTAAATGGGGACGATGCTAATTATCCCTAGACATTTGTAAAAAAGGGTGGAGATGGTGTATGGAAGAAGGGTTTTATAGGTTGTTTGATCGGGGGTTTTGATATAGCCTAAGAGTTTGTCTGTGATGATTTATCTTTGACATTTTAGTGATACCTCTTTTTTGGATTTCTCTCTTTTGAGAGCCTTCTTTTGTAGCTTTTTCTTCTTTTGAAGAACTTTTCTCTTGGCTTTAGATGATCATTGGGTTTTTAGTTCTTTGGTTTCTTTCTGGCAGCTTTATTTTTGCTGAATTATGCTTTTCTTCAAATTCCTTTTGTGGATGATATTTTTATCCTTCGGGGATTTCTTCTAAGACTGTGTTTCTTGTGATAATTATTCTAACAGAACAGAAACTTAGGCTATGGCCAAGAGATGTAAAGGAATGATTGGTTTCTTGAAGTAACTTTTTGAAATAAAAAGGCTAAGGCACAACAAGTTTTCTACTTGATCTTCAATACTGAAAGTGAGCATTGGTTGGGTTAGTCTTGAAAATAGGGGTTTTTATGAGAGAGTTCTATCCTAGGAAACGGTAAGATCCTCAAGATCCTATAATTGCACCTTCGTCATGTATAACGCCCATCTTTGTAGTTTCGAAATGTATTGCTCGAGCAAGTTCTAACTTAAAAGGCATACATCGGCACACTCACAATCGAAAAGTGAAGCATTAAAGATAAATGCTTTTATATGGCTCAAGATTCCTCACTTATTTTGGTGGTTTAATGCATAGTCATGCGATTGCTTGTTTCGAAACTTAGTTTAAAATTTTTTTCAAAGAATTTTACCCGTTATTTTCGATTTCGCAAACCTTTGAACTTTCGTTGACCAGAAATACCATTTTTTTGGACCTTTCTTGATTCAAATTTTTGAATATTTTGCTGAAAATCTGAGTTTGCTAAAAAAAGATTGATCAAAATTTTATGTTGCACTTCAGTAGTGAATACTACTGTTATCCCACACTTAAAAGAACATTGACCCTAATGTTCTATTTCTAAGTTAGGTTGATCCCACACTTAGATTTTTGAATGAGGGTCAATATCTTCGAAGTCATTCTCTATTTGTGAGTCATAATCCCACACTTAGAGTTTTACTTAGAGTTTTAGTGTGTTTAATATACCAAAGTAAGGTTAGAAGAGATACTTCCTCGTGCTGCATGCGTAGCCACTGGATTTATGGACCAGATTCAAGTGTGTGAATTCGCTGGAAATGGACCAGGCTCATTAAAATGAACTTGTTCCATAATTTCCACGTCGAGTTCTGCATAATAAATATCTTTCAGGAAACACAAATGTCAATACACGTTAATACTAAACAGAAATATCATAAATAATAATAGCTAATCCATATCAGCGTATAGTGCCTCCCAATCGGTGAAGTCATCATCCATAAAGATCGTGTTTTCAATGACCGATGTAGGTGATGCTAACTCCACGATGGTATAGACTGGAGATGCAGTGTCATCCTCTGGATCCTGAGTCCAAGCATCTACTGCAGCGATCTCCTCCTCTAGTGGGTCCGTAATAGTGGGGTGGTCCTGCGCAGTCAGTTTCCAAGGTGGGAATAGGTCCCACGGTGGAATGTGCGGAGCGGGATCAGGTGCCATCTGAAAAGGGCACACAGGTATGGAAGGAAGGCCCAAAGTAGTGTGGATCTCAGTGATGGCAGTGTGTTGGACCTCGAGGGCTCTCAGTATCGACCAAGTGACTGTAGAGTTCGCGTTAGTCACCCCATGATGAAAGGTTTGTAATCTGGAGGTCCCTACGGTCTGTCCCTTCGATCGGCAAGATGAAGGTAACCTGGCATGGACGGGACGAAACAGGAGTGACTCCTGAACGTTCACCTCCACCAAGTTTACCAAGATCTCATCAATTGAGGGGGTGGTGACTGGGATCCCCTGATGGTCCTCATGCTACTACCCGGTGATGAACTCCGGGAGTGATACATGGCATGTGAGCGTCTCTGACTGGAGCTCGTGCTCTGGCTAGTTGCGAACTCATCCTGCAAAATATTAAAGGTCAGTGGTCTAAACATAATCATTAGCCTTTCATAAGGCGAGGTACTGCATAAGAATGGATTAGATCAAACACAAAAGTAAAAGAAAAATTGATGCTGAAAATATAAGATAGGCTTAGGATGCCTCCCAAGAGCGCTTTGTTTATCGAGTCTCGTAGCTTGCCTCATTCATACCTACTATTCTTTTAGGATGATTCGTAGTTATAGATTTCCTCGGTTGTGGGAAAGTCTTCAACGTAGTGTTTTAATCGGTGACCGTTTACTTTGAAATTCCCGTCTGGAGCCTCGAGTTCGATGGCACCATAAGGAAATACCTTAGAGATTATGAATGGACCGCTCCACCATGTTTTGAATTTACCAGAAAACTTCTTATATCGGGAGTTAAAGAGTAGAACTTTATCACCTGAATTGAAGCGTGTAGGGCGGAGCTTTGAATCGTGGAGCAACTTGGTTCTTTCCTTGAATTTGTAGGAGCTTTCATAAGCTTGATCTCTTAACTCTGCTAGCTCGTTCAGTTGCATTTTCCGGTGCGTTCCCGTTATCGTAGGATCTAAACTACAGTTTTTCAATGCCCGGTAAGCTTTGTATTCGTGTTCAATCGGGAGATGACATGCCTTTCCATAAACAAGCCTATTGGGGGTTGTTCCTAATGGCATTTTATAAGCTGTCCGGAATGCCCATAAAGCATCATCTAGCTTATCTACCCATCTCTCCTTGTGTTGACTGACTGTTCGTTCCAAGATCCTTTTTAGTGCCCGGTTTGTAATTTCCGCTTTCCCGTTCATCTGCGGGTGATAGGCTGTAGAGGTCTTGTGGGTAACACCGTATTGTTACAATAGTTTCGTATACTGAGTATTGCAAAAGTGCATGTCTCGATCGCTGATGATCGCCCGAGGGGTTCCAAACCGACAGAATAGCTGTTTTAAGAACTTGGTTACGACCCTTGAGTCATTTGTTGGAAAGGCTTGAGCTTCGGCCCATTTGGATACGTAGTCGACAGCTACTAGAATGTATTCTTTTCCTTAAGATTTCAGAAATGGTCCCATGAAATCTAATCCCCATATGTCAAATATTTCACATGCTTGGATATTCGTCAATGGCATTTCATTACGCGTTGTGATATTTCCAAGCCTTTGGCAAATATCGTAACGTTTGACCAAGTCTTGTGCATCTCTGAAAATAGTAGGCCAGTAGAATCCTGGGTCGTAAACTTTCTTTGCTGTTAAATTGGCTGCATGATGTCCTCCGGTGGGTCCGTGATGGCTTTGATGGAGTATGTGTTCGGCTTCTTTCTCATCGACACATCTTCTTACAATTTGGTCGAGAGAGACCATGAACAAATATGGATCATCCCAAAAGTAATGCTTGACGTCACAGAAGAATTTTTATCTTCGCGAAGATATCATCCCTTTCCTTGTGATCCCTCCAACTACGAAATTGGCAATGTCTGCAAACTAAGGATCGTCTATGAATTGCGAACCTTGAATTTGTTCTCCTAAACTCATTATCCGCTCCTCTGGAAATCGATCTTTAATATCTCTTTCTGCAAGTTGTTCCATTGACGGATTTTCAAGTCGACTTAAATGATTTGCGGCGACATTTTCTGCTCCCTTCTTATCTTTTATCTCGATGTCGAATTCTTGTAGGAGTAGAATCCATCGTAACAATCTGGGCTTTGCGTCTTGCTTTTTGAAAAGGTATTTTAGAGCTGAGTGATCCGTGTACACTATCGTTTTGGACAGTATTAGGTAGGATCTAAATTTGTCAAAGGCAAACACTACAGCTAGCAGCTCCTTTTCAGTGGTTGTGTAGTTCTCTTGAGCGTCTATGAGTGTTTTGCTAGCGTAGTAGATTGGTTCAAAGTGATTATCCTTCCTTTGCCCTAGAACTGCCCCAACTGCGAAATCACTAGCGTCGCACATGATCTCAAATGGTAGACTCCAATATGGAGCGACCATGATTGGTGCATTGGTTAGCTCCTTTTTCAGGTAGTTGTAGGCCTTCATGTAGTTATCATCAAACACAAACTTGATGTCTTTTCCTATAAAGTAGGTGATAGGTCAAGAAATTGTGGAGAAATCCTTGATAAAACGGCGGTAGAAACTAGCGTGTCCTAGAAAGCTTCGAATGGCCTTAACGTTGCTTGGTGGTGGTAGTTTGACAATGGTTTGGACTTTTTCTTTGTCTACTTCGATTCCTGACCTTGATATTCGATGTCCTAAACTTATTCCTTCGTTCCCCATAAAGTGGCATTTTTCCCAATTCAAGACGAGATTTGATTCTTCACACTTGGCGAGCATTCTATCGAGGTTGGATAGACATGATGCGAAGGAGTCTCCAAAGACCGATAAATCGTCCATAAAGACTTCCATGCATTGTTCAATCATGTCATGGAAAATTGCAACCATGCATCTCTGAAATGTTGCAGGTGCGTTGCATAATCCAAACGACATTCATCGGTATGCAAAAGTTCCGTATGGGCATGTGAACGTTGTCTTCTCCTGGTCCTTTGGATCGAGCGGGATTTGGAAATACCCGGAGAAACCATCAAGGAAACAATAGAATTAGTTTCCTGATAGCCTTTCGAGCATTTGGTCAAAAAATGGAAGCGGGAAGTGATCCTTGTAGGTTGCTTCGTTTAACTTCCGGTAATCGATGCAAAGCCTCCAACTGGTAACTGTCCGAGTTGGTATATGCTCATTTTCTTCGTTTGTAATGACCGTCATTACTCCTTTCTTCTGGACGACTTGAACAGGGCTAACCCAAGGTGAGTTGGATATTGGGTAAATCAATCCAGCATCCAAGAGTTTGATAACTTCTTGCTTAACCACATCCTGAATCTTAGGATTTACCCTTCTCTGCCTTTGTACGGATGGTTTGAAATTGTTCTCCATGAGGATCTTGTGTGTGCAATAATTGGGACTGATTCCTTGTATATCAGAAATTTTCAATGCGATTGCCTTCTTGTGCGATTTCAGAACATCGATGAGTTGAGCTTTCTCCTCGGGTTTTAACTCTTTTGATATTATCACCGGGAGTTGTGATGTTCCATGGAATTAAGCGTACTCAAGGTGAGGTGGTAATTCTTTTAATTCGAGGTTTGGTGGTTCTTCAATAGACGGCTTCATTCTAGCTATCTCGTCTCTATTCAGCTCCTCATGCTCAGCTTGGAATGGTGCATCGTCTATCTCGTAGATTGACACTATTTCAACCCACTCGGTTTTATTTGAGAATTCGTCCGTCTTTAGCTCGTATTTTTTGACTAATGATGAGGAAACTTCATCATTTTTGGTGAGGATGATCTCTCTGTCTTCGATGAATAGGAATTCTTGAAATTGAGTTGATGAAGATTAGTTTATGGTGATTTCAGGGTTTGAAAGTGGTAGTGGTTCGAGTTGGTTGGCTAATTGTGGTTCAAATGACGGTGGTTCAACACTCATTCCTTTGAATGAATCTAGGATTTCTTCAATTGAAGGAAATGGGTTTGGTCCGTTGAATATGAGTTTATATCTTTTTAGCCAAGGTATCGGTGTACCGCATCCTAATGGAACAACGATTGTTTTTCTATCGGATAAAGTAATGTATCCTAGTGGATAAAAGTAACTCATGCAACATGTGTACAAAGTAGTGTAATCAGTTCTGTACATTCTGTCCATATGTAAAACAGTTGCTAAGTATCTCACCCCAAAGTAGAAAAACAGTAAAAGTGGGGCTGTAAGACTCACCTGAGTCTTGCAAGTATGATGTGAAATCAACCAAGTAACACGGATGTAAGTCCGTATAGTGGTTCTCAGAACCCTGCGACCTTCTGGCGTCCGAAACGCACAAGGTTGTAAGTAAATAAGTAAATAAGCTGTTGTCTTGAAAGATCACCCATGCTAGTTGTCTACTCAACTAGGGAATGTCCAAGTGTTTGTTTAGTATTTCATTTATAGTTTGAAAACAAGTATGACTCGTTGGTGACAGTTTGTAATAATAATCTAAAAGTGTTGTTATTATATGTGTCGTTGTATCAGGTTTCATTATTTCTAAGTGTTCGACACTTAGTGTGAAAAGTATTTACAAGTTCATGGATGACGGGGGTCCGGGGGCAGCGCCCCTGGTAGCGGGGTCCAAGGGGCGGCAGCCCCTGGCGGGGTCCAAGGGGCAGAAAAGGTGTTGCGAACTGAGTTTGCGGTGCGAGCTGAGTTTGGGCTTGCAAAGCAGGGTAGGCTGCGAACCGAGTTGGGTTCGCTGAACAAGGTTCGGCTCACAATCACTCGACTCGCAGGTCAGTTCACAGGTCGACTCAGAAGTCAGTTCGCAGGTCGACTCGCAAGTCAGTTCGCAAGTTGACTCGCAAGTCAGTTCGGTTCGCAATTTGACTTCGCGAGTCAAAGTCAACTCGCAAAACTCAGTTCGCAGATCAGGGTTGCGAACTGAGTTGGATCTCGGTTCGCAGAATGAGCTGTTCGTGAATTTTGTGTGGATTTCGATTTTTAAAGCATTTTCAAGGGGATTTTTGGGCATAATCTTGTTGAGTAAACGTTCTTGCATGTAAATCAAAGTCTTACAAGTGATTTAAAGGGTTAAAAGTTTCTTACCAAGAAAATGAAAATCGAAGAAGATGAAGATGAAGATGATGATGATGATGATTCTTGTGCTTGTGTCTTGATGATGATGATGAACGATTATGGTGATGATGTTCTTGTTATCTCAGTTTTTAGAGAAAGAGATATTGAGATTTGGTAGAGAGAGAGATGAGAGAAAGTAGGTGTTGGTGTGTGTGTAAATGGAAGGAAATGAAGATGAAATGGAGTAAAAGGGGGAGTTGGGTCTTGGGTCAGTTGGGTTGGGTCTGTGGGTCTAGACCGACCCACTTGCGGGCTTGGCTCGTGGACTCGTTCCTCAATTTGTGTTACCTTCCGCGGTTGATTAAATGTCGTTGTGCGTTTTATGTTAAGGTTTATCTGAAATATTTTAACCGAAGTAGTTTATCAAAATACTTGATAATGAGTTATAAATTGTAAAACTATAAATTGGTTATTGTTTGTTTGTTAAGGTATGTATCACGTGATTTCATTGCTTAGAATATTAATTACACAAATACGAAAATTCGTGTAATATATTATCGTAATATATATTATAGTAAATAATGTTTGTTTGGATAATTCCACACTATTTAATAACTTTGTCACAAATGTCCATATTAAATACATGTCAGACCTCGTTCGGTTCATAAGTGTACGATTTAACAAATCGTGAACGCGTGTATGAAATTACATGAAATGTCACGTGTATTTAGATTAATACAAAACCAAATACACATAGTTACAAGTAGTTCAAGCACTAATTACAGTCAGAATTTGGCGGGTGTCATACTATGATAGTTGTTATGCTAGGGTAGTTATGCTTTAATCATGCAGTTACTCTGTCTGTATGTTATTAATATGTATTAGAATTTATGAATTGAATCTCAAATGTTTATCTATTCAACTTATGTTGTGGTTTGTAACCTACTACTAGATTTGGCCAATTGCTAGTGGTATGCCGCTTATTCTTCTGTGTTTGATGATCGTTGAACTCGACATGGCCGGTGTTCTCCTTGTTGAAATACACCAGAGAGAGGCACGGTGCGTAGGATTAGAGATAGATTAGATTCACTTTATATAACGAATGTTTTAGAGAGAACTTTCAGAACATTTGTGACTTGACCATTTATCTAGGTACTCTGCATGAAATAACTTGATCCCAGTTATGCTGCTCTACTGCATGTTCTTGTTTGATTGTTGCTTTAGGGTTTGCATGCTAGTATCACTTGTGTTGTTGCATATATGATTAGGTTTTCGGATATGAAGTAATTTCATACACTAATTTAACAAGTTGAAGAAATGGGCCAAGAAAACAAGTTGAATCCGTTTAAGAAGGAAAAAAGTCCACATTGAAGCCCGAGCCCGTATTTGGAAGAATTTGGAAAATCAATCCAACCGGAGGTTGGATTAACCAGCCGGCGGTTGGTATTAGGGTTTCAAGTCGGTGGATGAACGCGGAGTTGGAGTGGGATTCAAGTTACTTCAACCGGCGGTTGGGAGGTCGGCCAGAAAAACTATAAATAGAGGCTTAGTTTAGGCTTAACCATATACGATTCTGAGAATAAAAAGTCAAAAGTTAGAGTTTTAGGTTGACTATAGGTACGAATTTGGAGGCTAAGGAGCTAGGGTTTGAAGGTTTTTAACCCTAGGAAAAGCTAGTTCGTCAATTGGTTCGGTTTCTTTATCCTTGTAACTTTATTAATCTTTTGGGTTATTTTGGATATTGTTTATTTGAATTAATTTCATGTTAGATTTTCATTATGAATATTTAAATGTATGTTTATTTAGTTTATTATATGAATTATATGTTTATGTTGGAACTATATTATTGAATATTATTATGCAAGAATTCTGTGTTATATTATATTAATGATCATAATTAACTGATTTATAAATAAACTTTATTAATCTTTTGGGTTTTTAAATTAAGTGATTATGTTTCATTAAATGTTAAGTAGCATTGTAATTCAACCGACTCAGGAATTGTATCAATAATATGTTGATAGATCTTAATAAATAGTGATACTTTACATACCCTTTGACTGTATTGCTATATGAAAATTATCTTAATCTTTGTGATTTTCTACATTAGTAAATCACAATAATAATAGCCAACACGCAAATAGACATAAGTTAATATAATAAGTTTAATAAATAATAGTTTAAATAGTCATAATCTTCTATCCAATTGAGTATTCTTAAGTTGTTCCTTAAAACTTATCTATTAAGAATCCGTATCAATTATAAATATGTTCGATCGGAACTAAAACTTCCCCCCTATCTTGTATATTATTGTAAAATTGTATATTAATTGTAATAATTGTAAATAGAATAAATAAATAGTTAGTTATAGATTAAATCACGTTCCCTGTGTTCGAACCTGGACTTACTTATAAAGCTATATTCTATGATCAGGATAACACTTGCCTGAATTGTGTGATAATATTATTTAGTATTTCCTTATTTAAAACTTGTGATTATAATTGTCTATACTTAGCACACATCAAGTTTTTGGCGCCGCTGCCGGGGAGCGGTGTATTTTAATTAAACTAATTATTTAATCTGTATAAATTGTAAATTTTTGTATATATTTAAGTCAATCGAAAAATCAGCTCACCCATTGGGAGTACTAACAAAAACAAAGGTATAAGGAGAGTTCAACCCTACCTCTTTGATTTATCATATAAGAGGTAAGGTGCTTCTCGAAAGAAAAAGATTTTTAATAAGCTTCGCGCTGACCTATTTCTCCGCTTTTGTGTACAACCATTGGATCTACCGAGGACTTTTGACTAGATTTGTAAAATAACCTATTGTTGTAAATCTTTTTAATTGTATACATAATAACTAAGTAACTTACATTACTAATTAATATATGGTTCACAGTTTTTGGGATGGGTATTCTTGATCAATTATTCAGTTTTGAATTTGTTTTATTATTGAATTATGTTTTTAGTCTACAACAACCCGATCATGAACTATATTTATATTTACTAATCTACTAATTTTCTAGAATTTGATCGCAGATGATGGTATGATCCGGACATAACATCCATCAATTTTTATCTTTAGTTAGATTTTATTTTTCTTTTCTACTCTTTTTCTTTTTCTCTTACTTTAACAGGTATTTACCATGGATTGCATTCATGAGGATTTCAAAATTTCAATTAATGATCTTATATACCAAGTGACGATTGAGAATCAAGAGATTGATGAATAGATTTCGACCATCAATTGTATTAGCTACACAATTCCTGGAACAAGTACAAGAATGGAAGAAACCAAAACGAATGGCCATAGTCGAGGGAATTTCATTCAAGAACTTGAAGAGATGGATAATCAAATCAATAAGTATACTCAATTTTCTGAATCCTTATTTTCTAACAAAATTCTTAGTGAATTTAAACAGGAAGAAGATTTGACGGTAGATTGGTCGTTATCACCTAAATTTGATCACTACGATCCTGACGAGGAGATACTTGAATTGGAAAACCAGAATGGGGTGATGACAGAAGAGGAAATGATGACGACTATTGATGAATTTTTATCATTATACCCGGAGGTGAAACATTTTAAGGGAAATGATCAAACATTAGTAAGGATTGAAAAAGATAGCAAAGACAAAATTTGTGTTAATCATATATTAAACCATAATTGGATCAAAACACTGTTTATAGTGGAAATTCAAACGAAGGTTGAGTCTATACAACCAACGGGTGGAGTATCTGTAAGCACAAGTTTGCTTTTTCACCAATATGAAGATCCTTTTTGGCACTTCAAACGGAAAGAAAGTTTTTCGCAATTTTTGGAATATTATGGAGCATCTCAGAATGGACATTTACCTGCAATAAACGATAAGTATCTTCGAACTTTACTTTTAATAAATTTACATTTAAATGATAGTTATCGATATTACCATCCATGCTTTACACTAAGTGTGGGGA
This sequence comes from Pseudognaphalium luteoalbum, assembly GCA_963422505.1. NCBI lineage: Eukaryota > Viridiplantae > Streptophyta > Magnoliopsida > Asterales > Asteraceae > Pseudognaphalium > Pseudognaphalium luteoalbum. The sequence goes on from OY730193.1 coordinate 35,716,250, forward strand.
AAGTCACCAGATTTTTAGGTAAGTAAGGTTGGAGTCAAGCTAGTGACTCGAACAAAAACAAGCGCTTCTCGGGAGGCAACCCGTGCTTGTATATTTATGTATACTTATTAGGTGGATTTAGTTTAATTTTTAGTGTGGTTTAATTTAGATTAGTTTTTATTTTTAGTTTGTTATTAAGAATAGGAATAAGAAACCATAATTATTAGAAAACACTATTGGAATTAGATAAGGCTAAGTAAACAAAATATGATATAAAGGTCATTATTTTGGAAAACTGCTGCAAGCAACCAACCGGCGGTCGACATTGTTAACCGGCGGTTGGGCTGGTTTCTCAAGGTTTCGGCTAAATTGTTTTTAAATTGGGCTGATTCACATGGGCTTTTAAATTGAAATTTTTTAGCTACAATTACTTGGGCCTATTTTATGGAATAATGGATGGACTTTTATAATAAATTGGGATTTAAAAGATGAAGATTTGGACCAATTAAGTTTTTGGACTACATTGATTAATTACAATTGGGCCAAAAGATTAAATTTTTAAATTTATCATTTAAAAGAATTTGCCAACTACTATTTTGATCAAACAATGTGCTAAAAAGATTTTATGATTTTTAAATGTTGGGGTAGATTTTTAAATAAGCTTACTAATTTGGGTTTTGATTTTTAAATTGAGCTTGTTACAAGATGGTTTCTTAACAGATTAGGAGCTTCATTATAATCATGAGATGTAGACTTTAAGATTGTTGGATTAACATGTTAAATATATCTTTGGATCTTTAAAAACACTAAGAGGTAAAACTATATTTTTATTTGAGGATCCAGATAATGATTAGATTTTATTAGGTTATTTGATTGTAAGCACTAGATGATTAAATTGAAACACATAGCTTCAAGGATATTAGGCTATAAAATAGAGGTGCTAATAAACTAGTAGTTACTACAGGCCATTAAAATATATAAGATGTTTATAGGTTATTGCTTTGGGATGTAGATGGAATTATTTAATCGACGGTTGATAATGTCAACTGGCAGTTGACTTTATTAGAGGTTAACCTACAAACAGCAATGGTTTAAACTTTTGCTACATAATTAGCTTAAGCGGAATGACAATATTGACAATATTTAATAGTATATGGTTATGTGTTTCTTTCTTATTTTTAATATTTTATTTTTATATTATCTGGTATGTTTAATTTGTTTGTTTGTTTTGCTAGAATTTATAAGTACTTATGTGGCTGGTGTATAGTACAGCTGAACAATGCATTGAAATTTTTGGAAATTGAATAAGTTTATCTTATTAATTATGAACTTTGTGGGTGTGTTCTCTGGAAACCCTCACGAGACTATAACTCGTCCACTCGGGATACCGAGGGGTTTAAAGGCTTATTGCATAGGCTAAATGCAATCGTGATTAACTACGAAAATGTGGATATTGTATATTATTTTTCAAGAGATCAAGGAATCAACCAAGCAGAATTTTTCTTAGCCGATGATGAATTTTTAAATATTCAGTCAGGGGAGTTTTTCTGTTCCATTTTTTCTTTCCCTTACTCACTTTTGTTTATCATTTTTATACAATGAGGGCATTGTATAATTTAAGTGTGGGGATAGTGTTCATAAGAAAAATAATTTCTTTAATTATTTAAGTTTCTATTGTTCTTAATTTTTACCAAAATTTAAAAAAATTTAAGTGTATAACTAAGTATTTATTAGTTAGAATACTTTTGTTAAAAGTTTTGTTTTATATTTAAAAGTTTAGACTTTAATGTGGATTAACTGTTTTGTATATATAATGTAAGCTACTTAATAAATGAGTGATATATAGTTATATGATATGATGTACTAATAGGCAATCTATAGGAAAATTTCTGAATTTTAAGAAATTAATAAAATAATTTGTTTATTATTTTATGGTACATAATATGATGTATAATTAGATTTCTCATGCAATAATTTTATATATCTTTATATTTATATAAAAACATTTGGGGGTCTACTAATTATTTCCTCTGTTGTACGGAAGTACAAACCTGGTCTCTAATTAGTATTAGTATTCTTAAAATAAAGCAATAGGAAGAACAAATTCTTTCAAAATATAAATAAATAAAAATCAAACTAAGTTACTTTGTTGTACGGCTGTACAGACCTGTCACCGCTGGTTTGATTTAAAAAATTACTTTACCTGAATCAAGTTATGTAGCTCTGTTACATGAAAATGCAGACCTGTCACCAATGTTTTGATTCTTAAAAATGGATTTTATATATTTATTTGGAATATAAAAGTAAATTGCATGATTAAGTTTAAGAGTATATCATATATGAAAATCATAAGTAATATACATACTAATAATAAAAATGTATTCAGAAGTATAAATATAGATTGTTTAAAATGGATAAATATATTAGTAATCGTTCATGAACTATATATTGCACGAATAATAATAATAATTTTTATTTGTACATTATAGTTATCCATGTTAATTAAATTGTTAAAATTTTTAATTTATAAAACAGGTTTTTATTTTTGGTATTCTGATTTTTAAATATTAAGTTTGATGCTTATTTTAAATTTTATTCAGTATTCTACTTGAGGACAAACAGAACTTAAGTGTGGGGATATTTGATAAGCATCAAATAAATACTATATTTTATACTATTTATCCCTATATTTGTATACATTTTAATGCATTTATATGATTTTAGATACTTATTTTGTTAATATTTGCAGAAATGTATTTTAATTAAAGATTGGAGAAAAATGAACGAAAACAAGACCAAAACTGAAGAAATTGAAGCAGTTGAAGAAAAAAAGACTTAAACCTTAAAGAAATGAAGACTAAGATGATAATATTGAAGAAATGGGCCAAGAAAACAAGTTGAATCCGTTTAAGAAGAAAAAAAGTCCACATTGAAGCCCGAGCCCGTATTTGGAAGATTCTGGAAAATCAATCCAACCGGCGGTTGGATTAACCAGCCGGCGGTTGGCATTAGGGTTTCAAGTCGGTGGATGAACGCGGAGTTGGAGTGGGATTCAAGTTACTTCAACCGGTGGTTGGAAGTCCCAACCGGCGGTTGGGAGGTCGGCCAGAAAATCCATAAATAGAGGCTTAGTTTAGGCTTAACCATATACGATTCTGAGAATAAAAAGTCGAAAGTTAGGGTTTTAGGTCGACTATAGGTACGAATTTGGAGGCTAAGGAGCTAGAGTTTGAAGGTTTTTAACCCTAGGAAAAGCTAGTTCGTCAATTGGTTCAGTTTCTTTATCCTTGTAACTTTATTAATCTTTTGGGTTATTTTGGATATTGTTTATTTGAATTAATTGCTTGTTAGATTTTCATTATGAATATTTAAATGTATGTTTATTTAGTTTATTATATGAATTATATGTTTATGTTGGAACTATATTATTAAATATTGTTATGCAAGAATTCTGTGTTATATTATATTAATGATCATAATTAACTGATTTATAGATAAACTTTATTAATCTTTTGTGTTTTTAAATTAAGTGATTATGTTTCATTAAATGTTAAATAGCATTGTAATTCAACCGACTCAGGAATTGTATCAATAATATGTTGATAGATCTTAATAAATAGTGATACTTTACATATCCTTTGACTGTATTGCTATATGAAAATTATCTTAATCTTTGTGGTTTTCTACATTAGTAAATCACAATAATAATAGCCAACACGCAAATAGATATAAGTTAATATAATAAGTTTAATAAATAATAGTTTAAATAGTCATAATCTTCTCTCCAATTGAGTATTCTTAAGTTGTTCCTTAAAACTTATCTATTAAGAATCTGTATCAATTATAAATATGTTCGATCGAAACTAAAACGTCCCCCCTATCTTGTATATTATTGTAAAATTGTATATTATTGTAAAATTGTATATTAATTGTAATAATTGTAATTAGAATAAATAAATAGTTAGTTATAGATTAAATCACGTTCTCTATGTTCGAACCTGGACTTACTTATAAAGCTATATTCTATGATCAGGATAACACTTGCCTGAATTGTGTGATAATATTATTTAGTATTTCCTTATTTAAAACTTGTGATTATAATTGTCAATGCTTAGCACACATCAACCCCGCCAAGGGTTGCCACCCCTGGGACCCCGCTAACCAGGGGCGCTGCCCCCGAACCCCCGTCACTTAAAGTTTACAAATGCTTTGAAGTATAACACCTTTCAAAAATCAAATAATAATATGAGATTATTATTACAAACAAATCACCAACGAGTCGTACACGTTTTTCAAAACACAATCAAATCAACCAAGTCGTAGTAACTTGGACAATTCAATCAACCAAATCGTAGTAATTTGGACATTCTAAGTTGGACGAACAACTACAAGGGCAGTCTTTCGAGATGCCTACTCATGTTATAACCATCGCGTGTCTTGGACACCCTCAGGTTACAAGTCTTCGGACATCAATTCACCGCTAATCAATTCAAGTTTATTAAGTTAAATACTCAAGGCTTAGGTGAGTCTCATAGCCCCTATTTTACGGTTTTCATCTGGGGTGTGATTACATTGCTCGTTTTATTTTACAATATGAACGCAAGTACAATACAAATTAAATACTACATGAGTTGGTTTCACTAATCATTTCAAAGCCCTCCACAACATAGTTTGGTAATACATCTGTAGCGTGAATGTCAGTATATGATATCATATAGGATTGACAATCCTCGTCCGGGTTAGCACGCACTAACTGGTCAAACGGACGTATTAGCATTTGGGAAGGAGAGTGTAGATTAGGCATTCGTAGGAGGCAACTCAGTTAGGTTTCCTTAATTGGACCTAATGCTCAAGTTAAGCTCAGACTATGTGCTCATGGCTATATAACTTTTATTTTGCTTGATTGCATTTTTAACTCAATTAAATCTTACGGTTCATACATATATGTGTTGCCATACAAACCTGTGAGTTCACCAGCGTTTCGCTGAACGCTTTTAGCATGTATCACAGGTACTCAGCAGTAGGTTGGCTGCCCAAACAGGAATCATTAGCTCGAGTCTCCATGCAAACAAATCAGAGATTTAATTGCATTATTATATTTTGTATAGATTAATTATGTAATGTAAATCTCTCAATTTCAAGTAACTGAGCTAATGTAAACAGTATTTTGATGCAAACTTTAGTTTTTATCAATACAATGTAAAAACGATGCATTTAGTGGTCGTTCATTATATCTTATGTGCACTGTGTATATTGATTAGTCGCACCCCGACCCAATTCGCTTCCGCAACCTAAATTTAGGGGTGCGACATCGCGTCCCGGTATTATTTCGGATAGTCCTTCGACAATAAGGACGGTTCTCCCCCTTCACAAGGAGAGGACTTCACAACATGACCTATCGGGGCGCATCAAATTTTTGGCGCCGTTGCTGGGGTCTACAACGACCGATTTTAGGAATTTAGTTATCTTAGTTATTTAGCGATCCTTTCGGAAGATCAATATCATCCGAAAGTTCCTATTCCATTCTTTCCTTTTTCGTATCCTTTCCTTTCCAAAACTCTCTTTTCTACTAAACCCAAACTTCCATCAGCCATGACGAATCGTATCACTCTCGCTTCAACCTTCAAACCACTACTGGAGGGAAGAGGAGGACCTATCGTGTTACCAGCTTACGAAAACTTCGAAATTAAACCGACAATTATCAAATTACTTAAAAACCTTCTGCCAATTTCACGGTTGTCCGCTTGATGATCCAAACTTACATTTGGACAGATTCATCAATCTTTCTGACTCTTATGAGCAATCAGGAACTTCCAAAGACATCGTTCGACTCTATCTTTTTCCCTATTCTTTATCTTCACATGCTCTGGCATGGTTTGATGAACTCGAAGCCAATTCGATTAATACTTGGGAGGAGTTGGCTACTAAGTTTATGGCTAAGTTTTTCCCTCCTTCCAAACAAACCAAGCTTAAAGATGACATCATCAATTTCCACCAAGGAAATGATGAATCGTTATTTTCAGCATGGGAACGATTTAAGAAATTGCTTAATAGATGTCCGAATCATTAGTTGGTTAAGACGAATCTTATCTGCATATTCTATAACGGTCTAGACCCTCATCACAAATAAACCATCGATGCTGCTTCGCTAGAAAACTTCATGACCCACACCTCAGAAGAAGCATGAAAGCTAGTTGAACTAATGGTGATGCATCAACATGACTAGGAGTGTGGAGTAACAACCGATGAAGTAAGGAGTACTTCCGATCCAACCTTAGAAGCTTTGCGAAATCGAATCGACAATCTTACCAAAGTCTTCAAGGTTCTACAAGACTCTTCTAAACCTCAATGGAGGAATGATTCCCAAAAATTTACCCTTCGCAAAGGTACGGAAGAAATTCTTGTCACAACTCTAAAAAGCCCTGAAATGTGCTTTCATTCTAAATCTTTTATTCAACAGCCAACCAACACCCCACCTATTAAACGTCTATCTACTTTGCCCTCCACTCTATCCGATTCCTCCTTGAACTCTCAACAACAATATAAGGAAACTTTGACTAACTTCATGATTGAACAAATTAACGTAAACAAACAAGTAATAGATTTTTAAGATAAAACTGATGCTTTACTTAAAATCTCCGAAGATTTAATCAAAAACCTGGAAGTTAGTTTTAAACAACTGTTTTCAAAAGTTGAGGAGAGCCAAAGAGAAATCGCGATTAGTAACATTGTCTATCTTTCATCTTATGAGCATGATGACATCTTAGTTGTTACTAGAGGAGGCAAAGAAACCAGAGTTGAACAATCCTCGGATAATCCTTCAAATAAACTTCCCACTTCCACCGAACCATCTACTGATCCAATGCCTAGTGATACCCCTGTCACTACACCAGATCTAGTATCCTCTCAAGCTCCAGAATTCATTCCGCGTACTCGAATACCCCTTCCTGGTAGGCTTAAGAAGGAGAATCAGGAAGCGCAGTTTGGGAAATATCTAGAGATATTTAAAATTCTGCACTTAAATGTTAGATTATTAGATGCTTTAGTAGAAATGCCTAGTTGTGAAAAATTCTTCAAAGAACTCATTTCCAACACAGAAAAGTTAAGACAGATAGTTAGTCTACTTGATAAACGCCAAAATGTACTATATTGTAGTACTAATTCACCCCGTTTTTGATAGGTTTCTAATGCATTTTGTATGAATAAGATAGTTCTTTCATTCATATTTGCATTTAGGAGTTTAATCGGAGCTTGGATCGAAAAGAAACAGAAAATGAGCTTATTGCGAAGAAAAGTTGCTAAGGGAATTAAACAATAGACATGAGAAGATTAAATGAAGAAAAGAGGCTAAGAGAGTGAAGATAGGCAATATTGGATTGTAATAGGTGTATATGTAGCTTGAATCGGAAAGAGAACGAAAGATGAGCTGAAAATGAAGAAAAGTGTAAAAGCTGAGTTTTCAGATATGCTGTTCCTATTTTGGCCATAACTTCTTCATACGAACTCCGATTGGGGTGATTCAACTTAGAGAATTTAGCTAACAGACGGGGCTACAACTTTCGTTTGGGCCGCTTTTAGTGAAAAGGCATCCATACGGCGTATGGATTAATCCATATGGCGTATGGATTGAAAATGGGCTGAAAAAAGATAACGTGGGCTGGACTTTATGGGATTTTACATCCATGCGCCGTATGGATCACTTTTCCAGCCATTTAAGTTCGATTTTAGGGTTTTCAATTCATAACTTTATATTACAAACCCTAATTCGACCAGAGACGACCAGAAGAGGTTTTTCCCCATTTTGGGAGCAAATCGATGGCGGTTTAGAGGCGTAAAAAGCTAGGATCGATTCCTATCGATTCTATGTCATTCGGTTCACGATTCGTTTTGCGTATCATCTTCCGATTTCAATTCTAAACATGTCTATGTGTTTTGTTTTGGGATATGAATATGATTTTGTATAATTGAATGATGAATTAGATTATGTATATTGTTTAGTTTAATAATCTTTGATAAAAAAGAAATTAAAAAGTTCAAAATTTTTATTTTTAAAAAATGTTTTGTATAAAATTGTTTATATGTTAATTATATGTATATGTTTGTCATATAGTTTAATATTTAATGGAGCGAAGATTTTGAATCTGGTTTGCACAGACTATCAACCGGTGGTTGTGCGCACCAGCTGACGGTTGGAAGAGCTGTTTTTGCAACAAGATTCTGTTGTCTTCTCTGTTTGTTAATAAGTAGTTTTAATTTTTAGTTATTTTATATTTTGTTTTCTTGTTCTATTTTTGTTTTCTTGATTTTGTTTGCAGTTTTGAACTTTGTGGGTGTGTTCTCTGGAAACCCTTACGAGACTATAACTCGTCCACTCGGGATACCGAGGGGTTTAAAGGCTTATTGCATACGCTAAATACAATCGTGATGCCTACGGAAGTGTGTTGTTGTATATTTTTTAGAATCAGATCAAGAAAGCATTTTTCTTCAATATCAGGGGAGTTTTCTGTTCACTTCTTTTCTATTCCCTATTTTACGATTCCTTGTTTTGCAATGAGGACATTGCTTTATTTTAAGTGGGGGATGGGGGAAAAGAAGTTTGATTGTCCTGAGTTATAAATCGATAAATATTGGTAGACTAAAGGTGTAAGACATTCTATGTTAGTCATTTTTCAGCCCAAATTTTTATTTTAAAAATGTATTCTCTTTAAGTTTAGAAAATCTTGTAACAAATCTGGAAAATTTAAAGGATAATTTGAACTTAATTTTTAAGATATTAGATAGTTCATCATGTGATGTATAGATAGGCAATCTATGTATAAGTTGTTGAGCTATTAAATATAATTAATGTAAGAAGTATGCGATATTCTGAGAGGAACTTTAGCAATTTATGACTTTAATCTTAATTCTTATATATGATAGTGTGCGATATGCCATAATTTTGGAATTCAATTAATATCATTTGGGGATATACTGGGTGTTGTTTCCTCTGTTGTACGTAAGTATAGACCTGGTCTCCGCCAGTATATTTATAGAAAAAAGAGCAAAAAGAGTTTAAAATAATTTATGATTTAAAAATGTAGTCAAATTATGTTGCTTTGTTGTACTAAAGTACAGACCTGCCACCAATGGTTTTACTAAAAAGTTATTATGCTAAACCAAAGTCAAGTTATGTCACTCTGTTGTGTTAAGGCACAGACCTGTCACCAATGTCTTGACTTGAAAAATGATTATTTTAATTGGATATCCATAATATGTGTTATATTAGCACGTTATATGTATGAGAGTATTTTGCTATTGGGAATCAAGGGTAAAGCTGCTAGAATAATAATAAGTCAAGCTCAATTCCTGAAATATAAATTGTTTAGGTGGACAACAATATCGATAATCCTTGTGAGTTATCTTTTATACCTAATAATAATGCATAAAAACTTGGGTTTCCTAGAAGAGTTTCTTGGTTGATAAATTTTAAAGTTGAATTATTTTTAAGTTAAAAATTTGGTTTGCGAAATGCTAGCTTGTTTGTAAGTCCTAACGCGCCCTTGTTTGCCTACTAAATTTTATCGTTTATAAGTTTTAAATCGATAGTCTACTTGAGGACAAGTAGAATTCAAGTGGGGGATATTTGATAAACGCCAAAATGTACTATATTGTAGTACTAATTCACTCCGTTTTTGATAGGTTTCTAATGCATTTTGTATGAATAAGATACTTATTTCGTTCATATTTGCATTTAGGAGTTTAATCAGAGCTTGGATCGAAAAGAAACAGAAAACGAGCTTATTGCGAAGAAAAGTTGCTAAGGGAATAAAACAATAGACATGAGAAGATTAAATGAAGAAAAGAGGCTAAGAGAGTGAAGATAGGCAAGATTGGATTGGAATAGGTGTATATGAAGCTTGAATCGGAAAGAGAACGAAAGATAAGCTGAAAATGAAGAAAAGTGTAAAAGCTGAGTTTTCAGATATGCTATTAGTATTTTGGCCATAACTTCTTCATACGAACTCCAATTGGGGTGATTTAACTTGGAGAATTTAGCTAACAGACGGGGCTACAACTTTCGTTTGGGCCGCTTTTAGTGAAAATGCATCCATACGGGGTATGGATTAATCCATACGGCGTATGGATTGAAAATGGGCCGAAAAAAGATAATGCGAGCTGGACTTTATGGGCTTTTACATCCATACGCCGTATGGAAATTCCATACGCCGTATGGATCACTTTTCCAGCCATTTAAGTCCGATTTTAGGGTTTTCAATTCATAACTTCATATTACAAACCCTAATTCGACCAGAGACGACCAGAGGGGTTTTTCCCCCATTTTGGGAGCAAATCGATGGCGGTTTGGAGGCGTAAAAAGCTAGGATCGATTCCTATCGATTCTATGTCATTCGGTTCACGATTCGGTTTGCGTATCATCTTCCGATTTCAATTCTAAACATGTCTATGTGTTTTGTTTTGGGATATGAATCTGATTTTGTATAATTGAATCATGGATTAGACTTATTGTTAATTGTTTATTTTAATAACCTTTGATTATGAATGTTTGAAGGTTATAATTGTGTTTTGAATGAATTATTTGATTGAAGATTGTTATGTTATTTGTGAATCCTTCTTTATTGGTGATTATTAGTTGCTATTACTTAACGTGGTTAATAGTGTCATTGAGATTGAGTTTCTTTGATGTTATTGATTATTGATGATTATGAATCTAGGTTTATGATCATTGCTAAATAGATTTAGTTTGATAGGTTAAGATAATAGTAACTAATCAATCTAAAATGAATGAGCTAATAAGTAATTATTAGAAGGTATTGTTGAGTCATACCACGAGAATTAATCGTAACAAGTTGTGAATACTTAATGCACAATCTAGGGAAAAGCACACAATAGAGCACCATCCTTGTGACATCGGATCGATGTTTAATATGGAACCCTAGATTGTAAATATTAGTTGGACTCGAAACGTTGGCTAATAAACATTTAACTTGGATTCTTTGATTAGTATTTAAGTTAATATGAAAGAATTCACAATCAGACAATCAAAACACATGAACCGGATAATATGAACCTAAGTGTGAAGACTCTAATAAATTACATGTCTATCTCCAATTGTTTATCTGTTCCTCTTATCTTATTTTATGTTGTTTGGTTTAGTGAATTAGTTCATCTTGAACGTTCGTACGGAACTAAAACATACCCCCTATCTTACTGCTTTATTAGTTTAGTTAATAATTTCAATTTAATTGAATAACATCGTTCCTGTGTTCCTGTGTTCGACCTGGACTTACCATAGCTATACTATTATGATCGGGTATTGTTGCCTGGTTGTGTGATAGTAGTGATTGGTATATCCTGTACTTAATAAATTATAAAACTAGACGCTTTCACACGCATCACTACCCTTAGATGCTTAATGTTCTGCAATCATGCTTCATGGCCTTTCACCAAAACTAGGAGATACTGGCCATTTCACTATTCCCTGTTTACTTCAAAATCTCCAAGTTAGTAATGCCTTAGCTGACCTAGGTGCTAGTGTCAACCTTATGCCTTACTCACTCTATAAGAAACTAGGATTAGGAGAATTGCTACCCACTCACATGACCATCCAATTAGCAGATAGATCAGTTAAACTCCCTCGGGGGATTGCTGAAGATATTATGGTCTGAGTAGGTAAATTTGTCTTCCTAGTTGACTTTGTCATTATGGATATTGAGGAAGATGCCCACGTTGCCCTCATCCTTGGTAGACCTTTCCTAAATACTACCAAGGATGTTATTGACGTAAATGAAAAATGTTTAAAACTGAGGGTCGGAATGGAGGAAGTCACCTTTAATGTCGATAATTTGATGAAACAACCTTTGGGAGAAGATCTTGGTCTTGTGGATACCATGCAAGAAATATACGACGAGCATTTGGAAGAGATTCTAGCAGTTAGAAGTCATGATCCTTTTCCCAACACAGTCATCACTACAAGGAAACTATGCCATGACGATATCGGACTCTGCTCAGCTATCTCTGACGAAACAACACACTCTAGAGATATACTATTTCCCTTGTCTGAAATGAAGTATCATCTTGCACCGCCTAACAGCCCTTTCACGAACAAACCTTTCGTTGTTGTTCCTTTAAGCGAAGGCATTCCTATACCTCTCTTAAAGAGAAATCAAACCGATTCGTCTCCTTCAGTAGCTGAAATTCTCAAATCTTTTGAGGAGATGGAATCAAGAACCTCAGCTGAGCCACAACTATCTGAAGGCCGTGTGCCACAAAATCCTGAAATCACCATAAGTACATCTTCAACAGCTCAATATCAGAGGTTTGCATTCACTGAAAACAACGATATCATCTTTACTGAAGACAATGCAACCTCCTCATCATCTACAAGCAAATACGAACTGAAGAAGAATTCACTCTCTAATGAGACATAATTAGTAGAGATAGCATCAGCCACTGCAGCCGACTCATCTCCAAATGAACCAGAGTTCCAAACGGAGTATGATGAATTACAGAGAGACGAGATTGCTCGAATGAAGCCTTCCATCGAAGAACCACCAGAATTAGAGCTGAAGGAACTACACTCTCATCTGGAGTACACTTTTCTTGAGGGAACCTCGTATTTACCTGTTATAATTGCAAAAGGTCTTACACCCGAAGAGAAAGCAAAACTCATCCAAGTATTGAAGTCACATAAGAAGGCGATTGCATGGAAAATCTCTAATATACAAGGGATTAGTTCAAACTAATGCACTCACAAGATACTCATGGAGAACAACTTCAGGCCTTCGGTACAGAGACATAGGAGAGTTAACCCGAAAATTCAAGATGTGGTCAAGAAAGAGGTTATCAAACTCTTGGACACTGGCTTGATCTATCCTATTTTAGATTCTCCATGGGTCAGCCCAATTCAGGTTGTCCCCAAGAAAGGAGAAATGACAGTTATTGCTAACGATGATAATGAGCTTATTCCAACATGAGCCATCACCGGATAGAGGGTATGTATCGACTATCAAAAGTTGAACGAAGCCACTCAAAAAGTTCATTTCCCTCTACCGTTCACCGATCAAATGTTGGAGAGATTATCAGGAAACAAATTCTACTGTTTCCTCGATGGTTTCTCTGGCTATTTTCATATTCCTCTCGATCCAAAGGACCAGGAAAAGACGACATTCTCCTGTCCATATGGAACTTTTGCTTATCGACGTATGCCTTTTGGGCTATGCAATGCACCTGCAACATTCCAAAGGTGTATGGTAGCAATATTCCATGACATGATTGAACAATGCATGGAGGTATTAATGGATGACTTCTCAGTCTTTTGAGACTCCTTCACTTCTTGTCTTTCCAACCTTGAAAGAATGCTAATCCGATGCAAAGAATCCAATCTCATCTTAAACTGGGAGAAGTGCCACTTTATAGTGAAGGAAGAAATAGTTTTAGGACACCGAATATCAAAGTCTGGGATTGAAGTTGACAAAGCCAAAGTTGAGACTATTGCCAAACTTCCGCCACCTACTTCTGTTAAAGCCATTCGCAGTTTTCTAGGTCATGCCGGATTCTACCATCGCTTTATTTAGGATTTCTCTAAGATATCTCGACCTATAACACACCTTCTTGAGAAGGATACTCCGTTTGTCTTTTCAGACGATTGTCTGAAAGCTTTCCACACTCTAAAGGATCAGCTCATACATGCACCAATCATGGTTGCTCCTGACTGGAGTCTCCCATTTGAGATCATGTGCGACGCCAGTGACTTTGTTGTTGGAGCTGTCTTAGGGCAAAGGAAGGAAAAGCAGTTTCAGCCAATATACTACGCAAGCAAGACACTCACCGATGCTCAAGAGAATTACACTACTACAGAAAAGGAGCTGCTTGCGGTAGTATTTGCTTTTGATAAATTTCGTTCTTACTTAATCTTGTCCAAAACTATTGTCTATACAGATCACTCAGCCTTGAAGTATCTTTTCAAAAAGCAAGACGCTAAACCAACACTACTTCGATGGATTCAGCTTCTCCAAGAATTCGATATAGAAATCAAAGATAAGAAGGCGCAAAAAAACGTCGCAGCAGATCATCTTAGTCGATTGGAAAATCCATCGATGGAAAATATTGATGAAAAAGAAATTCAAGACCAATTTCCTGAAGAACAACTAATGAATGTCGGAGGCTACTAGAAGGGATCGCAATTAACTCATAACCCTTGGTACGCAGACTACGCAAACTATCTGGTTGGAGGAATTGTGCCAAAAGGAATTCCCACCTCTAGAAATTGCAAATTCTTCAAAGACATTAAAAATTACTATTGGGATGATCCATACATGTTTGAAGTTTTTCCGGACCAAATCATTAGAAGATGCGCAGACGAGAGGGAGGCAAGGAACATTCTCCACCAGAGTCACCACGGACCCACCGGAGGACATCATGGAGCAAATATGACCGCAAGGAAGGTATACGATTTTTGCTTCTACTGGCCGACCATATTCAGAGACGCTCACGACCTGGTAAAACGTTGTGATGCTTGCCAAAGGTTTGGAACTATCTCACGAAGGAGTGAAATGCCACTTACTAACATCCAGGCCTGCGAGATCTTTGACATATGGGAATTGGAATTCCTGGGACCATTCCCAAAGTCCTACGGAAAAGATTACATTCTAGTAGCTGTCGATTATGTTTCTAGATGGGCCAAGGCATAAGCATTTCCTACCAATGACTCCCGAGTAGTGATTAAGTTCCTCTAGCAACTCTTTTCTCATTTTGGAACTCTAAAAGCGATCATCAGTGATGAACAGAGCGCTTAAAAGAATTTTAGAACGAACCGTGGTCAATCATAGAAAAAAGATGGGCCGAAAAGCTAGACAATGCTCTATGGGCGTTCAAAACTGCATACAAGTCGCCATTAGGGACCACGCCTTACATACTAGTATATGGGAAAGCGTTTCATCTGCCGATAAAGTTGGAATACAAGGCTTACTGGGCATTGAGTTACTGCAATTTAGACCCTTCTACAATAGGATCACTCGCAAGATGCAGCTGAATGAACTAGCCGAATTGAGAGACCAAGCATACGACATGATTCCAAACTCAAGTATTCTAGAGTCAAACCTGGAGATAAAGTTCTTCTCTACAATTCGCGCTTTAAAAAGTTTTTCAGGCAAATTCAGATCAAGGTAGAGCGGACCATTCGTGATATCAAAGGCCTTTACCCTTGGAGCAGTCGAACTAGAAGCGTCGGACGGTAATTTTAAAGTTAATGGCCACCGCTTAAACATTGAAGACTTTCCTTCCAGTGAGGAAGTCTATATCTTTGAACCCCTTTGAGCCGACAAAGTAGGTTAAAGAGTCAAGCTAGCGACTCGTTAAACAAGGGCTCTTGGGAGGCACCCCATTGCTTATCTTAGAATAGCTTTTCATTTCCTAGTTTATTTTATATTTAGTATCATCATCTCTTAAGTAATATTGCAGGATAAGCTAAATACCTAACAACACTATGCTCTTTCATATACATCAGAGATAAGTTTTATTATGCTTATAGAAATGCAAATGATCGGATGGCTAAAAATTTCAAATAAAATAATCTTTCAAAGTCATCTGATTCTGTTGCATTTGTATAAACTTATAAAATATAGCATTACTTGTATTATTTTATGTTTCAGGATGGACGCTTCAGTTGAAACCTCAGGACACACTGCTCAGACTCAACAGAAGAAAAAGAAGAACCGCAGAGGAAAGAAGAAGACCACTGTCCCAGAGGAGCATGTGACAGACGTGTCTACCCCAGTGCTCGATTATGGAGTTACCGCAGCAGATCCGGTTGTGACTTGGGCTATACTCTGAGAGATCTCCATCCAGCATGACTCCTACTCTGACATTAGGGAGAGGGTTAGACTCCCGAGACTTCCTGATTAGTCTTTCAGACTTGGTCGAGGTCCTGGAAAATCTCTCCCTCCATGGTCATTCTTCCCAGCTGCCCCCACTACAGAGCCTACTCTTCTGGCTATTGCTGTTGCACCTCCAGTGCATTCTGAGACACCTCCAGATCTCCCTGATGCATCCATGATGCCTGGTTTCACTGCTGCCACATCACCTACTTCTGTTCCAGACAGTGACGCACTTGCAGCATTTGACCCAGACATGGATGATTTGCTAGATGACTTTTAGTTTATTTTATTACTTTATGTTTTATATATGTTAGACTTTTATGTTGTTGAACTGTGACTCGATATTTATGGTATTGCATAACTTAGCTTCGTAAGAAATGGATGAGCATTAAACAGACACTGGTCCACAGATCCAGCAGATCACTAGCATCACTCCTTCACGAATCTGGTCCTAAATCCAGTATTCTTCATCCGTAGGGAAGTACCTCTCCTAAAACCCTTCTAACTTCTATGTAACTTAGATATACTTATGCCCACTTAAACCTCTAAGTGTGGGATCCTCCATACTTAATAACTTTTAAATTCACGTTTTTCCTAAAGTAAAACCCTAAGTGTGGGATTCTCCCTACTTAGTGTAGAAACATTGAGGGCAATGTTTATTTCTAAGTGTGGGATAGTAGTATCTCGTCTAATTATCTGTCAAGTTGATTTAGAAACACGCAAGTCCTCAAATGAATTTTTCAAATTTTTATTTTGCCAAAATTTTCAAAATATTTAAACTTTTTTGAGTCATAATGTAAGAAAAAGTACATATTTTTTTACAAGTATTCAAAAGTTGGTAAAAGAGGTCGAATCATGTCGGATTCATAACAAATTTTAAGATGAGGATCTAAGAGGGGCATCGCACGACTGGACACATATAACCTATTTTTTGCGGTGAGGAATTTTTGAGCCTTATAAGCATTCATTTTAAATGCTTCACTATTCGTTTGTTGTATGTGATCGGTGCACGCATTCCTGAATTAGAACTTGCCACGGGTATACGTGTCGAAATCACATTGACGGGTGTCATACGTGACATAGGTGCAATTAGAGGACCTTGACATTCCTTAGTATTAAACCCCATTTCAACGTATCTCTTTCAAGCTCAAAACCCTTCCAACACTTATTTTTAGTGTTGATGATCCGCCTAGAGAACCCTGTTAAGCCTTAGCCTTTCATTTCTTTCAAACCCACATTTTAAACCCACTCATTCCCATACCTACCAAAAACTTATCTTCGAATTTTTAAATATTTTTGAAAAACGTAATTTAGGTATTCTTTTTGTTTCTACCCCAAAATCATAAATTTCATGTTTACTTCAAAATTCTCGCGTGCGTTTTCATGATTAATATTTAAAGAGTCGAGAATCTTGTGCTGCGAAAAATTGGCACCAAGTAAAAATTTGAAAGTTACAAAGGATTGAGAAAAAAATGAAAGAAAGAAAGGATGTCAAAAAGGCAAGAAAAAGAATACAAGAAAAAAAATCCCTTAGAAGAATTTATAAGCCCAAAAGTATAAATAATGCTAAGTGCTTCAAATCTCCCGAAAACTCTGATTCTTGAAAAATATAAATCCTCCGTGTATTTCCAAAAGATAGAAGTCGGAACAACTATCTTCTTCCCTTATCGTTATCCGTTTCCGTTTTCATTAAAAAGTATGTCTAAATAGAAATTTTCATGAGTTTTAAAGGTCCCGAGATTAGTCAAAACCCCTTAAACCCAAAATCCACATTTATCCATACCCTTTAACCCTCACCAAACATTATAGCCCACTTGAATGTCCTCTGATAATTAGTACCGTTCTGATCTAAGTGGTGGAGATATGATCCTTGGGCAAGCCTATGACGACGAATGTTGCATGACTATTATTTGAGCGATTTTTCATTTGGCTTAGGATAATCGGAAACCCGATACACTTGTGTGAATTGAGTGACCACCGGTGAGATTTCCCAGTCGTGTATATTCCATAATTTTGAGATTGAAAGTTTTCCTAAGTAAATCATCTTGAAAACCTTTGGATACTTCATGTGAACATCTCTTCTTTATCTAAACAGGCAAAATACTTGTTTTCAATCTGTATAATTTCTTCGTTGAGGCGTTAAAGGAAAGTTTTGGTTGATAAGATTGTGAGTTTGCTTGATGACAAATAAAAGTCTAAGTGGTGGGATATTTGATGACACGCAAAAAGTCAAGTTTTTACGTGCATTATTCTCACCGTTTTAGTCCAATTTGTGATGAAAATATCCGAAATGGACGCTTTATCACTAAAATTCATCACATGGGCTAAAATGTAGACAATGTTTCAAAAATAAACTAAAATGGTCAAAAAACACGATAAATCCAATGAAAACGATCATAAGCATTCTCGTTCACTCGTTTAAGCACTCTTTGAGCTACACTTAGAATTATGACCTCTAACTTATGTCATTTTCTTTGTTAGGAAATTACGAATGCGTGAGTGTGAGAATCACTCAAAACAGATAAACGACAAAGAAGTTACGCAAAAACGAAGAACCGAAGGACCGAGATACGGGCAAACCAGGCCGTATACGGGTGGATTGATCCATATACGGCCAAGCACAGACCGTATACGGCCTGTACAGACCGTATACAGCCTGCACAGACTGTATACGGCTTGTGCCAGTCGTATACGGCCTAATTTGCCCGTATATGGTTGGTGTTTGCCCGTATTTGCCCTAGTTTGCCCGTATACAGCCAAAACGACCCGTATCTCGTGTTTGGGCAATAAAAATGAGATTTTTATACGGGTGGGCAATAAGGTTGGAAAATTGAAGGTCCAAATATAGGTCAAGGATACGGCTTGGCATTTTCTATATATATGGGGCATCACCTCACCATTTCAACACATTCACACATCCAAACATAACACACACTTCACACTTCTATCTCTATTCTCTCTCTAGAAATAATTAGATTAGTTTAGTTAGTTGGTAGAGTAGAAGCTTCAAACTTGTATGTAACGGAGGTGCTCCGAGACTGCGATTATGCAAGATTTGTATTTACGCTTCGTCGGGTTTATTATAATTCTCTTGTTATTTTTAAATATGTTGTGTTGTTGCTATGCTTATTTAGAAATACTTGTTAGATTTATTGCCATGCTAAGCTAGAAAAATATGTATTTTCTATGATAGTCGTATGCTAGGGTAGTTATGCTTTAATCATGCGGCTACTCTGTCTGTATGTTATTAATATGTATTAGAATTTATGAATTGAATCTCAAATGTTTATCTATCCAACTTATGTTGTGGTTTGTAACCTACTACTAGATTTGGCCAATTGCTAGTGGTATGCCGCTTATTATTTTGTATCTGATGATCGTTGAACTCGACATGGCCGGTGTTCTCCTGGTTGAAATACACTGGAGGGAGACACGAAGCGTAGGATTAGAGATAGATTAGATTCACGTCATATAACAAATGTTTTAGAGAAAACTTTCGGAACATTTATGACTTGACCATTTATCCAGGTACTCTGCATGAAATAACTTGATCCTGTTATGCTGCTCTACTGCATGTTCTTGTTTGATTGTTGCTTTAGGGTTTACATGCTAGTATCACTTGTGATGTTGGATATATGATTAAGTTTTCTGATATGAATTAATTGCATACACCAATTTAACATGCTTAAAATAGTTATGATGATTTATATGAAATAATGATGAACAATTTAAACAGCCGTTAGACCAGACCATCCCAACTTGTTCTGGTAGGAAACCCCTGTTCATGTTTTCGTTTATTCAACAATTCATGCCATGATTCGGATATCTCAAATGTTCAAGATTGGGGAACAAGACTCGAGGATGGTTGTTGGTTAAATTGGTCACTACATTTGGGACAACTTCCGGTGTAGTGTACTCTTCATAGCTATTATCTGTGTGACATGTTATTTATCTGACTGCGGACAACTCTACATTAGATAGATAATAGGCTAGGAGTTGTGGCTCTTTAGGAAATATATGACCAAGTCCAGGATAGACAACAAGGAATCTCTAATGTAGGAACGGAAATACCGTAATACAACTGAATACCTGGTATAGCATTGGAAACACCTCTAGTGTAGTACAAATATGTGGAAGCCATGGAAATGTTGTAGGTAGAATACTTTGTTATCATTGGATGTTCTAAGTACGTCTGTTGAATCCTCTGTCCATCATCCTAACAAATGCCCTAACCAAAATAAATACCCCTAAAATAGCATATGTGATTGTCATAGTAAACACATGCGTTTAATCTGTAGTTCTCGTAGACACCTCACCACTTATCACCTTTACTTTACTTTAGTTTTAGATTAGATAAGTTAGAAAACCAAAACAAAACCCCTATCAACTCTTGAAAACCATCTAAATTACAAAAGATAATTGAAGTCCTTAATCCCATGTCTGTTGTAGTTTGAAGAACGACCCTAGGTCATACCTATCGCTGTACTCACCCATAGCTTTAGTATACTTAGGCCTAGCAAATATAAAATATAAAACTCCACCGATTGTGTCTCGGTATTGTTTCGGTTAGTCCTTCGACGACAAGGACGGTTCTCCCCCTTCACAAGGAGAGGACTTCGCAACCTGACCTATCGGGGCACATCAAGTATTATTATTTAAATAATATGATATAATAAAAATCGTAAATGGTCCTTTAGTTCCAGACTATTTGAATTAAAAGAATTAGTAATTTACATACATACATACATACATACATACATACATACATACATACATGCATCCATACATGCATCCATACATGCATCCATACATACATCCATACATACATACATACATACATACATACATACATACATACATACATACATACATACATACATACATACATACATACATACATACATACATACATACATACATACTGTTGGGATATGAGCTGATTTGATTAAGTATTGAAGTGAAGTGCTAGCCACTGTTAGCTTTGTTGACTAGCCACTGTTAGAAGAGTTGGAGAACTAGCCACTGCTAGTATTGAAGGCTGCCACTGTTAGAAATATGTATTTGGTTTTTGTATAAAGTTAACCACTGTTAAGTTATAATTTATCATAGCCACTGTTGGTGTAAACTTATAAGTCAGTTGAAGGTTGTTAGAGTTATTTATAGGATAGATTAGAATACCATAATAACTAGAGATTATGTAGGACTCTATGCATTATAAATAGAGATCCTTAGACCTAGAATAGGTTAACATTGAATACGCAGCTTCAAGATTTTCTGTATTCATCTTATATCATTAATAAGATTGAAGCTTTTAATATTAATTGTGTATTACAAATTGTTATAATTCTCGATCTTCTTAATATTATTGAGTGTGATTCCGCAACTTCTCAATAATAATTCAAAGCTTATTGAATTGTTTATTAGATTTGTCTGGGTTTATCACATACATACATACATACATACATACATACATACATACATACATACATACATACATACATACATACATACATACTGTTGGGATATGAGCTGATTTGATTAAGTATTGAAGTGAAGTGCTAGCCACTGTTAGCTTTGTTGACTAGCCACTGTTAGAAGAGTTGGAGAACTAGCCACTGCTAGTATTGAAGGCTGCCACTGTTAGAAATATGTATTTGGTTTTTGTATAAAGTTAACCACTGTTAAGTTATAATTTATCATAGCCACTGTTGGTGTAAACTTATAAGTCAGTTGAAGGTTGTTAGAGTTATTTATAGGATAGATTAGAATACCATAATAACTAGAGATTATGTAGGACTCTATGCATTATAAATAGAGATCCTTAGACCTAGAATAGGTTAACATTGAATACGCAGCTTCAAGATTTTCTGTATTCATCTTATATCATTAATAAGATTGAAGCTTTTGATATTAATTGTGTATTACAAATTGTTATAATTCTCGATCTTCCTAATATTATTGAGTGTGATTCCGCAACTTCTCAATAATAATTCAAAGCTTATTGAATTGTTTATTAGATTTGTCTGGGTTTATCACATACATACATACATACATACATACATACATACATACGTGATAATCTACCCCTTGTTCTAAAACATTCCAGACTCAATTGTGAGAGTGATGTAACGTAAAAAGTCATGTTTTTACGTAGATTATTCTGCATTTACTGGACTTATATTTGATTAAAACGTCTAAAAATAATCCTCATTCACTAAAAATCACCAAAGCAATCCAATTTTAAGCGTTGCTGCAAAAAAACGCCAAAAATAAACAAATAACACGCAAAACAAGGCAAATTATATCACCTTAATTTTTTCATTCTTAATTATATTATGGAAATAGATTTTAATCATATTTAACGATTTCGTAGGAAAATACATGATCAGAGGTGAAAGAATCAAGCGAAACGGATGAAAGACGGAAAAAATGTGCAGTCTAGAAGCTAATCGATCATCCTCTGGAACTCTCAAAATCTAACTACCTCAAAATTTGGCAAATTCAATGTCATTAGAAGCGTAATAGAAAGACAGATCTAACGGCGCAAGAATCAAGAAAATCGGGTTTAAAATAAAGAAGATACAGGTAAATTAAGCAACATATGGAGTGAGCGGAAGACAAAAGCCATCCCCTAGGGCTGTATACGGTAACCTAAGGGCCGTATACGGCACCTAGGGTGCCGTTTGGCTATCTTTTGTCCTTCATAAATGGTACCTTGGGCCAATTACCCCCATGCTTGTGACCCCCTATTTGCGCTTTTGTGCTTGTTCTTGATGCTTCAAGGCTTGTACATCAATTCCCTAGCCTCAACTATAAATACCCCTTCCATTCCACCATTTTCTTCACATACTCTCTCTATTTTCTCTCTCTAGTTAATTAGTTAGTTTGTTAGTTTTAGGTTAGCTCTTGGTTAATATTTAACCAAGACTAACAGAAGGTAGCTTTTGTAATAGTGTTGGAGTTCTTAGAGGGTCTCTTTTGTAATATTGTTGGGGATATTTTGGAGCCCTATTCGTGTAATCTTTCAGCATCTATTCAATCTACGCATTACTTACGGTTATTTCTATCCTAATTCTTCATAATAATGCATGCTATTATTATGTTAGATTTAGGATATATTGCCATGATTCGTGAGTAGATTAGCTATTATGTTTGTTATGATGTAGTTACCATGTTAATATTTGGGGTGATGCTTCTTTAATATATTATTGAAAACTCGGTGTACTGTTTAACTATACATTTATGATTTCAAACTAAACTATCATCTTTCCTCCAATCTTTCCTCCAATGAACGTGGTTAGAACCTTTATGGCAAGCAGTCATGAACCTTGTTCAAACGGTCACTACCTATCTATGTTTTCCAAAATAAAAGACGGTTTGATTTTGAAGCTAGTGGAAATATTGCTTAACTTATCATATAGTCACCTTGAATTAATCAGGGATTTATTGGGATTGAATTATAAAGTGAATGGGTTGTTTATCATAGATGGGTTTACTATAATACAAGCTTAGATATATTGAGTTCAGATAGCTGTAAAGTATGTAATACATGGAAAGCCCTAAAACGTCCGAGTATTCGGTATAGCGTTGGAACCACCTTTGGTGAAGTACAAATACGTGGAAGCCGAGTAGAGGCCGTAGGCTGTACACTGTATTGCATCCTGGTGTAGTATGTGATCTAGAAAAGACCGTAAAATGCGTGAATATTCGGTATAGCGTTAGAATCACCTTTGGTGAAGTACAAATACGTGGAAGTTGTAGAAAACCCTGTAGGTTGAAGACTATATCATAGCCAAATAACGCTGAACTCAATCATAACCATAAATGTATAAGTTAACAGTCACCACCTGTCTTAAATCTTAAATGTCTTGCCTAGATTAGAGATCTTGTATGTGTTAAAGAAAGGTTAGTGAATAAATTGTGGATTGTTGCCCTATTCTTGCACCCCATCTGGAGGGTCTCTTGGTCTCGTCAAGAGACAATGAGGGGGGTTTCAAGGGCAGTCTGATTTGACTAGAATCTTGATAGTTTATTACTCAGTGACATACTGATTGGTTAATCCGATCAGTAGAATGCTAGTGTTTACACTACAAGATATCTACGTGAAAGAAAGATACAAATAGTTAAAAGACGTTTTCAAATAATAAAACCCTAATACAGCATCACCCCACGTATAAGCTAATGAAGTCATAACAAGCACTTTCCTCCATACTGATTTAAAACTGTATTTTATTTACTGTTTATTTAGTATCATGTTAATTAGGACCTAAGTATAAAGCCCCACTTAAAAGTATCATGTTAATTAGGACCTAAGTATAAAGCCCCACTTAAAAGTATTTTACAACCAATCGCTAAACTAAACTGTTCGTCTCAACAAGTAGTTTCACAATACTATCAACTCTTTAGAACGACCCTGGGTCATACTACTGCTATACAGCTTTAGTAGATATTAGGTCCCAACTACTTATAAATTTTAAAACTTCGTTACCTCTGTGCGTCCTAGTTAGCCGGGTCAACGACCGGGATAAAACTCGACCGACCGTTGGGACCGCGACTCAGAGCCAAAAATCGCAGGAACCAACTCATCTTTTTCAAACCATCAAATTAAACTCTCATTCAAGGTTTTTTTCATTTAATTGATTATCACTTTCATCTTCACCAATCCTTTGTAAGTGATTCTCCCAATTTCATAAGATAGAAATAAGGGTTTAGTAGGTTTTTATAAGGTTTGAGTAATTAGTAAATTTAATTTGAAATTAGGGTTTGGAATTAGCTAAGTTGATGTTAATTAGTGAAGTTATGATCATTTGTAAACATAAAAATAAATTGTAAGTGGTTAAATTTCAATTTATATTCTTGGTAATTTTAAGGGTTTTACTAAAACTCTTGTGAATTCATGATAAGTGAAATTGTAACTAGTGATATTAATAAACTGTTGTTATGAAGTTTAACAAGAATTCATGCAGAAATATAAACGAGTTAGTGTAATTGATGTGTGCTAAGTATAGTCAATTATAAATAACAAGTTTTAAATCAAGGAAATACTAAATAATACTACCACACAATACATGCAAGAATAACCCGTTCGTATATTATAGCTTAATAAGTAAGTCCAAGTATCGAACACACGGAACGTAGAATTTAAATAATTAATTATTTCCTATACAACTATTAACAATTAATATACAGATTTAAGGGGACATTTTAGTTCTGTTGGAATATATTTATATTGATACTAATTCACAAAGACTAATCCTACTAAGGTGTTAAGAACAAATAGAAATACTAATTTAAGAGACAAGATTATATTTATTTAGATCAACTTTAACCTAATCTTATTATTCTCCTTTATATTTATTATATCGTTGTCTAACTTATTGGTGAATTAACAAATATAGATAATCTCCTTTGTACAAGGCTAACTATCTTATATTATTTAGGAAAAGTACTATATTTGTTTAGAATATACTATAGAGGTTCCTCTTCTTAGGATTACTCACCCATATAATATTTTATTAAACCTTTCAACAATCTATTATAACTTTATCGTCAACCTTGCAGTAATACAAGAGTTTATAATAACCAAATTAATTATATGCAAAAGTCTTAATTTTTTAACCTATTACTAGGTCCGGTTTCAAGTTCATAATTAATCAAAGTATAGTATATAAATTAATTAACTATGTTAAAAACAACTAAAGCATATCATCAACACAATTATTGGGTAAGTATAATAAATATTCAATAAGTTCAAAACAACGTAACCATAAATTCAAATAATAATTTCAATCAACATTCATCTAAATAAACACAATAAGAAACTTAATTCATAATTAAAGTTAAATAAACAATACCCAAATATAATCAAATAGTATACTTAATAATACAAGGATAAAGAATCGAACCCTAACGATGAACCAGCTCTTCTAGGGGTTAAAAACCTTCAAAACCCGGCTCCTTAGTCTCCAAATTCGTGCTTCTAGTCGACCCTTAAACCCTAAAGTTTAATTTTGTGATTGTAAATCGTATATGGTTTAGTCTGGCCAAAGCCTCTATTTATAGTTTTACAAACCGCCAGTCCAACTGTCGGTTGGACATTTCAACCGTCGGTTGGAGTACTTACAGTCCAAGTCCAACTCTGCGATATTCACCGCCTTTAATATATTATATTCAACCTCCGGTTGGGTCTTGTTTCTAGAATATTCCACAATCGGGCCAGGCTTCTTCTTGTGCTATCTTTTCTTCAATTTCGGATCTTAGCTTATTTCTTGGCCCAATTCTTTATAATATCAATTAAATCTTTATTTCAATCTTCAATTTCTCTAAGTCTTCATTTTCTTCTAATTTTTCTTCATTTCTGCTCCTTTTTCGTTCCTTTTTTCAATTCTTTATCTTCTATACCTAAATTGCAAATATGAACAAATTAAGTATCTAAATCAATAGAAACACAATAAAAGTGCATAAAATGTAGGGATAATTAGTATATAAATATCATATTATTTGTTGTTATCAGTAATCATAGAAGGTTTAGCTTTGGTTGATTTGTTAAGGTTACTAGATTAATCAAAGTGGGGGAGGGATTTAAAAGTGATCGATAATAGAGATTATGATTTCTTGGTGCTAAATATGTTGTATAATTGCTATGTGTCAATTTCTAGGGGTTAAAGATGTGGCATCAAATCGTTGATCATTTGTTATAGTCTTAATATAAGTATCAAGGTGAGTGTTATGGGAATTAATTAAGTAATGATTGTGCATTTTGGATTGCTTCCGAGCAAGAGGTTTGCATAATCAAGTGGTTATGTATTGGTAACTTGTTTTGGTTTCCAATTATTGATTATTTTTTTTATTTATGTGAAATGGAAAATTGTGTAGAGATTGCTAGTTTACTAGCCTAATGATGTTGAGCTTGATATGCATACCGATGTGGTATGGTATTAAGCTATTATTTAGTTATTGGCCATGGATCCATATAGTGTGTAATCTCTACCAATTGCTCAAGTAGTTATTTGTTTATGATTATATAATTAATGTTGTTGTGGTAATTGATTATGGTGTTATGTTGTGCATTGCTTACTTAATTGCTCATAAGCTCACTAAGCATGTTTGCTTATTCTTTAAGTGTTTAAATATGTAGGTACTAGTTGTGACGAGAAGGAAAGGAGATTAAGAAGGAATAGTGTGGATTTGCTTGCTTTTTGATATGTGTGGCAAGCCCTTCTCTTTATAATTATCGTTGTGTAATTAGCTTGTGTAAATCGCCCACTTGTCATATTTTGAAGTTAAGTCATGTTGAAGTGTCAAACTAGTGATTTTGGTAATGTTGACTTTGGAAGTCAAAAGTGGTTGTAAAATATATACGTTGAAATTGGAAAATATATATCATGTAGTAGTGTTGAACATGTTGTTATTGAATGATGAAAAGTGGTAAGTAGTCAAATTGTGTTTTGGTCAAACTTTAGTAATGACGTGTAGTCTAATACTCTTGTTGGTCAATCTCTTCTCTTTTATATATTAAAAGAAAGGTATAATTAGGTAGGCATACTAAAAATAATTCAATTTAAAGTAATCTTGACCTTTGAATGAATAAGGGTAAATAATTACAACCATTGATTTCTTCTCCTACTTATGTCTACCTAATTAGCTAAGTCAACGCAAGACAAAAGACCTTAATGCCCATGTAATTTATTACTAATTACCCTTGATTAGTCTTTCTATTTTTATTTAATTACTTTAGATTCAAGTATATTAACTATAAATTCATTAATAACTAACTATACGTATACCAATATCTTTTTAAATAAAAGTAAACTATTATTTTTAACATAATAGTTAAGTTTTATATAATTAGTTAACTATATTTTGAATCCAAATTGTATTTCATATAAAAATATCATTTATTAATGTAGGGACTAATAATGATAATAATAATAATAATAATAATAATAATAATAATAATAATAATAATAATAATAATAATAATAATAATAATAATATTGTTGTTGTTGTTGTTGTTGTTGTTGTTGTTGTTGTTGTTGTTGTTATTATTATTATTATTATTATTATTATTATTATGTGTAATTCACAAGCTATTGAAGTTATGAATTGAAGCAAGAAATTAAACGATATATGTAAGAGAGATTTTTATCTGTTATCAAAAAGGAGACACAAATATATGTAAGAACCATTTTCATTCGTTATCATAAAGTATACACAACTAACACAAGTATGAACGCATTAGCATGAGATATTTTGTAACAAAATAATAAAAGTATGACCAATTCATATATTCATCAAATTCGTGGTAAATAATCCAAATATATTGACTTTAAATTGCATGTTACAGTTGAGGTAATACACATATTTCGTTTGAATAGAAAGATGAAGATTGAGTTGAATACATGTCATATGATGATTTAAATATGAAGGTGGTTTTGGTATAAAAAGAATTGAAAAGAAGGTTATGTTATACATATTCTATTATAATTTTTAAAAAAATTAATAGTAGTTTGTACGATTTGTGATGAATAATAAATTATATTATTTGACACCTTGAAAGATATCAATAATAAATTATATGAAGATGTTTTTTTCACATATCTTTCATTAATAGTAGTCCTTTTTTTATATGTAATCGAAAGAATAGTTGTCAATATATATTTCAACTTAAATTAACAATGATTGTAGTATTTTGTTTAGGTGCCTATAAACAACACGAAGATATTAACAACATTGTATAAATGAATAACTATTTACATTTAGAACACAAATAATAATTGTAATAATTTTATATAAGTTAACATTTAAACTAAAAAATATAATTTTGAGTACAACATTATATAAATGCATCATTATCATTATTTATATTTAAAACAAAAATAATAATTTTAAACATATATAAATTTTAATCAATGATAAAAGTCTACTTGGACTAATAGGTTACTAATAATCATAGAATTTTATAATCATAATCATTCAACACTAATATGCGGAATAGTCAAAGCACCGAATATGCTACATTACAAAAGGTCAAATCTCACAACCAAGCTTATGATTGTATACAATAGTAAAACACAATCCATTAACATTTGGTAAAGATACAACAGAATTAGGTATCATCATGTACATAAGTTTTTGCAATATGTATAAAAGTAATTTAAAATTAAGGAACACTATAGCTTATTAAAAACAAAACTTTATAATTATTGTCAAATATAAGTATATAACCAACAATAAGCTTGTCCGCCAAACATATCCAACATCATCTACTTCCTTTCAACAATACAACGTCAAATATAACAATTATTTGTAACTATACAATCATTAAAAATGAAATAGTCCGCGAATTCGGGGTTATAAACTAGTTATAGTTTATAGTTGACTAGTGAATGAGTCAAAATAGTTCATGTGTGTAAACGGTTCAAGAAGTGCCCAAATGGGTCACTAGTGCACCCGTAAGCTTAAACGAGTTGGATAGATGTTAGAGTTACTTTGTCGATTCCTTTAACCTTGCTAGGAAGTGTTTGAATTGTGGTCAAAAGACCCAGACCTCATTTTAGGTGATTTGTAATTTTGGTAGTAAACAAAAAGTGGTCAAAATGACCTCAAGTTGGTCACACGTCTAAATCTGTCATTTATGTGAAAATTGAAAAAGTGCGAAAAGGAGAAACCTTCATTTTGGTATAGTGAAGGTGTCCGCAAAATTTTAGGTCTTAACTCCTAATGAGTTAAAAGTTATACGCGATAGAAATGAGCTCAACAGGTTGAGTTTAGAATATATCTGTTGTAAAACTTGTATACGCGATCCCAGAAAACCTCCAGGATCGTGTATTCCTTTGGTTTTTGGTTAGAGTCGGATTTGTTCTTACATACGCGATCCCACCTCAAGTCTAGGATCACGTATGATAGTGTAATTCATTCACTGCCAGTTTTCATATTATATTACGTGATCCCAAGGTGTTTACAGGATCGCGTAAGTTAATGTATTTCGGTCACAGTCAATTTTAAGGCGTTAGTACATGATCCTAACCATAACTTGGGATCACGTATGTCTTAGTAATTTTGTGTGACACCCACAAATTTAGATCTATGATTAACACCTAAACTACTTTTAATTACGTGTATTTTGTTTGGTAATATTCTTAATATACGTGACATTTTATGTAATTACATACACGCGTTCGCGATCTGTTAAATCGTACAAGTATAAATCGGACGGAGTCTGACACTACTAAATATGGACGTTGGTGACAAATATATTATTAAATATTGTGAAATTATCCAAACAAACGTTCTCAACTATAATATATTACAATTAAGGTTACCGACTAGATTTATCGAAAATGCCCGTTTGTACATGGTTGTAGCTAGCAACCCGGACGGGGACATCACTCCCATGATAGATCTATCTTTTAGTAATCACGCCTTATTAAGTTAACGAACCATGCAATGATGAGGACTTTCCCGTATTAAAACACTCATGCAATACCCGAATAATGAAAATCAAGACAGACAATGATAACTAACATGTTTCACAGAGTTAATAATTAAATTAACTAACCGAATAATAGTGATCACGAAAACAAGTAAGCATTGTATCTCACCCCAAGTTTAAAAACAGTAAAAGTGGGGCTGTGAGACTCACCTGAGTCTATCTGAGCAATGAATATGTCCGACGTGGAATAGACAATCCCCGAATCTCCTAGTGTCCTAAACACGCGAGATTCTAATGAGCATTTGATTATCTAAAATTTCTCCGTATTAATGTTTATCCATTTTGATTATGTCCAAGTGATTATATTTGTACTTCCTATTAAAGTTTATAAAATGTACGACCCGTTGGTGACGGATTGAAATTATATTCTAAAGATATATAACGTGTGTTTTTGCATTTATATAACTCGTTCATGGATGTATCGTATTGTTTACAAGTATCCTTATATTCGTTATATTTTATTTCATAAGTTACGAAATTTGGTACGAGGTCCAAAAACTGAAATATGTCATTTTCGACCCCTAGACGACCCTGAAAGGCCTAAAACCGCCTAGGCTATGGTACATAGCCTTGATCATTGGGCCATTTTCGAGTGACCGTGTGACTTTTAGCCCAAACCGTTATAATAAATTTTTCATCGAGAAGCTACCCTGAAAACACTTGCGGGTCTGTTCGGTGTTTTGACTATTCCGTTCGGCTAAGGAAATCCAGCCGTTCGGCTGATGATTTCCAGCCGTTCGGCTCAGGTACCTCTTGCAGGTCTGTTCGTGCAGTTCATCCCCAAACCAGTTTTTAACTTCATTTTTAACCAAATTCTCATATATAAAACACTAGTATATGATAATATAAGTATTATAAACGCGAAATTAAAGTAAAGTTTGAGTTTCCTTACGAATTAAAATTTGAACCCGTGAGGATGAGGATGATGATCCGGATGGTGATGATGATCAAAGAAGATGAAAATGAATGTGATGATGATGATGATTGTTACTGATGTTGTTGTTGTTGATGATCAAGATGATGATGATTTTGAATCCGAGAAGGAGAGAGCGAGAGACCGAGAGAGAAAGAGATGAGTCGGGTGTGAGTGTGAATGAATGAATTATTGGGGGTCTGTGAATATAACCGGCCTCCAATAATTGAGGTAGATAGCATTTTTCACCCCGTGTTCGCGTACCCGATCGTAATGTAGTATAATATTTTAAAATGATAAATTTCTAAATATGAAATCGTAAAGATTTTTAATCGAAGTATTTTATAAAAATACTTTTAATGAGATATAAAATTATATCTTTGTTTCTTTTTGGTTTGACGGATAGTTTTCAGTGTACAAAATGCGTTTAAATTCTCAATCGAGTAAATAATTATTATTCTCATTAATAATACATTATTTAAAAATGCTTTGCACCAACGTCCGTATTTGAGATTGCGTGTTCTTTCAGATTTGATGGTATGTGATTATTAAATAATCATTTTAATGTTATATATATATTTATATATATAATATCCGAAATTTTTTGTTTAATCACGTATTGAGTACGAATGATTTAGGTTTAAATTAAGGGCTAATTTTGGCCCTTTTTGACTGGGTGTCACAGCCGGCCCCCTTCCACCCCAAAACTCCCTCCCTTTTTCCCCATTTCCTCATTATCATCACCTTCATCATCTCTCTCTCCTCTCTTTTTCCTCTCAAAAACTTCCACCACCACCATCACCTTCAACCACTCAAAAGCACCATCAAACGCCATCAAATCATCTAGCCCGTTCGGAGAAAAAGAACCACGACATCACGATCTACATTTCTTCGGATTCTCCTCGCGTTAACTCGTAAGTTTCCGGCAAATCTCGAAAACGCTCCGATTTCATATATTTTACTTGAATGTTGTTTGTATAAGCTTAAAATGTCCAAATGTGAGTTGGGTAAAAGAATCGGACCAAACGGAAATCGGAAAACACCATTTTGAACTCAAGAATTCCGATCAGATGGGAATGACGCATGGCCAAATCCAGTTGTGCGTCACTTCCTTAAGCGACGCATTAAGTGTCGCTTAAAACCCAAATCTTGCGTCACTTGTCTAAGTGTCGCATGAAACCCCTTTTTCCCGACACTTGCCTAAGTGTCGCAAATTCAATACCCGGCACTCCTAACCGACATTTCTAGCGAAACTTGTCTAAGTGTCGCCTATTATTGAATTCTAATTTCATCCGACACTAACCCTAGTGGCGCATGACCCTGAATACCGAAACTTGTACCCGACACTTCCTTAAGTGTCGCCCCTTATGCGACACTTCCCTAAGTGACGCTAATAACTAAGAATTTACCATTTTATGCGACACTTCCTAAGTGTCACCAAAAATAATTAAGTGACGCATCAAGTGTCGCTAAAAACAAAATGTTTGCAACTCATTATTTTTACTAAGTGTCAAGACTTGAAATTTCATCACTTAATGATACCCAAATTCAAATTTTAGATGCGTTTTTCACTAAGGCAACATAGTAGAAATAAAAAATTTCGAATCTAACCTGGCAGCTCGACCCCAGCCAGGGGCTCTGCCCCTTAGACCCCGCCAAGGGTTGCCACCCCTGAAACCCCGCTAACCAGGGGCGCTGCCCCCGGACTCCTGTTACCTAAAATTTGTAAATACTTTTTAAAATAACACTTCGAAATCAAAATAATAATGTTGAAGATTATTATTACAAACAATCACCAACGGGCCGTACACGTTTTCAAAACATAATCAAATCAACCAAATCGTAGTCATTTGGACATTCTAGTTGGACGAACAACTACAAAGGTAGTCTTTATAGATACCTACTCACGTTTATAACCATCGCGTGTCGTGGACACCCTCAGGTTACAAGTCTTCGGAAACCATAATTCGGCTAATCAACTAAAGTTTATTAAGTTAAACACCCCAAGACTCAGGTGAGTCTCATAGCCCATATTTTACTGTTTTACTCAGGGGTGTGATATACTACTCGTTTTATTTTAACTATATGAATGCAAGTACGAAATCAAACAAATACTACATGAGTTATCTATCACACCCCCAAATTCGGGTTGCGGAAGCAAATCGGGTTGGGGCGCGACTAATCAATAATCACAAGAACAAAGATATAATGAATGACCACTAAATACGTCGTTTTGACATTGTATTGATAAAACCAAAGTTTACATCAAAAATATTATTTACATTAGCTCAGCTCCTTGAAGTTGAGAGATTTACAATACATAATTACTTTATACAAAATATAATAATGCAATTAAATCTCTGATTGATTGAATGAAGTCTCGAGCTAATGAATCCTGATTGGGCAGTCCAACCTACTGCTGTGTACCTGTGATACATGCTAAAATGGGTCAGCGAAACGCTGGTGAGCTCACAGGTTTATATGTCAACACATATTTGTATGAACCGCAAGATTTAATTGAATATAAAATGCAATTAAGCAAAATAAAAGTTATACAACCATGAGCACATAGTATGAGCTTAACTTGAATGTCAGGTCCAATTAAGGAAACCCAACGGAGGTGCCTCCTATGAGTGCCTAATCTACACTCGTCTTCCCAAATGCTAATACGTCCGTTTGACCAGTTAGTGCTTGCTAACCCGGACGAGGATTGTCAATCCTATATGATATCATATACTAACATTCACGCTATAGATGTATTACCAAACTATGTTGTGGAGGGCTTTAAAATGATTAGTGAAAATAACTCATGTAGTATTTGATTTTGAATTGTACTTGCGTACAACTTGTAAATAAAACGAGCAATGTAATCACACCCCTGATAAAAACCGTAAAATAGGGGCTATGAGACTCACCTGAGCCTTGAGTGTTTATCGAAATAAACTTGAAATGATTAGCAGTGAATTGATGTCCGAAGACTTGTAACCTGGGGGTGTCCAAGACACGCGATGGTTATAACATGAGTAGGTATCTCGAAAGGCTACCTTTGTAGTTGTTCGTCCAACTAAAATGTCCAAATTACTACGATTTGGTTGATTAATTTGTCCAAATTACTACGGTTTGATTGTTTAACTTGTCCAAATTACTACGATTTGGTTGTTTAACTTGTCCAAGTTACTATGAATTGGTTGATTTGATTATGTTTTGAAAACGTGTACGGCTCGTTGGTAAATTGTTCGTAATAATAATCTCATTATTATTATTATGATTTCGAAGTCTTCATGTTCAAAAACGTATCCCGATGTGTTTAAAAAAGGTCGTATCGTATAAGTGTTTGAAGTTACATAAGTTTGACACTTAGTAAAAATCCATATTTTCAAGGTTCTGATTTGTGCGACACTGGGTGCGACACTGGATAATGTGTCGCAGGGCAGGACTGCGACATAGGTCTTTGTGTCGCTATGTGCGAAATTCGCAATTTAATGCGACATAAGATATTGTGTCACTATGTGCGACGGGAATGAGTTCTACGACATAGTGTTTTGTGTCGCTATATGCGACACCCGAGGGTATTGAGACATAGACAGTTGTGTCGCTATATGCGACATCCGTGATGTGATGCGACATAGAGGCTTGTGTCGCTATATGCGACATAAGTAATGGTTTTGCGACATAAGGGCTTGTGTCGCTATATGCGACATAGGACATGATATTGCGACATAAGAGCTTGTGTCGCAGGTAGCCTGGAGCCTCTGCGACATAACGGGCTGTTGGCCGGAATTTTAGCCGAAAATGTGTTTTCCGGTTTCCGTTTGACTTGGAACTTTTACCCAACCCATATTTGGACATTTCAAGCTTAAATAAACAACAAACAAGTGAAAATAATGGAAATCAGAGTGTTTCGGGATTTGTCAGGAACTTACAAACTAAAGGCGGGGAGAATCCGAAAAGATAGGAATGTAGATCTCGATGAGGGGAATGTTTTCTTCTAAACGAGTGTGACGATCCAAAGCCGTTTGGTGGTAGTATTTGGTGGTTGTTTATGGTGATGGTGTGGTGGGTGTTTGAGAGAAAAAGGAAGAAAGAGAGAGAGAGAGAGAGAGAGAGAGAGAGAGGGAAAAGATGGAGATGATGACAATGAGGGAAAAGGGTGGTTTTCCCCCCCTGTTCTTGGCTGATTTCGGTGGGGCCCCACCGAGGGGTGGGTCTCCATTTTTTAATTCCGTGTATTCGTGCTCCGTGCGGTGTTCGTTTTCCGATTGTTTAATCGTTAGATATTTATTTGAAAATAAGAATATTTATTCAATGTTTTCGTTGAGGTATTTATCAAATACTTTTACTTGAGTTATAAAATATAACATATTCTTGTTTCGATCGTTTGGGGGTTATATTTTTTAATCGCGTAATCCTTGTTTGTACGATACGAATTTGAGTTGAAATATTATCTAATTAATATTTTGGATAAAATTGAGTTTTTAAATAATGTCAGATTATTTAATAAAATTGTTCACCAACGTCCGTATTTATTGAATCGAATTGCATCGAATTGCATACGATTTGAAACTTGTACGATTTAATTAAATCGCATACTTGTATATATTCATCAATATATATTTCGATACATCAATTAGCCTAACACAGAACTAATTACATGTATCAACAATTGATTAGGCACTAATTACTGGTCATAATTTGGCGGGTGTCACATTCTCCCCCTATTAGGAGAATTTCATCCCGAAATTTAGTTCGAAGTCATGTTTGAAGTAGCTTCAGTGAATAACTGAGGGTACTTGAGTCGCATTTGGTCTTCCCGTTCCCAAGTGAATTCCGGCCCACGCCGTGAATTCCACCTGACCTTGACGATGGGAATACGACTTTGTTTGAGTTGTTTGACCTCACGGTCCATGATTTCAGTGGGTTCTTCAACGAAGTGAAGCTTGTCCTCGACGCGAATCTCGTCGAGCGGAATAATGAGTGTCTCATCAGACAGACATTTCTTCAAATTAGAAATGTGAAACGTAGGGTGCACGCTGCTGGGCTCGAGTGGCAGCTGCAATCGATATGCCACTGGACCAATCCTCTCGAGGATTTCAAAAGGTCCAATGTATATAGGGTTCAGTTTTCCTCGTTTACCAAATCGAACTACACCTTTCCAAAGTGAAACTTTGAGTAGCACTCGATCCCCAACCTGGAACTCGAGTGGTTTGTGTCTCACGTCGGCATAACTTTTCTGACGATCACGTCGGCTTTGAGTTTGTTTTGGATCTCGAAGATCTTTTCAGTAGTTTCGTGAATGATCTCAGGACCAGTGAGTTGACTGTCTCCCACTTCGGTCCAACAGATAGGTAAGCGACACTTACGACCGTACAGTGCCTCGAAAGGTGCAACTTTAATGCTGGAATGATAACTGTTGTTGTACGAAAACTCGCACAACAGTAGATGTTTTTCCCAGTTTACACCGAAGTTAACTACGCAAGCTCGTAGCATGTCTTCCAGTGTTTGAATTATTCGTTCACTTTGACCGTCGGTTTGGGGATGGTATGCGGTACTCATATCAAGACGAGTACCCAGTGATTTCTGAAGTGACTGCCAAAAGTGAGATGTGAAGCGACTATCCCTATCTGAGATAATCGAGATTGGAACGTCGTGTCGAGAAACAACTTCTTTGATGTAGATTCGGGTAAGGCGTTCCGTTTTATCGGTTTCCTTGATCGGAAGGAAATGAGAAGATTTTGTGAGATGATCGACGATCACCCAAATGGTATCGCAACCGTTCGATGACTTAGGAAGTTTGGTTATGAAATCCATGGCGATTTGCTCCCATTTCCATTCAGGAATCTCGTGTTGTTGGAGTAAACCGGAAGCTTTCTGATACTCAGCTTTGACTTTTGAGCAAGTAAGACACTTGCTGACATATGTGGCGATTTCAGCTTTCATATTCGGCCACCAATAAAATTCCTTGATGTCGTGATACATTTTATTGGATCCCGGGTGAATAGAATATTTGGACTTGTGAGCTTCATCCATCACCAAGTCTCGCATATCTCTAAAACTGGGTAACCAAATTCGGTTAGAGAGGTACCTAACTCCATTAGGTTTGATTTCGAATTGTTTATCCATGCCTCATAAGGCTTCGTTTTTGACATTGTTGGGTTTCTGAGCTTCGAGTTGATCAGCAAGAATCTAAATGTTTAGATCATTGTGAATGGTCATACTGAGGGCTCGGACTCGAAGTGGTTTTGTTCGTTCTTTTCGACTGAGGGCGTCGGCAACAATATTTGCCTTACCCGGATGATATTTGATCTCACAATCGTAATCGGTAAGCAACTCGACCCATCTACGTTGCCTCATATTTAGATCCTTCTGAT
This sequence comes from Pseudognaphalium luteoalbum, assembly GCA_963422505.1. Lineage (NCBI taxonomy): Eukaryota > Viridiplantae > Streptophyta > Magnoliopsida > Asterales > Asteraceae > Pseudognaphalium > Pseudognaphalium luteoalbum. Next base: position 35,753,879 of record OY730193.1, read on the forward strand.
CGAATATGTGTTGGAGACTTTTGTGTTCGGTAAAGATTGTGCACTTAGTGTCATAAAGGTAATATCTCCAGATTTTGAGGGCAAAGATGACAGCCCCAAGCTCGAGATCGTGAGTGGTGTAGTTCTTTTCAAGAATTTTGAGATGTCGCGAAGCGTAAGCAATGACTTCGTCTCGTAGCATCAGCACGCAACCGAGACCTTGATGAGAGGCATCACAATATACCACGAAGTCATCGGTGCCTTCGGGTAATGAGAGGCATCGCACTGCAAAGCTTTTGTTTCAGAAGTTGAAATGCTGACTCTTGTTTATCAGTCCAATTGAACTTTTTGTCTTTCTGAGTCAGTGTCATGAGTGGTTGGGCTATTTTCGAGAAATTTTCGATGAACCGATGATAATACCCCGCCAATCCCAAGAATTGGCGTACCTCGGTCGGAGTGATTGGCGATTGCTAGTCTTTGATAGCCTCGATTTTTGATGGATCGACATATATTCCTTGACTATCGATGACATGTCCAAGGAATTGAACGGTTTGCATCCAGAACTCACACTTAGAGAATTTGGCGTAAAGCTCCTCGTGCTTAAGTAGTTCTAGGATGGTTCTGAGGTGTTGCGCATGTTCCTGTTAGTTGCGTGAGTATATGAGAATGTCGTTAATGAAGACAATGACAAACTTGTCGAGGTAAGGCTTGCACACCCGATTTATAAGATCTATGAATACAGCCGGTGCGTTGGTTAGACCGAATGGCATCACTTGAAATTCGTAATGCCCATAACGGGTTCTGAAAGCGGTTTTTGGGATGTCGGTGTCGCGAACATGTAATTGATGATAACCTGATTGAAGATCGATCTTTGAATAACAAATCGATCCTTGAAGTTGGTCAAATAGGTCATCGATGCGAGGAAGTGGATACCAGTTCTTGACAGTTAGCTTGTTCAACTCTCGGTAGTTGATACACATTCAGAAAGAACCGTCTTTCTTTTTGACAAATAGGACCGGAGCTCCCCGAGGTGAAGAACTCGGCCTAATGAATCCTCTTTCCAGGAGTTCCTGTAATTGGTTGGACAACTCCTGAAGTTCGGATGGGGCTAAGTGGTATGGTGCTCGGGCCACAGGTGCGGCACCTGGCACGAGGTCGATTGAGAACTCAACCTATGTTGGTGGTGGTAGACCAGGTAGTTCTTCGGGAAAGACTTCTGGAAAGTCTCGAACGATGGGCACATCCTCAAGTCACTTCTCCTCCGACTTTTTCTCCATGATATGCGCGAGGATTGTTGGATAACCCATTCTCAGAAATTTCTGGGTTTTCAAACAGGATATGATGTTGAGTCTCGTCCCACCGGTCTCCCCCTATATGACCAAGGTTCTACCAACGGCGAGAGGAATACGAACGATTTTATCGTAACAAATGATTTCGGCGCGGTATTTGGACAACCATTCCATACCAATGATGACGTCGAAACTTCCAATTTCAACAGGCATAAGATCGATAGAAAAGGTTTTGTTGGCTAGGTTTAAAGTGCAATTAGGTATCACATTGTCGGTTTCTATGAATTTACTGTTTGCTAGTTCTACAGTGTACAGAACATCTAGAGCAACTGGGGTGATGTCAAGTAGTGGGTAAAATTTATCAGAGATAAAGCTTCTATCGGCACCAGTATCAAACAAAACAGAAGCAAATAAGTTGTTGAGGAGGAACATACCCGTGACCACATTCGGGTCCTGACGGGCATCCCCGGAGTTGAGTATGAACGCTCTTCCCCTTGCGTTGTTGTTGTTGTTGCCCTTGTTCTTGTTTTAAGGACATTCATTTCTGAAGTGTCCCGCTTCCCCACACCCAAAGCAGGATTTGGGTTGGCTGGCATTGTTGTGAAAGGTGTTGTTGTTGGATTTGGGGGCTCGGCAATCTTTGGTCAAGTGCCCGTACCTCCTGCAGTTGTTGCAGAGAGTACTGCATCGACCGTCGTGGTGGTAGTTACACTTGGAGCAGTATGGTCTGTCTCCAGTGTATCCACGCTTGGGTTCAGAATTTGTGTTGTAAACTTGGATGGCATTGGATTTCTTGTTCTGGTTGTTGTGGGGTTCGGATAATTTCCGTTTGTTGGTTTTGGAGGAGGGTGTGTTGGATGTCTCACGGTTGACAACCATGGCCATGAATTCATGTGCCAACCGGATTGCACTTTCAATGGTGGTTGGCTTAGATGAGGCGACGTTCCCCTGGATATTCTCCGGGAGGCCGCGGATACATCTCTTGATGCACTTCTCCTTCGGATCAACCAAACCCGGGCATAACAAAGCGAATTGCAGGAATTTGGTGGTATATCTAGCAATGTCGGTTCCCTGCACTGTCAAGTGCCAGAATTCTTCCTCCAGACGGTGCAGTTCTTCTTCGGGGTAGTATTTTTCCCTAAGTTTTTTCTTCAGTTCAGCCCAAGGAAGCTGGTTTGTTATCTCGATGCCCACAGAGTTTGCGTGGGTATTCCACCACGTAAGTGCACCTTCCTGAAAGGTGTAGGCAGCAAACTTGACTTTGTTATCCTCAGTACAGTTGCAGAGGTTGAAGATGGATTCCATACGTTCAATCCATCTGATTAGACCAATAGCACCTTCCGTGCCTGTGAAGTAGAGCGGTTTGCAGCTAAGAAAATCCTTGTAAGAGCAAGGTTTGATAGCAGAGGTATTGACTAGGGTTTCGTCATTACTTCAAGAGTTTCGAGGTGAATGCCGAGCAGCCAGAGCATCGGCCACTGCTCGAGATACGATAGCAGCAAGTTCAGCATCACTGTAACTTTTCTTCTTTGGCGGCATGATTCTTCAAGAGAGAAAAAAAGGTACATGAGAGGTGGTACCAGAATGATAAGTGCGATAGATATATATATATAAAAGTGGTAATATACAACATCACAGGGTAAAAATCATAATGTAGGAATAACAGGAGAAATTGTCCATTCATAATACGAAGTCGAATAATGGGGATACTTGCACCCCAGCCTGTAACTGTTGTACATCCATCATCTTTTGCCCCCCATCGACCATGTCACTGACAACACCCCCAATGACTACTGCTGGTCAACCACCACTCAAGAAAAATCCACCAACCACCAATAGAAAATCCAAACTAGGGTCCCTGACATTAAAGGATCAGGGACATATCAAAAAGAAGACGTCTAAAGACGCCAAGGGTGAAACAGAGACTGAACGTTCAGTCTCTGCGGGCGCTCTTGCTGCCTCGCTGGACTCCTGAAAGTCCAGTGACTCTAAAAAGGGAAACCTACAGACAGCTTCAATGGCTCAACCCATTGTTAGCAGTGATTCGGGTGCAACCCACACCCACTTATCGAGTTAACCCATTAGCCACTCATCATTCTCACAAAAGGATGGTGTTGTAAACAAAGGACAAGTGGCATCACTGGGTGATAACACACCTATCGCATATGTCACATCACTGGCTACAGACCCGGGCCATCTCTCATCTAACACTGCACCAGCTGTCAATGTCTCTCTCCAGTCACAGGGAGAGACACAGGCTGAACTTTCTGTATCCAATGATCCATCAGCTAAAATACAAGCTGATGATGACAAGGATACCCAATCCAATGATAAAAATCCATAAGTTATTAACAAAAGCATTTCGTGTTACCATCAAGGGGAGAAAACGTGCAAATGAATGAAAAAACCAATGTTGTTCATGAGCAAAAGCTGCTGATGTTACCAGAAATGCTTACATTCTCCAAAGTCAAACAATGCATGAGCAACAGATCTCTCAAACTCGGTGGGTCCAAACGATTCTTCACATCGATGGCTCCATATTCAAATCCATTATTCCATCTTTTGAGTTTTTGAGAGAAGAAAAGGGACGCAGTTTTGAAGCACTTTCTTTTGAAAGAAGAAAAGGGGCCTCACACTCTGCTTTCTCCAACAGCGACTTACTTTCACCTGCGGAATTTTCATAACCATACGAAAACTGAACAAGCTGAGCAACAGATCTCTCAAATCCCTGAATGTGTAGCAAGTCTCAAGATGACTTATATTATCTAGAATCACTGAAGATAGCATGTTTGATATGTCAAGAGTCACTACAATTAATGATCAACTGAAGATAGTAATTTAAAGTACAACAAGATGATCTACAGAAACTTGTTTATTTTATCATTGAGGAAGCAATGACCAGACAGTTCAGATACCTACCATCCACAGAGAAATACGTGCTAGCTGATGAGCTTAGAAGAAATCTAGAGCATCTTGTTATAACTCCTGTAATAGATTAGATGAATTGTAAACTGGTCTCTTGACGGCGCCCAAACGGTCAGTCGGGTTTTCACCCCGTCGTCGGACCGTCCGTCCAGGCGTGCGTCGGTTGTTAAGTTTTAAAATTTATAAAGAGCTGGGGACTCAATTTATAAGTACTACCTATCACACAGGGTGAGTAAGCAGTAAGTATAACTCGAGGTCGTTCTTAAATCGGAGTGAATTAAAACGAAGTGATACCAAAGATAGAGTTTCGCTTTTAGGATGGGTTTTGTGCAGATAGGTAGGTTTTGGGGGTTTTCTAATTTAATTAACTAACTAATTAAAGACAGGAAAAGTAAATAAGATAGAGTAGAATCGGTAGCTAGGTAGACAGATAGAGAATTGCGGCGGTTGAAACTTCAATAATCAGTTGCGGGGATGATGCTTATTATAAAGATAATTGGGGACATTTTCAGTTAATAAACAGATGCATTATGGGTGTAAACACTAGGACCCTACTTATTCTAGTTAAGTACCAGAATTAGCATGTCACGAGACCTAGGCTATCGTGATTCTGATCAGAACAGGCTGCTCAACCCCCCACACTGTCTTTTTGGACAAGTGACCCTTCAAGGGTGCAGGAATAAGGTAACAGACTGCCACTTGGGTTATTCTGACCGTTCTTAACACCTAAATGTAAATGCCATTTCCTAAATATGTTCAGATTATTAACTTGTTATTCTAAACTATCAGTTTTGTAGAGTCTGGGGGTTTTAAGAATCCTGAACCACTGCTGGGCTTGACTTTCATCTCCAGACTCATTCTTTACGTTTTATTAGTTCAACTACTTCTGTCATGATCTAGCCTCTCCTTTGCAATCAGTCATTCAGCCCTAGGAACACCAGCGGGGTACAATGCATGCTCCTTCCATAGTGTACTAACCTAGGAACCATTTACGATGTACCGCACTTAGATAATTCCACAGATTCGTGTAACCGAGGATGTACTTACGGTGTACTATGATATTTCCACAGCTTTTCATCCCTAGGTACATATACGGTGTATACTATCGAAGTGTTTCCATAGCTTCAGTTACAGGGGTAGCCAGACGGTGTACTGTGCACTTCCACAGCTATATTGGTTTCTAGGCCATATTCTAGGGTCTCTAGGTAATCCACAGTGTCGGCACAAACGGCTTTTTCCGGAGCTTCCACGTTGTACTCCACCAGTGGTGTTTCCAAAGCTATACTCAGTACTTCAGCCGAATTACAGTGACAAACACGGCTTCTTTACTATAACACAGATAACTTTCTACTGTACCTAGAGTTGATCAGGTTCTAAGCCTAAAGTAGCAGTCACGCGAAGGACTGGAAAGGGTGATCCATAGCTAAGTCTAGATGCATGATAAGTTTGGACATAACAAATATAACAATTCCCAATTATATAGATTTAAAGATTAATTCAACATCATCCCTACTTCTAACTATCTACATTTCAACAACCGCAACAGCATACTACTCAATAAACATGGCAATAACAGTAACATACATCATACAAACAGGCAGAAATAATCCGGACATAGTATATGTATGAAAAGAGAGATATCACCAGTAAAATTGAGCAGAGTAACAGCTGAAAAGAAAAGGCAGAGTCTTGCACCAAGAATGCTTCTTATTACACCGTGATTACAATACCAGCTTTACTCTCTCTCTACTGCTAACCAACTAACTATCTAACTCTCTCTCTCTCTAGAGAGAGAAACTCTAGAGAGAGAAACTATCTAAACTATTCTAGAGAGAGACTAAAAATATAAAAATATAAGAAAACGAAGAATTGAAGTGTGTGAGATGTCAAGTGTGAAGTGTTGGATTGTTGGATGCTTGAAATGATGAAATGAGGCTAGTATTTATAGAGAACGCACAACCATATCCGTAGACCGTATCCAAACCTCAAAATGCACAACCGTATCGCAAGGGCAAATAAAAATCAGATTTTTATCACCCAAACGCACGATACGGCTGAGTTAGGGTGAATACGGGTGAACTGGACCGTATACGGCTGCGCGTTGGGTGAATACGGCTGAACTGGACCGTATACGGCTGTGCATAGGCTGTATACGTCCTGCACAGACCGTATACGGTCTAGGTCCAGCCGTATACGGCTTGGACCAGCCGTATACGGCCTGGTTCAGCCGTATGCTGGCCTCTCGGTTCTCTGTTTCTTCGTTCGGGCGTAACTTCTTCGTCGTTTATCCGTTTTGAGCGTTCTTCATACCCACGCATTCGTATTTTCCTAACGAAGAGAATGACATAAGTTAGAGATCATAACTCGGAGCGTAGCTTAAAGTGCATTGAAATGAGTGAACGGTGGTGTGATAAAGCAGTTTTGCCCGGTTTCTTATGTTTTTCATGCCATTTTTAGTGATTTTTCAAACATCGACTCCGTTTTGACTTAGTTAACAAAACTTTATGAATAATGTCCTTTTAAGTATGTTTTTGTTAACTTTGTGCCTAAAATGTGGAAGATAACGTACGTAAAAACATGACCTTTTACGTGTTATCATCTCTCTTGTAATATCTTTCATTTACAATTTCAATAATATATGATCTTTTGAGAAAACCAAAGTGCAAAACTCAGATCATGTTAAAAGAATCCAAAAAGAAAAATGAATGGATCACAAGTATAAGTCACTGAATGCTTTAACTCTTAAGCACTGACTATAAATTTCTAAAGCAACAAGTTTGTCTAGGGAGCTTCGATTAAAATCATTTAGGGAGAGATTGTTGAGTCACTGATCGCTGATCAACTCAATGATGACTAACTCAATGAAGAAAAATCAAAGCTGCTGTTGCTAAAGTTATTTCTCGCTGGTCACTGATCACTCTAAACTTCTTAAGCAACAAGTTTGTCTAGGGAGCTTTGATCACAATCATTTAGGGGGAGATTGTTGAGTCATTGGTCGCTGACCATGATAAGTCACTGGTCACTGACCAACTCAATAATACACAACTTGATGAAGAAATGATTTGTGTCAAAGCTGCTGTTGCTGAAGTTAACAATTGATGATCGCCATTCATTATACTTCTGGATTTAACACTCTGAGGAAGATTAAAACTCAACTTTGTGTGTCGTTGATACAAGCAGCGAGAGTTTTATATCTTCATATTGAATAAGGCAAAAGTCACTGCCCAAATAACAGCTAGGCACTGAAGAACAATATTTCAAGTCATTCTACAAGAGCATGTTAGCTCGCAGTGAGTGAGGAGAGTTACTGCTTCTTCAGTGACTATTCAATAAAGTACGAAGTGATCTACTCTTATACGTCAGCAAGTGTTCCTCATACTTGAAGAATGTTTAAAGGATCACGTGGCAGTGAATGATTGATGTTAAGGAAGTCGTGATATTCGAGGTAACAGAATTTGGGACCACAGAATAATCAAGGATCAGAGATCAAACCAATCAAATAGCGACACGTGTCATTCCAAGATCATGATTCTCCATAAGACATTTTCACTATAAATAGAGCAGTACTTTGTACTTAGTAGTTTGCCGTTGATACGTATTATTCACTTGTTTGTCAGTGAATACAGTTTGTCTAAGTACGTATCCTCGAGCAGTGAGTAAACAGTTAGCGTGTTTGTCCACTACTGTTTAGCTCAATCTGTAATAGTTTAGCATAAGTGTTTGATTTGGATTAGCCTTGGCTAGTTCATTCCGCAATCAACACTTAGTGAGTTTATGATCAACAAAATTATATTCTCAGCTACTACCTATTACTTACTTTGATATTGTCATATCTATCTTTTACATACTCTGTTATTCTTAAACAATTAAAAACTGTCTAAGTAACTTGATTAAAATCAGAAAAAAGTTTTTAATTGTATTCAACCCCTCCTTCTACAATTAAACTTTACTTATTGCGATTCCATTTCACTAATTCAATAGTAAATTCGGGACTCTCACCTTTAATATCAATTAACAAATACTTATAAATAATAAGTGTTTTGTTTTTTATATAAAAAAAAAGTTTAAAAGTTTTTAATATAAATCAAACTATTTTGATAAATGTAAATAAAGAAAGGTTGGCTCAAGTGATAGATTTGTTGCTCTTTTGTTCAATAACATTTATGTTCTAGGTTCAAGTCTTAGAATCTCAGTTACTTACATTTCTTTCTTTTGCTTCATGTCTATTATTATTATTATTATTATTATTAGCTTATATTTACACTAATTAAACAATATAGTTTATCACAAAATGATACTAAAGTTTTATGCTATAATATACATATTTTTTTAAAATAGGTATTTTGGTTACCCATTGGAACCGCTCCATATTAAACTAATTTTGTAAGGATGATAATAAATTATTTCTTAAGAGTAACTAAAAATTTCACGCAATTTTGAATCATTTATCTGGAATAGGTAACACAGGTTGGACGTCCTTACAAAAAAAACTAAAATGTAAATATCATGTCTTTAATAGATATACTACATATTAGTTGATTTATAATTAAGATATCTTTATGTTAAATTCATGTTAATAAATCATTAAAAATGATGAAAAGAAGACTAATCATTAATAAAACTTATTTAACAAAACTTAAGCAATGCCGGTAGAGTTCACAAATCTAAAAAATGTTTTATGAAGGCATATCAAATATATGTTTTGACTAATTAACATATATATAATGTTGCATATTTTCTATTTTTAACTTTCATTTGTTGTTATATATATAAAAAACTCTCAAATCTCTTAAAGCTAAGAGCACACGAAGTGGTGACACTGTGTTTACAATGTTCAGGACAGTGTTCTGGAGAATGTTGTGAATGAGGATTTTGTGAAGTGGTGACAGTGTTCTGGACAGCGTTCTGGAATTTTATATTATTTGTTTTATTTGATTTTTTAATGATGGTAATTGTATAAATAAATATATAAAAAAAATTAATTAAACAAACAACATTTATTTCATTAAAACAAAATAAAATAAAAAGGTTTAAAAATTGTAAACGTTGAGCGAGGCTGGCGTCGGTTTTGGGACGGTGGCACCAAAACGTCATCTTGAACGCTGTCGAGAACGACGAGCCGGAGTGAAGAAAAGCCGTATCTCGGCATTCTCGGATGGGAATGGCGAAAAAACACAACCCACCCTGTGTGCTCTAACAATATAGTTGTAACCGTGTGGTTAGCATCACAAAGTACTTTTTAAAAAGAATGTTAATCATATAACTAAAAATTATTAAAAAGGAACTAAATAATATAAACAAAACCTCATTTAAATATTAGTTTTTACCCTACGCAAAACGTGCTTTGTTCTCTTTAATTTAGAGATAAATATATCAACTTTAAAATTCCGAATAACCGGACCAAATAACCCAAAACCCAAATGGTTTAAGCAAACAACACCCCTTTGTATGCATATATTCACTGCTCACTTCACTGCATACTAGAGTACCACTATGTGATGCCAAAACCAAAATAATGTCTGAACCTCCCACCACCAACACACCACCAGCACCACCATTCCCACCACCACCAACAACCGCAACTTATCCTCCTACTGCCATCATCACCTCATCATACAACAAAAACCAACAACACAGTATCATCAATGCTACTCCAACTCCAAGCATAACAATCAGAGAGTACCGAAAAGGCAATTGGACCTTAGAAGAAACCCTAATCCTCATCACCGGTAAGAAACTCGACGATGAGCGTCGCATCAACAACAGTAACACGTCATCATCCACCGGCGGTACGGGTGAACTACGGTGGAAATGGGTTGAGAATTACTGTTGGAGTAACGGATGTCTACGTAGCCAAAATCAGTGTAATGATAAATGGGATAATTTACTCCGTGACTATAAAAAAGTTCGTGAATATCAAAATCAGAATCAAACGGTGTCGTATTGGTCCATGGATAAAACTCAACGTAAACAACGAAATCTGCCTTCTAATATGTTACTCAACATTTATGAAGCATTAAACGACGTCGTTCAGAGAAAACATCATAACAGATCACACTCATATCACCAACAGCCTCCTTCTGTCGCCGTTGTTCCACCGCCAGCTCAGCTCCTACCGGAAGTACCTCCTCCTCTTCCTTCAGGTAATCTATTAATTAAAATAATTATAGACATATTTATGATCATCTGGCTTCAATTTGTCTAATTTTTTTTTTTAAACATAGATTTCCACAAACTTAATACGATGTTAGGGCAGTTAATTACTTAAGTTAGTTTTCATTTACGTATGATAATAGTGAGTACTACTTCATTTCTATATCATTATGTATAGTAATTAAGTAATTAACTAACAAGATTGATATATGCATAAATATATAGAGTGTTATCACATCTGGCTTTTTTATTTATATTTTTAGCTTTACCTGATTCGAGTTTGTAACGGTAGATTTGAACTCCATTAGTCGATCAAACTAGAATAATTAAAAAATTGAAGATTTATATTCGCCATCATGTTACATATATAGTACTTATGCATTGGCAGTGAAATATGTAACACAATTCAAAATACAATACTAAGTAAATAGAAAATAGTACAATGTACTCCGTATTAGAATAAGTTAAGCTAGCTTTTTGCCGTTATGCGATCAAATAGTAATTAGTACTATCGATTAATAGTGTACGTATCATAATGAGGACTGATTCGTACTGTGATTATTTTCATTTCGTATAACATCATGAAACATAATCTTAGTTCACGACTAAGTAGTAGTGATCGTGTACGAATCATCAACGTTAACGTTTGATAGGAAAGGGTTTATAAATGTAGAAGCTTGAATAAAGAAAAGATGAAAGGAAATGGAAAAGGAATAAAGAATTAGTGGTGAATGGGGGAAGTATGGTGTCAGAAAAATAAAAGGGTGAATGGAAGTTTATGCGTCGGTTATAGAAAGAGAGAGATAATGTTGGTCAAAGATGCAGGAGTTGAAAACACAGCACAGTGATTGATTGGTATCCTCTCCTATCCCTCCATTTATTGTTCTCTGGATTTTTATACAGTACAGTCAACAGCTGTGCTGTAAATCTGTGATACTACTACTGCTGCTTTACTTTACAACCTCACCATCTCATCCGGTACTTGTAAAAGCTACTCCTACTTCTTCATTCATGCCATCCCTGTGGGTCCCACTGTTATTATTTTATTATAAACAATCATAAATAGGCATGCATATGCGTTTGGCGACAATGGTTGAAATTTGTGGGAATTTTTATTTAAAAGCTACCTTAAAAAGTTTTTTGTTTAAGGGCTTTTGGAAGCTTGTTTTTTTTTCCATAAACTTTATTTTTGTTGCGTTATTAAACAAGGCTTAGAGGTTAGAACTTATTAAAAAGTAGAAGTTGAAACTCCTTAGAACTCTCAGAAGCCCCGTGCCAAACACACTTTGAAAGGGTGAGAAGTGACTATCAATTTCTTAATGTTAGTCACGGTGTTAAGATTGAGCACAATGAGTGGTTGCTCTTGTACTTGGTATTTAGGCAAATGTTAATTGAACACTGAAGTTTAACATAAATACAATTTTAAGAGTGACTCAATGTTCGATTCAATGTTCAAATGGTTACATAAATGGTTTTGAACCAATAAAAAATGCAAAAATTAAAATAAAAAATAACAAAACTCTAGATCGCAACATTGAGAGTGAACATCGAAAGTGAACACAGGCATGAAGCGTTGAATGCCAAATCTTGACGTTCAAGGTGTTGAACGTTAATGATTTTCCGTCTTCACTCTTTAGCCATTGGTTAGCTTAGTGTGAAAAATGACCCACTAATTATTTTTAGACTAGTAAAAGTAACAAAATATCCTCTGACTAGTCACTAGGAGTTTATTGTCTATCTCCGGGTTTTAACTTCGGACGTAAACTTTGACTTCCTGACGTTAAAAATCTTTTAAAACCGCTAACTTCGAAAAAAGTCAAACAACTTCGCATGCTCTAATAAAGAAGAGATGACATATTTAATGCATAAGAGAAGTGTCGCGAAAATATTACTCTTACAAATAATAAAATTATATCTTTTTTACATAATTTTCTTGAAGAATATTATACATTTGAGGGTGAATTGCATTTTTTCATACCATTATCTTGTTAATTCGTTGATTTTGCCCTCTAAAACCTTCTTACCAAGCGGTTCTTTCATAACTTTTATAATTGTACAAACCTTTTAATATCGGATTAAATCTACCCAATTAAGCGTTAGAGTCATACTAAAACGACAAAAACAAGTTTCATCCCCTATTCCTAACTCTCATCCCCGCTCAAACCTACAAAAAATAAAAAATAATTTGTCGCGCTAGATGCATTTTCTGACGACAGAATTTGGTTGCTATTCGTCGAGAATCTCCCTCATTGTCCGTCTCTCCATCTCTATCCGTCACCCCCTCTTTGCTGCTCTCACACACTCCAACTACAACCGGACTTTCACCACTTATCATCTTGCCATGAGCACTAGTTTACTCGCGACGGTCATCAAGAAAGATATTCTTGTTTTTTAATCTTTTTCCCGCTTCCTCACCTACGCTCATCGAGCTAGCTAACTTTGCTCTTTTAAGGGTGAAACAACTATAGACAACTGACATATCGCATCAAGATATAATGTTGTGTTCCATAAAAAAGTAGCTAATTTGAGGGGGAAAGGGGGTTTTAAATGTCACCGTCATCAATTGTTATCTACATTTTCTAGTTGCGTTTTTTATGGATTTGAGTTCTCATTTCATATCCGAGTGATGATTTTGAGAGTTGATTTCCTTCAAAATCGAGTTGCATTCATTTATTATTATTTTCTTTAGGAATGGGTTGTTGATTGAAGGAATACATGAAGGAGCTCCTGACATAATCTCCAATAGGAATATGTGAAGAAGTAAAAGTAAGATAATTACATCTAATTTAATTTAAGGTGTTGTCTTTCCCATTTTAGATGGTAAGTTACGTGTAGAGGTCCTCAAAATTAACAAATTTAGAATTACATTATGCTTATATTCATATATAGGGTGTAAGGTTTCAATGAAAACACTTCAAAAATAAGAACGGTTAAGAACACTTCATAAATGCACAACTAACTTACAAAATCATTATATTCACACTCATATGTCTCAAATATGTGTAGAAAAATAGATTATAATAGATGCGAACTTTCAGAAATGCGCAAAAATCGATAAAACGATTGATGCACAATTATAGAGATAATCATGCATCAATCGTCTTTTCGATTTTTGTGCATTTTTAGAAGTGTGCGTTTGTTTATCTTTGCATGTTTGAGATATACGAATGTAAATCTAACTATTATATCAAGAGTATTCGTGCATTTGAAGCGTTTTTAGCCGTTCTTATTTTTAAGGTGTTCTCATTTGATCCAAACTCTGTATATTGGTTTCTTATATATACATATATACTTACTTGGTAGAGATTTTTTCTGAAAGCAAATCTCTTTATCTTAGGTTAGAGATATGATTGTATAGTGTATACTGTATACATCTTACCTTCTACAAACCTTGTTTTTGACGGAATTGAATGTTTTTGTTTTTGGGTTCTCGATTTAACATATAGGTTCGATCTCTATTCTCATTTTTATTATATAAAAATGTTTTTTTGACGTTGATTCTTATTTAATTAAACTAAAAGTGTATAGAATCTCTTGTAATAAAAGTTTCTATCTAAAAAATGAATCTCGTGATAGACTAGTTCTAGCTCAAGTCATATATATCAGTCACAGTTTCAACTAATTTGTTGGCAAATGTATATCACGTAAAGTTGTTTCATGATATATGTATGATGTGTATACTACGGAGTAGTAAATTGCACAGATTATGTTAACAAAATAAGTTAATCTTAGGGTATGTTCGGCAATGAATGCTTATTGGAATTTAAACTTACGAACTAGCGTTTGAAAGTTTATGAGAGCTTATATAATTGTATTATGAGTCAAATTAAATTTTGAATCCGTCACTAATTTTGCGCTTCTCATTAAATGTCGTTATTCTTTATCATTTAAATCATGAAGGATCACCTTTTGGTATATTGGAGGGTAGTGAAGTGATGATGGGTTCAAGTAGTGGTCACCTGTTGGTACTCTGCACAAAGATTCGTAGTAGCAATTGATTGCAAAATCCAGCTTTTTATTTGCTTTATTTCGCGAAATCTACTCCCATGCACAACTATTATATACCGACTCAAGTCTATCACTACGTACGTACTCATATAAATCAAACATTTTATTCTTTTATAACACATCTTTAATGATGGCGATATGTTGGTCTTCGACACTTTTTAGGTTTTAAATTCCAATATTCCGTATAAATAATTTGGACTAAAGTCCATAGGAAAATGTAAACAGACAAGCACATACTTACATTAGGTGTTACGATATTCCTAAGTGGCCATCTTTTTAATTTTGACCTTCCCGAAAAGAGTATCCTCTTCGTAGTTCAACTAATTAAGCAAGACTTCAATGTTTCTATAGATGTTATATTATTGGTGAAAGTGTAGTTAGCAGAAATTTTTAAAATCGTGTGCAAAGTGGAAATTCTGACTAAGACAGAAGGAGTATTAACGTTTAAGAGATTAATAAGTAGCGTATAAATTCAAACGAATAATTAAACGATTACAAACTCAAAATAATTGATGTAGTACAGTGATCAAATTTAGCTATTACTTTAAGATATATAAATTCCAAACAACGTTCTAAACTCGACAGCCATTAACGCGTTAAAACATACAATAATATTTTTATGAGACAATATAATAACAAATATTCAATGCCCTTCTGACTTTTGATTGATCTGGCCATTGAACGTTGAAATACAATTAACTTGTGGAAATCATAATTTATTAATGACAGCTTTAATAAAACCCTTTATCATTTTCCAAAAAAACAAAACAAAACAAAAACCCGAGTAGTAATTGGTTGAAAAAATCAATCGTAATATTAGGGTAAATTTCAAGCATCATTATTTTTTATTTTATTGTTGGGACCACGCTAGTCTACTAACAATATTGGTCTAAAATAAGAGATCGGAAAAAGTACGTATATGCATTCCTTCCCAACGCCAACCAGTTTCACCAACCGGTTGGCAATCAATTAGGCTAAAGGGTGCCAACGCGAAACCACTTCTCAACCGGTTACATCCACATCCGGTTATAACCGGATATCTGGTTATAACCAGTCTCCAATCGTTAGCATTTGGTGGGCTCCACCTGTTTTTTTGTGATTGTATTTATATATTAAATAATTAAAGTGTGAATAAAGTGGTTTGGAAGTGGTTAAACGGTTGACACCCACGAATTAGTTTTGAATCAGTTGGTGGAAAGCTGATGTGACGCTGATTTGACGAAAGTGGTTTGGAAGTGGTTCAACCACGGTTGGAAATGGTCTTAGTAAACGTCGATCATGATCATGGTCATGTTCATATATGCATGCTTTTAATTTTGTTACCAACTGTTTTTTTTTATGTACATTACTTCTATATTATGATATCTTTATGCATGGTTTCTGAAGTTATCTGTTTAATTTGTATGTATACACATACGTTAACGTTAGAAGCATCAGCAGAATCATCCGAAACGCAAGGAGACGAGTCAGAGAAAGTCAATTCCGAAACCAAAAGGAGAAAGATGAGAGACGACATAGGAGCAAGCATTCTCCACAGCACAACACTATTGTCCCAAACCCTAAAACACTACGATGACAAAAAGGAAAAACGACATCGTGAGTTGATGGAACTTGAACATAAAAGGCTTCAATTGGAAGAAACACGAAACCAAGTTAATCATCAAGGATTTGCTAGTTTAATAGCCTCGATTAATAAGCTTTCGGATGCTATTCACGCCCTCGTTTCAGAAAAGCGCACGTAATTATATATGAATGTGACAAACCATATATATATACATATATATATATACATATATATATATATATGTATGTATGTATGTATGTATGTATGTATGTATGTATGTATGTATGTATGTATGTATGTATATGCATGGGAATTCCTTTTTGTTGAAAAAAAAAGTACGTACGTTTTGGAATAGAATCATGAGGGCGTGTTTGGTTTATAGGATATATATTTTTAACTTGTCATTGGTGGCTATTAATTATTTGTATGACCCTAGCATACAAGTTTATATGGGTTTTCATGAAGTATATATGTTTGGTGTTTGACATTGCAATTGGAACAATGAGATTTCCGTGGAAGCATGAGTAGTTTAATCACTCTTCATTGTTTACTTTATGGAAAATGAGCAGTTCTGTTAACTGCACGGCCCCGGATCTATAGGTTTTACTAAAGCTATAGGTTTACGATGTGAAATTTCCATAATTCTAGATATGCTAATATGTAATAAAAAATAAATAAATAATGGGTAATTGGGCCCCCTACTGGAGCAATTTCATATTTCAATGAAGCAAGACCGAACCCCTACAAGGTTCAACATCGTCGGTATATCACCTTCATCACATATTCCACAACGTCCGGGCCGAAACTCACACCAACTAAACCTTAACGTTGTGGGTCATGTACTTCATTAGTGGTAGGTACCTTTATGATAAATAATACTCATGACAGAATTCGAACCTATGACCTCTAAAAGTATCATTTTCCCATATATCAAAAGGTTAAACCAGATCATAAAATTTTATAACATTTGATTTAGCACCAAATTTAGTTATAATGACAAAATTTGACGTTTTAATGGGTGAATGGATGAAATGTGTTAAACAAAGAGTGTGTTTTACTGTACGTGCCCAAGTGTATTTTACAAAGATACAATACACTACAATATTTATCAGGGTTAATGGCGTAGATTCTAAGGAACTTTTCATTTTCTACCAAGTTAGAGTATGAACACAATGTATTACTATGATAGGTAATGAACTTTAAAAAAAAACAAAAAATCAAGTTTGGAAATATACCATTAGGTGACCCTCCAGTCATTTGATTTTTTAGATGGTTTTTCAATCTTTACAATGCCACGTATATTGTAAATAAAACCACCACGTATAAGTTTTTATGTTATACGTCATCATTTTATAACTTAATCTGGTAAAAAAATAGTTACTTCCCTAAATCGACATAAAATTTGAAAGTTTATTACATACTAAAGTAATAAATTATGTTCATATTCTAACTCGCTTAATAAAGAAAAGTTCATCAATATTAACCCTATATAAATAGGGGTTTGGACTTTGGACTCAATACCGTCACGTAAAATTTGGTGGCCATGTGCCGTAACTAAATTTTGTTTAATTAGACCCTTAGATTTTACGATTAAACTAAACAAAAACTTATACTATTCTGTTTAAACATATACACTATACATATTTTTGGTTTATTACGATAACTCGAACAAAAAGTAAAAATATCAATAACACTATAAGAGTATGAAGAGTGATCACTTAGACGCGTCCCAACGATGTTCGTCAGTTTCCGTCGGTTGAAACCGACGGAACCGACACCGATGGCACGGAGCCGTCGGTTCGGTCCGTCGGTTTCTTCCGTTGGAAATCCGACGAGGTGTTTGGATGTGGAAGGTGGGGCCGGTAGGTCCTTGAGCTAATTAAAAAAAAAAAAAATTTAAAAAAGTTAGCCGTTAGGCTTTTTAAAAAAATAAAAAATCCCAACGGTCAAGAAAGGAGCGTTCTTTTTTTTTTTTTTTTTTTCTTCACTTTTTCACTATAAATACACACCCTTAATTCATCAAAAAATCACACCTCAAATTCACAATTCTCTCTAAACCTCAAATTTATATACTTTCACATTTTATAAAATGTCATCTTCCGATTCCGATATCGAGGACGTGACCGCGGTAAATGCTTGTGCCGATCCGATGCAAGCTCTCGCATTGCTCAATGCGATAAGCTCCGGTTCATCCGACGAAGACGAAGTTTATGTTCCGATACCACGAGCACCCCGACGATACTTTCCTAGAGATCGTGCCAACGCGTCGGAACGTTTGTATCGAGACTATTTTGCCGAGAATCCAACCTTTCCGGTGGATATTTTTCGTCGTCGTTATTGGATGAGCAAAGGATTGTTTCTCCGTATTTGCCAAGGTATACTATCATACTCCACTGTTCCGGTACCTCCATACTTTTCTTACTTCATTCAAAGACCCGATGCTACCGGGTTACTTGGTTTAAATGTGTGGCAAAAATGCACGTCCGACATACGGCAATTGGCATACGGTTGTGTCGTCGATGCGTTTGATGAATATTTACATATGGGTGAGCAAACTTCATATGATTGTTTGGATAACTTCTGTAAGTGTGTTTTTCATTTAAACTCTACGGAATATTTACGAAAACCGACTTTGGCGGACGTGCAACGATTGCACGAGAGACATGCTCAGGTGCATGGCTTTCCTGGGATGCTTGGTAGCATCGATTGTATGCATTGGCCATGGAAAAACTGCCCAGTGGCATGGCAAGGTCAGTACACTCGAGGTGATCACGGGCATCCAACGATCATGCTCGAAGCGGTTACCTCTTATGATACTTGAATTTGGCACGCTTTCTTTGGTCCCGCCGGTTCGAGCAACGACATCAATGTGCTCAATCAATCGGATCTGTTCAACGACTTACTTCAAGATACTGCTCCCCAAGTAAACTTCACAATTGCCGGGGAAGAATTCACTCGAGGTTATTATCTAGGAGATGGCATTTATCCAGAACGGGCCACTATTGTGAAATCGTTTAAGCATCCCCTAACAGAACAGGAGAAACGCTTCAAGAGATATCAAGAATCTGCAAGAAAAGATGTGGAGCGAGCTTTCGGTCATCTTCAAGGCCGTTGGCAAATAATCAAGAACCCGGCAAGACCGTATAGCACCAACCGGATATCAAAAATCATGTATGCTTGTGTTATTCTGCACAATATGATAACGGAGGATAACGGACGAAATATGTGTGATCTGGAGGAGCAATATCCGGATGTCCAACCGAGACGCTCGTGGCGAGAAAGAGTGGAGACTCATTTGCGTATGGACAAAGAGTTGCGCGATCGGGTAGTTCATCACCGACTTCGAAATGCTTTGATCGAGCACATTGCACAACTCCCTTCGAACTACCGTAGTCGTTAATTGTTGTAACTTTCGTTTATTAGTGTAACTTTTTTTAATTATTGTATTTTATTTTAAGTATTGTATTTTATTTTAAGTATTGTAATTTTTTTTTTAAGTATTGTAATTTTTTTTTTAAGTATTGTAATGTTTTTTTTAAGTATTGTAATGTTTTTTTTAAGTATTGTAATGTTTTTTTTTTAAGTATTGTAATGTTTTTAATTTTAATGAAATGTGTTTTTATTTTAATTATTGTGTATTAATTAATTAAGTTTATTGGTGTGGGTCCCTGAAAAATGAAACTGACAGCAACTGACGGATGACTGTTGGGAGGGGCCTGTCAGTTTCTGTCAGTTGGGTGAAAAAGCTGACGTGGCGCGTCAATTTCAGTCAGTTTCCGTCACCATTGGGAATGGTCTTATGATAACATTATCAAACCGACATATTGTTACTTGTATAAGAATTCGAACCCCCTAGCTAGACGCTACACTATGGGTTCTTTGTCAAATACATGGTTTCGAAAATCATATATTTTAATTCTGATTATAAAGCCATCTATCTATCTTATATACAAAAGGACAATAACGCTGACATCACTTATACTGATTTGTCACACTCTTAGACCATTGTCTTGCTGAGGTGTCCACCTCTTACAAGTTTGCTGATGTCACATGCTCTCTAACAGATTAATTAATCTATCTTATATACAAAAGGACAATAATGCTGACATCACTTATGCTGATTTGTCACACTCTCAGACCATTGTCTTGCTGAGGTGTCCGCCTCTTACGAGTTTGCTAATGTAACATGCTCTCTAACCAATTAATTAATGCTTCAAATTTGCAAAATTTAATTTTTTTTCGTAATTAATACTCTGGCTGTCTTTGTGACTTCCAAATAATCATATGTAGACTCAATAATATCTGCTGCTTCTTTGATTGGCAGACTCTTGCACGCATGCGGTTTATGTGGAATTTGAATGGATCTCAGTTTCTTATCATTATGCTATGCACGCCTCCCTTTCCCGTTTTCCACTGTTACCTCTACAAACAAGAATTCAAACTCATCACAATTATTCAAACTCTTCATCTGATTTTTCCATTCATCTACTAAAAAACCTTCCTCTCTTCATTTTCTCCACACCATCATTTTCTGGTATCTTCTTTAAGCTTCATCACGAGTTTAGGCATTTCAATTCATCGTTATTTGACCTATTATAGTGTTTGTTCAATCTATTTGTTGATTACAAACTTTATTTATTTAGTAATGCTTTGATTTTTGTTGTTTTAGGGTTTTCTTTTTGCTCGATTTTGTTAGTTTAGGGTAATAAGTTTTATGTGTTTTGGTTCATGTAAACAGTTACTGATTATCTTTTAATTATTTGTTGATTAACCATCTTTATCAGGAGTTCCTTTGAAGCAGGTGTAACCATCTTGATCGGATGTTTTTGACGTAATTATGTAAGTAGATAAAACATATTTGATTGTATGCTATTTAGTTTTGTTACTTGATTTTTGTTATAAAACATATTTGAATTTAATGTCCCATGAACCATGGAGAGAGCGAATTGGCAGTGGGATGAAAGAATGATATGAGAGTGGTCGTTGATTGGTGTTTGGCGACAACGGTAAGTTTTGTTTTCTTTTGTTAAATGCCAAACGATTAAAGATGATTAATTTCTCACTGGAGGAAGTGACGATCATATTGGATTATTCATCGATTGGGCTGGCAATTGCGGTGTCTCAACGGTGTGGGATAGTAATGACACGAGGAGTGGTAGTGGTGCTCGCCGGAGTGGCATCGGTGTTCGCCGGAGCAATAACAAAATGATCAGCTGAGAATCTGATATGTCTCAAGGTTTGCTGCTACTCTTCCTCTGCTTTATATATCTTTTGTTTTAATATTATGCTTCTATTTAATTGTATTTATTGATGATTTGTTTTATACTTATTTTTTTCTTCTTGTGAAATCAATCTATTGCAGATTCTTGCCTTATAATAAGTGTTTTGTTCAAGTTCTTTAGGGATTGGGCAATAATTAATAGGAAGGGTTAGATTTGTGGTTGATAAAGTATTACTTTTTGTACTTATTTTCTTCTTCTTGTGAAATCAATCTATTGCAGATTTTTGCCTTATAATAAGTGTTGAGATCTACACAACATAATACCAATCTATTGCAGATTTTTGCCTTATAATAAGTGTTGAGATCTACACAACATGATACACGTCATCATCCTACTCATCATAATAGTTCAACTAATTTCCCCACTTAATGTCCAGTTAGTTAGTTCGTTAGCATTATGTTATTTTATTATCATTCTTGTAGTAAGTATTTGTATATGTATAGAGTCATAACAGTTTGTACAGGCAATTAAATGGAATACAATTTCTCTCAAACTTCCATGGATGTATCTTCACATCTTCTTTGATCTCTGTTCATACCATGAGTTGTAACATGGTATCAGAGCCTGAATTCAATTAGTATTCAATTCAACTTTTGATTGCTTCCGCATTTTCAAGATTCATTCACAGTTCTTCATTAATTTCTCGTCACTTTCTTGAACCGTTCTATTCAAGAAACTTTGATTGTGAGATTTTCTGTGAATTTGATTCTCATTGATTGTGAACAATCTGAGAATTTAGCTTTTTATTCTTGTTCCTTATCACTTTCGTTTTCTATTCTCGATTGATTCAAGGATTTATCTGTTTCTTGTTATGTTACTTTGATCATTGCACACAAGGTGTTCGATCAAATTCCTCAAAGAAAATTACAATATATCTACATCACAAAATGCTCCTGAAACTTATGATCCTTCGCACATCCTTTATCTTCATCATGGTGAACATCCTGATCACAAGCTTTCAACTCAAGTTCTCGAAGGAGACAACTATGGACATTGGAAAAAATCGTTTGAAATAGCACTAGTTGCAAGAAATAAATTAGGCTTTGTTACTGGAGCATGCAAGAAACCAGATGCAAATTCTCCTCAATATTCTCAATGGATTCGCTGTGATAGTATGGTTATGTCATGGCTCTTGCATTCGGTTAACAAAGATATTTCAGAAAGCCTTTTGTATTGTACTTCTTCCGAACAAATATGGTTAGAAGTAGCTCAACGTTACGGTCATAGTCAAGGAACAAGGATCTTTCAGGTTCAACAAGAATTGTATCTCTACCCTCAAGGTAATCTCTCGGTGACTGCTTACTTTACCAAAATGAAAAAAATCTGGGATGAATATTCTTCTCTGGTCAATATTCCTGCTTGTACTTGTGGTAGTGGGAGTGCAATGGCACAATTACTTCAGACTCAACAACTCATGCAATTCCTTATGGGATTGAATCCAGATTACAAAGTTATTAGAGGTAACATACTAATGATGAGTCCACTGCCACTTCTTAGTCAAGCATATAATTTGATTTTACAAGAAGAAAGACAGAGATCTATGCATATATCTCATAATGAAATACCTTTCGATTCTTCTGCCATGTATTCTAATCAGAGAAATGGGTCTAATTCTGGATTCTTTAAGCAAAATTCCTATCATCAGGGCATGCAAAGATTTTCTTCCATTGATCAACAAAGCAGAGGTAATATCAATGGGTTTGATAGAAAGAGCAACACACCGTATTGCAATTACTGCAAGAAACCTGGTCATACTATAGATAAATGTATTAAACTTGCAAACAAGGGAAAGAAATTTGCAGGTGCTGCTCAAGTTCCAGATTACCTTTCCCAGTCTCCAGCCCAAGTTTCTAATGGCTTGACTGCTAGTTCAGGCAGTAATACTTCATCTCCTATTACTCGAGAGGAGTATGACCATCTTATCAACCTTCTGAGCAAGCAATTTACTGTGAGCAGTACACCATCCAAGCAGTACACTGTAAGCAATACACCAGAAAAATCTGATGAATTTTCATCCAGTATGGCATGTATGGCTTTTTGTCTCTTTAATGCAACGTCTAATCTAAGTTGGATCATTGACAGTGGAGCAACTAATCATATCACTCTTAATTTGCATTTTTTCACTACCTACTTTCCTATTTACCAAGATTGTTACATTACAATTCCTAATGGTAGTAAAGTTCCGGTTATGCATATTGGGATGGTACAATTGACTCTTGATATATTACTTCATAACGTTTTGCATGTTCCCGATTTTGAATTTAATTTGTTATCTGCTGGACAATTAGCAAAACAATTGAATTCTCATGTTGTATTTACACCAACTTCTTGTTATCTTCAGGACCCTTTGATGAACACTCGTTTGCATCTTGGTAAAGAATTCAGTGGTTTGTACTATGTTTCTAGCAAGGATAAAATTGATGCATCCTCTCCAGTTCTTCATTCTATTGCTTCATGTAATTCTGTAAATTATGTTTTGAGTGACATAAACTTGTGGCATTGTAGAATGGGTCATATGCCCTACAATAAAATGAAGTACATTTCTTGTATACCTTCATGTAATTCTACAAAACCTGATGTTTGTCAAGTATGTCCTTAAGTAAGACAACATCATTTTTCTTTTCCTCATAGTAGTTCTTATTCTACTAAGCCTTTTGATTTGTTGCATATTGATCTTTGGGGTCCTTATCATCATTCTACTCATAATGGATATAAATACTTTCTAACAATAGTAGATGATTATTCAAGGATTACTTGGACTTTTCTTCTTTCTCATAAAAGTAATACTTATGCTATTCTCGAGTTTTTCATTTCTTATGTTGAGACACAATTTGCAACTGTTGTTAAATCTATCAGATCAGATAATGGTCTTGAATTCACAGAAAATTCTACCTCTCAATTCTTTCTTAAAAAGGGCATTATTCATCAAACTTCTTATGTTGGCACACCTCAACAAAACGGTGTTGTTGAACGAAAACATAGGTATCTACTTGAGACTGCTAGAGCCCTTCATTTTCAATCTAGAGCACCTCTCAAATATTGGGGAGAGTGTATTTTGACAGCCACATTTCTCATTAACAGAATGCCACTTTCAGTTCTTAAACACAACACTCCTTATGAACTTCTTTTTCATCATAAGCCACATTACAATTTTTTAAAAGCTTTTGGTTGTCTATGTTTTGCATCAACTCCTTCTCATAATCGACATAAGTTTCAACCTAGAGTTGTTCCTTGTGTTTTCTTAGGATATCCTCATGGCAAGAAAGGATATAAATTGTTGAATCTTTCTTCTCTCAAAATTTTCATCAGTAGAGATGTTCTTTTCCATGAACATATTTTTCCATTTCATCTTCTTCCATCCAATGTTTCTCCCACCCTTCCTTCCTCTATTTTCATTAATCCTTCTTCGTTCACAACTCCTGTACCATCTTCTCATATTACATCATCTTCCTCTAACTCTGTTCCAACTCCGTCTTTTGTTCCCAGACGATCTACTAGATCTTCTCATCCTCCTTCTTATCTTAACCAATACGAGTGTTCCTTTAAAAACCCCAATCACACTTCTACCAATTTAGCTTTTCACACAGGACATTGGTGTAACTTGGTCCAGTTTTCTAATCTTCCTTTGTCTCATCAAGCTCACGTTTCTCATATTACTAACTTTGTTGAACCCAAATCTTATAAACAAGCTGCTAGTGATCCAAATTGGGTTAAGGCTATGCATAAAGAAATAGAAGCTTTACAATCTAACAATACTTGGCAGGTTTGTTCACTTCCTGAAGGAAAGAAAGCAATTTCTAGTAAATGGGTGTATAAAACTAAACTCAAGTCAGATGGTTCCTTAGAAAGGTTCAAGGCCAGATTAGTTATCATGGGCAATACTCAAAGGTCTGGCATTGATTACACTGAAACCTTTTCCCCTGTCGTCAAGATGTCCACCATTAGAACCATCATTGCTCTTGCTGCTTCTAGAAAATGGGATCTTTTTCAGCTAGACGTAAACAATGCATTCTTACATGGAGATCTTCATGAAGAAATTTACATGAGAATGCCCGAAGGCATTCCTAATCCAGACAACTTGGTTTGTAGATTAACCAAGTCTCTCTATGGTTTAAAACAAGCCTCGAGGCAATGGTTTGAAAAGTTGATGTCATCTTTAACAAGTCTTGGTTACAGCCAGTCTAAAAGCGATTACAGTTTATTCATTAAGAAGACTGAATCTCATATCACTATGGTTGCTGTTTACGTAGATGATATTTTGGTCACTGGTTCTGATCTTCATGAGAGCACCTCTCTTAAGACCCATCTTCATGGTTTCTTTGGTATTAAAGATCTTGGAAAGCTGAGTTATTTCTTAGGGTTTGAGATTGGATATCTTCCTACTGGTATCACACTTACTCAAAAGAAATTCACCAAAGAACTCCTTAAAGAAACTGGTTTTGACACTTCTAAAGGTGTTGCTACACCTCTGCCCATTAATCTCAAACTTAATGCATAAGATGGAGATTTAATCTCGAACCCTACCCATTACAGAACTATCATTGGGAAACTAAATTTCTTAACACATACACGGCCTGACCTGTCTTTTGCAGTCCAAACTCTCAGCCAATTCATGCAATCTCCGCGTTTTCCTCATTTAAAAGCACTTGAGCATGTTCTGAAATACATTAAATCCACTGAAGGGCAAGGCATTATTCTTTCAGCTACAGATCAGCTGAAACTTCAAGCTTTCAGCGACTCTGACTGGGCTTCTTGTCCTTCTTCAAGACGATCTGTTACAGGTTACTTAATTATGCTCGGGAGTTCTCCGATCAGCTGGAAGTTCAAGAAACAAAGTACCGTTTCTAAGTCTTCCGCTGAGGCTGAACATCGTGCCATGGCTCAAGCTGCCTCAAAAGTTACATGGCTTGTTCGTCTTCTTGAAGAATTGGGTGTCCTAAATCTCAAACCTGTGTTTCTAAATTGCGACAATCAAAGTGCTTTGCACATAGCCAAAAACCCCGTCTTTCATGAACGCACAAAACACATCGAAATAGATTGTCATTTTACACGTGATAAAGTTCTTGAAGGTCTACTCCAACTTAATTATTTGCCTACTACTAATCAGCTTGCGGATGTACTTACCAAGATTTTGCCTTCAACGCATCACTGGAATCTTCTAAACAAGCTTGGAATGTTTAACTCCCAATCCATTCCAGCTTGCGGGGGGGTGTTGAGATCTACACAACATAATACACGTCATCATCCTACTCATCATAATAGTTCAACTAATTTCCCCACTTAATGTCCAGTTAGTTAGTTCGTTAGCATTATGTTATTTTATTATCATTCTTGTAGTAAGTAGTTGTATATGTATAGAGTCATAACAGTTTGTACAGGCAATTAAATGGAATACAATTTCTCTCAAACTTCCATGGATGTATCTTCACATCTTCTTTGATTTCTGTTCATACCATGAGTTGTAACAATAAGTGTTTTGTTCAAGTTCTTTAGGGATAGGGCAATAATTAATAGGAAGGGTTAGATTTGTGGTTGATAAAGTATTACTATAAGAACTTTGCAGTCCATTAGCCTCCCATCATGTGAAAATTTTATATTTGTTTTTCATTTCTTGAATATAATACGTATTATTTAAGGCCACACATGAAGATTGTCAATGATCAATGTACTTTGCAGATGGTTATCTAAGACTTTAAATACATTGTTGAGCTTTGAGTTACTATTGATTGCTTTCATAAAGTTTAATATATAAAGTAACTTTAACTTAAATTCAGTTTTGACATCTATAAAAGTTTGTTGGAGAAATCCCCCTCTACCACAAAAATATGATTTCAGTCGATTAGTTCTCGGTTTTGTTTCTCAAACCTTGATCTTATGCAAATTCGAACTCCATTATATTAAACTTTTGATGGCTGATCCTTCATTATAGGTGGCAATATGGATGGTTTTGGTAGAGTTGGGTAGAATGAGGCTAATTTAATTATACGTGTTGCAAGTCCGTAGATAATTTGTCTAAGGGTTTTTCTTATATTCTAATTGTCAATTTTGTAATTTGTAAAAGATTGACAATGCCCAGGTTTTTGCATCTTTTCTTGGTGGTCATAAATTTCTATATATTTTTTGTATGTTTTCATGTGGTCATTTTCTTACAATACTTATCATTATGATTGTGTTTTTAAATGGGACATTATAAAAGATTATTACAGTGATTCGGTTTTTGTCTTTTAGATTGTGAAGGAAAGTAAAACGTGTTAGATTTTTGCATGTTCAAAAGGGAATTTTGGTTAATATTTTTGCTCTAATTTGATTTTCAGGCTTGGAGACAATCAACAAAAGTTAAGAATGTTGTGAAGTTGCAAGCATAATATAGGCACAAGTACAATAAACTGTTCAGTCAAGAGGTATACGTGGTAGTTAATATGCCATGAGGCTATACTATGGGTCTTAAAATATTATCAGTTTAGTTTGTAATGGTTTGGTTTCGATATTTTTCCTACGTAGAATGTCACTGAATTGGAAATTTGATTTCATACTATGATGAAACTGATCAAACATTTCCAACCCATTATACTTGTGCCTAGGCCTGTAAACGAACCGAACGAACACGAACGTAGTCTGTTCGTGTTCGTTCATTAAGGTTTTGACGAACAAAAGAACGAACACGAACGGATAGGCGAACAAATTTTGTTGTTCATGTTCGTTCATTAAGAAAATTTGTTTGTTCACGAACGTACACGAACAAACACATAATAATTTAATGTATTTCTTAATTAATACCTTAAACGAACCTCAACGTACATAAACGAACATATATATACATATATACACACACACACACACACATCTACACATATATATTATATAACTTGAAACTTTGCGATGCATATTCAATATTACAAAACGATCACAATATGAAGATAAATTCATTTGTTTGTTCCAATCATTGGAAAGAGCAGCACATCTGGAACTAGTGGAGGGAGATATTGGATGTATTTTTAGAGTGGAGGAAAATGTGATATGGAAATATAAGGTAAAAATATATAGATCTTTAATATTATCAAATGAAAATATCAAAATATTAATAATATTCTATTTGATATTTAGCTTTATCAAAATAACATGTACAAATATGTATTAATTTAATTAAACTATTAGTTTATAAACGAACATTTAACTAAATGTTCACGAACATGTTATCGAACGTTCATGAACGCAAATGAACGAACGAGACATGTGTTCATGTTCATTCATATATTTAAAAAGTATAACATATGAATTAGTCGTAATTTGATTTTCAAGTTCACATATATTGAGTAAAGTATTAATATATGCATTAAATTTTTGAGCTTATTATAGTCATGTTAAAGCACTTTTGATCTAAATTAGTATGTAAATTAGCAAATGTTAATTACACTCGTATTATAGGGAATTAAGCAATGATGACATGAAGTAAGATAAAAATGATAAGTGAATAAAGTTAAAATGCATATACAAATATATAAGTAAAACTCGAAAGTGATTAAATAGAGGGTCTATACTAAAGGTGCAACATGAACAACATAAACGAAACGAACGAACGAACATAAACGTAAAAATTTGTTCATGTTCGTTCATATAACGAAACGAACGAACATAAACGAATTTTCCATCGAACGGTTCATGAATAGTTCGTCGAGCGTTCAGTTCATTTACATGCCTACTTGTGCCTATATTATAAATGGGTCATTTTTGGTTGTATTAGTGGATTCTAATGCAAGTTTACTTATGATGCAGGTACCTTCAAGGATCGAAAGACA
This sequence comes from Pseudognaphalium luteoalbum, assembly GCA_963422505.1. Taxonomy (NCBI): domain Eukaryota; kingdom Viridiplantae; phylum Streptophyta; class Magnoliopsida; order Asterales; family Asteraceae; genus Pseudognaphalium; species Pseudognaphalium luteoalbum. The sequence goes on from OY730193.1 coordinate 35,782,875, forward strand.
ACCCTCGAGAAATATGATTTTAAACCGCTTAATTCGGTCATGTTACAACATTAATATATCATAAGTTTAAAATACTATGAGAAATAAGCAAAATGCTTTTAATTATAATTTGTTCAACCGTGACTGTAGCCAAGTTTTGTTCATGTTGCACCTTTAGTATAGACCCTCTATTTAATCACTTTCGAGTTTTACTTATATATTTGTATATGCATTTTAACTTTATTCACTTATCATTTTTATCTTACTTCATGTCATCATTGCTTAATTCCCTATAATACGAGTGTAATTAACATTTGCTAATTTACATACTAATTTAGATCAAAAGTGCTTTAACATGACTATAATAAGCTCAAAAATTTAATGCATATATTAATACTTTACTCAATATATGTGAACTTGAAAATCAAATTACGACTAATTCATATGTTATACTTGGGAATCGTAACTCTAACATAATTCTTTATCAAACCCGTGTATTCACAGGTCAATAAATTAGTTATATAACAATAAATTAGTTATATAAGTAAGAAAATGTTTCTGTTTGCTCAATATGTCGTCAATATGATGTAGTAAGTGAAGTATGTTCATAAAATAGAGTTAAAATTATATATATATATATATATATATATATATATATATATATATATATATATATATATATAGGGTAGTGATCGAGAGGGAAGCGCCTTTTTGGTGGGAAGGGGGGAAGCGTTAGTATGCATCAAGAAGCATAATACAATTATCAATCAAAACGTCAACAAAAAATTATTTTTATCGGTAAATAGTAATCAAAATCGATGCTATAAAGTATATTTTAACGAATGAATTTCATTTTTAAGTCATAACATTAATTGATGAATATTTATTTAATAAATTGTTAATATGCAGTGTGATGCATATTAACTAATATGCATCGCGATGCATATTAAAACTTCACATTATTTGAAAAATATTTTTATTGTTAATATGCATCACAATGCATATTAACTAATATGCACCGCGATGCATATTAACGGATTTGGATATAATATTCATAAATCGATGTTATAACTTGAAGAAATAGTTTATCAAGAAAGCTTAACATTCATAGCATCGATTCTGATTAACATTTACTAAATTTCAGTTTGCTTTTTTCGAGATTTGTATGAATGAAGGTAATATGCTTCATGATGCATACTAACGCTTCCCCCTTCCCCAAAAAAATGCACTTCCCTCTGGATCATGCCAATATATATATATATATATATATATATATATATATATATATATAAAATAAGATAATGATAATATAATATTATATATTATTAGAATTATTTAATCACTGAACCATGAATATCGAATATTTTGTTCTTATTACTTAATTCGGTGACTAAAAGTAAGCAGTATCGTCGAAAGAGGAAAAATAAAAATAAAAAATAATCTATATGCTATCATAGTTAAGAAGAAGATAGGAATCCTAATTCCTAAATATAGTTAAATTTAAATATAGTTAACATAGCTATCATCCTATTATAATAATAAATTATTATTATTATTATTATTATTATTATTATTATTATTATTATTATTATTATTATTTTATTATTATTATTATTATTATTATTATTATTATTATTATTATTATTATTATTATTATTATTATTATTATTACATCATCGTATCTTAAATATTAGCTAATGAGACAAAAATAAAGAATTTAGTTTTTTTAATGGTAAATTGACTAATTGAAATTTTGATGACATATTGTAAGTCTCTAGTTCTAGGATCGATAATTTCGTTATCTGTAGTATTAAGGTGCGGAATTCCTTAATACGATGTTATCTTACTAACAACGAATAAGTTCTCGTTTAGGTAATCTAATACTTCGCTTTAAACGAATAAATGTCAAAGCCTAGCCGTTAGGTTTTGTTTTCTCTGGATATTAAATTCGCAGGAATAACAAAAGTTCTTATCAAAAGTTCTCTCAAAGTTTTCCAAAAGTTATTTTGTTTTTACAAAGAAAAACGTATAAATAAGTTGTCTCAACTCGCAGCCGCTGGGCCTGCGAGTTGACTCAACTCGCTACGCAGCCCAAGCCCATAATGAACTCGACTCGCCAAGCTCTTTATGTTCATTGCTTTGCGAGTTCAGATCTCACCTCACAGCTCAACTCGCTGCGACTTGAAATCTCGACTCGCAACAAACGTATATATTAAATACAAAATTTTGTCTATCTTAACTAACGAAATATTCATTTACAAATCTAAACCAATACACAAACATAATAATAATTACACCAGTCCTATTTCAAGCTAGATTTGTTGTCACAAACTGTAACACCCCCAAAATCACAGTTTAGCGGAAGCAAGCTTTGGGGTGCTACTAATCAAATATCACAGCACAAAAGTAAAGCAAACGACATCTACATGCAACGTTTGTAAATAGTTACATTTCCATACATAAAATGTTTGAAACATAGCGAATCTGGTTACAAAATGAAGTTCCCTAGAGTCCGCGTATAAGGCGGGAGATTCTATTACATAATCATAATATAAGAATCTCCGTTAAATGCAAGGTAGAAATCATGCGACTCTAGTTAGTATCCTGAGGGAATCCTACTCCGTCTGTGTACCTGAGATACAAAGCTAAAAAGGTCAACACGAATGTTGGTGAATCTCACAGGTTTGTAAATAATGTAAGTGTTTGAACACAAGATTTCATTAATAATGCCCGCAGGCGTAAATCAGTTATTTGCAATCTCGCAATGTAAAGTAAGTAAGTTATACCATTGCCATGAGGCTCATAATCGAAGCTTAACCCGTAAATAATAAATTTGCTCCCGTGACATGCTCGAAATTGAGCAAGCATCAGTAACGAATAATAGTCGCCCGTTTATACAGAACGGTTCGTGGTAGCGCTACTACCCCGGGCGGGGAGGGTCATTTCCCTAATGGATCCATTAACTAGTGTTCGCGCTTAAGTACATAACTAACGATATATGATGAGGAGACTTCCCCAAATAAATGGTGAGAAAACTCATGCAATTCCGTTTGGTAAACATGTAATTCAGTACTCGTGTTTATAAAATTAAGCAATGTATCTCACCCCGTAAGTAAAACAGTAAAACAGTAAAAGTGGGGCTATGAGACTCACCTGAGTCCAGTAAATACGTATGTGTAATCAACCAGGTAAAGCGGTTGTAAGTCTGTGTATCGATTCTCAGAATCCTGCAACCTTCTGGCGTCCGTAACGCACAAGGTTGTAAGTAAACAAGTAAACGGGTTGGTGTCTTAAAAGATCACCCATGCTAGTTGTCCACTCAACTAGGACGTGTCCAAGTGTTTGTTTAGTAAACCGTTTGTATTTTGGAAAACAAGTATGGCCCGTTGGTGACGGTTTGTAAAAATAATCCGAGAGTGGTATCATTATGTATATCGTTTTATTAAAAATCGTATCTATGATATAAATTCGGAGAATTGGTCAAGTCGGGTTATGGACTGAAATAGTGGTGCGAATTGAGTTCGCGGTGCGAGCCGAGTTCGGCTCGCAAGGCAGTAGGCTGCGAACTGAATTCAGTTCGCAACACAAGGTTCGGTTTGTAAGTCGGCTCGCAGGTCAACTCGCAAGTCCACTCGCAGGTCGACTCGCAAGTCAACTCGCAGGTCGACTCGCAAGTCAACTCGCAGGTCGGCTCGCAGGTCAACTCGCAGGTCGACTCGCAAGCCTACCCGCAGGTGGGTTCGGTTCGCAGTTGGGTTCGCGAGTTCAGTTTTCGGTTCGCAATTGAGTTCGCCTCGCAGGACGAACAGATCTCGGTTCGCAGAACGAGCTGTTCGAACACTTTTTCATGAAAATGCATTTTCAAGTCGATTTTTGGGCCAATCTTTGTTGAGTAAACGTTCTAGCATGTAAATAAAAGCTTTACAAGTAATTACATCGAGTTTTAAGGCGTTTCATACCAAGAATCGAAAATGGGGATGATGAAGGTGAGGTAGAAGATGATGGCGGTCCTTGTGCTTTCTCTTGATGATGATGATGAACGATTTTGATGACGGTGGTGTTGATGTTGCTGCTGATTTGAAGAAAGAAAAGGGGAAAGAAAAGAGAGGGTTTTGGAAATGTAAGTGTGTGTGTGTGTTTGTGAATAAAATGGAAGAATTGAAGGAAAGAGGAGTTTAAAAGGAGGTGGTTCATGGGTCGGGTTGGGGCTTGGATTCGCGGGTTTGGGCTGAACCATTTGGGTCTCGGTCTCGTGAATTCATTGTTCAGATTTTTGTGTTACATTCCGCGATTGTTTAAATGTCGTTCCGTGTTTCGTGTTTAAGTATATATATTCAAAATATTTTAACTGAAATGTTTTATCAAAACACTAAATAACGAGTTATAGAATTATAATTTAAATTGTTTTCGCTTGAGTCACGTGCTTCGTGCGTGTTTGTCGTGTACAGAGTGTTTTTATAAATGAGAAATACTTGGAATATATTCTCACATATATTAATGTAAATCACGTTTGTTTGGGTAAGTCCACCTTGTTATAAAGTTTTGTCACCAACGTCCATTTATTAATTGTCGGACCTTGTCCGGTTCATAAGTGTACGATTTAAATTAGGTCGCGTAAGCGTGCCCATATTCACACCATAATGTCACCTTTATTTAGGGTATTATAAAACTAAATACCCGTAATTTCAAGTGGTTTAGGCACTAATCCAAAGTCCTAAATTGGCGGGTGTTACACAAACTATGTCTCAACAGACTCCCCCTTGACAATAGCTCTAGCGTCTTTATCTTCACGCTTTTCTTTAGTCTTCATTTGTATATTTTACTTCCTGCGTATATCTTCATCTTAATACAAGTCTTAATCATCATTTGATAATCTCGTGCTAAATCACCCCATGCTTCTGTCGTCAAGATTCTATTTTCATGTAACTTTAGCAAATCTTTCTTCGAAATATTCATTAGGTGTCGATGGTCATAAACTTTAAAAATCTCACACTCACCACTTTCAACCTCATCATCTGCTTCAACCATGACAGCTTCTCCAGTTTCTGAATCTACATTCCAATATTTCATATTTCTCAAAATATCTTGTGGCATTGTCTTCAGTGGAATCTGTTGTACACACTTGACAGATGGATAAACCTTATTTCTTCTTCTTCTTCCTGTCCTTTGACTTCTCTCTGCCAACTTGATAGTCTTTCCTTTTCTTGGCTTAATCTTTTCAAACTTATTAGCTCTAACCTCAGTCTTGATTATATGTTCAACATATCTTCCAACAAAATCATCAATTGGGTTATTCAAAGGTAATCGAGCCAAATCTCGAATTTCAAATCTAGGCAAAGAACTAAACACTGCAAGCTTTCGCTCAAAATATTGAACTCCGTCAAATCTTTTAATAGCAAACAGCTTCAGCTCAGAGTCAAAGTACCAACCAATAATCCCTCTGCGTGGTTCTCGCTTTCCTGTAATATCCACTTCAGAAACTCCAATCTTCTTCTTTTGTTTCGGAAGTTTCCTATACTTCATAGCAGGATTATTCGTATGAATAAGAACTTTAGTTTCAGACTCGGTTGAATCATCGATATCTTCATCTATATCGACAACTGTTGGACCTTCATCATTATCAATAACAACCTCTGTCCTAGATGGGCTCACATGATGTTCATCTATATGTTCATCTAGATCTACACTCATGTCTTGCACAATCTCAGAAACAGCAGTCCAATCTGTAGGTGGTTGAAACTCTCCCTCTTCAAGATCATAATCAATCTCTTCATCTATCTCATCCAAAATATCATTTTCTGAATCTGACAGATCTAGTATTTCCATTTCCATTCCTAGAGAAAACAAATAAACATAAATAAATTAATAATTTAAATTCTCTTATTGATTTTCATGAATCAATCTAAGAATTCCAATACTAATCCTTTTGTGTAATTAATATAAACGCGAAATATATAACTTATAAATCTTTTATTGATTACCCTGAATCAACCTAAGATTTCCTAAGTCTTATATCAAACACTTAACAAACATTAATTAAATTTAAACTCTAATGTACTGTGAATAATCACCAAACATTTAAGTTTATAATTAACTAACTTATATAATTTCCAAGACTTAATTGAACTGTTATATAATAAAAACTTAACTTTCAATTATATCTTTAAATTATATATCATTTGTCTAGTTAAAAATCATACATATTTAACTTGTCAGTTATAAAAACTCTCAAGTCTAAAATGTCTAAGTTAAAATAAACTTTGACCGCTGAAATAAATTAGAACACGCCGCTCGACTTCTCAATGAGTCGGAAGACTTTCGATCACTAATTTATTTAACTTTTCAGAATCAAATAACTTAAACAATTTCTAATATATTTTACTTGTAATAATAATCTCAAGCCGAATATATTACCAAAACATTTAAGTTACAATTATTCAGTTACAATTATAATTTACAATCATAATTCAACTAAATCCTAAGTACAAATAACTACACAAGTCTAAGCTATCTTACCAGCTTCACTTGTACCCGCAGCACTTGTACCAGCACCATCACCACTTGCACTAACACCAGCAGAATCCCCCTGAATCATAGCTTGCTCACCAGTCTTTGAAGGACCAGTCGGCTCACTATCTTTCTGTGCACTGGGATCATCATCTTTATCATCTCTTCTCTTCTGTGCTAGCTCATCCTCTTTGCAAGCTTCTTGATATATCAATATCTCCCCCTGAGCTGACTGTCCTGAATGCACTCTCAACACCAAACATTCTAAGTGTTCAAGCTTCAATCTCTGGGCAGTAAAATCAGCAAGCAAAGTATCATGAGTCTTCAGCAGAGTCAAATGCGATTCACTGATATGAACCATCTGCTGAGCAAGAGAAACATTCTCAGCTAACAACCCTGGAATCTTGGATGAAATCTGTTCCAATTCCTTGACTCTTGACTCTAAGGATGTAATCCTTTCAGCATCGGTCGTCGGAATAACAGAAATTGTTGATGGTCCAGGTGGTGTAAGCGAAGCAATGTGAGAATCAGGTGTAAGCTGTGGAATAGCTTGAGATAACGCTTCCTTGAGAAGACTAGCTGCAAATCTACTAGCTTTATTGGTTGGGGAATGTGCATCATGTACGAGTTCGGCAACTCCCTTCTCAATAGTCTTGGAGACCATTTCTGGTTCCACTGACTCAAGCGGTTTCTCAGCCTGTAAAGTTAGATACAATTAAAGAAGTAATTGTTACAGATAACTCCGTCTTAATCTCTAATTAAATATATATAATACTCGTAGTACTAAACGTTTATCTCATACCTCAGATGGTACAGATACTGGTTCAGTAACCACCGGTATCATCGTCTCTACCTGTGGTGTATCTCGAGAAACTGTCACAGAATTAACTGTCTCAGTTTAACTCCTGATAAACAACAAGTTAAGATAATCTAACTCGAAATAAAACATACCATCGTGAATGGTCAAAGTCCTGGAACGCTTACAGCGTTGAGAAATAAGAGATATATCCTCTTCCTCAGGACCTTCTTCAATAATACTGAAGTCTGGGTCAACTTCCTTAGCCTTTCTCTTCTCCTTCACTGCTGGATCTGGAATCATCCTAGATCGATATCTAATATAACTAGCATCTGGAGGTGGAGAAGGAGTACTATCATCATCATCATCTGAAGCCGATTCACCATCACGGCCTCCAGATGGACCAACATCAGAATCCTAAATATTAAATATATTAAACATTTATGATTAGCTAGAAGCTCTATCATACAAGTTCTATATATTTTTAAGATTAATCTGATATATTACCTTAGAAGGTAAACCCTCTGACCTATCAAGCTTTCCCTGCTCACCCTCAGGTCGAGTGACCTCTGGGTCTGCAGTCTCAGCTCCCTGATCATAATGATATTTATATTTTATAATCAGAAATATTATCTAATTAACTAAATATCTATAACATTTTTGTTATATAATAATAATGTATCAACTAAGTACCTATATTATTATATAATTATGATATTACCTCAAGCGGTGCAACATAACTATCAATATCTCATAGCAAGGGATCGGTAGCATCATCATGCTCAACCAGCACCTCTTGTATCACCTGGGCAGCAACATCTGGGTTCACCTGTTCCCCAGCATGTCCAGGTTGTTCCAAAACGTCCTCGATGAGCTCTTGTGGATCTTCAGCGTGAACCACATCAGCTATCGGGTCTGGAACAGCAGCAGCAACACCAACATCTAGCCAACCATGGTTCGGTGGCGTCACATAGGCAGGATCGACAATAAAACCAAAAAGCTCTCTAACTATAAATTAAATTCTAAGTATTAAATTCTAAGTATAAATTAAAACTCATTCAAAATTATATAGTTAACTCTGTAACTATGTCGCCTAAACATTTTAAAGAAAATGTTTTCGCATAATTTTTCCTCAATGATAATCTTCTTACATATATTAACCGACTAAACCCGTGATACAGTTAATCTTGTATAAAGAAAAATCTCGAGCTAAAATTATTTACTTATATACCTTTTGGTCTTAAGTATATAGACAAGTCTAAAATATATATAAGTTATAATAGAAAAATTAACCGCTGATATAAAATCAGGACACGCTACTCGACTACATGTGAGTCGGAAGACTTTCGATTAACATTCCACGTAACCTATATAGTATTTTCAGTTGTCAACATACGTTTGTTCAACATAAAATAAATATCCAGTATAATTCAATTCCAAAGGGTAACACATTGAAAAAAAAAAAACCTTCTATTAATCATTAAACATAAATACAAAATAAGAAATAAAAATTTAAGAGTACTAATATCCTATGAAAGCTAACAAATTTAAAATTAAAATGCTTAAAATTTTAACTGCTTATGGATCATATGAGGAAGAATAAGCCAATTATATTAGATTTTAAGAAGAACAAGACGATTGTTAATATGCATACCTCATGAAATTCATATAAGTACAATAAAATTACAAATTATCCAGTATTAGACTTATATTTATAAAATTATATCTTATTTACTTTTATCCACAAGACATAACTGTAAAGTAAAAATAACCTTTTTATTTATTAGGAACTAATTATTCACAATAGTGAACACTCCAATATCATATACAGTTCAAGACGATTACCAGTATTATGATCCACATAAACAAATTAGACATAGATTTTTGAGCAAACTTTATTATTATTAATGTGAACAGTATCTAAAGTGTACCGTTATATAATATACTGAAAACTCAAGTAAAACACATAACACTGCATCTATTAATTTCAAGGTAGAGGTTACTAAATGATGTATCTTTTCGAAACATATAACATACACTTGAGTTAAGATTTTGACAAATATCAAACTTCCTTTAAAGATACTAGTGGTTCCAGATCTGTACTCACGTACAACAGAGGATCCCTTAGTATAATTAAAATAAGTTTGAGACTATTGGCAAAACTAAAGGCAACAGGTCTGTACTCACGTACAATAGAGTTATCTGTTAGTTTCACTAATAACCATATTTGTAACTATTTGTCATTTTTAAATAAATGCATGATAACAGTGTATGGCAGTACCATCATTCATCATATTAAGACATATGTCATACAGTATATAACAGTTCACAAAAGATATGACACGCAAAATTAGATTTTCTTAATTGCTCATAAATCTAAGAATAATTTGCCTACCAGTATATCATATAATGAATCTGAATAGACTTTAGTTATTCTTATCACTTATATAAAGGACACGAGTTATTATTAGTGGATATAGGTGTATAATCAGATAAATATAAGTAAACTCCTAGGTAAGTATGCAATTCTAATGAAACTTATAGGAATCTACTAACACATCAATCTTAGCACTTACGTTTATTATTCTTAAGCTTATTTTCCTAATGTACTATCATTTCCCAAGTTTTTACAGCCAAAACTTAAAGCTTTTCTAAAAGAACTTCAGTTGTTCTTTTATTGGAGGCGATTCCCATCAGGTAACAAGCAAATGAATGCCATACCCCCCCCCCCTTTTTATTTTATTATAAAAGCATAAAACTTACTACTAACTATTACAGAAATACCCTTGGAAGACTAATCACTCTGGATTTCTCATTCCGTTAAGTTGAACCAACATCTCAAATCGAGCTCTGTCGAACGCCTTGGTGTATAAGTCTGCTAAGTTATCCAAAGATGGAACCTTAACTAACTTTATCAAATTCTTCTCAGCACAGTCTCTAATAAAATGATGTCGAATATCAATATGCTTAGTTTTACTGTGCTTCACCGGATTGTTGGTGATCGACATTGTTGATTCGTTATCAATCATCATAGGAGTATTGGTTATATTTAACCCATAATCCCGCAGTTTCTGTTGGATCCAAAGAACTTGAGAACAACAGCTGCCAGCTGCAACATACTCAGCTTCACATGTAGAAATGGCTACTGAGCTTTGCTTCTTGCACTGCCAGGATACTAATCTACCTCCTAAGAATTGACATCATCCGGTTGTAGATTTTCTATTCTGATTGCATCCTTCATAATCCGAATCAGTATAAGTTATGAGATCTAAGTCTCCATCAATCGGATACCAAAGTCCCAGCTTCGGTTTCCCTTTGAGGTAATGAAAAATCCGTTTCACAGCTTGCATATGTGACTCTTTCGGATTTTCCTGATATCTTGCGCATATACAAACTGCAAACATAATGTCAGGCCTAGAGGCAGTAAGATACATTAGTGATCCGATCATGGCTCTATAAAGAGCTGGATCCACATTGCTATCACTCGATGTATTTGGTCCAAGGTTATGATTGACTGGAATTGGAGTATTGTATACCTTACTTTCATCCATCTTAAAGCGTTCCAATAGCTCATATGTATATTTAGATTGATGAATAAAGAATCCATCCTTCTTTTGATCAACTTGCAATCCTAAGAAGAAGTTTAACTCTCCCATTGCAGACATCTCAAACCTTTTTCTCATGACTTTCTCAAATTCTTGACACATCTTTTCATCAGAAGATCCAAAGATAATGTCATCAACATACACTTGTACAAGTAGAAAGTCATTCTTGTTCCACTTTACAAAAAGTGTACTATCAATTGATCCTCTTGTAAATCCATTCTCAAGAAGATATGTTGATAGTGTTTCATACCATGCCCTAGGTGCCTGATGTAATCCATATAGAGCCTTATTCAAGCGATATACTCTATCTGGATACTCAGAATCAGTAAACCCTAGTGGTTGTGAAACATACACCAATTCTTCAACTTTGCCATACAAAAAGGCACTCTTAACATCCAACTGATAGACTTTTATACCTTTAAAGGAGGCAAATGCTAAGAATACTCTAATTGCTTCTAGCCTAGCAACTTGTGCAAACACTTCGTTGTAATCTATTTCTTCTTTTTGATTAAACCCTTGAACCACTAGACGAGCTTTATTGCGAATAATGACTCCCCGGTCATCTCTCTTACACTTAAATACCCATCTAGTTCCAATTGGATATTCTCCCTTTGGAAGGTCGACCAACTCCCATACTTGTAATTTTGAGAACTGTAGCAGTTCTTCTTGCATAGCTTCGACCCACGAGCTTTCTTTTAGAGCCATTTGCACATTTTTAGGCTCAACTTGTGAGATAAAGCATGAATATAGACATTGATTAGGAATCCCTATCTCTTTCATAGCAGTATACAAGCTTTCTAAATTTTCAGATGTACTAGCTTTAGATTGAGTCCTAGTTTGAACAGGAGTATTAATATCACCGATGATGTTTTCAACGGGATGATTCTTACTCGTTCTTGTAACCGGTATAGGGTCAACTATTAACTCATCTCCTAAGTTAGTACCAATCTCTTCTAATGAAGGCATATCTTCTGAACTAGCTGAAGATAACCTTAAGTGGTTCAAAGAAGTAAGTATATCATCAAACTTTGTTTGAAGATCCTTCTCAGAATCTTCTGTTTCTTGATACTTATCCTTTGAAGGTTGTTGTGACCCACTTGAAGAAGCTTCATTTGAGTCATCCGTTGTCCTGATTCCAGATTTCGGAACACTCGATGTTGAAGAGGGACCATTGTCCGAGTCTTCATACAATAAGTGCTGAGATCTCTGAATCACTGACAAAGTCACTTATGGGAACTTTAAATGACTGAAAGAGATCTGAATAGTCAAATTGCCAATCTAATCCCTTATGTACAACAGGTACATAGCTCGTAACCTTAATGTTATAAACGATTTCCAGTCGTCCCGTGACTTTATTGAAAACTCTTTTATTAGGCGAATTGGGCACATAACCTAGGAAAAATCCTTCGTCAGCCTTTTCGCCAAATTTAGCTTGATTTCCTGTTTTCAATATCGTACATGCAACTCCAAAGGGTTCAAATCCCTTCATATTAGGTTTCTTATTATTCAATAATTTGTAACAAGTCTTGTTACGCTTTTTGACCGTAAGAACCCTATTTAGAACATGACATGCTGTATTCACTGCTTCTGCCCAAAATATGACCGGAAGCTTTGAATCTGCAAGCATTGTTCTAGCAGCTTCAATCAACGTTCGATTTTTCCTTTCAGCAACACCATTCTGTTGAGGTTCATATGGTGCACTGAATTGATGTTGTATCCCTTTTCTTAAGCAATAGATATTCAACGCTGAGTTCTTGAATTCTGTTCTGTTATCACTACGAATACGCTTTACTCTTGTTTTATAGACATTCTCTACTAGATCAAAGAACTCCACTAAAATTCCTGGCGTTTCATCCTTAGATCCCAAAAAGAATATCCATGAGAATCTAGAGTAATCATCTGTGATAACTAAACAGTACCACTTGCCACCAAGACTTCTCTTACTTATAGGGCCAAAGAGGTCCAAGTGTAGCAGTTTAAATGGCGAGGAGATTGAGTTTTCAGTCTTAGACCTGTGTGGTTTCTTGTGCTGCTTTCCTTTTAGGCAAGGAACACACTTGTCTTCAGACTCGAAATGTTTCTGTGGTACACCTAGAACTAATCCATTCTTGGTTATAAAATTCATTTTTTGAAAGTTCAGATGTGCCATTCTCCTATGCCATAAAAGTGCGTCTGCTTCTGAGGCCTTGGATAGTAAGCATGTCGACACCATTGAAGAATTAGAAACACCCATGTTTATAGCATAGATTTCCTTCTTCCTTGGTGCCCTCATCAATATCCATTCTTCAGGAATTGTGAAGCCTGGCTTCAGAACTAAAGCCTCCTTTTCATTGAAATGAACTGGATGACCTTTATCGCAGACTTGGGAAACACTCACTAGGTTATGAGTTAGTTCTTCAACATAATTCACATCCTCTAGAGTCAAAGTTCCATTTGAAACTTTTTCTTTCCCAGTAATTACTCCTCCTTTGTCTCCTAGAAAATTAACTTTTTGTTTGAAACCTTCTTTGAAGTCCTTCAGTAGACTTCGTTCACCTGTCATGTGCCTTGAGCATCCACTGTCTACATACCACCAGCTGTCTTTGTTCACAGTCTGCTCCTACACATAACAAGTTGTACACAATTAGTTTTCAAAAGGGACCCAAGCCATTACGGTCTTGGTTTGTCCCTGATCATCTACAATCTGAACCTCCTTAAAGTAACCATAACTATTCCCATCGGGAGTCTTGGTAACTTTCACAGGAGTTTGAGATTGTTGATAATCTGTAGTTTTAGGCCTATGAGGAAAGTGAGTAGAAAACCTCCTAGGCACAAACTTAGTTCCCTGTGTACTCGAAGTAGAACCATTTTTCAAACTGACTATGGTTTCTACTTGGGGTCCTAAACCTCGAAGGTGTCTTATCTCTTGGCTTATTGAAAGTATTTTCGTTCAGAGTATAAGGCCTTTTAGATTTAGGTGGAGAGACACTATGATTACCATCTCTTTTCAGAATGTTTACATGTTTGCTGCCTGATCCCGGTTTGGAGCCTAACCTGTCTACATTTGAACTAGAAGTGGTCGGTGTCTTTTCAGTATTCACTAACTTATGTGATGCTTCCAACTTCTTATTTGGACAACAAAAGCCACATGTCCTTTTTGGTGACATTTGAAGCAGGACATCTGTTTTCGTGAGTTACTAACTTTTGCATCCGCAATCGGCGTCTTAGGCACTAAAGGATCAATAACATGTTCTTTATTAATCACTTCATCAGTCTTAGTATCATTAATTACTCCACCCGGTACAAACTGTACTTTAGTGTGAGGAATTCTCTTACTATCATCAGATGAAGGATTCTTAATAACATTCTTCTGTGCCTCTGACTGATCAGGTTTAGTTACTGGTTCTACAGAACATACTTCAGTCATCTCAGTATCTTCTGGAAGCCTAGAGTAATTTGAATTGAAAGGAGGAGGTGTCTCATTATAACCTAATCCTGACTTATCCTTTACACTTCATTGAGCATCAAGCATCTTATCCATCTCAGTGGTTCTATAATTTTCTATCTTTCGGTTTTGCTCAACTAGCTTCAATTTACAATCAGCTAACTCTTTCTCCTTATTAGCAATTGTCTGATTTAAGTCTTTTAGGTTCATATAGAGACCATCTATGATAATAGCTTTTTCATTAATAGTATCTCTAAGTGTAATCCTATCAGAAGCATCAGACTTAATTTTATCTTTTAAGTCCTGTTTATCGTCACTTAACCTACACACATCAATCTTAGCTAGTTCAAGTTCAGATCTAACAGTCTTATTAGATTCGGTCAATATGCTAACTTGAGAAGACAGGTTTTTGTTTGCTACAGTTAAAACACTAACCTGTGACTGCAAATCAGTAACTAAATAACAGACATCAGCAAGAGTAAGAATATCAATACATACCCTTTTCTTGTCTGTTTGAATTTCAGCCATGCATGCTACAAAGTCTTCAGGATTCATATTTTCAGTTGAATCCATATACAACACGTCTTCATCACTTGCTTTCATTTCAACCTCAGGCACCTTTACATCACACTCTGCATCAGTAGGCATGTAGGATGTAGACTCATCAATCTCAGCCATGAAAGCTTCCTCAGACTGAGCTTTCCATTCATAAGAGCCATCCAACTGTTTCACAACCAAGGCTTTAGAAGCAAGAGTGCTTCCCGAACCTTGTTTTCCATTGCCAGCTTCTACCTTAGGTCTTTGGCATTCCTGAGCAAAGTGTCCATAACCCTGATAGTTAAAACACTTGATCTTGGTCTTATCAAACCCTGATCGATTGCCAACTACCTTTCTACCAGTTTTCTTCAAGAAATTCTTTACTCTTCTAGACAACATAGCAAGTTGATCCTGAAGTTCTATTTCTTCAAGATACTCAGGGTCTATCTGATCATAATCTTCGTCAAACATAATTGGATCATTGATTTTACTCTGAATGTAGTTTTCATAAGAAGCTACAAAGGAAGCAAGAACAGATAATTGATGTTCAGCAGATTTCACATTCATAGGCATCTTTTGATGCTCCTGAGGTGACTTTTCAGTTGGTTTTCCCTTTGCTTCACTACTAGATGAGGTAACAAGACACAAATCATCAGTAATCATTTCACCCTTTCCATCAACATTACCAACAAACAAAGCAGTGGTCGAGCTCGAGGAAGCAGTAGAGATAGTAGATTTTCCGTGATATAGTCCCGGATCCTGAGCCTGATCCGAATCAATATCTCTAGTCTTCTTGGTGAAATCATAACCTCTGAGCTTATCAATAGCCTGCTCTAAAGTCATAGTTGGATACCTCTCATTATTGTCTTCAAGCATTATGTCATGCATTTCCCACTTAGACGGTAAACCCTCAATAAACTTGTCGGTTTTCTCAGTCTCGGTAGTTACAATCTCATGGTCATCTAACTCACTCAGCAAATGGTAGTATCTTGTGGTATAAGCATCAAGATCTTCTCCTTTCAAAGCTTTGAACACAGTAAACTGCTTTTTCAGGATATTCCTCTTGCCTGCTTTAACTTGTGGACTACCTTCACACATCTTCTCAAGAGCTGTCCACAAAGTTCTAGCAGTTTGGAAGGATTTCAGTTGATGATTAAGTTCCTTATGAAGACTCATCTTGATTGAAGAATGAGCCTTGTTCTCAATCTCAAATTCCTTCTTTTGAGCTTCACTCATCTGTTGATAAGTGAGAACCACAATAGCATTCTCAACAGTTTGTGTAGGTGCCGTGTATCCATTCTTGATACACATCCAGATAGATAGATCATGGAATCAACAGTAAGATTCAAACATATCCCTCCAGCTATAATAATCCTCAACTCTTAACAATTTAGGTGGAACATTAGATTTTCCAATCTCGTGTTCCATCTCAATCATTTTGCTAAGGTTAGACATCGTGAAGTTTAAAAATTAAACTGTATTTGCGAATTCAGAAAAAGAAAAACTTGACTCGCAGAAACTCAGTTCAACTCGCAATCTCAGCTCGACTCGCAGAATCTCGGTTCGCAAGTCTCAGTTCGGATCGCAGTGATGTCAAACTCGCAAGTGATCTCGGTTCGCAGGAGATCTCGGTTCGCAGAATATTTCAATTCACAAATAAGTTCGACTCGCAGAATCTCGATTCTCAATTTCAACTCGGTTCGCAGACTTATCTGAAACCCTAATCTCGACTCGCGAAACGGCTGAAAAACCCGAAAACAAAAATTTTAGGTATTTTTACGATTGAAACTGGAAATTTTGACCGTAAACAAACCCTAAATCGTCCAGAGAATGATTTTGATCGTTAATATGTACTAATCACGTATAAACGATCCGAATCAAACGCGATTAACGCTAAAACCTTGAACTGCCTTCGTTATCTAGCCCGAAAGCTCTGATACCAATTGTAAGTCCCTAGTTCTAGGATCGATAACTTCGTTATCTGTAGTATTAAGGTGCGGAATTCCTTAATACGATGTTATCTTACTAACAACGAATAAGTTCGCGTTTAGGTAATCTAATGCTTCGCTTTTTAAACGAATAAACATCAAAGCCTAGCCGTTAGGTTTTGTTTTCTCTGGATATTGAATTCGCGGGAATAACAAAAGTTCTTATCAAAAGTTCTCTCAAAGTTTTCCAATAGTTATTTTGTTTTTACAAAGAAAAACGTATAAATAAGTTGTCTCAACTCGCAGTCGTTGGGCCTGCGAGTTGACTCAACTCGCTATGCAGCCCAAGCCCATAATGAACTCGATTCGCCAAGCTCTTTATGTTGATTGCTTTGCGAGTTCAGATCTCACCTCACAGCTCAACTCGCTGCGACTTGAAATCTCGACTCGCAACAAACGTATATATTAAATACAGAATTTCGTCTATCTTAACTAACAAAATATTCATTTACAAATCTAAACCAATACACAAACATAATAATAATTACACTAGTCCTATTTCAAGCTAGATCTGTTGTCACAAACTATGTCTTAACACATATCTTCCTATATTATATTTGAAACCCTTTTACAAAAATCTATGAATTTATTTGATTCTTATATAATAGTTATAATTATAATGTTAATTACATATAGTTAAGGAATGAGTAGAATTTTTTCAAACATAATGCAAATGCAAGGTAGGCATGAACAAAAACCGGGTTGGGCCCTACCCGACCCGACCCGAATACCCGAACCGGGTATTGGTCAACGGTCAACGAACCGGTTCCAGTAGAACCCGACCCGGACCCGACCCGGTTTTGGGTGGGGGAAAACCCAACCCTATAGTACCCGGTTAGTATCGGGTAGGAACCGGTTCGGGTTCAATACCCGGTTCCAAACCGGGTACTCTTTACCCGCCGGGTAATGTTTGTTCCAGCCGGGTACTCACGCCTTTCCAGTGAGTACCCGCCGGGTATCCATGGTACCAGCCGGGTACCCCTGCTTGTTCCATTGGCTACCCCCTGCTTGTTTCTATGATCCACCTTTTTATCATTCACACCAACATTTACCTAAATCCAAGTTTTTGGGATGTCGTTGTACAAAAAAGTACCCAAACGTGACCCTAATCAAGTATTTCAAAATATGCAAACATAAAATTAAAAGTAGTTTGATAAACCGTTATCAGTTAAAAGTGTCTAAATCACATGAGGCACGCAAGCACTCAAAATGGGGAATAGTCATAGGGGAATCCACGCTCCTCTTGCTCTCTCTCCTGCTGCCTTCGATACTCTTCCTGCAGCTCTGCCAAGGCGGCACTCTCGTCATAAACCGGTGGTGGATAGCTTGCTCCAGGCTGACCCCACATGGGTGGGTAGTTGTAGGCTGTAGGTCGGTAGTTGGGCACCACTTCAGAAGGTCTTTGGGTGTTGTGTGCCGACCAAGCGTTGTGGTAGCGCTGTGCTGCAAACTCATACCTGGTTTCCTGTGCAAAATCATTATGGCTAACCTGAATGCCCTGAATACCCTGCATAAGATCTAGCATGGATGGTAGTGCTGCGCCCTGTTGCTGGTAACCTCCCTGCTCCGGCTGCTCGTATGCAGCTTCTTCCTCTTGATGGCCCTGTTCCACTTGCCGATGTCTTCTTCTTCTGGGTTGTTGAGCCAATTGTTCCTCTTGATAGGGCACGTAAGTATTATTGACAACTGAAATAGCCTGTGCCCCCTGAAACTGAACTAACCCTACAGTTTTCGGTCTAGCCATCACTCGCTCTAAACCCTGAAAACTGATGTTGAAGGACTTGGCAATCCTAGTAACAAATTGTCCCCCACAGATAGGGGATGACCCTTTAATCCCGCTGGCATTATGATGTAAATACCAGGCAACAGCGTATGGCACATTAATATTCTCCTCCGCTACGAACTTCCTCAAATACCATAAGTCTTGGAAGCCGACTCTCTCTGTGTTCTCCCTTCTATGCGAAATGGTGTGCGCAAGACATCGTTGGATTACCCGCAACTGCATGTTATCCACGTCTTTGTATGAACTTCCACCTCTAGCATATGGTTTTGTTGAAAATTCGTGCCACACATCCTTGGGATAAAATTCGGTCTCGATCATCTCACTAGCCATCAAGTAATCCGCAAAATGATCTGCATCTAGCTGTTCTTGAGAATAAATGCCTAGACAGGCAGCAAGGTCCATCATACTCATTTTCCTTGGTTGACCTCCCAGTCGGAAAGTCATGAAAGTTTTATCAGTCGCCGTCTCAACATCCTCATTCATTTCATATGTGCAGTGGAATTCCACACATAGCTCCTTGTATACCTGCTCTTGAATTTGAAATATTCCTTCCCATTCTTCATATTCAAATGCTATGTGATGCACGAAATAACGTTGCCTAATCATATCCTTTATTCCATTGGCTACCCCTGCTTGTTCTAGTGGCTCCCAATCGACCACCCTTGATAAATCACATTCTTTCCCCCTCAACAAATTCAGTTTTTGACAGTACGTATTGTACTTTGTTAGCTTGTTACTAAATCTGAGCCATGGGTGAATTGTATCGGGAACAAGTAGAGCATCAATGCTCATTGGTTGAGGGCGGTCACCCTCTTCATCATTAGCAGTCCCAGATGTGGTGCCTTTTTGTCTCTTGCTTCTTCCCTACAAAACACAAATGAAAGAATTGCCATGAACAATTCATCCATCACATAAGAGCATAACCATATACACGAACTATTAGTTTGAACACTAAGAATTGCTATGAATACTTCAAATTGCCATGAACAAATCTAAATTTGCAATTCTAAGCATATCATTACATTAATGGATAACAATTCTGAGCATATCATTACACAAAATTAATTTTCCCCAAAATGTGTGTCAAGAACCCTAAATTTGCAATCTTGCATAATCATGTAAACTAAACACGAATTCATGCTATCATAAGGTGTGACCACATATAACACACAATATAATCAGAGATATAAACAACTAAAACTTTCCAACATTCAATTTTAAGAAAACCTAAATTTGAAAGCTTCAATCAATCCATGAAAATTAAGAGCATTGAATGAAAAAGTTGTTAATCATACCTTAAACATGTTGTAGAAGTGTTATGCGGGTTGAATTCACTAGTTTTTGCTTGAAATATAGTTGATTTGGGGGTTTGGTGGTGTTTCTCACGGTTTTTGGAGAGGTTTGGGTATATAGGTTTTGAAGAAAACTGCCATGGGGGCGCCTAATATCAATCTGGAAACAAGAGTACCCGGCGGGTACAAGTAGTACACGGCGGGTACTCTTGTTTCGTTCCCGGTTAAGTATGAACTACCCGGTGGGAACATAAACGGGTAAACATCGAGTACCCGGCGGGTACACGTTGTACCCGGCGGGTACTCAATGCATTTTAGTTTCTGTTGAAGAATAAGCATGAGTACCCGGTGGGTACACTTGTACCCGGCGGGTACACTTGTACCCGGCGGGTACTGGATACCATCCAGCCCTTTTTAAACCGAAATTCCGATGCGCATAACTTTTTACTCGTAAAGACTTAAGACCTGAAATTTTGCAGGCACCTCCAATATAACATAATAAAACTTTCCATTTTGATACTTTTTCAAATTTCACGATAACAAAGAATTCGGCCATGTGACTAATTTTTGAACCATTTGGACACCTTTTGACCCGTTTACCATAACAACAACACTTCCAATTATTTCTACATAACTTGACAACTACTTAAAACAAAGTCTTCTAAATCATCATAACAATATTCTTGAAACAAATAAGTCTTCATAATTCTTCAAAATCTTCAAGGTTTATTAATATCTTCGAATGCGTAGTCTTCATTCTTTAAAGGTCGAAATCTTCATCGGTGGTGATCTCCCGTGCAGCTTCATCGAGAGCAATTTCTTCATCAGAAAGTGATATTGCCATACCCGCTTCCACCTCGACATCGTGTATATCTCCTTCGTATTCCATTTCACCTTCAAGACTTGAAATGTGTTGTACACGTTCCGCGGCGTCTAGGTGATCCTTCAAGCAAATGCACATCTCTAATGAGGCCGGTGTGAGTCTTGTTCTTCGTATGGAAAGGTACCTGCCACTAAGTGAAAAAGTGGATTCTGAAGCTACAGTAGAAGCTTGGACGGTTAGTAAATCTCGGGCCATGATGGTTAGAACGGGAAATTGAGGTTCCCTCCCTTTCCACCAAGCCAAAATATCAAATTTTGCAAATTCATCGGGTTGTATAGTGTTTAAAAAATCGGTTCCGGTATATCTCCCATACTCACTAGTGTTCGTTTGATTACCATCACCCCTTGCCCGTTTATGGTTTTCTTGCCTTAAACTATTATATAAGTTAATCATTGGATCGCGAGAGGAAGATGAACCAAACATTGTAGAAGCCGAGCTAGAACAAGCATTTGTTGAACCATATTTTTGAAAATAATGACCAAATAAATCTTTAAAACATTTGTTAAAATGGTCTTTTGTATTTTGTGCAAAAAATGGGTCCTCGTCATTCAATTCCAAATCTTGACAAATGTTATCGATAAGCAATTCCACCCCGGAGACGTTCAAACATGAGTTTAATACGGCGGCACAACTAATTACCGGTGACATTTCTCTAAAATATTTTCTTAGTTTTTCTTTCATGGGAGAGACCATGATTGCGTATGCATTCCCAACAAATTCGTATTCACTTAGCTTTGAACACATTAAAAAAATTTGGTTAAGTACCAAATGAATCGTGGGATAATAAACACCCGATAACAAAGTAGTGGCGGTTTTAAAAAGTTTGAGCAATTCGGTTACCTTTTGAATAATGTCCCAATATTCGATTGGAAATTCGTTTGCATAACCCCTTTGGACAAGTTGATGATGAAAAGCTTGTAAAGTCTCACGTTGGCGTAAACCACATACAAACATATTGTAAGTCGAATTCCATCTTACGGGCATATCCCAATTAGGGGTTAAAAAAATGGAATCCGTTTCCTTACACAATCTCATGTAACGTTTGTATCTAGCCTTACCCTTGCAAAATATATCTTGTAACATAGTTTTATAGGCCTCTTTTACTACATTTATTTGTGGAACCGCTAATCCGTCTTGCACAACCAAGTTAATAATATGTGCAACACATCTACTATGGTAGAAAATTCCTTTCAAAGGTGGTGCGTATTTTAGTATTAATTTTTGAACGGCATTTGTGTTATTACTCGCGTTATCAAACGAGATAGAAAAAACCTTTTGTTCTAATTTAAACATTTTCATTACATCACGTAACATGTAAAATAATCTTTGACCCGTGTGAGGATAGTCAAAGTTTTCAAAAGCAATGGTACGTTTCATCATTTGCCAAGTTGCGGGATCAACCCAATGCGCGGTAACACAAAGGTACGATCCGGGCAAACCATGAGGAGCCGACCAAACATCCGTTGTTAAAGATACACTTGTAGTTAAGTTTTCAAAACCGGTTATTAGTTGAATTTTAGCATTTTTCCACAACTTAAGTGCATCACGTCTAAGGGTAAGACGACTTACATGATTATATCGGGGTTGAAGAGTATTTTGAATAACCTTAGTAAACCGAGGGTTGTCGAAGTGGTTGAACGGCAAAGCTTCTTGAATCACAAAGCCGGCAAATGCTTCTCGACACCGGTCCGCTTGGTATGTGAAAATGGCTCCATCCCGTGACATAGTTGCTTGACCCTCCTCCGGATTAGTTTTGTTTGCACTACAATACTTTAAAGTATGTTTGTTCAATGTTGAGTTGGAGTCGGCTTTTAAAAAAATCCCACATCGTTTACAATGTGCCTTAGTCGAACCATCCGACAACAACACTTTGTCAAAGTTACACCAAATCTCCGGATTACGTTTTGTTTGAAAAACTTGAACAATAGTTGGTGCATTTGACGAACCAACAAAATCGTTAATTGAAGAACTTTGAGTTGCCATTTTGAGAGCGTTTTTAGAGGATGAGGGTAATGTTTTGAGAGTTTCGTATGTAAATCGTAAGCGTTTTGAGTGTTTTTCACTAAAATGAGTGAGTTTGAGTGTTGTAACTAACCCAAACTCAAGGTATCTATTTATACTAGTTTTAGGATGGCAAAATGGTAAGAAAAAGTCAAAAAAACGGATATAAAACTGCTAAAACTTCAAACACAATGGCTAGTGAAAAAACCGGGTCCAAACCGGGTATTTAAACCGGTTTTTGGAACCGGTTCGGGTACAACCCGGGTACAACCCGATTTGAAGTGTCTGGGTGTGTACCCGGTTGGGTACCCGCCGGGTACTCATAAAACCCGAACCGGGTACTGCCTACCCGGGTTATAATCGGGTCGGTTTTCCGGGTTGTCACCGGGTCGGGTACACAACCCGGTTTTTTTGATCACGCCTAATGCAAGGGGATAAGACTCTAGAGAAATATTTAATAATAAAAAATACACTTACGACAATCCATTTATGTTATTGTCTTTTCAATGTCTAATTTAAAAGGGATAATCTATTTAGGTTGTGTAACGTAACCCTTCCTTCAAAGAAGAAGTGTCTCGATTATTTATTTTGTGCGGTCTAAATATAAATGTCCAGATTCAGTTTCAGTTAATCAGAAAAAAAAAACATTAATGGGTAAAGACGATATATTATTAGTAGATAGTGACTTTTTAAAAATTATGTGCATTTTGTAATGAACTGTTATTTTGAGACTGATTTTTTTACACGTACTTCATCATCAATTATTATTATTTTTAAGTATTTTGCTGAAGAAGTCGAATGGAGATGGTGTAACCAGTTAAACGTAAGCAATTTTACATGTTCACTTATTATTATTTAGTTTAAGATGATTTTTGGGTTGCCCGAAAATGGTCATGCTTAGAAAAATTCTCTCAAAAAAAAAAAGACGGAAGTAGATGTAGCAGTATAGAGATGCATAATTACGAGTCATATGGTTTGTTATGTTGAGTAACATTGTATACAATAAAGATTTATCGAACTTAAATATATTCCGTGACATCTCGCCAAGTTTTAAAGTATACCGATAATGTTAGGAAGGAATTGATAATTTGGAATATAAGAAATATAAGCGGCTAAACTTGCTGTTGTCTTCCTGGATTCGTTGCCCGCGAGAGGTGGTTGCGAGATCAGAGTTCTCATTTCAGACTGCAGTTACGTAGTTCAAGTTGTGTGGTTGTATCTTTTATGAAACTAAAAGAATTCTAATTAAGCATCTCATTGCTTTAGTTGAAAGATTCCATTTGCATTGGAATTATGCGCTAAGCATCCATGGTTGAATGGTTAAAGCACCCAACTCATAATTGGTGAATTCGTAGGTTCAATTCCTACTGGATACACATCAATGGGACCCTCCAATAAGTCTATTGGAATTAGCTCTGTATCAATGAAATCTCGTTTTATTTTATGTTTGTATTTATGGGTGTCTGGATTGTGTCTTTGTTAGGTTTGTTTCCTCTTTTGGGGACCTCTGTATTATGTTGTTTCTCGTCCCAAGTTGGGCTGGGTTGATTTCTAATGAATTTAGCCTTTGCTTTGCAAAAGATTAAAAAAAGAAAAAAAAGAAAAAAAAGCCTTGTTTAAAAATAAAAATAAAGTAACTAAAGAGTGGTATTCTTCCTTGTACTCTGACATAAAATATTCACCAGGAAATGAGTGCTTGAGCTTGACTCATATGAAAGCGCAACCCAGCTTAGTGGCTTAGTTGAGTTCGCAGCTCGCAGCCACCAACCAGCTCCCCAATTAATCTTTTGTAAATTTATATGTATGCATGAATACATTATGTAATATACTAATATATATGCATCTTAATATAATAAGCTACATGTTTGAATCTAACCGGCTGAGCTGCTCATTACACATTGTCCGGCTTACTCATCGCTACATGTTTTGAGCTAAAATATCATGTCTGCCAAGCCGAAATATCACAAGAACCGCTGGCTGACCAATATTCATCATCAAAGCTTACAAGCCGCTTTTAAATTTGGTTAACCAGAATTACCGTTACAGGTTCATTTGGGTCATAACTGACCCATGCTCCTCAATAGAAATGTGACCATGCACCAGACAATATGCAAATAAAGACAAGACTAACGGTCAACACTACCCTTTGTATTCTCATGCTATCAATCATATGAGTTTGCAGTTGCATAAAACTATTATTTCAACTAGCTATTGTAACATTTAACTAAAATTTTGTTTTTTTTTCCTTTTTGAGGGTTGGGCTGGGGGGGCAATTAAGTAAAACATGGGAGGCAATCTTCTGTACAAATCAAATGTCTAAACAAAATTGCCACACCCCTATCCCACGAGCACCAACTCAAAATCGCGTTGTTTCTGATGCTTGAGGGAAACTATGACCTAGCTACTACCAAATGTACCAAAACCAGGCACTGTATGAAACAAAGTCCAAACCAAAAATTGCACCTGACTGACTGACTGACTATAATAGAACCTATCAACAAACAAAACAGAATTAAATCAATTCAATCAACCTGTAGATGTCGTACTGGTCGACCTCATTCGCTCATCATCATCTCCTGTACAAGAAGCTTTGATTGCTTCAGCTGTCATCAATGCAGAGACAGCCTTATGAATTGCCAGGTCAGCACTCAACATGAGTTTCTGAGCTCTCTCCCTCTTTAGCTTAGCCATATTACGAGCATGCTTTGCAGCACTGGAAGCATCCCTCAGTCTAAACTCATCAAGATCCGACCCAGCCAACACAAGTTGACCTTGATGCCTATACTGAGGACTTGGTTGGTTATGCCACTCAGGATAAGTATCATACTGTCTTTTCCCATTGTTTCTCCTCCCTGCCTTTCTTATGGTGGGTGAAGCCATAGCCATTTTAGGTGATATAGCTGTTCTAATGCTCCTGGAGTTATTTCTTTGGATTCTCAGTTGGTGATTCCAGTCAGATGCATCACCACTGTCCAAGGAAAAATGCCCAGGTTCTCTTGGTGACGAGTACATCTTAGTTACCAGTGGAGAAACATCCGAAGACTCAGCCCTATCATCTCCAAAGGCATATGCAATTACTCTTCTTCCTGTCAAATACGAAACAACATGTTAAGCAATATATGAAACCTAAGCATAATAACTTGAAGGAGCTTCAACCCTCTGACTTATTGATGGGTTGGTTCGGGTTATGTCGAACCGATAAAATATAAAAAAAATCATCATAAACGACAACAGGTCGCAAGTGGCCTACAGTTTTTAGGCATAAAAACTTGTATATCAATTTACTCAATATAAATGCATAATTAGTGAAATAAAATACTCATATTTGACAAGCTAACTACTTACCAACAAATATAAGATAACAGGGTTAACCCAATCCATTCCGCCAGTTTTTCAACCCACCCACTTTGTCACTTCTAATAATAACAATACAACAGAGGGAGGAGGGAGAGGGTGAGATGTAATGATAAGCGTAAGGATTAGGTCTTACCAGAAGAAGGATGAGTATCGTGATCACCTAGGAAAGCATGGCTGTGGCCAGAGAGTGAAATTTTCTTATGTGGCCTGTGTTTGTAACCCTTGTGCAGTAATTCCAGACCTCTGGGCTTCAAACAGAAAGCAAACATAGGTGGTTTATCACATGCAGACGCTTTCCCCTGGGACCCACTAATTGTCCCTGCTGTCGATCTGGGCTTCAACTGATTCCATTCTCTACACGTTTGCTGGTACCTTTCCCACAATGGAGGCTGATAGAACACAATTTATTCACAAGATTTTAGTAGTAGATAACTGTGCTCTCCGTAAAAGAAATAGAAACATCAAAAACATAACAACCTATATTCAAGCAGAATAAATGTAATATATAACCATAAATAACATTTGTAGAAGCTACAATTATAAAATTAAGTTATTTTAGAGCAATATTAGTAATTTGAATAACCACCAAAACATCATGCAATGGAATAAACCCTCCTATAAATAGCAACCTATCGTCATATCTCAAACTAAAAAATTTACTTTTTAAGGAAATAGAGCTAATAACATTTTAATTCTAAGCTGGTGCCACGGGAAGTTTTAATGGCACTCTACTACATTCTATCGTAAAATACATCGGCATGTTGTTAATATATTCAAAACAACCTCAAAAAAAAGGAGTCTCTGAGACCCCACTTCAAAATGCTAAAGGGCATTCTAGAAATGAGGTTTAAGATCATAAGACTGAAGGTGCAAAAGTCATCATTCTTAGAAGGTAAAGCACATAACAAGCACATGCCTATGTCATTTATCAATAAAGTAATCTGAGTTGTCAATTGCCCACCCAACCTGAACATCAACATTAAGAAAGGACAGACATGAAGGATGTAAATGAGAAATCTACAATGGATGACGGGTGACAGGAAGATTCACAACCTTCTTAGCGAATCTGGCAGAAACGTAAAGGAGTAACATAAAAGAAAAATAAAATAAAAAATGGGCAGGTTGGGTAACAGGTCAAATGGGTAAAAGTTTGAAACGGGTCAATCAGGTGGGGTCATGGTTACAGTAATACACTCTGTCCCATAAAAGAAATAGACATTGGAAAACACAAATTATAAAATTATTGTGTGACTTTGGTAGAGGAATATATCATGAAAACCAAAGTCAAAGTATCCCCAAATTATTGTGACAATTTAGTGTGTCAAAGGGAAGTCAACAAAAGCATGCCTAAAGTCAATAAGGTATAATTACAGCTATTCCGATGCCAGTCAAGTCATACGTCAACAAAACGATCAAGTAGGGGGGTGGAGGTTAAGTAGGATTCACAAAAACGATCTCAAGGAAACAAACAAAGGGTCATGTGAAAAAATTGCCATTAATAGCCTCCAAAACATCATGAAATATTTTTAACCCTCCTATTAATAGAAACTCTATCATATCTCAGACCAACCCTTGCTTATCGAGAAAATAGAGCTACTAAGCACAATTGTATTTAAACAGAAAAATAGAAAAGAAGAATCTCTAAGACCGCACTTCAGAATGCTAAAGAGCATTCCGGAAATGATGTGTAAAATCATAAGACTCGACGTGTAAATTGTAAAATCAGCCATTCTTAGTGAAAATATTGAAGGCGATGCACATAACGAGCACATGCACATAATGGCATTTGGGTCCCTTCACACTTACGCTCATAACAGGGATACAAATTCACTCATTTAACCAAACCTCCTTTCCCTAAAATGTGACTACAAACCTTACCTCCAACTCTATGATGGTTATTTGACAGCTGTAAAAATTTATCTATATGAACTAAGAACTTGAAGCTACATGTGTGGTATGACCACAGATCATAAACCTTTGATCGGGTTATAGCCTTCACCCCCATGTCAGGTTATATCAAACAAAAGGATAGAAGCAGGGTAACAATTGGCATATAAAACTATAAAAGAACTTACTGAAAACACATTCTAGGACCCTAACTTTTAGCACACTTTTTCCCCCTTGTACTGAAATAAAAATTATATTTTCAAGAGAAGCACAACCATAGGTGCATTTGCAATGTAAAAAATGCATGAAAAATTCTATATGGCATACAATATGGTTCTAACTTGCACATTCGTAGAACAAGAATGATTTAAACAATAACATAAAAAACAGGAATTGCTAAACAGACCTGGAGTTGTCTGATTAGTGGCATGCCTTTTCGTTGCCTCTTCTCTCGCCAATGATCGTAGATGGATTTTGCCTCTTGCAAGGGACTGACTCTGGCAATCAGTTCTTCAATTTCTCCGGAAGTAAAGTGATCACGCTTCTGAGCATATGAAACCTTCTCTAACATGTCCATTACCTTCTCGAAAAGCTCATCAGAGATCATATCGTCTTCACTCCCCTGCTGCCGGTCACAAGATGCCCTACACCTAGAAACCCACTCTTCATCTTCACTGTCCATGTCATATGCAACATGTGATGCATCCATAGCCATTTCGACGTCATTTTTCACCTGGCGGAAGTACCCTCGAGTACGGACGAAAGGCATTCTATCTTGGTCATCATCTGAGTCCTCAATAAGGCGAACACCAGGAATAGGAATGTTTTTTATCGATGCTGCTCGTATGTTCCTATTGTGGCACTCTTCGTGCATCTCCTTAAAAAGAAACCATTGGCTCCTGTCTGGGAACTCAAGTGTCCAGTCCTTCCCTCCTTTCCACATCATAGCATGGGTGTAGCGGTTTGTTGAGCCAGACTGTAAATCGTGATGGACCTTATATGTGTATTTTACTTCCCCACTCCATTTCACCACAAGTTTCCACTCATTCTGATCAGCAGCTTCCAAAAAAACTCGTGCCCCACATTCTCTCCACCCTTTGTCCCCACTGTTGATTAACAGATTTGCATCACAAGCTACCAATTCAAGGTTCCTCCGTGGACCTTTAGGAGTATCTGATGTCTTCTTATCATGCGGTTTTCTAATTCTCTGGTAAGGAAGACCAATCTGATTATGACCTTTGTTCTTGAAATTGATAACTTCTCGAGAAGGCAATGCATACTGAACCTGTGTTCTTGGCTTCTTAGGCCCATTACCAAAGCCATTCCCAATAAAATCTGCCTTTCCATCGGTCCACGGATGCAATGGATCTCCAAAAGGTGAAGACTTGCTTTGATGCCACACACTTCTAGAGCCTGAAGAATTAGGGGTGCTGATGATGCCATCATTTACGTTCCAAGTCAACTCAGACACCTGCTGGGTACCTGGTGTTCTCTGAATATCCCTACAAACTCCATCAGATGTCGGGATTTCAATACTAAGGCCGTTCACGTGAGATGAACCATCAATATCTTTAGAAAGATCTAAGTGTCGTGACGGTTGAGTATCACCTTCGTATTTATATGAATTTCCAACACTTTGAAAAGCATTGGAAGAGACATATTTTCTATTAACATTATGATTTTCGTCGAGAACAAGTTCAGATGACTGTCCTGGGCCCCTATTAACGGTTGATATTGCAGCACCCTTACCGTGACTTAAGCTAGTACAAACCACCCCAGAGCCAGCAGCTTCATGCGAAGACACTGCCTCCTCATGACTCTTAGAAGAGCTTTCTGAAGAAACTTCATACTGATCCTCAACATGACTACAATCATCTGCTGCATTGTCATGAAGACTGATACTACGTTCCAACAAAAGCTTGAGATGCAGGCTAAGGAAGAAATTCGGGGCAGCAGTGAATGAAAGAGCAAATGCAGGAAGATTTCCTTGCTTCAAACTATAGATTGTTGAAGGGCGAGTCCCCGGTACAGGAGCAGATGATCTAGAACTACTGAGCAAGGGCACAGCAACAGAATTTGACTTCTTATGGAAAACCTGCATGCAAAATTAATCTTATTGGTAATCCATTGTGATTCATATTTCAAAATCCAACCATGTTATTTATATTTCAACAACTTCAAGGGATACAAATTCTATATGCAATTATATCTCAACTAAACATTGTTGACAATGTCCATGTTAAGATCGATGTTTGGAGCAACTTATTGAATCTAAATTCGTAACATTCAGGGATTTTTACTAATAAGTTTATAACAATTTGGGCCCACTGAAGCTTTCTCTTCAGATATACCACAGAACCAAATATGAAACCTTTGATAGACGACAAGGGAGACGTGAAATATTGCTGCGTGATTCGTGAAGTCATGGAACTATGGAACCGGGTATTTATACAAGTGTAGATGATCTATATGAGCAATGCAATCGATCTAACACTAAAGCCTCTACAACTCTACTTAATCAGTCATTCTCCAGTCTCTACTGCCTATATATACTCTTTATTATAATCACTTAATTGTAAAGTCATCAATCTGCTACTTGTTATTTGCAAAAGTTCATAAGTTTCTTTTTTGACTTTAAGCATTTTGTTCAAGCAAAGACTAAAGCATCAATATGTTGTTTCAGGCAACAATCTGTATTGTTTCCTAATTATCTTGCTAATTAGAAGTTAAATGATCATTTTTGGATATTCAGTTTCATGCAAGCTGCATAATAATTTTTATCTTACTACATAAAATTACCTATCTAATTTTTTTTTTTTGTTTTGAAACCTAATCTGTAAGAGTTGTACTACCATTTCAAAAGACACCCATCCTTTTTCATAAAGATTTTTCTTTTTAATCATTCTAGTTATTAAGTATTTGGAAAATCAGAAAGACACAAAAACAACTGATTATCTGATAATCACAACCAAAACAACAGAATCTCCTAAAGGCAGTTATATTACAGCTAATTATCCAATATCACATAAATTTTATTATAGATTCGAACACACCCAAAGATAGGTCATAATGATTGGATAATGCAGTTTCATCTTTTTAACTTTCTTATAGTTATTTTTCTCTAGCTATGGGAAGTAATACAACTATGTCTCATTTCAGGGTTGATAATGTGCTTAAGCCACATGCAATTACTGCTATGAGTAGAAAGAAATCATAAAATATTATATTTTTTAGGCAAGAGACGTATAAAGAGTTTCATTCAAAAATTACCTCATGGAAAGCAGTTTGACCAGCATAGGGTGCACGTGAGTGATGAGTTCCAGCTTCCAGTAGTTTAATGTTGTCATATGTGCACTCAGAAAGAGGCAGCTGTTTTGAGAGTAAACAATGTGGCTGGAACTCAGAGTCAAGGTAACGCCAGTTAAATTCTCTCACTTTCGAGAAACTATGATATGCAGAAACCTTCTGCTTCTTAATGTTCTGAAAGAAAGAAAGTTTAAATCTTATAGACGTCACTGGAATTTGCTGGTTGATAGACTCATCTTTCTCAGGTTTGCAGAACACTTTCATGACTAGGAAAACAAAGGCCACAGCTTTGTTTAAGCAACCTTCAAAAAGAAAAAGCCTCAATCCCACAATATTATCAACAAACAGAACCTCCAAAAAAACAGTAGGCCACATGGTAACCACCGTGCCATGCTGAAGCAACAAAACACTGTGAAGCAACCATAGTATATCCACCCCAAGTACATAAGTAAGCATAGGCCAAAGTGATACACATATCTTGAACTTCTTACCACCTATTATTGTTGTATCTAACTTTAACACACTCTCAGTATTTAACAACCAGGGTGTCACATCACTTGATCTGCGGTATCGCCTCCTAACATAAACAATAGGTAAATGTCCTACAATGCTAGTATTGATACTCACTCGCACAGACATCTCTTTCTTCTTTCCACCGATTGATGTATTTAAGAAAGCGGAACTGCAGTTTGGCTTATCAGTTGCTCTTTCCAGCATACCCATGTTTCCACTATTATGCACATCAAGGGAATTATCCGAGGGAAAATGTGAAAGTTTTTTCTTTTTCAAAGAAGTAGAAGAAGATGATTTGACTCGATGTGATGAACGAGACAACCATGAGATGATTGGTTCTGATTCCATATGGGTAGCCATGAAGGCCGGTCTGCTTCCATTGTCTTCGTTTCTATCTTCCTCGTGGGTATCTTCTAATGGGTTATCTTTACTATTTGGCTTATGTGGAACTTCACTAGGAAGAAGCAATAGTTTAAACCTCTCATTTTCAAGGCTAATCCATTCTTCATCCCGATCATCATACTTTATATGGTGGAGATTCTTTTCTGCATCGTAATCATTAACCAAGCCATAGTACCAACTTTCATCCAGAGGCCAGAAAATCTTAATCTTTCTGTTCAGGAACCAGTGAGCATCCATGTCATCAGAATGTACATCATAGAAGTGCCGCCTCTTTCTAGAGGTGCCGTTACCTTTCTGATGTCTCCTAGGGCGTAATACTCTGTCTGCAGCCTCAATAGAGGCAGGATCAGAAGCAGATATTGGCCCTTCAATATCAACATTCGCAGTGGGTTTTTCCATAAGAGACTCCCCATTCGCAGATGATAAGGCCAACGTTCTATTCTTTGATGCAAATCCAGTGCAACTAGGGTCAAAACGAGACGAGAGCATCCTCGCGGCATTTTGTTCGAGATCATCATCTGGATCAATGTCAAGTGTACCGGCTTTATTATTAACAGACTCAACTTTCTTTAAAACAGTCTCGCGGCTTGATGCCAACATCTTTCTTTTCCTACGGTTGCTACCATTTCTTTTAGATGATGAATCATTATCATTTAGAACCAGATCAGCAACCTCCCCCTTCGCAAGAGGAGACGAACCCACTGCTGCAGAGTCTTCCTCGAGTTTTTCATTTCCAATGATTTCCTTACTGTTTCTAATTTTACCCTTCGAATTTCCATTTAATTTATCCAACTTTTCTGCAGAAGTAGAATTACTGCTTAGCCCAGGTGCATCCTTGTTCTTTGGAATTTCCTTGATCTCACGTCGCAACTTGGCAATTTGATCCTTAGCACCCATTGAGCTAGTATCATCGTTTGACTTTGAAACTTGATCTTTGGAACCCAATGAACCAATCGGCTTGATCAAATCTCCGTTAACTGCAGCAGACTCGTGCTTTTGATTACCTTTAGAAGGCAGCACCACTCCCTTGTTCTTACTCTTAACAGACCTGACACTTAACTTAACAGTCTGTTGTGTAGAAGTGTCCAAAGGGTCACCAGAAACTTCATGCTGCAAAAGGACCTGTTTAGGCTCATCATGATTTACCTTGGCAACTTTATCAACAGAAGCACCCGATACTGCAGATGGCTTAAGAAGATGAGTCTTAGCAAACTTACTCCTTCCAACTGATCCACGTGGTCTCTTTGGAATTATTACACCATGACCATCAACACATACATTACTACCAATGATATCAAAACCATTTATCTTATGACCAACACCAGGAGAACAGGTATCAGGTTGAGTATTATCATCATCTTCTACGCCTACACTATGTTTAATCTTTTTTCTCTCCTCATCCTCCTCCTCAACAGTCACCACACCTTTCCTTTTCTTCGTTTCGGATACCTCACCATTTCCCAACCGACCCTCAAAGTTGTGGTTGTTTGTCACTTCCTGTTCTTCTAATTTATAAAGTTTTCCAGGATCCAATGACTTTGTTTTACTGCCTCCTTCTCCTACACTACTAATCTCCATCAACAATCCTCTCAATTTTCAAATCCCCAATTCATCTCACACAACTTAAACACACTTCCAGATCTGTATGTCATCATGAAATTCACAATTAAACATATTTCTAGATTCATGATTAAGTGTATGCATACAGATGTCAACAACCTCAAAAACTACCATGACTAACAGCACATAACAACACACACAAAAACAAGTACAATCATTTTCAAACCAAAAAAAAAAATGGAAAGAAAAGAAAAAGTAGGTATCGCATGCTTACCTTCCATTGATATCATCGAAGCGGTGAAGATCAGAATAGAAGATATAGCCTAAATTTGGATGATTCAACCAAAGGAATTCGATTCGCCCAAAATAACCAGACCTCTTGATTCGAAACCCTAATTGAAGATCATACTAGGCCAATTTAATTTTCAATTTTAACCTTTTCTTTTAATTTTATATATTTTTTACCACATGAAGAGAGAGAGAGATGCAGAAAGAGATGGCTAGGGTTTGTTTTTTAGACGAAAAGAGGGAAAATTGATATTTTCTATTTTTTATTGCTATTTAATTCTATTCTATATTTTATTTACATTTATTTATATAATAAATTTATTTTAAAAAACAAAATAAAACCACAAATATTGTACAGCAACCGTTCGATTACGAATCTGACGGTCGTCATTTGTTCCGGTAGTTGGAGGGCTAATTGTATGAAACGACTAGAACTAAAATTTGCTTTTATTCAAAGTAAAAAGTATTATTATAATGATGTAATATTTTAGTATCATAAAATAAAATGGGATTGATATAGTTTCAAATTTGAATTGAACGTTTGTTTGATATTCTAAATTCAACTTTTCTATTTTGTTGAACATAGTGTTAGGAAATTAAGCTATCTTCGTTATAGCTTAGCATATTAGTCGAACGCAATGAAGATTCATTAATTATCTTTGATAAATTATCGTTGTTAGAAGGTGCGATTATGGCATTTTGTGATCACATGTAACGATTTCAAGAATAGAAATAAATTCATCTCTATGTAAGCTTAACCTTGACTCTGAAATATTGCGATAGATCTAGGATCAAGATTCGTGTTGGATTGATGTAATTTACGTCCGTTCTTTAAGGACGGTTATAAGTAATATGTTTTTTAAATAGCGATGAAGTGAAATTTTAGTTTTTCTATTTCTGAAATATAAATTGCTACAAAGTTTATAATGGGAATAATTTTATAATGGGAATACCAAGCACTGAAATAGAGAGAGATGATAAACAAGCAAAAACGACAAAAGAATATGAAAGTGCTGAGTTTAAATATCTATATTCTCAATAAGTGTATATCACAAATTAAATAAAAACGAAAATAAATGAAGAAATAAAGTAAGGAAAAATAAATTATTTAGGTGTTCTCAATTTGGGAGAAAGAAGGAAATATTTGATTTGTTAATAATTAGTCCATACTTCGCGGGAAAGGACGCGATAGTTGGTAGTTAAATGATTTGTGACGGTTGGCGGGAAAAGAATCTAACGGTTGCTCGTTAATTGGGTTGTGATAGTTGGCGTGAAGGATGCAATGGTTGGCGGGAAAGGACATGATGGTTGTTATTCATTTAGCAGTTAAATGGGTTGGGGCCAAACTCACATAAAAAATTACGCGCATCACACACTGATTGCACTAGCCATCACGTCGTTGTCGTCTTAAGTGTCGTCTTTGTGACAACCAGGGCGATCAAGAGTTTTTACATTGATGAGTTTGTTGGGCTCAATGTATAATTATAAGTAAGTGATATGGATAACCTAAGGTCATTCTATAATTTGCAATCAATTGAAACAAATGTTGTGCACTAGATAAGGTAATTTTATTGGGAGAGGATTAGCAAAAGTAGGTAGGGTTTATTTGGTTTTATATATTGTAAGACGCAATTAAAGATAATGTAATATAAAAATAAAATGATGGGATATATCAAGGATATATAGAGTGTGAGTTGCTGAAACTTTGATAAACTATAAAAATTAATCGGAGATACCCATGGTGAATGACGTGAGAGACCTTGGTGTAAACAATATAGCCCTTATTGGCAGATTATGAACATATTTTATGGGGGCGAAAATCATTAGTTTGTAAAGCATACTTGAACACAAAGTCATCCTATAGAATTGACTTCGACGGTATTGTGCCCTAACAAATTAATCGGCAATTGAACATAATTATATCCCATTATATTATAACATTAAGTTGTTTAAGCTATCAAAGTTGAAACATAAAATAAATAACAATGTGAGTTATTGTTATTTGGATAAACAGTATATTAAGACTATATTATAAAACTTTTTTTAGTTTTTGAAACTTTTCAGATACATTATTACTTAGTTATGAATCAAAGTCTTGTTTAAGATGATATTGTTGTAAAAATATAAAATTGTGAGTGCCCTAATCGTTGGACCTAAGTGATGATCGACTGCTATTGAATGACGGAAACAATCAATTGCACAAATCATTAATAAACACAAACCGAAACGATTGATTTAAACAAAGTGAACGAGTTTATTAGCTTGAATAACGTAATAGAACTGATTACAATTGAGTTTAGTCGACAAATGGTGCTAGGGTTTCGTCAACCCTAGCCGAAAACCCGTAGGTTTGTATTTATACTAAAATTCTGGTCGACATGCGTCACTTGTGGAAGTGTCGCATGTGGCCGTGCGTCACTTACCTAAGTGTCGCTATGCGTCACTTAGGCAAGTGTCGCCTAAACTAAAACTTAAGTGTCGCATAATACAAAATCTATATTTCTATTAAACGACTAACGACACTTTTACAACTCAATAGACCAACTGACAGACAAACTGATACGCATCAACAAAAATACACAGTAAAGCTTTTGTATGCCATATGGGTTTGTCATGTTGTTTGTCTTTAATATAGGGTTAAAGTGAACAACTATAAAATTTAAGGGGTTTTAGTGAAAGAATAAATAAGATTTACAGATCTGGTCGGGTCATCTTCTATCTTGCTTCTCTCAATACAATAACTTCAAATTTTCACCATTAAAATTCATGCTTAAGCTTACTTCTTCCACCTGAAAACATATGTATATCTATATTGTACTTGTTCATTTTTTTATTTTTAATTTTTGAGGGGGGTTAGGGTGCAGGACCCCTCAATGCCCCCATAAACATCCGCTTGTAGAGTGCTACTATTTTAGTCTATATTCTAAGTTGATATGTCACAGGGAACTAGACTATCATGATGCTAATCATATTAGGTTGCCCAACTCTCAACACTGCTCCGATGAGGACTAGTGACCCATCTTGGAGTTGGTTAAATATATTACTAACCATTTTTAACACATAAGTCACTCGTTTATAACTTATGTGTATAATAATAGAATATTAACTTTACAATTTTAAGCAATCAAGTATGTAGAGTCTACGAGTTTTATCATCTTAGATTACTTGGTGGATCTTTACTTCATCATAAATGTTGTAATAGCTCAGATACTCCTATCATGACCTAGACCCTCCTTTGCAATAAGTTATTTATCCCTAAATAATCTACAATGATTTTCATGTATTTGAGTTTAGAGCGTGTTCAAATATGGTTATTTAGCTACTACACTAATTATATAAATGTTGTAATATAATTAGCTCTTTTCTCATGTTCTAAGATGATCCGAATAATTCATCTAATGGTTTGTGATTGGGTATATTTGGTGAA
Organism: Pseudognaphalium luteoalbum; assembly: GCA_963422505.1. Taxonomy (NCBI): domain Eukaryota; kingdom Viridiplantae; phylum Streptophyta; class Magnoliopsida; order Asterales; family Asteraceae; genus Pseudognaphalium; species Pseudognaphalium luteoalbum. The sequence continues at coordinate 35,820,410 of OY730193.1, forward strand.
ATCAAGTAAAAAAACTTGTGACAAGGTTTCTTGTAAATGTTATATATATATATATATATATATATATATATATATATATATATATATGTATATATGTGTATATATATATATATGTATGTATGTATATATATATGTGTATGTATAAACTATTGTATGAGCGTATATCAGTTATTGCGGCAAATAAAGAATTATATTTAGATAATTCTTTTGTTCCTTGAACCAATAAACATTTATTTATATATATATAATACATTTTGATTAACTTATAGGTAGTCTTCTCATACAATCTAAAATCTAATATGAAATTATAGTAACATTGTCATGCATCACACAAGTTTTACACTAGCATATTATTTTTACGAAACCATCCATCGCAAGAAATCTATACCAGTGTAATATCAATTTAGAGACTATGTCTTTGAAGACATATAGTTGGCATAATATTGAAGAATAAAGGGACTGAACATTGAATATAACTTACTGGTGCATTTGGAAAGATTTTATAAAGAACTCAAATAGTTACATACTAGATTCAAAAACTAAACAACCATTAAGCAAAGCAAATAAAATTATAACAAACGTTATTAAATTTACATATGAAGTTAAATTATACCACGTACATACATTAACATTCGTGAACACATTGACGTTATAAATGGTTTACTTGGTATTTTTTATCCACACATTGACCTTATTAGCTTAAACTAAGTTATTTTTATTATCTTTTTATAGGTGTTAAACATATGCGATGCACGGATCTTGTAAGGTTCCGTATTTACATACTCAAGTTTCAATATTTATATGAAGTATCAATTATTATATATATTTAATAATGTCAATTAGCAATAAAATGTATATTATTTTGGATGCATGTTATTTATAGTTCTCCTAAATATATTATAGATTACACATAATCAAAATAGATTATTTTTCTATCCAAATATTTGGTCAAATTAACATTTAACATGTTCATATATGCATGTTTGGCATGCATAAATTATGTTTTGCAATATTACATTTTGTCACGGTCTACATTTTATCTCTAACCTATGTTTCAGAAGAGCAAATAAAATTCATTAATTATACCGAATATTCGAATAATCAAGATTATAATTTCGGAAATTGGTGTTGAATTGCTTGATGACCATTAAAGGTAAGGAGTTAAGAAATTTAATGTAATGTCATGGTGCCTAGTTCTAACTTTGAAGTCTAGACCATGAGATCTCACCCCATAAAAAAATGATTGATTCATAAAAATGCTACATGTAAATGATCACTATCGTTTCATCACATATATATGTAAAGGCCGTCTAATATGTATATACAAAGCTCCCAATTTTATTTAACGATATGTACCCAAAAATATTTCCTTGTAAAAGCTAACATTCCACAACAAAGATAATACAATTATTATAATAAAAACATACTTATTATTATTATTATTATTATTATTATTATTATATTATTATTATTATTATTATTATTATTATTATTATTATTCTTATTATTATTATGTATGAAAAGATGATCGAGTTCTCATAAATGATCAAGCTAACAATAAATTACATCATCTATATTCATCATTAGTGATACGAATCAAATCAAATCAAATGTCGATTGTCATCTCTATTTGCAATGTATAGGTGGGTTCTAAGAAGTTTGAATATACACATAACACTTTCATGATAAACAACAAATAGAAATGGTCATTGCATATACAAATAATTAATAATTAATTTATTTTATATAATTATATAATTAAACATGCATACACTAATAGGATGAAAATAATAATTTTACATTCAAATAAAGAGAAATAAAAAATAGTAGCAATGCTGTATCAACTAACAAAGCTCATGTACGGTAGTATAACTATCTTCATATTTCTGTTCATCTTCGACTCGACTCAAACTTGTCTATGTAGGTTGTGAAATATTAAAAGACATTAACGAAGTACACCTTCTTTGTAGTTGTTTGTGAATGTTCACGGGTTAGGGCTAAAACTATGAGCTTCAGTTAACATGTGTATAGTATGTTCTCCTAATGATTATAAGTGAATGTAATTGTTATCCTAAAAGCTAAAATAATTTTAAATGTAAAGATATTTCTCTCACCTTTTATACTAACTATATATAGAAAAAAGGTTTCTATTCAATGTACGTAGATATTGAAGGGACTAAACTAATTGATTAGTTGATTACATTACATGCCTATGAGCTCCCATTTTTAATGTCATAAATATAATGTATTATAATGAATATCTACGGTTAATATTTATAACAACATATGCATGCTTTTCTTATGATGATTATGTGCTAGTAGAGTTTAGTAGATGCAAAGCTCTACATTTATTACCTTTAATTATTATAATAAAACTAAATATATATATATATATATATATATATATATATATATATATATATATAATGTTACTTTTACCATCATTAGTACAATGTTAGTCAAATACTTTAACTTTAATTAATATCATTTATCATAGTGGTAATCCATTCAAGACTCACTTTTTAGAGTAATCACTAAAAAATAATTGTGATATTTTTAAATATACATATAGGTAGTTAAAAAAATTATATTTAGTGAATATAAAACGTAAAAGTTAAATAGAAATATAAAAGATCGGTATATACTTTTAAGAGTACATGTAAAAGTGTAGAAATACATGAGTATAAAATATTTGTGATATTTTAATTCTTAAATATACATACCGGTAGTTAATTTAAGTGATGTTGTGGCTAAAAAAGAAGTTGGATTAAAAATGTTATATTTAGTGATTATAAAACGTAAAAGTTAAACAGAAATATATGAGATCGGTACATATTTTAAAAAGCATATGTGTTTTGGCAATTATTTATGTTTGTATTACACATGCATTTAGTTAAACAATTTATTCGGTGATATTTAGACATTTGGTCAACTCCTCTTCACTATTTAAGTAGTCATTTTACCAAATTATGATAAATGGTCTAGACTAAAATTTCTAATTTATTAATGGTGGGGATTAGGTTAGCGGTTTTTAAAAATAAAATGACTACCTACCTATGACTTTATTATAATATATAAAAAGTAGAAGTAGATATATATTTTATGGTTATTTATATAAAGTTAAGATAAATTATTTATATATTCTAGCAAACAAATTTTACTAAAACATTTATAATAAGCTTTCCGAAATTATTGAAATAAAAGATATACTTTCGGTAAATTGACTAAGAAACTTTAAGTAAACAAAGCGTTTAATTTATTTATATATAAATTGTTTTGTAGCATAAAAAAATAATATTTGGTTTTTTATACAAAGATAATGCTGTTTTTTTAATATATAAGTAAACAATATATTAACTTGTAAGAAACTATAGAAATATAAGATATATTTTGGGTATGTATCATTTATGGACACATTTTTGGATAATATTTTAGCATAACAACAAATTAATGAAAAAAATCGTTGCATATATAATTACCTTTTTCTTTGGCTTTATGTTCATTGCATATATACCAGTTTATAAAGTTATTATTGAATAAACAATTATGTAACATAGAAAATTCATATAGAAATGCCTTCCAAACCTATTGGACTTTCAAGATCTTCTAGAGTGGGATACTTCTCATCTAAAAATCCATTAAAAAGATTAGAAAGATGTTAGTAAATTAAAAAAATGGTCAATAACTTTAAAAATTAAAACATCATACCTTCTAAATTTTTTGGAATTTTAGGATCTTGAACAAGCGGTTATTTTTTATCGGAATGATGTTCAACTACGCTTGATTTTTAGGATGCACAATATTTAGAAAGAGGTTGAGATATTTGTACATCATTTGATATCAATATAAGGGGAAACGTAGAGAATGATTGATTTTATATAGTGTATTTAAAAATGTTTTTATTTTAGAGAGAAATGACTATTTTACCCCAACAATTATTAAGATTTTTTTAAAAAAGTCATAGAAGTTACTAACATACCCCTACATTTATTAAATCTCTCTTATATATTAAAAGAAAAATCTTGAAAGGATGATAACCATTAGATGAAGATTAAAATTTAAGATCTAACCATTAGTTTATTCAGTGACATCATCAATCCCATTTTTAAGTGATTAAAAGACTAGTATACCCTTCTATATTTACAATATACACCCTTTAATATTTACACTATAAATCCTCCTTTTTTCTTTTAATTGTAGACAATCCTTCAAATATTTTATGAAACTTTTAATTTAATTATTAATTTATTATTTCTTTCGTAATTTAAACTCTTCCTATAATCTTCTTTATTTTATTTTTCTGAAATAAACCTCAACTAATTATTTTTAATTTCAAAAAATTCACAACTTCACTCCATCGCCCAATGATTTAAATTCGTATACGACTGCCTTTCTGACTTCTTTTATCAATTTTTAACTTATGCTTCTTGGATTATGAATGTCAATGGGCTGGGTTCTAGCGGGTTTTAGTGTATCTATATCAATGCTAACATATTTTTTTGAATTCTTTTATGAATTTCTATATTACAATGCTTGGATTAAAAGAAAAATCTTGTGAAAATAATAACCATTAGATGGAGGTACACCCTTCAATATTTACACTATAAATCCTCATTTTTTTCCTTTTAACTGTAAATAATCTTTCAAATATTTTATTAAAATTTTAATTTAATAATTACTTTATTATTTCTTCCATTTTTACACTCTTCCTACAATCATTTTTAATTTCTTTTTTCTGAAATAAGCCCCACTAAATTATATTCAATTCCAAAAGGTCATGACTTCATTCTATCTCCTAGTGATTTAAATTCGTATACGACTGCATTTTTGACTTCTTTTATCAATTTTTAACTTACGATTCTTCAATTATGAATGCCAACGGGTTGGGTTCTGGTAGGTTTTAATGTATTTGTACCAATACCACCACCTTTTTTGAATTCTTTTATGAATTTCTAATTTACAATGCTTGGATTAAAGAAAAATCTTGAGAAAATAATAACCATTAGATGAAGATTAAGTATTAAGATTTAACTCTTAATTTATTTAGTTACATCATTAATCACATTTTTATTTGACTAAAAGACTAATATACCAATCTATATTTACAATATACACTTTCAATCTTTACAATATAAATCATCTTTTTTTTTTCCTTTAATCGTAGATATTCTTCAAATATTCTATGAAAAGTCAAATTTTATAACTACTTTATTATTTCTTACATAATCTAAACTTTTCCTACGATATTTTTTATTTTATTTTTCCTGAAATAATCTCTAATAAGCTATCTTCAATTTTCAAAAATTCATGACTTCATTCCATCGCCTAGTGATTTAAATTCGTATACGAACGCCTTTTTTGACTTCTTTTATCAATCTCTATCTTACGATTCTTAGATTATGAATGCCAACTGGTTGGGTTCCAACGGGTTTTAGTATATCCGTACCCATACCAGAGCCTTTTTAGATTTCTTTAATAAATTTCTAATTTACAATGTTTAGAATATGGATGCCAACCGGTCGGGTTTCGGCGGGTTTAGTGTATATGTACCCATACCCTTTAGAATATTTGTACCCATACTTGGCAAAATACTCGTTGGATACGTAATTAGTATTACCCATCATTTTTTCATATTTATTTATGGTTTCGGTTATCCCCATGTATGTAACTTTGGCCAAACAAAAAAAATTGTTATTCAAAATATGACTCAAATCTTAAATATAGCAATCTAACGTTTTAATTAACTAATTCAAAGTTTTAGTACGTTCAAGATAACGAGTATAACACCCCATAGTTTAACGACATATTTTATTATATTTACTAATATTGGAAGCGTATGTCCCAACATATTTATAAAATCTTTACAGTTCTCAAAACTTAATAGTTATAATTATATAATTACAAAATAAAGTATTATCAGTTGGGTGTTATATAAATTTCCCAAACATATGATTTTCCAAAATTATCAGAGTAGTCGCAGCAGTAGTCAAACATTTCATCCAGTATCTAAACGCCCATTCCATAACCCAAACATAATATGCAAAATGTTAAATAACGAGGGGTTAGCTCACAGCTAAGTGAATGGAACTGTAACCGACAGTTCAATCCATAAATAACAAATCTTACAACCAATTAACATATAAGCACATAACGTCAAAGAGGACCGGCGGTTCTTGTGTAGCCACACCAAGAACACCTTAAATCACTAGTATGCCATCACAGTGATTTACCGATAGCTTGCAGCTATCTTCATCGACATAGGTTCATCCATCAACGATGTGTATCGGAAACCCTGTCGGCCAAACAATAGCAAACAAGCCTAACCAGTGTTGACCTCTGAATAACATACATATGCCCAATGGCCACGAAATCACATAATGCATAATCGTCATGCCATCATGGAATATAAACAATCAAACATCAATAACAATATCCCAACAACTAAACAATCAATAACCCAAACAATTATGTTTACTCGTTGTAACCAAACCTGTTACAACTGAGTTGAACCGAAGATTACGATCCCACTCACCAATTACCCCAGTTTTCCACTTAGTAGTCTAATGTCATTGAGTCTTCTGCTTATCTGGAATTAAAATAAAATAATACAAGTTAGTAACTTGTTTCAAATTCAAATAAATTATATTTAAACCACATAAGTAATACATTATAGAAATCAATATATCACTTAAGCAACATAAATATATAAACTTTAATAAGTCACCCATATCACATGGTAATTCCCATAACCATACCTATTTACAAATACTCATTTTACATTAACTAGTTTACAATTCACCAAACTCACTTAAATGATATAACATACATGAAAAGATTATATATATATTGTTGGTGCATCTTAGTATGTCTGTCAGTTGGTCTAAGTCTGTAATGCGTTAGATATGTAATTACGTTAGTTATGACGTTTGTATTTGAAAAGTAATTACAGTTTGTGTTTTGGCGACACAAGGGTTTTGTGTCGCATAAGTCAACTTGGCGACATAACTTGTGTCGCATGAGTCGGCTTGGCGACACAGCTTGGGTCGCATAGGGCAGATTATGAGTCGAGTATAGCTTAGTTCGGCTCATTTGTCAAGGTTGACGAACCTAGGTATTCTGAGAGCATATTGTACTCGAGTTATTGAATATAATCTGATCGGTATTTGTTTGAGTATTAATATACTTTCTTGTTTGTTTCGTTTAATCGTTTAACATTTATATATTCAATCTTTGGATTCCGCACGTTGATTGAATATTAGGGTTCAATTAGGTCCGACTACAGGGGATCTACAAGTGGTATCAGAGCCAAAATCTAAGGATTTGGCCTTATTGAATCCGTTTTGATACGTTTCTTGGTTAAAACAACTTGTTTTTGGTTAAAATCTTCATAGAAAGGTGCTACAAATTTGGTTTTTCAGTTTTCTGGAAGATTTTGGGTTTCTTGTTTGTCCTTCATTTGTGAAAATTCGTTAGGTTTACGAATCTTACGAATTTTAGGGTTTCTTGATTGCTGCTGCAGCCGTTTCTGCGACACAAGCTTTTGTGTCGCGATTATGGTTGGTGCGACATAATCTTTCTGTCGCTTTCTGTTCACTACGACATAAGCCTTTAATTAGGCGACACAAGCTTGCGATATAAGCCTTTAATTAGGCGACACAAGCTTGTGACACAATCTTGCGACATAAGACACGGTTTTCTTCTGTCGCTAATACTTTGCGACACAACCTTTGTGTCGCTAGGCTTTTTGAAATTCAACAGTTTTCTGCGACATAATATTTGTGTCGCTTTATCTTATTGCGACACATACTTGTGTCACATAACAGTTTGTTCTTTGTATATGTTTGATTATTTTGAAGGTAACTCAAAATGTCATCTTCTACAATACATTCTATTCAGTCGGTTGGAGCTATGTTGAAGCAAAATAATGAGGTTGGATCAGGAAATAAGCCTCCTATGTATATGCCAGGTATGAGTTATGCAGATTGGCATCAACGCTTTGAATCATATGTTGGTCTTAATGATCCGGAAATGATGATTTACTTAGAGGAAATATATGAACGTCCTCAAAGAACCGGAGTCTTTAATGGCCCAGTTCATGAAAAGTCAATTAAATCCATGACTCCTGAGGAACGTAAGACATTTGATATGGAACGGAAAACTCATTCTGCAATCACTATGGCATTGCCTCAACCTATCATGAGACTATTAAGGCAACATAAGATTGCTTATGATCTGTGGAAAGCCTTTGAGAAGAAGTGTGGTGGTAGTGACCAATATAAGAAGAAGAAAATAGAATTGATCAAGAAACAGTATGAAGTCTTCGATATGCTACCTGATGAATCACTGGAAGATCTGTGCAACAGATATTCTCAATTGGTTACTGAGTTATTGGAAGGAGGTATAACTCTTGATAGGACAGATGTGAATAAGAAACTTCTTGACTCACTTCCCAAGAAGTGGCATACTCGTGTCCTCTTAATGGAAAGGGATGAGGATATCATGGATATGGAGCTTGATGTTCCCCGAACGGTCGTATGAAGATGACATACGGATCACAATCGGTTTGTTTTAAATTTATATTTGCTGGGGTCTAAGTATGACTTACTAATACTGAACCAAAGGCTAGTAGATGGTAAGTATGACCTAGAGTCGTTCTTAAAGAGAAACTGAATTGAAACGGAGGTGATCCAATCAATTTTCTATTCTAGTAAAGGTTTTAAAAGAGTGCGTTGGAGGTTTTGGTTCAGTTAACTAAGTAAACTAAATAAAGCGAATAAAAGTGTAATGATAAATCAGATAATAAAAGTAGTATTTGTTGTGAGTTTGTTAGATAATAATGTGGGATGATGACTCTTATGGGAAAACGATTATCTAAATTGGGAATGTTTAGTGGATTCAACACCCAGTGGTATAACCAATAAGTTCCCTATTAGTCGGTTATCAACTAATATGTCACGAGGAACTAAGGTGTCATGATTCTGATCAGACAGACGATGCTCAACTCTCCACACTCTCCTATGAGGGAGTCAGTGACCCGTATTATTGAACGTATTTGCTCGTGGGCGAAGGAATAGAGTAGCAGGTCATTAGCAAGTCTAACCGTTCTTAATACCATAAAGATTTCAAATCCATTAAACAATTAACTTAGAATTTATGTTCGGACTTATTAACCAATTCCTATTAATGAAACTTAAGGATGATAAACAGGGGAAAACGTTCAAGGTTCTTGCGTACCTTACTTTTGGTTTCATATTTTAAGGAAAGGATATCAGTGTAACTTAGATTCCAAACTTGCCTTTCTCATTACAATTAACAAATCCCTAGGTTTTCGTAAATGGTTACTTAGCCTGTAGCCTACCTACTCTAATCTAATCTAAATTAACTAATCTAATTAAAATGCTAATTAAAATGCTGACGGCTTTTTGCATAAAGTTAAACCCAAACCATGTCGGAAAATGCTATGGTGATTCACAGTGTATTTAATCGTTTACCGATGTTTCCATTGTGAATTTAATTGCTTCGCCATGTTCACATGATAAGTACATTGTGATCGAAAGTGTACAATACTCATGGCAAGTCCACGTAATCACATTGCATTTTATGATGCTTGCATGACGTTAGAGTTAAAAACATAGTTTTTACACAGATAACTATTGACCAAGTATCAAGGTTCGCGACTCCTCTTTACAGGGTTACAATCACGTTTGTTAATCGAAAGGAGAATATAAGTTTTAGCTTTAAAATCATAAGATAAGTCCGTTCATGAAGTTTCCGTTTTATAATGTCGATCCATAATACAACTACCTTCGGTCGTTACCGGCTTCCATACGTATGTACTTTGCTTAAAAGCATTTCCAGCACTATACCGAGTAAACAGTCGAATAGGAGCCGTCATATTATTTCACGACATATTTAAAGTCATCCCAAAATTATATATGCTAACTACATCACAACAAATACAATAGTAATCTACTCGCTAATCATGGCATAAACTAATTCTAGCATAATCAAAGCATACATATTTAATTAAGATAGAATAGGATAGAAAGAACCCGGATTAAAATGCGAGAAGGAATAGACTTGAATTAATAAGCGTACTCCAAGCGTACACCAAAGATTACAAAATGTTCCCGAACTTTCGTTCTACTTTAAACAAGCTCCTTAACTAGCCTAACACTAATTTTGAAGTAAGAAAATAGAATGAGAAAGTAAAGAGAGAATTATGCCTAATGCATATGGGACATCTTCAAATGGAAGCATTGGGGCTGTATTTATAGGGAAAATATGGCTCATGTTAGCATCCCTAGGCTCACATTAGAAAAAGAGTGAAAGGTGGTGCACCGGGTACGAAAAAGTAGCGAAAGGTGGTGCACCGGGTACACGCAAGGACGAAAAAGTGGAAAAGAGACGGGGGGAGGGAGGCTGGCACCATCCACCACCAGGCCGGCGGTGGCTGGCTGCTGGCCGGCGGCGGCTGGCTGCCACCCGCCCCGGTCCGCCGTCTTTCGCTGCGTTGCTTAATTCGTGCGTATCTTCTTCGTTATGCATCCGTTTGCATTAATTCTTTTTGTGTTGGATTCATAATTCAAAAACGAAGAAATTGATGTAAAGATATCCCAAAAATATGTCTCCTATCTCCAGATATTGCGTACGAATCATTTGGATCTTCCGGCGGGCGTAGAATCTTCATTCTTTATCCCTTTTTGTTGATTCTTCTTCTGTTAGATTCGTAATTTGAAAATGAACATCTTGGGTGAGATGGATGTTGATGATGGGTACTTTTGTCTTGAAATCTCGTTTTGATGCCTTGAATCTTCAAACGTGTGTGGAATCTTCGTTTTTCATCCGTTTTGCTTGATTTTTATCGTGCAACCTTGTTTTGACCATCTTGGCATAATATCATTGATTTGTATTGGTTTTGAGTTTAAAATGCCAAGAATCATTCTAGAATGAGAGAGATATCGATAGTAAAAACATGACTTTTTACGCGATATCGGAGCTCGAAGATCTTATAGGTCATATTGAGGCAGAGCTTCTTGAAATGCAAAGAAAGGAGACCAATGCCACTTCTCACCTTCAAAATCCAAAATTGTATGGTGTAGATGTTCCAGTCTCAGCAAGTAAGGCTACGGTTACCACATTTATAGCTAGCAAAGCTAGTGGAAATGTAACTACAAATATTCCATCTGGTGGTACCTATTTTCAAAGTTCAAGAATGTCATCTGGTGAATAGTACTCTTCCACTTTTTTGGCATTTCTAGCCTCTGCTGGTGATTTTAATGATGAAGATTGGGTTCCACCCCAGTCTATCCGTCGTCCTCTACTTCTGCTTCAAGGCCACGGGTCGACCTTCCCCGTGTTGAGGTTCCAGTTCAACCTCTGCCTTTGGTTATCCAAGAGCTACTGAAAAGGATGGATGCGATGCAGCAGACTATGGATAATCAAGCTTAATTGATTCAGTCTCAAGCATCGGTTTTGGAGGTTCAAGCTGCGCAGATCAAGGCGTTAGAAAAAATGGCAGTTTTAGTTCCAACTTTGAATTTTAGGGTCTTAGAATTAGAATCCCTAGCTGCTGTTCCGGGGAAGTCAGGCCTGCGTGCCATAGAAACAACATCTAGGGCTTCTGCCGGAACACAGACTGAAAATGTAAACGATAATGTAAATGTTTCTGATGATAATGAAACGCTTCGTTTGGATTACTTCTTGGTCGACGATATTCCAGGTCAACCAAGACCATTAGCTGTAGATTATTCATATGCTAATCTATCTTTTATTCAGCGAATGATTAATGAGGAAGGTCAGACATCTGAAACTGAATTTGAAATTAATGATGATGTTGAGATTGAGGAAGAGGAGATGCGTTCTGATGAGTTTTATGATGATGTTCCAACAATCGAGACTGATTCTTTTGAAGATGAAGCAGAGCCAGCTGGAACTTCGCAAACTGTTCCAGAGACTACACCGGCTTCTGAAACTGCTTCTACATCAACTTCTGAATGACCGGTGATAAGCTTTATTCCTTGTTGACCTATTCCTGTTACTTGCAAGACATATAAAGTTAGTGGGAATTACACAGGAATTATTAAAAGTTGGAAAACCTACAAAGGTATCTTCATGATTAAGAGAAGCGATGATATTCAGTATTTAAAAGGTCATTTAAGAAGCTGAGTACGTTGCCTAAGAGAGAGATAAATCATCTAGCTCAACTGGAATTGATAAATCCAACCAGAGATTCACGAGCTGATTTTGTACAGACGGTTTTGCGTCATGAAGTGAAGAGTAAAAGATATAACTTTATCAAACCAAAACTTGGAACGAGATTTATATTCAAGAAAAGACTTGATCCAGTAACAAGACATCCAATCTGCAAAGTACACTATCCGACCAGCTGACTGTTTGACTGAGATTCCGCTTGAGACTGTTCCCTTTAACTTTCTTAGAAGATTTCATCATTGGGAACTTGATCCACATACGGCGAAGTGGTATTTATTTTTGTTCCAGAATCTGAGCATCCGGAGACGACTTCGCTGTATGGTTTGAAGAAAGCTCAATTCAAAGTATTTGATCCTATGAGCTTGATTAATATGTCACAGAAAGATTTGCAGAAATATGTCACTGAAGAACAATATTTCAAGTCATTCTACAAGAGCATGTTAGCTCACGGTGAGTGAGGGGAGTTACTGCATCTTCAGTGACTATTCAATAACGCTTCTTAAAGTACGAAGTGCTCTACTCTTATACGTCAGCAAGTGTTTCTTGTACTTGAAGAATGTCTGAAGGATTACGTGGAAGAGAATGATTGGTTTTAAGGAAGACGCGATATTCGAGGTAACAGAATTTGGGACCACGGAATAATCAAGGCTCAGAGATCAAACCAATCAAACAGCAACACGTGTCATTCCAAGATCATGATCGTCCATAAGACATTTGCACTATAAATAGAGCAGTACTATGTACTTAGAAACTTTCTGTTAATACGTATTAGTCACTTGTTTGTCAGTGAATACAGTTTGTCTAAGTACGTATCAGCGAACAACGAGTAAACAGTTTGCTTGTTTGTCAGCAACTGTTCTACTCTTATCTATAATAGTTTTAGCTAAGTGTTTGATTTGAATTAGCATTGGCTAATTCATTTCGCAATCAACACTGAGTGATTTTATGATTAATAAAGATCATAATTCAGCTACTATTGCAATCTTACTTTGATATTGTCATATGTATCTTTTACATACCTAGTTTGTGTAAGAACAATTAAAGACTTGTTAAATAACTTGAATAAAATCAGAAAAAGTTTTTAATTGTATTCAACCTCCTTTCTACAATTAAACTTTACTTATTACGATTCCATATCACTAACTTATAGTGATTTCAGGACTCACAATTGGTATCAGAGCAGAGTTGGTTTAAATCAATTAACCAGATCTGCAATGGAATCAATAAAGTACAGTTGTGTAACTCTGAGTATCAAAAGGGAAATGGTTCTACTACCAAACCTCCAGCGTTTGATCCCTCTTGGATTGAAACCTGGATGTCCCGGATGATGATGTTTCTTGATCTTGTTAATGATCGTCTTTGCAATGTTATAAACAATGGTCCTCACATTCCAACCACAATTATACCTGCTATTGTAGCTACTGCTACTACTCCTGCATACCAGAAATGGTTGTGCCTAAGAGAGAGGAATAGTGGTCGAATGAGGATAGACGATTGGTTAGATTAGATAAACAAGCTAAAATCTACATAGGCATGCCACTTCCTGATGAAGTGTTTGAATCAATCAGGCTCTGTAAAACTGCAAAAGATATGTGAGATACCCTTAGGAATATATATATATATATATATATATATATACATATATATATATTGGAACTCCTGATATTATTCGCTGCAAGGAAGTAAATCTCACTCGCCAGTATGAGCTGTTTGCAATGGAACCCAATGAGTCGCTATCTTCTACTTATACCAGATATCAGTCACTCACCGATGAACAAAATGGAAAAGGCTGGTATAGGAAAGGAGCAGAGATTTATTGTTGAAAAGTTCTTGGAATTGTTGCCAAGGAAAATATGAAGAACCATTACTTCCTGTACTAGACAGAGGAATAATTATACAACTCTTAATCTTACTCAAGCCTATGGTATATTGCTCAACTGGGAGCAGTCTGAACAATGTTTTAAGACCCGGTTCGACCGGCCCGGTCGGACCGGTCGGACCGCACTTTTAAAGTTTTCCGGGCCATTTAAAACCGGGTTTTTCAATATGTTGACTAGTCAACGACCCGGTTGACCCGGCCGGTCGGACCGGGTTGGACCGGGACCCGGAAACACACATTGACCCGGGTTTCATGTTTTTTTTATTTTTTTTATTTTTTTTTTAAATTTCTATGTACATTTAATCATTTATATTTAGGGAATGTTTATTGATTGTGTATTTCAAGAATAATAAGGGTAATAAGTGAATCTTTGACTGATGTGTTATCACCATTTATTACTCTATGGATTATATAATTATTATATTGATGTGTATTCCAAGAATAACAAGAGAATCGATGTGTCATCACCCTTTATTACTCTATGGATTATAATTATTATACATGATATAATTAATAATTATATTTATAATTATAAAAAAAATAAAAAATTCACTAAATATTACTATTGTATACTATTATTAAATCCGGTCCGACCTTCCGGCCCAACCGGTCCGACCGGTCCGACCAGAAAATAACAATTTTCCGGGTCGACTAAAAACTCGGGTTTTAAAACATTGAGTCTGAAAAGCAAGCTGATCAGAGTGAGCACATTCGTGCAATACTTGGAAGTCAAAAGATATCAAATGCCTTTGTAGCTGAGCTTGAAGAAATTGATCAGAGGCAGAAATCAAAAGCTTCTAAGCTAAGCTCAAAGTCACTGATAGCTGATGAAGAAGGTGATAAGGCTAAAGAACAGTCAAAGTATGAATATGATGAGGGTCTAGAGAAGCTGGAAAGAGACATGGCAATGATGGTCGCAAATTTCAGAAGGAACACCAGATCAAAAAGATTCGCTGGTGCTCCATCAACTGATAATTTCAAATCAAAAGGTGACTGCTACAAGTGTGGTAAACCTGGTCACTTTGCAGCTGATTGTAGATCAAAGTCAATAAACCCTATCCCTGAATCAAAGCCAAGCTTCAGAAATGACAAGTACAACAAGTACAAAGCAAAGTACAAGAAGCTGAAGGCGAGTATCAAAAGGGAAATGGTTCTAAGTACGTATCAGCGAACAGCGAGTAAACAGTTTACTTATTTGTCAACAACTGTTCTACTCTTATCTGTAATAGTTTTAGCTAAGTGTTTGATTTGAATTAGCATTGGCTAATTCATTTCGCAATCAACACTGAGTGATTTTATGATTAATAAAGATCATAATTTAGCTACCATTGCAATCTTACTTTGATATTGTCATATGTATCTTTTACATACCCTGTTTGTGTTAGAACAATTAAAAACTTGTTAAATAACTTGAATAAAATCAGAATTTTTTTTTAATTTTATTCAACCTCCTTTCTACAATAAAACTTTACTTATTACGATTCCATATCACTAACTTATAGTGATTTCAGGACTCACAATTGGTATCAGAGCAGAGTTGGTTTAAATCAATTAACCAGATCTGCAATGGAATCAATAAAGTATAGTTGTGTAACTCTGAGTATCAAAAGGGAAATGGTTCTACTACCAAACCTCCAGCGTTTGATCCCTCTTGGATTGAAACCTGGATGTCCCGGATGATGATGTTTCTTGAATTTGTTTTATTATATTCTTTGCAATGTTATAACCAATGGTCCTCACATTCCAACCACAATTATACCTGCTGTTGTAGCTTGATATCGCGTAAAAAGTCACGTTTTTACTACTGATATCTCTCTCATTCTAGAATGATTCTTGGCACTTTAACTCAAAAACATTACAAATCAATAGTATTATGCCAAGATGGTCAAAACAAGGTTGCACGATGAAAATCAAGCAAAACGGATGAAAAATGAAGATTTCACACACATTTGAAGATTCAAGACATCAAAACAAAATTTCAAGAAAAACAATCCCATCACCAACATCTACCTTACTCAAGATGTTCGTTTTCAAATTATGAATCCAACAGAAGAAGAATCAACAAAAACGGACGAAGAATGAAGATTCTACGTACTCTGGAAGATCCAAATGATTCGTATGACACATCTAAAGTTTAGAGACATATTTTTGGGATTTCTTTTCATCAAAAGCTTCGTTTTTGAATTACGAATCCAACGCAAAAAGAATCAACACAAACGGACGCATAACGAAGAAAACACACACGAATCGAGAAACGAGACAACATGCAGCGGACTGGTGCGGGTAGCAGCCAGCCGCCGCCGGCCAGCCACCAGGCCGCAGCCGGCTGCCACCTGGCCGCCACCTCACCCGCACGATTCGTGCTTTTTGTCCTTTCGTGTACCTGGTGCTAGACCTTTACATGTTTTTCCGTACCCGGTGCACCACCTTTTCCACATTTTTCGTACCTGGTGCCACCACCTTTTCCACCTTTTGCTATTGTGAGCTTCCACTTGCTAAAATGCACCAAAACTCTCCTATAAATAGGAGGCATGAGGCTCATTTGCAAAAACACACCAAGGCACTAGGACACCAACACACCTAGGCACCTACACACTTTCTTTCTCTAGCTTCTAGCTTTTCTTTCTTTCTTTCTTTTCTTACTTTAAATTAGTATTACGCTAGTTAAAATAGAAGCAAGGAACGTGCTTGGTGAGGAACGTATTTGTAATCTTTGGTGTACGCTTGGATCAACTCTTATTAATTCAAGTATATTCCTTCTCGCATATTAATCTCGGTTATTTCTATCCTTATCTATCTTGATTAAATATGTATACTTTAATTATGCTAGAGATAGTTTGTGCCATGATTAGCGAGTAGATTACTATTGTATTTGTTGTGATGTAGTTAGCATATGTAATTGTAGGATGACTTTAATTGCGTCGTGAAATAATATGACGGCCCCTATTCGACTGTCTACTTGGTATAGTGCTGGAAATGCTTTCGAGCAAAGTACAAACGCATGGAAGCCGGTAATGACCGAAGGTAGTTGTATTATGGATCGACGTTAAAATGGAAACTTTATGAATGGATTTACCTTATGATTTTAAACCTAAAACTTACATTCACCTTTCGATTAACAAACGTGATTGTAACCTTGTAAAGAGGAGTCGCGAACCTTACTACTTGGTCAATAGTTATCTGTGTAAAACTATGGTTTTAATTGTAACGTCATGCGAGCATCATATAAAGCAATGTGATTACGTGGAATTGCCATGAGTATTGTACACTTGAAATCACAATGTACTTATCATGTCAACATCGCGAAGCAATTGAATTCACAATGGAAACATTGGTAAACGATTAAATACATTGTGGACTACCATAGCATTTTCCGACATGGTCTGGGTTTAACTTTATGCAAAAAGCCGTCAGCATTTTAATTAGCATTTTAATTAGATTAGTTAGTTTATATTAGATTAGATAGGCTATAGGCTAAATAACCATTTACGAAAACCTAGGGATTTGTTAATTATATTGAGAAAGGCAAGTTTAAAAATCCAACTTAAATCGATACTTTTTCTTAACCTATGAAATTTAAAGTAAGGTACGCAAGAAACCTCAACACTTTCCTTCGCTTACCATGCTTAAACTTCATTAATAGGAATTGATCAACTAAGTCCGAACGTATTTGCTAAGTTAGTTGTCTGCTAAATTTATAGTCTTTATGGTATTAAGAACGGTTAGACTTGTTGTAGACTTGCTACTCTATTCCTTCGCCTACGAGCAAATGTGTTCAATAACAAGGGCCACTGACTCCCTCACAGGAGAGTGTGGAGAGTTGAGCATTGTCTGTCTGATCAAAATCATGACACCGTGGTTCCTCGTGACATATTAGTTGATAACCGACTAATAGGAAATCTATCGGTTATACCATAAACTACCAAGTCTAGTGAACATTCCAAATTTAGTAAACATTTTCCCTACAAGTCATCGTCCCACATTATAAGCTAATGAACTCACAACAAATACTCCTTTTATTATCTGATTTACCATTATCTATTATTCGCTTTATTTAGTTTACTTAACTAACTGAACCAAAAACCCCCAACGCACTCTTTTAAAACCTTTACTAGAAAAGAAAGGTTGATTGGATCACCTCCGTTTCAATTCAGTTTCTCTTAAAGAACGACTCTAGGTCATACTTACCATCTACTAGCCTTTGGTTCAGTATTAGTAAGTCACACTTAGACCCCAGCAAATACAAATTTAAAACACCCACCGATCGGCATTACGAACCGCTCGTGACGCGCGCATCATAGCTACTGCTACTACTCCCGCCATACCAGAAATGGTTGTGCCTAAGAGAGAGGAACAATGGTCGAATGAGGATAGACGATTGGTTAGATTAGATAAACAAGCTAAAATCTACATAGGCATGTCACTTCCTGATGAAGTGTTTGAATCAATCAGGCTCTGTATAACTACAAAAGATATGTGAGATACCCTTAGGAATATATATATATATATATATATATATATATTGGAGCTCCTGATATTATTCGCTGCAGGGAAGTAAATCTCACTCGCCAGTATGAGCTGTTTGCAATGGAACCCAACTAGTCGCTGTCTTCTACTTATACCATATATCAGTCACTTATGAACAAAATGGACAAGGCTGGTATAGGAAAGGAGCAGAGATTTGTTGTTGAAAAGTTCTTGGAATTGTTTCCAAGGAAAATATGGGGAACCATTGCTTCCTGTACTAGACATAGGAATGATTATACAACTCTTAATCTTACTCAAGTCTATGGTATATTGCTCAAATGGGAGCAGTCTAAAAAGCAAGCTAATCAGAGTGAGCACATTCGTGCAATACTTGGAAGTCAAAAGATATCAAATGCCTTTGTAGCTGAGCTTGAAGAAATTGACCAGAGGCAAAAATCAAAAGCTTCTAAGCTAAGCTCAAAGTCACTGATAGCTGATGAAGAAGGTGATAAGGCTGAAGAACAGTCAGAGTATGAATATGATAAGGGTCTAGAGAAGCTAGAAAGAGACATGGCAATGATGGTTGCAAATTTCAGAAGGAACACCAGATCAAAAAGATTCGCTGGTGCTCCATCAACTGATAATTTCAAATCAAAAGGTGACTGCTACAAGTGTGGTAACCTGGTCACTTTGCAGCTGATTGTAGATCAAAGTCAATAAACCCTATCCCTAAATCAAAGCCAAGCTTCAGAAATGACAAGTACAACAAGTACAAAGCAAAGTACAAGAAGCTGAAGGCAATGTCCAAATCTGGAAAGAAAAAGGGTAAAGGTTTTATCGCTGAAGAGGGTTCATTCGATGACTCTGACTCATCCTCATCATTAGATGAAGAAGAAGCAATGATTTGTATAGATAAGGATTACTGTCTGATGGCTGATGACGCTGAATTTTATGAGGTTATCAAAGAAGTCACTCATAAATGTTCAGCAACTGGATGAGATCCTGAAACTATCTACAAGGTACATTGTTTCAAATCATTTTCAGTTACTGAAAAAGATAATGTTTTTGAGTCTCTATTAGTTGACTTATCAAATGCTCATGACATTCAAAAAAAAAAAAATGTGAGATCAGTGACTTAAAATCCAAACTAACTGATCAAAATGATAATGTGTCAAAAATTAAGAAATTAAGGCTAGATCTTGATGCACAAACTTATGCTAATCAAGTATGTGTTTAGGAGAAAGTAAAATTTGAAACACAGTTTTTGTAACTCAAAAAGGTCATGGAATTTCGGTGTAAGTCTACTGAAAGAGTAAATTAGTGTGTAAATAATCAGATTTTAAAACAAGCTAAGGCTATTTTGGGAGGTGATTATGAACATACTGCCTCACTCACTGATTCAACAAAAGTTGATCCTGTTTTTGAACCCAAGGGTAATTTTTCAAAAGCTGTATTTGAACCCATATCAGTCTTCAGTGAGCCAAGACCAAACTATTTCACAAAAAGAAAATTGGTCACTGATGATTCTGATATAACAAATGGTAGTGATGAGATAAACATTTTGAAAACTGTCAAATCATCAGTATATTCACATCTCATCAAGAGCATCGCTGATAATCAAGTAATCATCAGCAACTTCACTGACACTGCATCAGTCACTGAGAAAACTTCTATCAGTGACCTTAAGTCAAAGATGCAAGAAGTAAAAATCAGCAAGAGAAGTTGTATGATAGTGTCAGATCAGCAACTTAAAACAAAGGAAGTTAAGAAAGCCACTTATGCAAATAGAAGGTGTTACAAAAGTGGAAACAAGCAACACTTATCATCTGAATGCTCAACAACACCATTTTCAAAACATATAATCATCAGTGAGCATTCAAACACCATTTATGCAAATCAGTGGAAGCCAAAAGTAAGGCTTAGCCACTAAGAACCCATCTAAGGATGGGTTCATCAGTTTAACTAATCTTAATTATTGATGCATGGCATTCTTAGAGAGACTATCTGGTATCTGAATGGTGGTTGTTCCAGACATATGACCGGATGTAAGTCCTTGCTCAGTGACTACCAGGATGAAAGAGGTCTTGATGTAGTGTTTGGTGATACTAAGTTTGGCAAGACAAGAGGTTATGGTGTCTTGACCAATGGGAATGTGATGTTTAAACGTGTAGCTTATGTGGAGGGACTGAAGCACAATCTATTGAGCATCAGTAAGTTTTGTGACTCCAAAAATAAAGTGTTATTCGATCATGAAGTTGATGTTGTTTACAACAAGAAAGGAAATGTTGTGTTGGCTGCCAACAGAAAAGGAAATTACAGTACTGTTTCAGAAGAAAAATGGTTTTGGCATAAGCGACTTTCTCACTGAATCTAAAAGCTATCACAAATTAATCAAACATGGTTTAGTCACTGGACTTCCAAAATTGTCCTATGATAAAGACAAGCTTTGTTCAGCATGTGAGAAAGGAAAGCATCACAGTTCATCTTTCAAGAGTAAACAAACATCATCAGTGACTGAATGTTTCTATCTACTCCATATGGATCTATTTGATCCATTGAGTACTCCAAGTCTTGGTGGAAAGAGATATTGCTAGGTAATTGTGGATGAATACTCCAGATACACATGTGTATTCTTTCTAAAAGCCAAGAATGAAGCAACAAGTGAAATTATATCCTTTGTTAAGAAAATGAAGAACTTAAATGGCTGTTTGGTAAAACATCTAAGAAGTGATAATAGCACTGAATTTAGGAATGTTGACCTGGAAAGTTTCTGTGATTCAAAAGGTATTTCTCAAAAATTTTCAGCACCAAGAACACCCCAACAAAATGGGGTGGCAGAGAGGAGAAATAGAACCTTAATTGAATCTGCCAGATCAATGCTCATTGATGCTGGTCTTAAGACCTATTTCTGGGCTAAAGCAGTGAGTACTGCCTGCTATACCCAGAATAGGTCACTGATTGTCAAACGACATAATAAGACATCATATTAGGTGTTAAGGGGGAGAAAACCCGACATAAGTTTTCTCCATGTTTTTGGTAGTACCTGCTACATTTTAAACAAAAGAGATTACTTAGGAAAGTTTGATCCAAAAGCTGATGAAGGAATATTTTTTGGTTACTCAATCATCTCTAAAGCCTTCAGAGTATATAATAAAAGAGGAGAATGTATTGAGGAATCAATGGATGTTACTTTTGATGAATCATATGATGAGTCACTCACTGATCCAAAAGAGTATGAAAATCTTGTTTTTAATAAAATGGGTGGTGACTCATCAGTTGAAAGAAAATCAAATGATAAGAAATATGAAAATTTCTCATCAGACTCTGATAGGGAAGATAGTGTTCCTGGAATCGATTCTAGCTCTACTTCAGCTGAGAAAAATTCAGGAACATCATTTTTACCTACTGATATTCCATCATCATCATCTCACTATCCAAACCAAAGCTCTCAGAACAACAATACTCATGTTTCTAATGCTGATCTGTCACATGGACCATCACCGGATAAGACAGTCACTGCGGAACCTTAGCGAATGACTAAGTGGACAAAACATATTGATAATCAGTTGATTATTGGTAATCCACAATCCAGGGTTCAGACAAGATCAATAACTGCTAACTTTTGTTTGTTTGTAAGCTTTGTGTCACTGATGGAACCAAAGAAGGTTGATGAAGTACTCACTGATTATCACTGGATAGCTGCCATGCAAGAAGAGCTATCACAATTTGAAAGAAACAAAGTCTGGAAGTTGGTGCCTCAGCCCTCTGGCAAATCAGTGATTAGAACAAAATGGGTATTCAGAAACAAGATGGATGCTGATGGTGTGGTAACCCGTAACAAGGCTAGACTTGTTGCACAAGGTTATTGTCAGCAAGAAGGCATTGACTATAATGAAACCTTTGCACCAGTGGCTAGACTTAAAGCAATCAGGCTATTTCTAGCCTATGTAGCTCACAAGAAGTTTAAAGTTTATCAGATGGATGTGAAAAGTGCATTTCTGAATGGCAAGCTGCAGGAAGAAGTGTATCTCAAGCAACCACCTAGATTCATTGATCCTAAACATCATGGTTATGTTTACAAACTTGAAAAAGCGCTGTATGGACTAAAACAGGCTCCCAGAGCCTGGTATGATACTCTCTCTGTCTATCTGATAAAATGTGGCTATGTCAGAGGTACGATTGACAACACATTGTTTATCAAAAGAGATAAAAG
The DNA here is from genome assembly GCA_963422505.1 of Pseudognaphalium luteoalbum. Classification (NCBI taxonomy): domain Eukaryota; kingdom Viridiplantae; phylum Streptophyta; class Magnoliopsida; order Asterales; family Asteraceae; genus Pseudognaphalium; species Pseudognaphalium luteoalbum. Next base: position 35,843,182 of record OY730193.1, read on the forward strand.
AGATGTTACATTAGTCCAAATTTATGTTGATGATATCATTTTTGGGTCTACTAAAGTGACATGTGCAAGGAATTTTCTGATCTCGTGATCAAAAGTTATGAGATGAGCATGATGGGTGAATTAGCATTTTTCCTTGGTTTGCAAATAAAACAAACCAAGACTGGAATCTATATAAATCAAGGAAAATATGTTAAAGATTTATTAAAGAAATTTAAGTTCACTAACTGTTCATCCCTTGCTACACCCATGTCACCTGCAGTAAAATTACATGCTAACCTGATGGTAAATCTATAAACATCACTGCTTACAGAGGAATGATTGGGTCACTGCTGTACTTAACTGCAAGTAGACCATATATTATGTTTGCTACATGTCTTTGTGCTAGGTATCAAGTTGATCCAAAGGAATCACACTTGCTCGCTGTCAAAAGAATATTCAGATATTTGAAGGGTACACCAAATCTTGGTCTCTGGTACCCGCCTGGTTCAGATTTCTCGCTGAAAGGATATTCTGATTCTGATCATGCTGGATGCAAGCTGGATAGAAAGTGCACTTCTGGTAGCTGTCAATTTCTTGGAGAAAAGCTTGTAAGCTGGTCTAGCAAGAAACAAAATTCAGTTTCAACTTCAACCGCTGAAGTTGAATATGTCACTGCTAGTGCTTGTACAGCTCAAATTCTCTGGATGAGAAATCAGCTCGCTGACTATGGATTGGCCTTCAAAGAAATACCAATCTATTTTGATAGTCAAAGTGCCATAGCTATTACTAATAATCCAGTGATGCACTCAAGAACAAAGCATATTGATGTACGATATCATTTCATCAGGGACCATGTGATGAAAGGTGATATTGAACTTCATTTCATTCCAACTGATTATCAACTCGCTGATTTGTTTACAAAACCTATGGATGAGAAAAGATTTAATTTTCTTATCAGCGAGCTAGGTATGTTAAACTTCAATGAATAAATAAACTCCTTGAGTTTATTTATATATTTTTGTTTAAATTTATAAATGCTTTAAATAAAATGTCTTTGTAAAATATAACTTAAGTAGAGCATACGCACTGATCAATTAATCTTAACTTATCTAATTAGCAAGATTAATACTCAGTTAGCTATGATCATCTAATGTTATAATTTTATAAAGTCTCATGGATATTTTCTTATGTCTCAATATTAGGTTAATAGCATTGTTCTATGTTATTTCTAGCTAATCTATTAGTATTCTAAGTTGTAACTTGATTAGTGAGGTGTAATATAGAAATATGTTATACATTTAATATAAGACATAATCTATATTCATGTTCTTGTTAATAAAAAAAATAAATATATATCAATACAATGTAACAATAGTGAGTTGATAAGTTAAAATTATATTAAAACTGTAACTGTGTCACAATGACTTAATCAATATTCTAAGTTGTGATTAGGTCAGCTAGACACAGTCTCAGCAAGATAAAAGATTATATTTATTCTCTTATAGTTGTTATATTTCTTTTTGTTGGTAATCAAGAAATTGATTATATATCTTTGATGCGTCACCAGCGGTCGGTAAGGATGTTACCCTTGTCGTTGCACCGGCTACTGGCGACGGGCATCAGTGAGTGTTTTAAATTTGTAATTGCGGGGCCTAAGTTTTCCCTAACAATGCTAATCCTAAGGGTGAGCAAGTGGTAGGTATGACCTAGAGTTGTTCTTCAAACCGACTGAATTAAAACTAAGGCGTGACAGATGAGGGCTTTCAAACTAGTGAAGGGTTTATAAAATAGCGGGGGAGTTTTTGTTTTTCTATTAACTAACTTAGGCAAGTAAATAAATAAAAGCGAAATAAAAGTAAAAGCTAAAGCAGATAAATAAAGATAGTGTTTGCTGAGACTTCGTTAATTAAGTTATGGGATGATGTTTGGAGAAACTATTTTGAAAAATATTAGTTAATTATCATTCTTGAATACTTGTATGTAAACACTAGATTCCCTACTAATTAAAATTCCATTAGCATGTCACACCGGGAGCTAGGTTAAGGTAACATTACAAAGTATTTAGAATAATAAGCAAAATCTTAATTATGGTTTAATAATACTTTCATATGAACGGGAACAAAATCTTAAGGTACTAGACATAACTGAATCATATAACGATTCCTCGTCATCCTAACAGATTCGTATATTTAAAAAGTTCATTTATGACTTTAAACTAGCCCTTGCTTAAGACTACCCAATAAATCCCCAAATTATCCACAACGTTCCTCACTTAAAGTAGTTCCGCCGCTTCAAACCTTGGCCATGTCTTGTCCTACGATAATCCCCCATGTAGCCTTGCGGTTCCATAGTTTCATACCTTTGACAAATTATATTGACATAGATGATTCACTATCTTTCAATTGGACGTCGTTAAAAATGTGTTGTAATCACGTTTAATGGTGGAAAGGCGATTAGATTAATTTGAAGTTTAAAAGTCTATTTAGAAAGGTTAATTAAACTAGGTTTCTCATTTTATATGTTAGTCCGTAATATAACTACCTTCGGTCGTTACTCAACTTCCATACATTTGTACTCCTCCTTGAAGTGTTTCCAGTACTATATTGAATAACAGTCGAATAGGGGCTATCATATTACTTCATAATATTGTACCGTTTCATAATATGACTACCTTCGGTCGTTCCTCGACTTCCATACATTTGTACTCCGCCTTGAAGTGTTTCCAGTACTATACCGAGTAACAGTCGAATAGGGGCCATCATATTACTTTACGATAATTAAGACCGTTTATATTTTACCACTATGATGATCCTAAGGCAACAATCAAACAAGAACATGCAATAAGACGATCAAAGCAATACTAACGATTTTTAATATTTAATTATAAATCATCCCATAACTAATTAACTATATCGCAAGCAAACACAACAAGTATACTACTCTCTAATAATGACAATAACTAAATCTAGCATAATTAATATAAACGTAATTGTTAGGTCCCAATATGTTACCCAGAAACTTGTGATCGGTTTAATCAATTAGCAATTAAGTATTCAACGTTTAATATCAATAATATTGATCTAAGTATAAACGTATGAAACTACACACAATGAATATTGTCGAATATATAAGCTTTTATTCAACAAGTATATATCGTGAAGTGCAATGGTTTCATTTTATTAAACGATAACCTATTGAACCTATTTATACACAGAATAAGTTGACCTATTCTAGATCCTACTTATTCTCAACAACTATATCAAGTCTAACAACCTAGACCGATATACGTGGAAACAAGATAATTACAACTCTTCTATTTTAATCTAATTATCTTCGAATCCTCAACAGCTCCAGCTGTTATCTTTATCTTGTTTTAGTCTTCAGCTTCTGACTTGAATCTGATACCACTTGAGTCTGATTCACACATTTGCTTCTGTCTGCGACTGATGCTTTCTTTTCTTCTTCAGACTATGAATAGTTCTTCAGACTCAGACACCCATTATTCTTCAGACTCAAACTAAAGACTTAGTCATTTTGACTCATCAGATTTATAGATTAAGTTTGATCATTGTTTTTCCCAACAATCTCCCCCTATCTGATGATGTCAAAATCACATACAAATACCATAAACAAGATAACATAAACTACTGAAAAAGACTTTTATATTTATCAATAAGTCTTATACATATTCTAGTCTATTACAGCATTTTTGGATCAAACTTATACATATTTCTCCATCTTTCATCTTTTCTTCCTTTTTCAACAAGTTCAACCTCATTCAGCTTATCTTTCTCAAACTTTCTATGCTCTTTTCTGATTCTTTCACACTTGCTTCTCAGCTCTGGAATCTTCAACAATTCACTCAAATGATAAAACAAACATCTGACTACTCTTCTTCTAAACTCCAGATTTTGCTTATCTTTGCATAACTCCAGAAGCGCAAACAAATGATAATGATCAGTTCCATGAAGTCTATTTACTGACTGAAAACACTCAATCCCATTGTTATCTTTGTACAGAAGTCCTTCATGATGTTCAGTCTTCACATAAGTGTTTTATTTAAATACAATACCATCTGGAACAGAGTGTGTTCTGTTATTCAGATCTTCATCATATAAGCCCATCAATCTATCCTTCACTTTTATGTTAAAAGCCACACAAAATGATTTATAATCAGATTCATCTAAGTATCCCATATCATGTGAAACTTCAACCAATAAGATTATCTCAGACATAACCTTTTCCTTCACAACTTTATCATCCATAACCTTGATAAATCTAGCAATGTCTTTCCATTCTTGAAATCCCAGAGAATAAAGCTTTTCCAATGTAGTAGATGATCTTTTTCCATTTACAGGCTTATAATCTATTCTTATGATTCCATTATCATCAAAAATAGCACCACTTGCAATTCTGCTTGATAACCTCTGCATTGAAAAGTTGTCTGTCAGCCTGATAGCCAAAATTCTCTGTCTATTCACATTCTCTGCCAGCATTCTATCAGATTCTCTGACCTCAACATCATGCTTTACCTTAGCTAAATATTCTTCTTTTGTCATTCCAGCTTCTTCAGCTTGTAGTTCAATCTCATGCTCCACTGCCATATCAGTTAACTTTTCAATTTGCTTTTTCTTAGAATCAGACTCAGTGTGAGTCTTTGTCTTGGAAGGTTCTTGTGGCCTCTTCCCATTCTGTTTTTCAGACATTGATTCTTTAGTAGCAGCAGCTTCAGACATTGAACTAGATCCTATCTTTGAAAAGATTGAAGAAATTGGTTGATCATCAGAATCACTATCACTTTCATCTTCAGCTTCTAGATCAGATAAAGTTTTACAACCTTCAACTCTGCTTGCACCTTTTGACCTAAGCTTTTTCTTACCAATCAACTTCTTTCTTGTTCTTTTTATTTCAGACTCCCCCTCAGCCTTTGACTTGTCTTTATCAGACTCAGGAATATAATACTTGGACTTTTTGCTTTTCTCCCCCTCAGCCTGTGAACCTTTTCTTTTCTCCCCCTTTTTGACATCATCAGGAGGATCCATATGAACCACTTCATCAAAGATAGCCTTATCCCATCTCTTTAGATCTGCAATATCAGTCTGTAAACCATCAACAGACTTTACCAGATCATCAACCCTTTGAATTTCAGCTTCTACACTTGCTAACTTTTGTTCAAACTTTTGAAATGAAACATTGTGTTTCAGTTCAAAATTTGCCCTTTCAGATCTTTCAGTCCTTATAGGTGATAGCAATGTAGACATCTGCCCCTTTACCTCCACCAGCTCATTTCTGGTACAAATATTATTCTTAATTGTATTAATATCAGACTGCACACCAGCAAGCTTGTCATGAAACTTGTTGTGCATCTGCTTCATTGCATCATAGATGCTCTGCAGACTCACAGGTGTCTCAGACTGAGGTGGAGTAGTAGTAGGTTGGGTTGGTTCTCCCTCACATCTTTCCTGTTGATAAGAAAAGAGATCTTTGGGAGATGATTGGTGTGTGACCTGTACACCTGCCTGTGATATGACAGATGCATTAGCAGTCTTGGTTGGTTCTTTCTCACATCTCTCCTGGTGAAAAGGAGAGAGATCTCTGAAAGAAGAAGGGTTTGAGGCCTGTACATCTGCCTGTGATTTGACAGATGCATTGTCAGCCTGTGCAGAGGGGTGTAAAGAAGAGTCAGATTGTGCACAGAAGGGGGTATTTGAGTCCAGGAGTGGGACATCGTCTTCAATGCTTACTGTATGTGTCTGTACAGTAGCAGCAATGTGGGACTCCAAGTTACCTAATCTAGCAGGTATAGGCTTGGGTTTTATTATACTAACATCCACTTCAGTCTCTAGCAGAGATGAAATAAATGTAGTATTAGCATTTGGAGCTATACCAGAAGGAATGACTCCTGCAGATTCATTTATTTGTAAATCTGCATATGCTGTGGGAGATGATATGGGTGTTTTCTCCATATGAATTGGTGAATCCATAGGGTTGGCCTCAGAAATGTTTAATACTTCAGTAGGTGTGGGTGAAGATTGGTCAGGATGAGTTGGTTGTACATCATCCATATCTTCAAAGTTAAAAACCATACCTGAGCCTCCATGGGGAGGTGACATGTCCATTGATGATGAGCTTGAGTGAAATACCCTTGATCTTGAAGTTTCACCAGACTTGAATTTCAAATTATCATCAAACTCATCACCTACAACACCATCTTTCTGAGTCTCAACAGGTGCAGACTCAGCTACCCTTTCAGATTTAGAAGCCTCATCAGACTCAGAAGCTACTTCAGTCTCAGTCTGATTCAATCTATCTTCAGCCTCTGCATGCTCATTCCTTTGATTACCCAAATCTACCCAATGCTGCATAGCAGGAGTTAATCCTACTTCAGATTCTTGAATTTCAGTATGAAACATTTTTACTGAACATTCAGGAACTGAAACATCATTATAAATGTGTCTCATCTCAGCATAATTAGCAACTCCCATTGCATCCTCAAACATCAGACTTAGAAACCTAATAAATGGTACATTATTATCCCTGGTATCTTTCTGAATCATAGCTATCAAATCATCAAAATATAGCTTGACAAAATCAACATCCCTTCCAGTTACAAATGCATGAAACACTTGTATCTCCAATTCATTCATCTGATCTAAGCTTCCAGACTTAGAACCCAAACTTCTCAAAATATTTGACAGCACAAATATCCACCTAGGGGTAAACCAATTCATCTTAATAGTACCTGTTACCTTAGTTTGACCTACAATCAAGAATGATTGTCTTGCTTCTTCTACAGTAGCAGGTGCTACAAAGTTATTCCTGGCAGGAAAACTAAGTACTCTACGCAGATTATCCTCTGTAATGGTTATCCTTAAATCACCATCTTTATATGTACCAGTGATAGATCTATTCTTACTATTGAATGTACATGTATACCAGAACTCAGCTAGCATACCTGGATACATATGATCTGTAGTTCTAAAGAACCCTTCAGAAAATGGATGATTTTCCATGAACAATATCAAATCCTCATAACCTTTGTTCTTCAGTCGAGTAGGAATGAGAGAGTATGCAATCTTATTGTTCAATGATACTTTAACCTGTTTTCCAGATACAATTGGCTTTGCTAGAATCATATTATCCGTGGGATTCAGAATATATAGAACATACGGAGCCATAATTCTTGATTTTAGTAAGAACAGAGTATGGTGATTGTTTAGGGTTTTCGAATAAATCTTAAGATGAATTGGGTAGAATGTATGACGGATTAGATATTTTACCCTTTTTGTAGGGCTTTAGTTAACTCGGGGGCCCACAAAAAGATATTTGTTATCAAATATTACCGTTTGGTAATTCTCCGTCAATTTACTGTAGCCGTTGAAACCATAAATAATAGAAATTAAATAGGTTTTAACTGACAATCAGACTATGACAAATCATAAGGCTTATCAGTTAAGCTTCAGACTTATCATAATCAGACAAGAAAAAATAGAAAAGGAAGAAAAAAATATTTTTTGGATTTTCTGTTTTTATTAAAATTAAACAATTAAGTAACCTAATGAAGTAAAAATTAAAAATTAAAAAAAAACTTCAGACCCATAAATTTTACAGAAAAATGAGTAGTTTTAGGGATTTAACATTCCCATCAACCCTAGCAGATAATAAAATCGATCCTCATTCAAAGGTTTTGTAAAAATATCTGCTATTTGCTCATTTGTATTTACAAACTTTAGAACCACCTTTCCTTTTTCAACACAGTCTCTTATAAAATGGTGACGTATCTCTATGTGTTTGGTTCTAGAATGAAACACTGGATTCTCTGTGATTGCTATGGCACTCTGATTATCACACATAATTGGAGTCTTGGTCAGCTTGATGTCATAGTCTGCTAACTGATGCTGCATCCATAACAATTGAGCACAACAACTTCCTGCTGCCACATATTCAGCCTCAGCTGTGGATGTAGCTACAGAATTTTGCTTTTTACTGGACCAGCTCACAAGCTTTCCACCTAGCAATTGACATCCACCTGATGTACTCTTTCTGTCCAACTTACAACCTGCATAATCTGCATCTGTATATCCAATTAGATCAAAACCAGAGTCTTTGGGATACCAAAGACCCAGGTTGGGTGTACCTTTTAGATACCTAAAGATTCTTTTGATAGCTTTAAAATGTGATTCTTTAGGATCTGCTTGGTATCTTGCACATAGACATGTTGAGAACATTATATCAGGTCTACTTGCTGTTAAGTACAGCAAAGATCCAATCATACCTCTGTAAGTTGATTGACAAACAGATTTACCTGCTTCATCTTTATGCAACTTTTCAGATGTACTCATGGGAGTTTTCATGACAGAACAGTTATCAAATGAGTATTTCTTTAATAATTGATGAACATACTTACTCTGATTTATAAAAGTGCCATCAGACTTTTGTTGGACTTGCAGTCCCAGAAAGTATGTCATTTCACCCATCATTGACATTTGATACTGTTTAGACATCAACTCAGAAAACCATTTACATAACGTGTCATTTTTAGACCCAAATATAATATCATCAACATAGATCTGAACTAGTAAAACATGACCTTTATCCTTTTTAATGAAAAGAGTTTTATCAATTGATCCTCTTGAAAATTTGTTTTCAAGAAGATACAAGGGTAAGGTTTCATACCAGGCTCTAGGAGCTTGCTTCAGACCATACAAGGCTTTTTGCAATTTATATACATGATTTGGATATTTAGCATTAATAAAACCTGGAGGTTGTTTAACATAAACTTCTTCCTGTAGGTCTCCATTCAGAAATGCACTCTTCACATCCATCTGATAGACTTTGAAATCCTTGAACACAGCATAAGAAAGATATAATCTGATTGCTTCAATTCTTGCTACTGGTGCAAAGGTCTCATCATAGTCTATGCCTTCCTCTTGCCTGTAACCTTGAGCTACCAATCTAGCTTTGTTTCTAATTATAAATCCATCCTTATCCATCTTATTTCTGAATACCCATTTTGTACCAATAATTATCTTGCCCTTAGGAGCTGGAACAAGTGTCCAGACTTTGTTTCTCTCAAACTCAGTCAACTCTTCTTGCATAGCTTCAACCCAATCATCATCCTTTAAAGCTTCATCAGCCTTTTTAGGCTCTATTAATGACAAGAAATTTGTGAAGAAGCAAAAGTTTGCTGTAGCCTGATTTCTGGTCAGCACTCCAGACTCAACACTACCAATCACATTTTCTAAAGGATGATCCTTATGAGCTGTGTAACCAGCTTGAGTTTCATCAGACTCTGATGTAGTTGACAAATTTACATCATCTTCTTCCAAAGATGGCATATCTGGATCATCTTCTAGCTCTACAGGTGATGATTGAATAGATTTGAAGATATCATCTTCATCACTATCAGACTCTTGAGTTTGAGTTTGATTGACAGAAGGTATACCTTCAGGCTCTAAGCTAGTCTGAATGAGAGTATCAAGATTTACATCATCAGTCTCACTTGTTTGAGGTACATCAGACTTATCATCAAATGTGACATTTATTGTTTCTTCAACAATCCTTCTTCTGTTGTTAAATACTCTGTATGCCTTGGACACAGTTGAATATCCAACAAATATTCCTTCATCAGATTTAGGAACCATCTTTGATAATTGATCTCTTTGATTTAAAATGTAACATACACTTCCAAATATATGAAAGTAATGTACTGTTGGCACCTTTTGATGATACAACTCATATGAAGTCTTACCATGTCTTTTAACAATGACTGATCTATTTTGAGTATAACATGCAGTGTTAACTGCTTCAGCCCAAAAATAGATTTTAACTTTGTTTTGAACTAACATGGTTCTTGCAGCTTCAATGAGTGTCATGTTCCTTCTTTCAACAACTCCATTTTGTTGTGGAGTTCTAACAGATGCAAAATTCTGAGAAATACCAGTTGAATCACAAAATTCAATGAGTGTTGAATTCTTGAATTCTGTTTCATGATCACTTCTTAACTGTTTAACAGGTAGACTCTTTTGCAACTGTTCTCTTTTGAGTAGCTTTATAATCTCTTCAGGGGCTTCACTTTTGGTTTTCAGAAATACTACCCAAGTAAACCTAGTATACTCATCAACAATCACAAGAGTATACTTCTTTCCAGCCAAACTTGCAGTGCTTATAGGACCAAAAAGATCCATATGAAGCATATGAAGAGGTTTATTTATTGAACTTAACATCTTGGATGGAAAATTTGTTTTGGTCTGTTTACCAAGAACACATGCAGAACAAATTTTGTCCTTTTTATAAGTAAGCTGAGGAAGTCCTCTGACCAACTTATTTTTGGACAGCAGATTGATGTTCTTGAAATTCAGATGTGACAATGTTTTATGCCACAACCAATTCAGCTCAGGTGCAGATTGAGAATATAAGCAAGTTTCAATTTCCTCATCTGCAGAACTCAGATCTAAAAGATATACATCTTTTTCCCTTTTTGCTAACAGTAGTGGTTTTCCATTTGGATCATAGATGATTCCAGCCTTCTTTCTAAACCTTACTTCATTATCATCATCAGTGATCTGGCTTACACTTAGCAAATTGTGTTTCAGCCCCACTACATAAGCAACCCTTTTAAACTTCACATTTCCAGCTTTAATTACTCCATAACCCTTTGTTTTAGCCACAGAATTATCTCCATACTTTACAGATGGTCCTTCTTCTTCTACATACTCTGACAGATTTGCCCTGCAACCTGTCATATGTCTTGAGCAGGCACTATCCACATACCATCTCTTTTCAGACTGCACAAGACAAACAAAACTTATCAGTTCCTCTTAGGAACCCACTGTTGAGTGGGTCCTCTAGGATGATAGTTAGTCATCCTATTTGATTTCTTCATAAACCTGTGTTCATTATAACTCTCATTCCAATAACACTCATCAGTCTCATGCCCTTTGATTTTGCAATTTCCACAAAACTTTACATTCTTTGATTTATATCTGGGTGAATAATCTGATGAATGTTTATGAAATGATTTTTGATTTTGAGAATTTTGAACAAAATTTCTAAATTCACTGGTTAATTTAATTAATTGATTACTCAATTTATTAGTTAATAGAGAATTAGAATCGAGTTTATCAAAAACTTTCTTTTGAGCATTGTTATTCTTCTTAACTGGCTGCTTTTTGTAAGCCACATCAGACTTAACATTCTTCTTCTTAAATGGTTTGTTATTCAACTCAGATTTTCTGTATTTATGAAAAGTTGAATCTTTTGAAGAATTTTTATAAGTAGATGCTTGAACTTTTTCTTTTATGATATTTTTTATTGGTGTAACCTTTTTAGGTTCATCAGCATGATCAACCATCAAACACTTATTTTCATATGAATTTGATGTGTTAAAGTCTGAACTTTCAGAATCTGATGAATCAGATTCTGTTTCAAACACTAATTCAACCTCTTTTTGTTTTTCAGCTCTAACAAAAGCATTTGTAAGAACTATTTTATCACCAATTAAATATCCAAAAGTATTTGGAAGAATGTCAGGATTAAATTCTCTCTTTAAATGCTCTTTAATATCAAATTCTTCACCTAATACAGCTTGAACCTGTTTTGGAATCTGTTTTGAACAACAATCAGCATTTTTCAAAGAAGATATGCGCCAAGATTTACAAACCTTTTCAAAATAATCAGCTCTTTCAATTAATCTTTTATTTTCAATAGCTTATTTTTTATAAGCTTTAACTTGTGCATCTAACGCACTTTCATGCTCTACATTCTGATTAATGAAATCAACTTTTTGTTTGACTTCTTCTTCTAGTTGTGAAATTTTAGTCTTTAAATCATTCTTTTCTTGAAGACTAGTTTCCAAATCTATAAGAAGATATCCAAACATCTTGTTCTTTTCATTATCAGAATATGATTTAAAATTTTGTACCTTATAAGCAGATGCTTTGTTCCAGTCTGAAGTGTAACTTAACCTTTCAGCCTCTTTTAAATCAGCCTCAAACTGACTTTCAGTCTTCTCATTTTCAACAACAGCCATCAAACATTTATCTTCAACCTCCTCATCATCTGAAGATAACTCTTCATCCAACCAGTCTTCAACATACAAAGCTTTAGATTCAGTCTTCTTAGACTGATTCTTGTTTCCACCCTTCTTCAAATTCAAGTACTTTTTCCTGTACTTCTTTGCTCTATCTGCCACTTGATCTATCTTCTTGGTTTCCTCAGTCTGAACCTTGCAATCTGCAGCAATGTGACCAACCTTACTGCATCTATAACAAGTAGCTTTCTTTGGATCAAAAGTGCTCTTCTTTTTAACTCCTCCAAATTTCTTTTTCTCTAGCCTTTCAGCAAGAAAAGCTATCTCAGCTTTGATTGACTTTTCCTCATCATCAGACTCATCTTCAGAGTCTGAACTATCATTCTCCAGGTAGTAATTTGCCCTAGAATAAATTTCTTTATTCTTTTTACCTGTAACTACCAAAGCTGCATCTGGATCTTTAGCAATTCTCTTTGTATCCAGTTTCCTTCTTTCCTTGCTTTCTTCAAAATTCATGAGCAAACCAAACAAACCTGATAGATTATAATCATCTATCTTTTCACTTACTATTAATGAAGTGATTACTTCAGAAAAAGAATCTGGAAGAATATCCAGAAACTTTTGTACCACTTCTGCATCACTTTTAGTAACATCAACTGCAGAAAGATCATGAAGAAGGATTTGAAATCTAGTATGAATTTCTGATAAAGATTCTTTTGGACCAGCAAAGAAGTTTTCATACTTTCTTATCAGACTTTTCCTTTTCTGACTTTTTACCACTTGTACTCCTTCATAAGATACAAGAAGAGTATCCCATATCTCTTTTGCTGTTTTACATCCAGCAATTTTAGAGAAAATTGCCTCAGTAACTGCATTACCAATAATGCTTTTAGCCTTTGCATCAAGATTATACTTGATTTTGTCTTCATCAGTCCATTGATGTCTTGCTTTTTCTTCAACTCTAGCAGGAACAACAATAACATCTCATTCTCTTACAGCAGCAATAGGAGTAGTAGGAATGATTGGTCCTTCATGTAGAACTTTAAGCATATCTTGATGAACACCAGACAAAAACCATTCTACTTTAAGTTTCCAATGAGCAAAGTTATGCCCTCCAAAGATTGGAACACCTTTACCAGCCATAACTGGTTGATGAATTGAAGTACTAGCCATTGATGATGTTTTTCTGGGTTATTACTTTGGATCCTTAAGATTAAATATTAACTATTAAATCTTATTTTGCTCTGATACCAGTTGTTAGGTCCCAATATGTTACCCAGAAACTTGTGATCGGTTTAATCAATTAGCAATTAAGTATTCAACGTTTAATATCAATAATATTGATCTAAGTATAAACGTATGAAACTACACACAATGAATATTGTCGAATATATAAGCTTTTATTCAACAAGTATATATCGTGAAGTGCAATGGTTTCATTTTATTAAACGATAACCTATTGAACCTATTTATACACAGAATAAGTTGACCTATTCTAGATCCTACTTATTCTCAACAACTATATCAAGTCTAACAACCTAGACCGATATACGTGGAAACAAGATAATTACAACTCTTCTATTTTAATCTAATTATCTTCGAATCCTCAACAGCTCCACCTGTTATCTTTATCTTGTTTTAGTCTTCAGCTTCTGACTTGAATCTGATACCACTTGAGTCTGATTCACACATTTGCTTCTGTCTGCGACTGATGCTTTCTTTTCTTCTTCAGACTATGAATAGTTCTTCAGACTCAGACACCCATTATTCTTCAGACTCAAACTAAAGACTTAGTCATTTTGACTCATCAGATTTATAGATTAAGTTTGATCATTGTTTTTCCCAACAGTAATTAATTAAGATAGATAAGGATTAGAAAGCACCAGGATTAAATGCGGAGAAAGTAGACTTGAATTAATTGACACAATTCCAAGCTTACACCGAAGATTTACAATGCGTTCCGTACTTTCCTTCTATTCTAAACAAGCTCCTAAACTAGCCTAAAACTAATTTTTAGTAAGAAAATAGAAAGAAAGTAGAAGTAATATCTTAAGAGAAGTATATTGTTCTAAGAATGGTGTGTGTTGAAATGAAGCCTCATGCCTCCTATTTATAAGTGAAATTCGGCTCATGTTAGCAACTTGAGGAGCACTTTAGCAAAAGGTGGAAAAGGTGGTCCACCAGGTACATACAATCGCGTAAAGGTGTGGCACCGGGTACGTACAATCGCGTAAAGGTGTGGCACCGGGTACACGCAATGACCAAAAAGCGGAAATGGGATGGGGGACAGGCGGCAGGCGCCGCCCACCAGCTGGCCGGCGGCGGCTGGTGGCTGGCCGGTGGCTGGTGGCTGCCAACCGCCCCGGTTCGCCGTCTTTTGTCTCGTTTCTTAGTTTGTGCGTATTTTCTACGTTATGCGTCCGTTTACGTCAATTCTTTATGCGTTGGATTCGTAATTCAAAAACGGAGATTTTGATATTAAGAAATCCCCGAGGTGAGTTCCCTATCTCCAGATATTGCGTACGAATCATTTGAATCTTCCGGCGGGCGTAGAATCTTCATTCTTTATCCGTTTTTGTTGATTCTCCTTCTGTTAGACTCATATTTTGAAAACGAACATCTTGGATAAGATGGATGTTTATGATGAGTACTTTAGTCTTTAAATCTTGTTTTGATGCCGTGAATCTTCAAACGTGCGTGGAATCTTCGTTTTTCATCCGTTTTGCTTGATTTTTATCGTGCAACCTTGTTTTGACCATCTCAGCATAATATCACTGATTTAAACCTTATTTGAGTTCAATATGCCAAGAATAGTTCTAGAATGAGAGAGATATCGGTAGTAAAAACGTGACTTTTTATGCGATATCAATCTTTAAGTGACTCTTTATCTCACTGAAGATATTATTTAATGGTGAGATCAAATCCACAAATATCATTTAGAATAAATGTTTTATGGTACAACGCAAAAGTTGCATTGTTTGACACTCTCATTCTTACGTCAGTGCACTTTTCCGGCGTACCTCTCCCATCGCCATTAATACCACCAAGTTCCGTAATCATCACCCTTATACCACTACCACTCACCACCACCATCGTCCACGACAATCCATTTTTTACCACATGATTATCAAGAAGCGTAGGCTATAAAATAGCAACTTAAATGTCACTTCTCTTTTTAGGCTTTCTTGATTTTCATAAAAAAACATTTTTTTTTCATAAACCCTAAAATTGAAAGCGAAAAATCTGCAAATAATCTTTCTCAATGGCAAGATCAAAATTCTTAAATAATGCATACACCCCTACTGCAGAGATTTAAGCTCTTCGAGCCTCTGCAGTGAGTGAGGATCTTGTCGTTACAGTTCCCAAATCGAATTATTTGGGAAATATAAATTGTACAAAACCTGAGTATGCGGAGGTAATAACTTTTTTGAACCATCATTTTTTACTCCCTGCTCTTACATTATCACCTGGAGTGATGAACCCAGAATGGCTCAGTGAGTTTTGGTTCACCTGTACTCACTCAGTTGTCAATGGTGCTTCACAACTCTAGGGTTTCATTGATAATGGTACTCAAAAGATTATTATCACTGCCTCCATCCTTCGAACAATTTTACAATTACCTGTACATGCTTCCTAAGAACCACTACCTGACAGAGACGAAGCCAAAAGAGGCTTAGTCAATCTCACTGGGATTGTCTGTAAATACTCTATCGATGGTAGTGGTAATCGTAAATATGCCACTGTACATAAAACCAAGATGGATGGAGTGTGGAACGCCCTATTTTCAAACTTTATTCAATCTTTATTCAATCTTTGGGCTCAAAAACAGGGAGCCACGATCAATTTAGCTCCCTAGAGGCACATACTAGCTGGTCACTGGTCAATTCTTTACGAATTGAATATGCAAGTGTGATCTTTGATGAGCTAGTCAATAGAGTCGCTGAGCCTACCAGGGAAAAATATGTGCCCTATCCTAGGTTTCTGTCACTGATCTTCAAAGATCAGTTTGATTTCTATGATAGGATCTCTTTCGATGGTTTTGAACCAACCCTGGTAGGGAGTCAAATCTTTTCAAAATCAGCAACCATGTCTCTCCCTGAATTTATGAAACAACCAGGGATACTTGCATCCCAGCCTTTACAAACTGTACATCCATCCGCTCCTGCCCCCAAATCGACCACGTCACTAACCACACCCCTAGTGACTATCATTGGTCAACCACCAATCAATAAACCACCAACTGCTCCCAAGAAAAAAATCCAAATTAGGGTCCCTGACATTAACGGATCAGGGACATAGCAAAAAGAAGACATCTAAGGACGCCAAGGGTGAATCAGAGACTGAACGTTCAGTCCTTGCGGGCACCCTTGCTGAACCCAAGCCTTCAACTGCTTCACTGAACTCCCGAATGTCCAGTGACTCTAAAATGGGACAACCGCAGATAGCTACAATGGATCAACCCATTGTTAGCAGTGATTTGGGTGCAACCCACACCCCTTTAGTGAGTCAAACCCCCAGCCACTTGTCATCCTCACAAAAGGATGACATTTCAGACAAAGGGCTAGTGGTATTATTGGGTGATAACACGCTCATCGCTGATGCCACACCACTGGCTACAGATCCGGGTCATCTCTCATCTAGCACTGCACCAACCGCCAATGTCTCCCCCCAGTCACAGGGAGAGATACAGGTTGACCCTTCTGTTTCCGATGATCCATCAGCTCAAACACAAGTTGATGATGATGAGGAAGCCCAACCCGTAGCAGAATACATCACTCATACTCACAGCGTTCAAAAGTTAGTCACAACATTTCATGCTAACATCAATGGGGAGAAATCTGATGATTCTGTTGATTATGATGCAAGTGATGATGCAAATGGCTTTCAACTGGGAATGCTTCAAATAAGAACTTTTTGTAATACTCCTTATGTGGGGCATATCACTTGAAGAAAATCAGTTTGATGATGTTACCAAAAATGTTGATCATAAAACGATAACTTTTGGAACTAATTTTGGATCTGTGGATGTAGAAACCACTAGAAACATGTTAATTGTGGTTTTAGGTCACTCTTTCAAAAGCAGGTTGAAATTACTCAAAAACTTGATGGAAATGCTAAAGTAATTTGGAGCATGAATATGAATACACACATCTTCTTTGAATGTGTAGTAAGTTTCAAGATGACTTCTCTTATCAAAGGTAATCTGATCGCTGAAGATAGTAGGTTTGATATGTCAAGAGTCACTACAAATTATCAAAGGTAATCTAATCGTTGAAGGTAGTAGGTTTGATATGTTAAGAGTCACTACAACTCATGATCCAAATGGATCCTCGAAAACCGGTAAAAACTGCCTTAAGTTGGAAGTTACGAAGCTACAACCTCCAGAAAAAGTTCAAAGTGTTGTTTCAAGCACACCGGTTTGATCTGCAGCTACTCAGACTAGAAGATACTGTCTTACATGGTTAAATTTTGTAATAGATTAGATTTATTGTAACTGAAACTTCTTGTAATATTTATCATTTTACGGTTCAATAATATCTTATCTTTTGAGAAAACCAAAGTGCAAAACTCAGATAATGTTAAAAGAATCCAAAAAGAAAAATGAATGGATCACAAGTATAAGTCACTGAAT